>CM055654.1:20635452-21835452 GCA_029378335.1 Agrilus mali
TACTACCATGGTATCTACATCAAAGAACTAATCTTTTTGAAACATGGGCTTATATTTTCTACTGGCTTTAGCTTTTTTAATATCCACATCAGGGAATTCTTTTTTAATTGCTTCCATATCCAGATTAGGAAATCGATTCATCAAATGAATCACATGATTGAAGTTTCTCCTGAAATAACCAATCAATTACTTAATTATATTGTGTCTAAATTACAATTGATTACGTTTTAGCTCTTCTTCCTTCCAAAGCTTGTCTTTCTCTATATTTATGTACAAAGTCTTTTATTACTTTTTTATCAGGATCAACTTCACGTTCCTTAAGCCATGTCTCATTCAAATGCTTTGGAATAGTGTGTTCTGAGGTTCTAAAATAGATAATGTATTAAACATTACATGAGACATTTTTCTAAAATTTAAGTACTTATAAGGAATTTCTAATCCAAAAGGCCCAATGATTGTTTCTTCTTTACGCTCTCCTACTTCTCCTGTTTCTAACTGGAAATATGCCCTATTTCTTTCTCTTACAACTGATTCCAAATTTTCCATTGATTCTTCTACTTTGTCTAATCGTTCTGGACTAGGAAAGAGTTTTACTTGTTCTTTACATTCTTCTTCCATGGTTAATAACATGTTACGTTCTTTTAATAAAACATACCTACAAGATTATATTTGAAATTAAAAAACGTTAATTGTAACGGAACTTTACCAAAGTTTGTGGAGATCACTATTGGACTTTATACGTAGATCATCTTTCGTCCATGATCTTCCACTTTTAACTTCTGTAGCTCCCCAGTTATCTTTTACGTCAAAAAAATCCATTAAAGTTTGAAAAACTGCGGAAGTGCGAAACCATCGTTGCTGAATATTACTAAAAGACTTGATTTAAGAAGATATTCAATTAGGCATGTATGTATATCTACTCACTGTTCAATTACAGTACTTGGTGTTTTTAATAGCAATAATCTTCTGGAAAAAGATATAGCTGTTGTCATTTTATATCCTTTTTTTGTAAAATAAACTAGAAATTCTTGAATAATTTAAACTAATATAAACCTTACTTTTGACTTACACACATTACACAGACTTACAATGGTAAAGGACTAAAGGAGGTTATATCACAGTATAATTCATAGGTATAATTCTAAGCAGTAGGGACATAACTGTCGGTTCCTTTGATTTTCGCGTAGCGCGTTTCTGTGACCTTGAGAGGGGTCCGCCATGTTAAAAGTGGATCCTTTTTAAGCGGGAATTTAAATAGATGTCAAAGTGCAAACGAACCAAGCTTGCAATATGATTGCGATAATGGCAATGGAGAGTACAAAATTATTGCTTTGTTTAGCAAATATCGATCGATGTGTAATGAAAGAAAACGACTGTATTAAAATTGAGAAGAAATAAAACAACACACAGAAAAGTAAAAACTGTTTATTAAAGATTCATTACACTTTGAAGCTGCACACCATCTGCTGCCTTTTTTCGCATTCATTTTGAAAAACAAGGTAACACGTAACACCAAATATTGCTTCGCAACTTTTCTAACCTTAAATTGCCTTAAATAATTCAATATTTGTAAACGTGAGGAACAGCTGTTTTGTCGACGACATTTTGAAAGTGGATCCTTGTAACGCATGCGTATTAAAAATACGCTACGCGAAAATTGCGTTATGTCCCTACTGCTTAGAAGTATACTGTGGTTATATTGTGACATAGATATATGAAAACACCAGTGAAATGTCGACGACAGCGCCAAACACAAAAACATGTATGGTTGCATATATCTAATACTACTGGATGCTACTGGAATATGATCATATTATGACTCGCCGAAGAGGACGAAGATACAATACATAATATACAACCAACTCAGATGTTCTCATGAAAAAGTAAATAAATTTTATCAGCTAATTTTTTGGAATTACTTAACGGCATCAAAATATAAGAACCTTATGGTTTAGGCAGTGGCGTAGCTAGGTAACAAAGGGCCCTGGGACAAATAAACAAATGGAGCCCCACTGCAGTGGCGTACTTAGGCAACCATAATAAAATAGGGCCCCAACTAAACTATTTTTAATCGTTTGTTCCGTATTCGTCGTGTTCTGAATTCGACGTACTTCAGATTTGTCATAATTCAGATTCGTCGAACTCCAGATTTGTCGTTATACAGTCGACTCCATAATAAAAAAAAAACAAATACAAATTGTAACTTATTTTAATGAACAAATTAAAAGTATTTTATGAAAATAAGAGAAAATATCTACCTGTTACCGTTCAAAAATACGGTCATGTGACAGACACACAGACAGCGGAGGCACGTTAATAGGGTCCCGTTGAGCACCCTTTGGATACGCAGTCCTAATTAAATAGGATATTTTTAATCCAATAATACCACTTTCTTGACCGACTATAGGTACGTTTTACGACGAATCTTGGTTACGACAAATCAAAATTTTATCAATACAAATCAAAATATAAATATGTAGTTACATTTAAATACTTTAAAGTTGCAAAGCTACATGAAAGCTACTTTATCATTAGTTCTTTATTGTGCATAGTAGGGCACGTTCTGGTTCTACACGCAGAGTTTACGAATGAATAACTGGATAAATTAATTAATACATATAGGTTTTTTTAAATAAAAGTTAGTGGATATTTCTAACACAATTTATAGTTTGTAAGTCAGAGTCCGAGGGCCCCCCTGAACTTGGGGACCCCGGGACACTGCCCCGCCTAGCCCTATGGTAGTTACGCCACTGAGTTTAGGGTACGCACCAGAATCTAATAAAATTCATCTTTTGCTTTCAAAATTATACAGAAAAGCCGATCTTTTTTTTCCAAATGCCTAAATATATTTCGAATTCAATAATATATTACCCGTTATGTATTCTCTTATTATATATGATTACTGTTTAATAGCAAAGTATAAATTGGTAGTTTCCTAATCATTTTTTTTATAACGACAATCCTCTGTTTGATTGCTATTCTAAAACGATTCTCTAACAATACCTCTACCGGTTTTTTATTATATTTTTATAATAAAATTATTATTTCTACTCCCTATACAAAGAATAAGCAGGAAATAATAATAAGTTTATTACCAAATAAGAATATGTTGTATAAGTTTAAGTGTTTATGTACAATCAACTAGTAACAACTTATTCCAAATTGCTTTTAATTTAAAATTCGGCTGCATTTGAATTGCTACTTCAATTGTAATAATTGTTTAAGAAGTAGCAGTTTAATTAAGGCCAATGTTTTAACGACCGGTGTTATTTGAAGAGGATTCAATATTCGAGATTGTTGACCATTATTCAGACTTGGTTGTTGTCTTTCAATGAGTCCGCGTATGGAGTTATTCCAGAAGACTAGAGATAAGAGAATGCACTCAAACTGAAAAAGTGTATCTAAAGATCACCATGGCTAACACAGGATAGAAAACGCAAGTTACTGCGCGATGAGCAACTATGCATTTTAAAGAGGACTCACAGGAGCACTGCTCAGTGACCAGATAAACACAACTTAGTTGCTCTTTCAGTTCGGTTATTAAGTATATATTACCGGATATTAAGTGTTTTCGTGTAGTGTACACTTTTATCTCTGGTCATTTTGGTTAATATCCTTAGGGAACAAGGAGGGCTTTGTTGTAGTTGTGCCGATGAAGTGATTCCATCCGCAGACTTATTGATCGTAGGAGAATCAATTACGCCTGATTATGGAATCTCTTTGACAATTGAAATGTAACTTATAAAAAATATACTGCTTTTAATATACTTTTTTAATAAAATATTCACATATGCGTATTCATTAATCAAGAAGTATAAATTTTAAAGTTTTTTTTTTAATGTGCTGCTTATAAATCAATTTATTAAAGAAGACTTATTACTTACAGTACTAGCGTCATTAAAAATCAATAAGGAAAAGTTATATTGCACCTTAAACGAAAATAAATTCAAAGTATCTCCTGTAAGTACTGCCTAGTTTTACCTTGTTAACTTGTTAATTATATTAAAAAACAATTAACAACAGCAAGATGAAAGTAGTTAAAAGCCAATTTCTAAAAAAAGGGAAACAAAAATTTTATTGGAGAAAAATTAAATTTGTATATCATGACTTTTTTTTTTAAATAACTTTACACATTCAAAATAACAAATATAACAACAATTACAATCATACAATAATATAAAATGATAAAGAGATAACTTATTTCAAATTTCGATTCTTTTGGTACTAACCAACACGTGAAAAAAGTAAATATTACCTATAAATTAGTGATTTTTGCGTCAGTACTTACAAATTTATCCTAATTGATACAGTTAATTTGTAAACAGCTTCACATTTTCTTTGTTTGTCCTGCTGAATTGCGAATTTGTTTTGAAAAATTTTGTGTATCACAGAAGCTTTTTTATACAATATAAGATACTATTTATATAATAACATGAAGATTCTTTAAGTAAATAATGTAAAAAAATGTTCACATTCAAGAGTGTATATTATATACAGTAACTTGTAATAATCTAATTTTTGCATATTAATGTGTAGATATGTGGCAACTTCTACTTTTTAATATTTATTTGTGTATGTAAAATTGAAATGAAATATCATTTTATTTACTTTATACTACAAAATACACTTTATTGTATCGTATAAAAGTTGCCATTGTTGTTTATAATAAAATAAATTGTTAATCCAAAACAGTTGATATCACAGTTCCAATATGATACCGTTTTAAAATTAAAACTTACGGAACATTGAGTTTGTAAATTCTAAGTTTTTGAATTCAGTCTGCATTAATACGTACTCTAAAAATGCTTTTCCTTATGAGAACAGTAGAGAGATACTTTATGTATAGCATTTCCTCATAATATATAAATAGAGCAGATCTTAATACAATTGGTTCGATTCAGAAAAAAATCTCATTCTATACTATACTGGTTTGCAATGTCTATTAACACAAATTTTAATCTGACTAACATAATTCCAATAAAAAAGGCACATTTCGATTGTTGATGTGTTACATATGGATTGTAGCTGCTGTGTAACGAGCTTCTCCTCTTCTCAATCGCCACTGACTGGGACGATACTATTCAAAAAATTAATTCGTTTTAATAAATCTAATGGTAATCATAAATTGTACGCTTAATCCAAAAATTGGCTTCCGGATAATAAAAATCTTTATAACAGAATAAAAATATTGGTTAGTAAAAGTAATAATACTGTTATCGTAAAGATTAGATAAAAAGTAGGGCAAGCTGCTGATTATCGATATCTAGGAAGTTGAGTAATTAAAAATAGCAAAAGGGAAGCAAGAAGACTAGAAATTGGAGAGTAAACATTTGTTTGCTATGTAAATAACTGTTGCTGCTATGATGGCTTCTTCAGGACACGCAGTCGTCCATTGCGCAGCGACTGTGCCGAGGGCTATCCCTTGTTAGTTATAATACATACTATTAAGAATGAGCTTATTCTCCTGCATTTAGAATTCAGTCTTCTCGAGCATAAGCTACATAAAACAATCAGTGGCAAAGGGTCGAGTAATTAAAAAAAAAGAGATGGCAAAATATCTTTTGAGACATGTTAGAAACATTTTAAGACAAGAAAACCATTTCTATTTCTTTTTCTTTTATAACTCACCCTTATAAGCATTTGTCCGCTGGTTGTGTGTGGGTTTCGATAAGCGTAAAGAATCCAAACTCCCAGACCGCCGGAGAACGCGATCATGCAAATGATTGTCATGATACCGGAGAGTCCGATGTTCACTGAACCGTCCAAAGCTTCACTCCGAGATGCATGTACAAAGGAGACGTCTCTGTCGTGGAGTGTATCTTCGTATACCTCAGCATCACTGCTGGTACTGCTGGATTGGCAGAGAGTCTCGTTGGTAATCTGAGTCTTGTCGCATCCCATAGTTAACCACGTCTGCCTACTTCTATCGTAGCCGTTAGAACATTTATTCATTTTGGGACACCAAGAGCACTGTAAAAGAATGAATTTATGTATTTCTTACTCGAGTATTTACTTTATTATGAAAACTGAGAAATATTTATAATCCGAAAGTTAAAAGAAACAATCTCCCAATTTGTTTTGAGACCTCCAAAATCTTTTTAATACCCTATGTTAGTCATCAGGACGTTCCATTTAAAGATCCACCGAGTTAAAATATATAATTAGGTATTAGTTGACAAACTTAAGTTGAGACGCGACAGAGCGGTGCATCTTGGCAAAATGGAGGGGATGCACCTAGAACCCATTTTCTTCAGCGCCTTCAAGTGGTGAACATCGTGAACAGTCTTCGATCCCTTTTCGCTTTTGCGAATTGCGCGTCGCACTCAAGTTTGTCAAGCTATATGTAGGTAAATTGTTTGACCAATGGAATACACAAATATCTAAATAAAACTTTCATTTTATACTAAAATCTTACATAAGGTTTTTTCAACAGCTTATTCCTTTATCAGGATTTTTGGATTTTTTAAGCGTAGAGCAACTATTCATTTTGTATTTATATTCCAGAGAATTACCTTTGTAGATAAGTAAATTAAAAGCGTATTTTCAAACAAAATTTTCGCAAACATTTATGTATTATATAGGTCAGGTCAACTGCAGTCGATCAGAATTACGATACGTATTATCGCTGCTAAACAACATTGCATAATTTCAATTTTTTTTACTGTCTAAACAAGGAAGTATAATTATGTATTGCAATTATATTATTAACTGATACCCTATTGACCTTTTGAAGTCTTAAAAAAATAATGAATGGAAATACGTCTTGTGAGAGTAAGAATGGACTATTTATAAGTTGTCTATCACATAATATGTATGGAAGTAATCATATGTATTTCAGAAGTTTAAGTGAAAATTAGTAACCTTAAAGTTTGCAAGGCTTTCTGATAAGCAGCTTTCACAGTCTTTGCTTGTCGGGCACGTTGGTAAGGCAGTTAAGTGAATTACGGTCCAGTTCTTAATATCTTCCTTTTTAAAACTGACCTTGTGGTATTCAAAGATCGTTTTACGTCGAACCACTAAAAAATAAAATTAATATTATCGTAAAATTAGAACAGTAACATTTCAAAAAAAAAATATGTACTGCAAATTTTCTGATAATAGGAAAAAATGCGACGACATTATTTTTTGGTTCTTTTTTCAAGATTTTTTTATAAGTTAATAAAATAAATAGTCGATATTAAATATGTAACATACTGAATAGCGTTCTATCTTGAATGTAGGCATCACTGATACCAACTTTAACTGGATGTTTTTCATCTCGTATATTTTCAACCAACAAAGGCACGTCTTTATATACAAATATAATGTCTCCATTGTTTACTAAAGTAGCTTGGAACGTGAATTGTCCTCCTTCAGGATTATCTTGTAAATACACCTTTTCCCATTCCACAGTTAATGCCGTACCTAAAATGAAATAAAATATGTACAGCTTCCAGCTTTCACCTTATACTTTGTTAATTTTACCATTATCAAAGTACTTGACGTGACTGTCATTGTGGATACTTGTGTCGAAATTAGCCATCAAAGGAGCCACGTTCTGAGTGGCAGCTAACCACGAGTGTATATCTACACCAGTATAGAGAAAACCACCCGTTGCTATTGTGATATTCCTGACAGGATGGCCGTAATATGGGAATTCAAACGATAATCTGACAGTCTAATAACAGAAAATAAGTGCTGATTAGTTTAATAAATTGCAGCTTATTGTAAATTGACAAGACTACCTGATCTTGTCTGGAGGCCCTCTAAGGGGAATCCCGGAGTCAGGGCAAATAAATATAAAAGAAAATGTTAGTTTGAAAATATCTCTCTTTTTGTTGTTATGAGAGAAATGTTCATCTTAAAATTAGCAAGTTATAGAATGAAATCAACTAGAGAAAGGAGAATAAACTCAATATAAACAAAAATCTGAAAAGCAATATGTATAAAAAAGGCCAGAAAGGTAAAGTGGCAGTGCGATGAACAACTGCACATTAGAATAGGCCAAAAATATATAAATAGCGTGGAAAAAGAAGTTTATGTCGCATGTGTTTTACAATTTTCCGAAATTTGGAAGAAGTCACATTCTTATAACAATCTGTAATTATGTATATTCCCAAATATAACAGCTTGAATTATTATGTATCAGAATCATAAAAAATGATATTTAAATATTATCTAAATCCATTAACATCTTCCGTTTGCGCATTTACTTTTAGCAGTTCAAGGTAAGAAACTTATATGATTACACCTTTAGCGTTTATTTAATGGATTAGTTTAAATATTTAAAAGCAAGTTATATTTAATCATTAGTAATATGTTTGTAAACAGATTTTTATTTATTGAAAATACTTAATTTTTGTGTGAAGAATCTAAATTCAAGAAATAATTGATTATCTCTCTTCCTATCTATTTTTTGCAAAACACTTTAAAATTGGATTTATGGATGAAGTTATACTTGGTCGACCTTAACAGCAGTCTTTTTCATACAACAATCAGTCTCAAACTTCTCACTTATTCGAAGATATCAGCAAAAATGAAATTAAATCAAATATTTACTTAGAATGTAACATTTGCAGTTCGCATACAGGCGAAGAAAATTTTTAACCGACCATGTATAGTGTTAAAAACAATCCCTCTACAAGGTTTAACTTTAGACGTCTTTATCGATAATTTGGATAATGTTTAAGTAAAAATAAATGTTAAATTTATCTACACAATTTAACCATTTGGCACATAATTTTTAACTTCATAGTTCATGCACTATTATAATAAGTATAAAATGTGTCTTAACTAAAAGTCATGTACAAGTGTGGAAAATTTCTAACCAAATATATAAGGTGTTAAAGATAATCCCTTCCACAAGTTTTAGCTTTAGACGTTTCTGCTGATAATTTAGACGAATTTTAAGCGTAAATAAATGGTCGAAGATACAAATATTATTTCAATTGGAATGTTTAAAATCTATCGTTCAGGGTGGGGTATATTTTGGCCTATTGTAATCATCACCAACTCTACCAAAATTCCATGCCTTTGGTGTGTTTGCTATTCAGGGCCGGCGGAAGGCCCGTGCGAACCGTGCGCCCGCACGGGCGCCAACATCTAGGGGCGCCAAATCAAGAGATAGTTAATAAAAAACTGGCAAGAACTAAGAGTGTCTAATATAAAAAAATATAAATAATAAACTAGAGCACAAGAAAATGTGTAAAATTATTTAATATTAAGTGCATAATATATCAATCAGTTTATTTGTGTATTTGTGAACAGATGGGCGGTATTATTTTATTGACAAAGAAAGGCGTCGTCGCCGCGCCGGTCGGTCAGAAGATAAGCAAGCCCAAGCGCTGTTATTTTATTGGGGAATGAAAGGCTCCGCCAGTCGCCACCGCATATAATGTTTTAAATGTTAATAACTTTAAGTGTCATTATTAGTTTTTTAATATTTAATAAATAATTTTCTTTTGTTCTTTTGTATTTTAATTTACACACGATTCACGATTATGAAAGTGAATATAGTAACGTATTAGTTTTTCTTTGAGTATTTTTATTTTAACTTTGTAAATTGATTCCACATAACAGTTATTGCAAAACTTACAAAATTTAAAAAATATGTGTTTCATCAAATCAAGGGGGGAGGGGGCGGAAAATTTGCCTTTCGCACGGGCGTTAAACTAGCCTTTCGCCGGCCCTGTCGCTATTTTAAAAGCTTCCTATTTTATCTATAAAAATTATATGTATCAAATAGAAAACCTACCGATGCTATCCTATATGAATTAGATAGAAGCTGATGTACATTGACATCGCTTCTGTTGGTCATTTCCACCCAATATTGTCTTGCATATTCTTCACCCACCGTAAGTGTACTGTTGTAGTAAATATGAGTATCCTGAAAAACATGATATGAAAAAATATTTTAAATTGTCACTTTATGTTATACAGGTATTACAGTTTTTGTACTGGTAATGTTGTGCTTGTTAAAAAAAGGATCATTGTAGGTGATGGTGTCATCAGGAAATGATAAATCATCCTTGTCGGTTATAGAGAAATTTCCTTTCAGGAACTGATCGTGATCAACCACATCAATGTTAGTTTTCTCTGGTGGAGATTTTGTTGGCGTTTCGGTGATTTTTAATGTCATCGACATTTGCGGTTTGATCGTAGTGGTTGTGATGTTCCACCAAATTCCAGTACCATTTTCACCTAAATTTTTTATAGTTTTCACTTCTGTAGATGGAGGTGGAAGGGGTTTCTTATTATCTATTGTCTCATCGACTCTCTAAAGTATGAAAATACACGTTTCAATAAATAAAAAGTGTTATTACAGTATTTGTACTTCAGTACAAAAAATATTAAATTTCCTTTTATTTTACTAATTTTTGAATGGACTTGAGATATCAAAAAAAAGTCGTGAGCGATTAAAAATTCATATGAAGGCATTCTGAGAATGATTCACAATTAAACCGAATACACTTACGCTTTCAGTAACGTTTTTAAAACTAGGGGTAACTGGTTCAACTGGTGCTTGAACGTTACTACGATTGTTTATATCACCGATAGAAGTTAAAATTTCTGGTGGAACTCTCTTTTGTATGACGTGTGAATGTTCATAAGCTGCAACAAAAAAGAATCATGATGAATAATATCTAAATTTATTTAACCAGCGATGTTATTAAAATACAGTCAAAATTAACTAAATTGGCTGGCAATAGCATCAAATATGAGAAATAAGTGTAATTTTACTTGATAACTCTGACTCTCAATTTTGAAAAATCAATATATTTTTCCATTTGGAGCTGTGATCTTGAAAATATTAATATTAAAACGGAATTTTGGTAAACAGTGTTTTCTTGTATACTTTTAAAAGTTTGAGAGGCTTAACTGATAAAAATTATGAAATGATCATAAAGACCCTCCTAATGTAAGACCTTATTAATTCTAATAGCTTTCGATAAGTCTTCGTAAATAATATTTGGTATCTCTCATAATATATTTCTTTTAATATTTGGTTCATTGCATTTAATAGCTGCAGTTAATTAATAGAGGCAAATTAAAATTTATGGCATAATTCTTGTGCCGGGAACATCATTAATTAATCGCTGTAATGCAGTTATTATCAAAAACCAGTTAAAACCAAATTCAATAAAAATGACTAAACTGGAGCTAATGCGGAAAAAACTTAAACGTTTCTTTATCTTGTTAACGGCATGTTACTGTTTGATTGCAAAAACTTTTTACTGTCCAATGCAAATTCAGAAACTAATTTTGAAGAATACAATAGAACATGTTCAAGTACATGTATGCATTATTACCAAAATTAAGTGTGTGTGTATATGAAAGAAACTTTCAAATTCACGGTTGAGAAGACACCGGTTAAAAGATCAGAGTGTTCATTTTTTTGACACGTTTCGCTCGCAACCGTAAAATTAGTTGACTCAAACTTCTAAAGGAGAACAACAAAAAAAGCATCATTAAACCGTTCGCTTAGTTGGCATTGTCCAAGGAGATCAAGTGAGGTTGATGATTTAGTCGAAAAATTGGTTTCATTAACCTATCCTATACCATAGCATATATGTATACGGAAGTTCATCGTAGACTTCTTTTTTGTAATTTTTGATGTTGCAAAAATAAATTGAATCACGTGATTCGTTTGAAAAATCTCTTACCTACTGTGGAATTAGTTCGTAGGTATGTATTAGCAATTTAGTCTGAATAGTTCGTTTACATTTTGCAAACACCCACTTAACTGTTCTTTACATAGGTAAATGTAGATACATGTACTATGCCAATTTCATGCATTATCTACATCACACCAAATATTAATCTCTAAAAACTATTCGAGTATTATACCGTAACGGTGCAATTTTTATCAAGCATTGTTTTAATATTTTATGGACAATAAAAACGTACATATTTGTATACATCATTACCTCACTTAACATCTACTTCCAAAGACTACGCAAGATGACAATAAAAAATACAGTGGCGAATCCATGATGGGTGATATGGGGGTATACCCCCCCCCCCATATTGCTCCTTTAAGAGGTGAAAAAAATACGCCTGATTTTGTTTAGGTTTTATAGCTTAATTAAATATAATTATCCAGGACATTAATGAAATAATTTATTTTTTAATATTTTTGAACTGACTCAATGGTTTAACAAGTACCTACTACAATTTTTTTATATTGAAATAAAAAAAAATAATTATGTATTTACTAAATGAAAACCTAATAATGGGTAAAATTTTTATTATAAAATGCCTTATCTGCAAATTAAAACTATGACCTGATTATATTAAAATGGCAAATAAAAAGATATTTCATCATTTTCAATACAGTACCTGTATTGTCGGATTAAAAAGTTAATTTAATAAACTTTACACATCTGCCTGAATTATTGCTGAAATTAACTGAACACGTTTCTATTTGATCTTAAAAGAAACACCAATGGTCCAAAAATATAAGCAAAGCTATTTAAAATGTTACTGCGTTTTTCAATTCTACAATGATTTTTTTCTGAGTACGCGTCAGCATATCACATATTCCATTTGGCTGAGAATGATATAATTAAAATAATATTTTATAGCTGTATGTAATATATAAACGTTATGGAGTCCATAGATGTCGGGAAAACAGGCAATACCAGGATATCATTTATTTTGGCACATTACATTTTTTTTTTACTTAACATGATCAGGTAGTAGCTAAAAAAATTGAATTTGACTACAAATTAGCTACGAATTACCCATAGTTTAGATGTGAAATAATAAAAATAAAATTTTGCATTCGTAAAAATTTGTGTAGAAAATAAACGGCCATTTTCAATTTTTTTTTGTTTAAAAAACAGTCTCAAAAATACTTTTGTACCTTCAATTATAACGCACCTCATTTGACCAAATTTTTACTCTGGGTCAACTACTTAATGGTCTTTGGTACTATGTAATTATTTTTTTCGAATTTTACACAGGGTGTTCAAAAACTAATCTGAATGTTTAGGATTGCAGACAACAAACCCTTTCTTATTTTCAGTGGAACGCCCTAAAATGAGAGTCTTAATTTCTATTGAAATAATTTGACATTGAATTCATTCATTCACGGGTATGACGTTTTGTGAGCATTCTGAAATTATCCATTGCTTGTAATAAAAAAAGAAAACTGTTATTTTTAGATATTACATAATATGTATATTTACCGACTGTTATAGTTTAAAAAGTAAGATAAAACATTTATTTTTATGACTAAATTGCACTTGCACCATTATTTACTAGCTACTTCGTCTGCGTGGAATAGTGACTTTCGACAGCATTTAATTTTTTTTTCTTCTATATTTTTATTTTCTGGGCCGTAAGCCTTTTTGCTGACGTCATTACACAAAAACTTTCATTCCTTATTTTTTCCCCCCTTAGGGTAAGATTTTTACAAACTTTAAATGTCGTATTTATATCTAATCAAAAACCAAAAAAATAAGTTTCAAGCCTTTAGCTTTATATCTACTTATCTATCTTTGTACCAAATTCTCATTTAAATCGGTTCAGTAGTTTGGGCGTGATTGCGTAACACACAGACAGACAGAGTTACTTTCGCATTTATATATTTATAGATTAATATAGTTTAATTATAGTTTAAAATAGTTTATGTAGATTAGTATTCAACTACTTTTATTGATCCAAATAAACAAAACCTCTATAACTCTTTACATTTAATATTTTAATTTTCTGGGCCGTAAGCTTTTTGGACGACGTCATTACACAAAAATTTTCATCGGCTAATTTTATCCCCTTTAGGGTAAAATTTTTACAAACATTGAATGTATTTATTTATATCTAATCAAAAGCATAAAAAATAAGTTTTAAGCGCTTCTATCTAAAAATTACGGAATTTCCGCACAAACTTTCCTATTTCAACCCAATACAACCTTTTTTTCGCATTAAAAAGTAGCCTATGTCCTTTCTCATGCTCTAGACTATCTCTGTACCAAATTTCATTTAAATCGGTTCAGGAATTTTTGGCGAGATTGTGTAGTATACAGACAGAGTTACTTTCGCATTTATAATATTCCGCGAATTCATTTTCATCGATTATCCCATGGGAATAAGATATTTTCCCGCAGCAAAACGTAGTCTGTGTGTTAATACAGGGTGTCAGCTAACTCCATACCAAATTTTATTAAAATCGCTCCAGCCGTTTAGACGTGAAGAAGTAACAAACATACACACTCACAAACTTTCGCCTTTATAATATTAGTGTGATCAAAGGAATTTAAATTTTGCAGAAATTGAAATTCAATTTGATCGATAAAAGCAGTTTAGAATTATGTCCACATGCAATCTTAAGATATGTAGGGTATACTTGGATTGCCCTTATCCTTCGCAGGACCTCTATGCGAAAACTGGAATGTTTTACGCTGGGTAAACATTAAAAAAATATGAATTAATTTGTTATATCCCTCATTTTATTATATTGGGGTTTTTGTAAAAACCTGTATGTATTGTACTTCCTAAAATCGATAATAACAAAAACGCGTATTTGCTGCCATTTTAGTTAATTTTATTTAGAATAAATTAATGCAAAATTCAACGTAAGTATTTACGTTAAGGTTGCAAAGGTACAATTAAAATAATAATCAGTGCAAATGACCATAACAAAATTTTCTTAATTAAATATTAAAGTTAAAATATATGTATTTCCATGATTGCAGTTTTCTTATCAGTTGTTATGTGTACATTTTCGATATTGTGCACATAATAACACAATTAAATTTAATTAACTGTATAGTCATTAAGTTAAATGCAGTCATTTTTCATGACCTTTTTGAAGCGAATGCACTTTTGAAAATACATACACGTCAAAAAAATATTATAACCCTTTTTTCGTCTTTTTAACTGCAATGTTGAATAAAACAAACGAATTTAATGAAATTTATTATAAAATCCCTAGGGAACGTTATGTAGGTATTAGAAATTCTTATGTATTTCTTAACAGTTTCTACTCTGCCATCAGTATTTATTATAACAAAAGTTGTAAACAGAATAACAAAATTTGCATACGTAGATGTTAGTTAAACAGCGGCCATTACAAAGTGCAGTAAACTGTAATTTATGGTCAGTTACATGTTTGTTTAAAATCACCATAAATAACGTTTTCAACAGTTAACCACAAATTCACATCCGTAACTTTCGACATGTGGAAACAATTGCATGTTGTGGGTAGTAAAAATTAATTCATGGATTAAAAACAAATACATTACTGAATTTAACGCGATGTAGGTAATATAAACCTATAAACTGAATAATAATCTGAAAATATTATTAACCATACCTATTTAAACTGAAAAATAAATTAGAAATAACTAGTTTTTACGAAAAATGTTTTTTTTATTAATATCTCACTTTTGAGGGGTGGTTGTCAATGACTAAAATTTCGCATTTTTAAATTCTCACCTATTTGATACGCTGTGCCCATTCATATTTTCTGCAACTATCCAAAACAATACCTAATAAACGCTAACCCTTTATTAAATATTTATTGCAATTAATAACTTGAACCTTGGTGATCGAATTACTTTATAAAACTATTTTGTAATTTGTAATTCAAAAAAGGGCTTTAAGCACTTTTAAAGAACAAAGCAAGGCAAAATTATCCAAAGAATATGGCAATTATGTTTACATTTGTGCTGATTATTCGTAATTTGTTATTATGATATTGTGCAAAAGTCTTTAATTATTGTAATGACGCACGTCGTTTTATCGTCCTTAATAATAAAAGAAATTTAAGCATTCTGATGTATTTAAAGCCCTTTTGGTTTAACTCAGGCCCTTTTAGTTTAAATATTCAAATCTTTTTTAGCAAGTGTATCGAGCCATTTAATTTATTTGAAGCTTTTGTGATGTAATTCAAGCCCTTATACTTGCTCGAAGTCCTTTTCACAAGTGCTTAGGACTTTGAACATAATTACTTTTTAATGTACCTAATTAATAATTCGAAGTCCTTGAATTTTAAAATGCAATTGGTATTTCAAGGATCAAAGCACTTCAGCTAAGAGCTTTCGACTTGCCACCGTTTCAATATGTAGAGTATAAATTTTTTGATTAATCTCAAAAAGCATTCTATAGTATATGTATTTGTGTTTGTTTTCAGAGAAATTTTATTTTATTTCGAGACTTCGAGAACACGATATATGGGAAATAGAAAGCGAATAAAACGATGAAAAGTTTCAATTATAATTTTATTAATCACAACAATTGTTTCACCAAACATTGGCTTCTTCAGGTGAAGATGAGTCTGATTAGCAAGTTACAAATATCGGTTTATATATAAACGGTAAAGACTAAGTAAAGTGAGAAATAAGTGGGGGAATTAAATTTTTGAAAGCAAATTTAACAAAGGAGACCTATTAACTTCGATTTGATCATTAAGTTAAACATTTAATTTATTATATTTATTAATATACAAACTTTCTGTTAAATTGAGTTAAATACTTTTGGGTAATTCTTTTAAAGTTTTGAAATTATCATTAAAAGAGTGTTTTTCAAGCAACAAATTTTCTGCGTAGGTAGAATCAATTTTTTCAATACAAACTTTAATAAACAAAAAACTATTAAAAAAAACATTAAATCTCATCTACCCCGTAAGTAACTCCAATTCAAATAAGTATTGTTCTATCACATACTTAGGAGATATTTCTTTAAAATTAAGGCATATACTGTCAAAATTACATAATCTAATTACTTCTTTTAAAACCAGGAATACTTTATCTAAATTTATAAAACATAACAAAGATAAAACTGATTAATCATCAAAATCTAGAGTTTATTTACTTGAATGTGGTGACTGCAATCAAGTCTATGTTGGTCAAACTGGGAGATCTTTCATTCATAGGTTTCGTGAACATAAACGTAGCTACATCAATAAAAAAATGGATTCTACCTACGCAGAACATTTGTTGCTTGAAAAACACTCTTTTAATGATGATTTCAAAATTTTATTTATTTCTCACTTTACTTAGTCTTTACCGTTTATATATAAACCGATATTTGTAACTTGTCAATCACACTCATCTTCACCTGAAGAAGCCAATGTTTGGCGAAACAATTGTAGTGATTAATAAAATTATAATTGAAACTTTTCATAATTTATTCGTTTTCTATTTTAAATATGAAGTTTCAACAAGTAACGCCTACAACAATTAATCAATATATGGGAACTTCTTTATATATTGTTATTCTAATATGGTACATTTGGAATCACTCCAGTGATTATACACAATTATTTTGATATCAAACTGGGTTATTTTTGGGGTTTCTGATAATTTTTTCTTGAATTTAAATGTCAATATGGATACATGTACATATTCAACTATTTGAATTCTGAAATGGTTTTCTTAACATACAAAAATCTACAATTTAAATGAAAAAATGTTACCTTCATTCATTTAATTTAAAATAATATGTAATGGGACAATACAAAAAGAAGGTTAACAAAACGAAAGATGGTCAAGTTTAGCTTTCAAAATTGTTGAGCTCTACTGTTGGAAATTAGGATGATTCTACATTAATAAGAAAAGTTATTAAATTAATTGGGGACCATTTTTGTACTCTCTTAGACATGTATACAAAACGTACAACAATTTATTTTATTATATAAACAATTCAAATATTGTTTTTATTAAAACAATATAAAAAGGTTAATTTATATTTTGTTAAAAGTTTTTAACTAAGCCGAAACAAAAAGTTGACCACAATCAAGTTTTTACTCAACTTACAAATAATCCGGTATTAACCTTCATAAACAAATGGCATACGCATAAACACAAACGGCTTTGTATAACGATCTAACGTTTGACTTAAGAATCCTTATTAATCAGTGTTAAAACGGTTAATATCATTATTTTACAGGATGATAAAAACCTAGACCTTAAAATGAATGTGAACCTACTCCTTTTCTAAAACTAAAACGAGTAAGTTGAAAAGCTGGTTAATGAATGAGAATTTTTGGAGAACATTTATGAATTATAAAAAAGTTTTTCATTGTATAAAAATGACTGAAGATGTTTTCTTTTTATAAAATTGATAATAAGCATGCAGTCAGTAAAATAACGGTTTAAATTTTAACAAGACCAAGAGAAGTTTTGTAAGAATACAAAATACATGATTTCAAAAATATAAATGTTAGCCAATGTTACTGTGTTGGTGTTCGCAGAATGTCCGTCAAGCCGTGATTATAATCAGTCAAAGTTGAGTTTCCTGTGCGGTAAGATTATACATACTCCAAATTTGAAAATTTGCATTTCTAATACAATTATTGTACTTAAAATAAAAATACCAAAAAGTATGTTAAAAGTGAGCTCTCATATCCGCTTTTTGCATTACTAATAAAATTATTGTAGGTACTTGAAATAATTATACAGGGTTTTTCAAGTTGATGGGTTATGAGAAGTATATGAATTAGTAGAAGGAATTCAATTCTGAAACTTGGGCTCATTTGGTTATTATTTATGGCGCTTCTTTTAAAAATATTTTCAAGTTCGATTTACATCCGATTATACCGGAAGTCGACACCAACTTTGTTATTTTAAATGGAATGCTATATTTTTTATGCTGAATTCGAATAAAACGTGTAATTCTGATTTAGTTCAATTTTGTCAAGGCGTTAGCACTAATATTCAGCTATTACTAGTAAAAATTTCAACAGTGTGAGTTGTATTTTGTGGAAGTTATGATTTTTTATAATTTGGGTTGCGATCACAATATTCTTCTCTATAAATTAAATTAACTCAGAAACCGATCGTCATAGGTGTACAAGTTGGTTATCAAACTTACCTTAGAATTACACGTTTTATTCGAATTCAGCGTAAAAAATATATCATTCCATTTAAAATAACAAAATTGGTGTCGACTTCCGGTATAATCGGATGTAAATCGAACTTGAAAATATTTTTAATAGAAGCGCCATAAATAATAACCAAATGAGCCCAAGTTTCAGAATTGAATTTTTCTTTAAATAAATTATTTGTAATAATATTCATACATAAAAATAGTTTTGAGGGATATCGACACTAAAAATTGAGTAGTAATTCTTTCCTCGGACACTGTGTAAGGATTTATATGCATTATCAGTGTTCTAGAATGCGTACGTTTGCAGAATGCAAATGTGTTTAATTAAAATTTATTCGATTTTCGTTTACCCATACTAAACGCGAAAATGTGAATCGATCTTTTTAATATTTTTGTTTTAAATACACCTTCCCGGAACTGAAAAAACCAGCAAATATTTATTTGCGAATTATGTAGGATAGTGTTGGCAACAGGGTCCTTATTTGTTTCCGGTTATTAATTTTTGGTGTTTTAGTTATTAAAAATAAAAGCAGCTTCTTAATAAAATTTATAATTCACTTTATCTTTTCTAAATAATATTACAATTCTCTTCAGTCCTTGAAAAGTGCTTCGGACGTTAAGTGTCTTGTTTTAGGGTTTGAAATATTATTTATAAACATACTATAATATATATATAACAATACGATCCACAAAAAATCCATTTTTATTAAAAAAATATCTAATTTATATCAATAATAGTTTTTTTTTTCTGGGTTTTGGCATTCAGTCATTTTCCCTCATATAATAAGGCCTGGGTTAAGTTTGGCATTTTTTCTACCCATTTAGTAAACTATTAACTTATTATACCATACAAGTAGGAATGAAATTAATTACAAGGCAAAACATGAGTATTTTGGGTAACAATTAAATAATATAATTAAAGATATAAAAATCAAAAACCAAAATTTTGAGGAATTGAAAACTAATAAATACCGTTAACTTAAGTTCAGCGCCCCCAGAGTCCGAAGTATATTATTAAATTAGTAGAGATTAACTAATGTAGTTTTTGTTAATTCATTTTCTGAATTAGGTTAACTATTAATTAACTAATAATGTATTAATTGATGTATGCTTTAAGAATTCGAGATAATTCTTTGACCGTTGTGGTACAAGATGCACGTTACGCATGCTTAATAATGGTCAAGAAATTATATTATACGAGGGTGGTTAAAACATAAACCAGAATTTTTGAATAAACGCGCGAAAAATTTAGTGTCGTAAAATTGGCTGCACTGGCTGTTAGACTGGTTTCTTACGAAGCGTAGAGAACAGCCGGGACCGCGTAACCTCACTTTTTAGTGTAGTTACAGTCATGAGCGAGAAGGATGTACCAGTGTCTGTTGCGCAACGCATCATTATTCGTTTTTTGGTGAAAGCTAATGTAAAGTCTGCGGAAATTAATCGAAAATTACTCGAGCAGTTCGGGGATGAGTGCCTCTCCAAGACTCAAGTGTATGAATAGTGTTCCGCTTTCCGAAAAGGCCGAGAAGTAGTAGCAAACTTGCCACACGCGCGGCGCCCCAAAACAAGTGTTACCGATGAGAACGTCAGCGCTGTAGAAAACTTAAGCCAGATGGGTGCCAAGACTTCTGAATTTGAGCAGAAATTCACACGCTGGGAAGTTTGCACGCGTCTCCTGCAGCGATATGAAGAGGAAGGAGAAAATTTATTGCACCGAATATTCACCACAGACGAGACTTGGGTGCACTACTATACTCCGAAGAGTAAACGCGCGTCTATTGAGTGAAGGAAGAAAGACGAAGGCGCGCCAGTTAAAGGCAAGGAAGGTTACACTGTCAGCGGGGAAGGTGTTATGTACCGTGTTTTGGGACATGGGAAGAGTAATTGCGGTTGATTTTCTCACTGGACAACGAACTGTGAACGCGCAGTATTATAGTAACCTCCTAAAAAACACGGTGAAACCTGCCTACAGATTAAAACGACGCGATACTCCAATCCGTAGTGCGATATTGCTGCAAGACAACGCCAGACCGCATACAGCTCGGCTTACCATGAAAACATTGAATGAATTTGGTTGGGAAACACTGGAACACCCTCCTTATAGTCCCGATTTGTCGCCATGCGACTATTATTTGTATGGTCCACTGAAAGAGGCACTTGGCGGACTGCGACTCAAAAGCAATGCAGAGGTAGAATCCTTCGTGCGCGAATGGTTACGTAACAAGCCGAGAGAAAGGCATCCGAAAGCTTCCGATAGGTGGCAAAAGTGTGTAGAGTGTGACGGAGACTATCTAGAAAAACTGTAAAAAATGTCAGCTCTGTAACTTAATAATAAAAAATTTTTATAGCAAAATTTCGGTTTATATTTGAACCAACCTCGTAATTATACTACAGCAGCCCACTATATGTAGATATGTGAATATGTATTTAACCTTAATTAGAAACACCACGACCTACCAGAAGCTCCAGAATCTTCTGTAATCGTACAACATAAACAGAAGAAAATAAATAAGATAAAATATCAAATTTACAATGTAAAATTTGAGGTTATTCCATAAAATCTGGTTGTGTTTGTAAGAAGAGCAATCGAGGAAGGGGAGGACAGGACGAATTAAAATAATGTATGTACCTATAATGTGGATTAAGTTATAGTAGGGAATGGCATCTATGATTCCTTCACTTTGTTTTATTTTCACGGCCGGCGTATTTCGATGCGGTGTTTTCATACGGACTTTTTGGCCGTGGTCCGTGAAAGTTTACTTTTCCAAACGTTTCGCCGTCCCTTACTGACGGCATCTTCACCTCGAGAAAATGAACAATTTTATTGATTTACTTTAAATGTAGAGATAAACAACCTTTATTGAGACATTCATTGCAACATTAGATTACCACCAGTTGGTTGCAATGGGCAATAAACACAAACATATTTATAGTTTCAGTGTAAATATAAAATGTATGTAATAATCTATACAAATAAATAAAGTTGGAGTGTCTGTTTGTAATATTAAAATAAAAGCTTTTTACTAAATGCATATGGATGTATACACGATACATACCTATACCAAAATAACCTTTTTTACAATTTTTGTCTGTCTGTCTGTTTGTTCCGGCTAATTTCTGAAACGTCTGGGCCGATTTTAACGGGACTTTCACTGGCAGATAGCTGATGTAATAAGGAGTAACTTAAACTACTTTTGTTTTAGAAAAAAAAAAAAAAAATAGGGTCCCACGAAAAAAAATCAAAACCGATGAAATATTGAATAGTTAATAAATAAATTTCGTCTTCATTACATACAACGAACGTTAGTGATATGTACAAAGATTTGTATGTGCGATCGCATCTAGTATACAATAATATATGTATAATAATATTCAATAAAATATTTTTAGTTGAGTCTAATAAATGCAGAATGCAATCGTTCTAAAAATCGTATTTTTTAATTTTTGAATAGTAAAAACATGCGGGCCCCGACTTAGTAAAAAATAGAACATGTGGCCCACAATATCAGAGTTTAACATGCCTGAAGTACACTATTAAGATCTCAATAAATTATTATTAAAGTTCAGAGAATACGATAAAAAGTTTCAATTTTATACAAAGAAAGTTTCAAGGTCTGAGAGGAACAGAAAAATAAGTTTATATTTGAAGTTGCACTGTGTATTAATATTGAGCACGCCAAAAATGATATAAAATTAGCTTTTGTGAAAGGCTAGTCAGTAGGTAGGTATAATACATACCTACGTAGATAATCTCAGACTTAAAAACATAAAACATTACAATTGTTCCTATCAACAATCATGTGATACGTATGTATATTATATACAGGACAAAAACATTGGAATTTAATTACCGATTATTAAAAAAATAGTAGGTACGTACGTAATAAATAGGTATAAATTACATATACCTATACCCTATAACATTTAAGAGTGCATGCAGTCATAATTATTTACTTAATCAATCAAACTATAACTCAATTCAACAAGTTATTAATTTTTTTAAAATATATGTATACAGTAACTAATTTCAGTAAAAATTAATAAGAGTTTCTGTAAAAAAGAATAAACTTCTGATTCTAGTATTTAGAACCATGTGTAAAATATAAGTAGGTAACTGTGGTTTTTGAAATTAAAGTTAGGAAAGATTCGGTTGTATGTACCATAATTAAAACTAATACAGGCAAAAAATATAAACGAACAAATTCATGCTAAAAACATACAATACAACATAAAACAGTTGTGTTGTTACTTAACACGGCACTTTTTATAAAGATACTAAGTAGTTTTTTTACAATAAAATCAATTCAGCTATTTTGCAAACGTAAAAAACGTGGCGTCAGGTAATTATTTGATTGTTTTCTTTATTATTGCAAAAAACAATTACATTTATATAAAGGTGTGTTTATACCAATTATAACGAATAAAACGATTACGTTAAGGAAGCGTTATGGAGATACGTACACATCAATATTGTAACCTAACCCAACCTTAACCTTGCCCATATAAGGTTACATTTGATTACTTTGGTTTTGTCGATATTTGATTTTTAATCTCCAATTTCTCTGCTTTCATTTCATCCCCTACATATTCGTACTTATGAAACTAATTCTAATGGGGATATAAATAACGTAAATTATCAAAATAGTAATAAATAGTTAAAATAAGCTAGGTATACCCTATAAACTATAAATTGCATGTGTATGAAATAATAAAGAGCCCTTTACACGTTTTTATGAAGAAGAAAAGGACAAAACTCACAAAAGTACGTGTTGTGTAACTGAATCTATTTGGGAAATACATCGTTGATGATGTATACCTTAAAAACAGAGACAACGCGTAAATAGGAACGAGATCCTTAACTTTTGTTTAAAATAGATATGCAAATAATTTAACTAATTTGCTAATTCAACCTGATGAGGTGTGTTATCCGTTTTGACGTTTAGTGTTATTTCCGAAATTTCACACAATATATTTAATAAAACAACAATTGTTTCGCTATCACGGTAGCTTCTTCAGGTTGAATGTGTTTAATTTCTAATATGATCGACTTTGATCAAGTAAAGGCCGATTCCATTACTTCGTTCTGAAATTTCATTTTTTTTTTTAATATTTTTAATATCCACCAATTTTTATAAAAAAAAACAGTTTTTTTCAGATTGTATGCAATAATTACCGCTATTTCAGTTTTAAAAGTAAAAAGTAATTTAATAGTATGTAATAATAATAACTGTATGAGAAAATATTTATATTTTTAATTGAGTTGCATTTATTTGTAGCTTTGCATCATTATTTATCAATGGAATTTAAATTTTGCGAAATTTAATTTGGCTCCAAAGTTATTGAATTATTGATACAGTTTATAATTATGACCGCAAGCAATTTATTTTTATTTATAGCATATAGATATTTATCTTCTTTTAGAATGCCATTTATCATAGTCCAATATATATTTATTTGTGGAAACTACTACTTAACATTGTATACTATATACGTGATATGAGATAATAAACCAAATATTTGAATACGTGCTTGGTATTGGTCTGAAATGGAGGATGGACGAACACTCCTATCTTCCTGTTGGTAATCTGTATTGATAAATTGTTTAAACGTACAGATACTTAGTTCAATAGGTTAAATTATTGTTTACTTGTGGTAAATACAGTAATTTCTATATTTTTAAAACATTAGAGGTATGTAGTATGTATACGAAAACTATCATAATATATATCTATTGTATAGGCATACATTTTTTTAATTATTATCTATTAATAATGATAATTAACAATTCCACAAGAAAGGGACAAATATGAGAAATAAATTTTTTTGAAGTCTCTCACTCAGCATTTTCTCAAACTGACTAATTAGAAACCACAGAAAAGCATAAATTACTAATAAAGAGGTAGTCGGCCCCGCATTTGTCTAAAAATTTAAGTACATAGGTAAAATCTAGTCACTAAACCTAGTCACCTTATATATCAAAAAACCACAACCCACATTTAAAACGCAAGTCAAAAAACTTAAAACAGTCATCGAGAAGGTACCCAAACACGCTCTGTTTCTGTATTAGGTAGGTACTTCAAATATTCACAAACTACCGTTTAACCCGAAAAAGTTTTGCTTAAAAAAAGACAACAACAATAAGAGCAAGCCGAATTATAGTTTTTTTTAATATGTATACTCATATTTAACTATGTAATTCTTGGTATTTTTCGTTGAAAAAATAAAAGTGCAATGTAATGAAACAAATCCTACAAAAAATATAAATATTTTCAAGTTTAATTAGGACTCTTTTAAGATAAAGCTTATTCAATTCAACATAAAATAATTAAAATCGGTTCACAATGGGTGAAGAAAGCGCATAATATACACATAAACAAGGCGAGTCGAATTGGGAACATTCTTATTTTTTGATTGCATTAGTCATTGTAGCTTTTTGTAAAAATTTTTAACAGCAATCCGAGTATGTAATAATGTATAGTAGGTTTCAAAAATGACTCCAACAAAAGTATTTTATCGATGTCTTTAAAAATTTCAATTTGCAAAATATTTTCGTGGGGAACAAAAACACTGGAAAGTTGGACTAAAAAATTTATCTGAATGTAATACATATTGCACTGTTTCAAGCTTTTCGGGTCATTATCAAAAGTAACAAGATATTTCTCTTGACTTAAGAAGGTTGAAACAATATAGAGAGAAATCTTCTTACTCTTGACAATGACCTGAAAAGATTAAAATTCAACAATTTTTTTTGAAACTTCTGTGTTTTTGTTAATTTATGAAAATATTTTATAATTATTTCATCTTTCACAAGGATTGTGATGTAAAATCAGTCAATTCAATTCCACGTTTATATCGAAAACTATTAGAAGATTAATCCTGTTGCTCCAATGGGATAATATGTAAAGAATTATAAAAGCTTTAAAATAGAGTCTAAAATATCTCATTTTGAACTACTGTAACCGAGAAAAATGTGAATTTTTTTTAAAAAGGTATTTAAAAAAATCATAACTTTAATTAATTTAACGTTTGTAGTTGTTATGTGATGTGTGGTGCATAAGGGAATTGATGATTGACAGACTTTTCACAATTACAATTAACAGTATTTTAGCAAATAATTTTGCAAGGATGGTTCTATGTCGACCAATTAAAGTATGTCATATTTTCGGACGGATTACATTATTACAAAACGTTCTTAATTAAACCGAAATACTCCGTGCAATATACATAACTTGCCGATGCTACAAATAAAAAAAAATACTTATTCGAGAATATGTTATATTTGATCTATTCGAACGTTGGAATCCGGATATTTGGTACTTTATGTAAAAGTACGCAATAATACTAATGGTAAGTACGTAATAAAAATTCTTTTTCTATTGAGCGCTTCAAAAAGCTTTGATATGGTAGCTAATACGTTATAACCGTGAGTCCTCAATAAGCGTATACGTAAAGACGCATCCATACATTCGGTTTTCACCGAATGACAAATATTTACCGAGCATATTCGGGAAAGTGCTCGGCACAGGAGTATATTATTGGATACTGATGAAGTATTTAATGAACTAGCGAAAACACAACGACGATTAGATTTTGTTTTGTAAAATTTGCACTTGTAAAACATATTTTTAATGGTGTCTTCTTACTTCGGGCTTCCCACTTCGAAATCTCGTCAAATTTTGTATTTTTAGTTCTTACTCCGTGACCTGTTATGTAATAGTATTATTGTTAAATTGTTATTTCAATTTCAGGGACCGATCGGTAATGAACTTAGTACTATATAGGTATATAGTCAGGTAGGTATTAATGGAAATAAACCTAAACGAGTTTAATAATATTAGCCGTTGGTAATAGCAGGTTTTAAAGAGCTAAGTTGGACTTATATTAAAATGAAGAAAACGTATCGCGTTGTAACAATATACAGGGTGATTGTTTTCAGCCTACCCCCTAGACGTACCTATCTCCAGATTGAATTAGAATATTGGTTTGAAATAAAATTTTAACAAACGTTTTCAGTCTATTTTCATTTTAGGTTGGCTGACATTTCCTCTTTATTTTTATTCAACTTACGAGGATGGATTAAATATAAACGAGCCTTTGTTCATAAAACATTAATTTTGAAAATTTTCACAAAAACACAAATTTCTATATTTTTCGACATATCCCACTTGTTTAATTATACATTTTTCGTTATGATTGTATGGACACTCCCATAGCTGATGCCGAGTTCAACAGATATCTGAAGCACAGTGGCGTGGTGGCCCCCTTCAATAAGGTTTCTAACGTGTGCAATGTTAACCGGCGATATGCTGGTGCGCGGGTTACGAGGATGATTTACATTTTCGACACCATTACGCCCTTCGTTAAATTCTTTGCACCAAACTTTTACCCGTTGCCACGAAAGCCTATCATTTCCGAACTGTGCTAGCAATATGCGCAAAATTTCAGCTGGTTTCACGTTTTCACGTGTAAGAAACTTAATAATAAACCGTTGCGCAACGCTGCTGTGGATCTCTTTCTCACTTATTGTGATAGCTACTAACCAAGCAAACACAGCAATATTACGAGTCGTTTCCGTGTCACCTAATATCCCCACTTCAAGTTGCTAACGCCTGTATACGCCTTGAACAGCTATCCGGCGCTCAATTTAAAAAGGTTTGTTTATATGTGATCCGCTCTCGTATCTTATTAATTAATGAATAATTTTGTTTGATTCCTTAGGTTCACAAGGTTACGGTATGTAAAGACAACATGAGTTTTGTCATGATCTTGTTATTCCCTCACATAATGTTTTATTGTGTTTAACTTTCTTATTTTATAAATTTCCAATCTATTTTTAATATATCTATTAACATGTTTGGCCGAATTCAAGGGCGTAATGTCCCAAAAGTACATAGAAGTACATAAATTAAATGGTCCCGAAGTAGGAAAAATTTAAGCCAGGTCCCAAAGTGGGAATAGACCCTTTTTAATACATCTTTTGTGGGCTATACACGAGTTTGATGTTTTGATATACCTTCCTGCCACGGACTTACTGTGGATACGCCAATGGTTGACGAGCATATTATTCTACACATGCGTTATTTTTCGAGCATTTGTTCGTTGCGGTCAAATTGTCTTGGCTATTTATTATAACAATAAAGTAATTTCGAAATTAATTAATATTAAAACAGTTTACTCGGATGCACCTATAGATGGTTTATAACAGTTCTGTAATTTATTATTGGAGAGAAACTCAAAAAATTATTGAAACTGAAAAAGGATGGAAAGTTGTAATAAAGTAATAAAGCAAGACTAAAATCTTACAATAACATATCGTGATGTCTAAAGTGTGATTAGTCGTACGTTTTTGCAAATGAAAAAACTTAAACTTAAAAGAATGACTAATCGTCCGAGAATATGACATACCTCCCTTGAAAATAGTTCGACTGGCCAGTAATTTACTTGCAAAGCCACCCCGAATGTGTGAACGGGTCCAAAAAACTACCCGAGCCGAATATTCGTTCCCCTTGACTCGTGCCAAAAGACGTAGTAGTAGTTGCTCACTACTCGCTGAATGCTGAATGGACGAGTGAGTTTTACTGTATTCTGTTTATTATATAACTGTTATACGTGTGTGTATCTACAGATTACATAAATTTACAGAAAACTCAAAAATATCGAAAAAGTCCACGTAAGGGATTCACAAAACATAAGCATTTGATATTATCCGGAAGAATAAAAATGATATGTTAACACTTTAATCAAACGTATGGTGTATCTAATGTACTTACTAATAAAATTGACCTTCTACATACACAGGTAGTACATACTACTATATTTTGTTTAGTAAGTGCTAATTAAATACTTACTTCCCTTCAATAATTTTTAATGAAACATGCTCATTCCTCTCAGAAAAAATAAACGTATAATATGAAACAAAAATATAATTAATGGTTCCATTGTGTATTAATTGATGGATTTGAATTATGTGTATCTATATTCTATAATTATTAATGTTTCTATTGTGTAATATTTGATCATTAAAAGATCGATGTAAGTTTTAATCACAATGAAAATTTAAATATTAGATATTAATAAGCATAACGCCTTACCATTGTATACATTAAACTGTTACTGTCACGATAATTTAGAAAATATTATTTACACTCTGTAGGTAATTCTATTATTGGAAGGCATAACTAAACGCACATAACACTAAAACTCGATCTCACTGTTCATGAAAGCTAAAAATGTATAGATAAAACTTTTTAAAGATGTTACCAGCACAAAACTAATCGCAAAGGAGAAAAAAAGTTAAAATGGCAGAGATATACTTATAGTAGACTTTTTCTAGGGGAGTTAATTTTCAATTCTATCTTCGACTACCAGCTGCTACTTATACCAGTGGCGGATTTACACATTTGCCGCCCGTAGGCTATTCAAAATTTGCCGCCCCTACTGACACCTGCAATTCTATACCCTAATAAACAATCAATTTTTTGTCTATGAAATTGCAACTTTATGATTGTATTATATTTTTATAAGACTAATCAACAAATATTGATACGAATTCATTAGGATTAAAAATGTAAGAATGTTAAGAACTTTCGTTGAATGAATATTTACAGCTTTTATTCATTACAATATTCATTATTGTTTTTTTTTTTAATTATCATCATTCTAAGAAATGTATAATATTTACGAAATTCTGTGCAACAATATGCAATTTTTTACGTGTAAATTTATTAAATTTTTATTCTCTCTCATTTCTCTTCGAATAGATATCTATATTTATGTGGTGAAACATATTTACACATTAATTGAATAGTGTGGGTGGACCGAGAGTAAAATTATGGCAATAATTAATTTCAATAATAGGTAAAAATACTAAATTTAAAATGTAATACTTAAACGCTATTGGAATATTTTAAAAATTCAAAATCACAATAATATATTTTATAAAAAGGTAAGTGCTTAGTAATTTTCCATATACAGACGTTAGTGTATTCGGTATACTGTATAGCACTAAAATATTGTAATTTTTGTTGATTTTTTGAGCCTAGTTTTTTCTGTGTATAAGATAATAATTTCTTTTAATTTCTGTAAGACAAAAAAATTTTTGAGCAAAGTTTGCCGCCCCCTAAAATCTGCCGCCCTAGGCTCTAGCCTATTCAGCCTGCTGGTAAATCCGCCACTGGTATGCATAGAGTAAGGGATATATTTCCAATAACCGAATGATCACAATATTTTATAATGTATTGATCATAAATCATAAAATTTTGAGGATGAAATTTTGTTAGTTGAATGATACTGACTTGAAATTTGAAGTTTTATGCATTTGTTAATACTAGAATTAACTAATGCTCAAATGGAATACCAGTTAAAACTAGTTCTTACCAGACAAAACGCGTTTTTCCGAAGCGAGTCAGTTAAAACTGTTCGCGTAGTAGATCCTCATCCTTTTTTAAATTTAAGTTTGACTGATTAGATTTTTCATTGTGTGTTAACCAATGTTCTTTAACAATGATTCTTTTTGAAATTTTATGGTTGTGTTCTGTTGATTTATTTGATTATTTTATTTACCTACTTATAATTAATATTGTCATCTTGGCAACTAATTTAAGTCGATGTTCCCTAAAATGTTTCTTTAGTATTAGATTATTATTTGGTTCTCAGTGTCTTAGATCTTTTCAATAAATATTTTTAAAACTATATCTTGTTTTCAATCCCAAATAAGTTTTTCTAGTTCTAGTGCTGATTTTAACTACAGCTCGATGTGACAACTAGTTTTATCTTAAAATCAAATATATCAGTGGTAAATTCTAGTTTTAACTGGGTATTTCTAGTTTTAACAAAGGCATTAAGTAAAAACTAGTTTTAACTAGGGAAAACGAGTTCTAAATACAAACTTGTTTTAACTGTAACATATAAATTATTGTAGATTCATCTTGTTCTTTTAAGTTACCAATTAGAGTAGACCAGGAGGATTCTACGTAGGAATGGTCCTGGCCCATCTGGTCCACCCTGTTGCTATTCCAATGAAAGCACTGTATGTATCTCCAAAAACTGAAAATATTCTTACACATCGAATTTTTAGCATCTAAATCTTGCGCATAATACATGAATTTTTCTTTTTACAAATAACAAGTAATCCATTCGCTTTGCTTAATGTATTGAAATAGTTGCCACCCCAGTGGCGGCCGGGGACTGTAGAAAACAGTGAAGCGTTAATAGAAATAAATGTCATGGAACCCAAGGGGAGGGTGTTTTGAAAATACAGTGCTTTTAAATCAATTTTAACGCATTTTGGAAACATACGAAAGTGAAATTGCTGCTTTAAATTTTCTACTATAATTGCCTTTCATACTTTTAACGTTTTTTGCAATACTTAATTTCGGTTTTGGTCGATCTAAATTAATTATTTGCTTTTTATCATCCTCATTTAAGAGAGAAAAGGGCTTATTGCGCAAAACGCACACTGGATCATATTCCGGAAAAAACATATCTACTTCGAAACAATCAAAAGATAAAATGAAAATGAGTACAGACTCAAGACTGACCAACTGACTGCAAGTGCAGCCAAGTGAATCGGTAGCAAACTCCAAATCAGATCACGTGTTTTTCTAAGTATCCGAGCAGTGATTTGCTCGGGTCTGCCTACGCAAAGATCCCGTTGTCATAGCAACGCGACTGCGATGATGTATCGAATGGAAAACGCTTCATCTGGCAGCCAGATACTGGCATTGGCATGGACGGGGGTGCGACGGTGCGTCGAGTCGACGACGGACGGTCTCGGAACTCGGACAATATGGGCAGGCAGTGACAGTGCCTCCGTCGGACGGTTATAGGGTATTTAATACATAGCAAGGGTTGCTGATATTGCTGAATAATTTAATTTATAAAAATTAAAAATAATAATTATATATATGAAAATTTTTTTTTTTTGAAATTATGGGGAAGCACCGCTTCACATGCTTCACCTTACGAGCCGCCACTGTGCCACCCTCCTACTCCTGCATAGAAATACTACTTTCCATAAAGGAAAATAATAATTAAGAACAAAAATATTGCATCGGTGGGGAAAAGTGTTTTATTTGAGCTAGAAAAAGTTCCCAAATATTTAGTCTTTCTAGTTGTTCTTTCTAAACGCTTGAATGGGACTATAACAAACATTTAAAAAAAATAACAAAATCGGCCCAATCTTTCTCAAGTTAGTTATGTATGAACGCATTTCTCGCCAAATAAAGGATTTTAATTTGCAAATATTGTTTTGATAGTGTACAGTGTAACCAAGTAAGCTTTTCTATAAAATTAATTGGTTCTAGAATTTGGAAATCTTAATTCACCCCATCTAAATTTTGAATTTTTAAAAACGCTTTCTTGTCAATTCTGTTACTGTATAAGGAAAAGTAATGAGATTCTAGTGTTAGCTGTTTGGAATATGCATTGATGTTAAACTTTTAACGTTGGTTTTTTGACAACTCATTTTGTAGGCGATAATAAATTTGTAAGTATAAGAAATTGTGAGAAATTTCAAGTTTCCTGACTGGTTGGTTTGGGGTGTGCTTTGATAGGTACAGCCCTTTTTGGTTGATTTTATTCCTAGTGTTCGTCCACGTTGTATAATGGTTTCCATTTGGTCATAGTCACTTTATTCTGTTTAAAATGACTGTTTGTTTTCATGAAATTACCTGTTGATGGTAGTTCATTGTAACTGATTAACCTTTTTACTTTTAGATATTTTAACGTGAATTTAATTAAAACCCTATTTAAATACAGTATTTCTTTTAAGGTGAATTTCTTCACTGTTATTTCTCTGCAGACTGACTATTCACGTGAAATTAAGAATTGACTTTTTGTGTGTAATACACAAAACGGGTTCATCTAACAATACAATGACTTTACGAAATTCCTTCCTTATTCCTTATTTATTAATGTTTAGAGCAGGTTCCCGTTGTTTTTAAATCGCAACGGATTTCCTGATGTAAACGTTAGCGGGCCATAAAGTGCACAATTATCTTCGATCGGTTGATTTTCCGAGAATATAGTGATTATTGGGTTAGATTATGGCAAGTTAAATGATTTAATATATCTAATATATAAAATTCTCGTGTCACAATGTTAGTTACCATACTCCTTCGAAACGGCTTGACCGATTTTTATGAAATTTTACATGCATATTCAGTAGGTCTCAGAATCGGCTACTATCTATTTTTCATACCCCTAAGTGATAAGGGTTGTCCACCCCTAACTTTTTTATTTTTTGGATAATTTGTTTTTATTTTTTTATAATGTGGCATTAAAAAATACATACAACCCTAAATTTTCACCCTTCTACCACAAACCTCCAATTTTTAACAGCAATATTAGTACTGTAATAATCTTCAACTCTCAGTGGTCGATAACTGACCAATTATTATCAATCGATTAGTCATCCCCGCCAGGCGTCTACTGATGTCACTACTCACCCAGCAAACAGCACGGAATGGGGATGAGAATGAAGCAGATTTTTTTAGCATGTTACAGGCAGTTCAAATATGTTTTAAGAAGTAAAAGAATGTTTTATTATAACATTTCAGAATGATTTGACAATGTTCAATAATGTTCCAGAATCTTAAATATCATTCAAGAATGTTCCAGAGTGTTAAAAAAATTTGAGAATGTTTTGAATCATTATGGGATGTTCTGGATAGTTCTAAATTCGCGAATATTCTATAATGTTCCATCAAACGTGTGATATCTTACCCGAGACACGCCGGGTATTGCTTCTAGTCGTACTATAGAATAAACCCACCTCAAATTACATTACAAAAAAACTAGCATCTTTAATTATTTTTGAACAGTAAGCCCTTTTCTCTTTACTCCTGCTTCTGATTCTAATATATCCCTATTTAATCTTTCTATCTTAGAGGGAGTTCTACCATCTTGTTTAATCTATTTATTATTAACTTCCTAGCACAGCCACTGTTCTCCTACTTTTTTTTATCTACGATATTTTTTATTATAACACTTCGTTATCAATCTCAAATGCTTTTAACTGTCGCCCATCGCCTTCCTTTCACATCCGCGCAAAGCTGTGCTTTAAATATAAGTTTGCTTTTAGCCTTTTTTCGATTCAGGTGCCAAAATAACGGTTCGCGAGCATAAAAATGATTTATTTTTGTTATAAGAGACTCGACCTTCGCCATTCCCTATGTATAGTTTTTTCGTTGAGTTATCTGACTTCCTAGATATTGAAAAGAAAACTACGACGTATAATTTATCAATAACAACAAAATAATTTTGTTTCGATGAAATGATTGTCTTTATAAATAACCATGAAGGTTGTAGAAGGAAGTTGTGGGTATAACTAAAGAAGTTTCTGATTGTGATAAAATTAGAGAAAAAAAGAAATAAATAGGTGCTACTAGGTACTCTATTTCGAGAAATGCCGCATATTGCAGAATATTTCAGTAAATATGTAGATATATTTATGTATATATCAAATTGAATGTGTATACATATAACACATATCACTAACGTCTAAAATTACATTGGATTATTAATTTATTCAACCAACAGTTAACAGATAACCAGACAGTGCTTACTATTCATTTACAGATATCTCAACATATACTTCAAATTTTATTTGAACGTTTATTCAAACCACAAGAATAAGTAGGTACGTTACGTTGCTGTCGATTGGCTGTTTAAGAAAGTGTAGATTCCCACGTGAGACATGGATGAAGAAAAATCACTTAAATATAATTATTCCTTCCAGAGGGGATGGGAGCAAGGGCGGTTTGAGATAATTGCAGAAATAAATAGAGAAGGTGCACCCGAGGGGGTTTTAAATAGAAAATTTTTCGATCCAATGACTAGTTTTTCTGTCAATGATGATCAGCAGTTTGATTTCCGCTGGTGTGACTAATTTTCAACAAATTTAATCATTGATTATCGATTCTACAAAATTTTAAAAAGAATCTAAAAATAATGGGAATTGTTTCCAGTAGCAATTGAAATATGAAAGTTAAGTAATTAAAAGTAAAAATTGTCATATTTTTAGTGGGTAAAAAATATTGAAATTGTAAGACAATTCAGCATTTTGAATTAATCAGCATCGCGTCTTATCATGTTTACGATTCAATAAAAAAAAGTCAATTCGGGGCACACTTAACGGAGAAACGCTATGGAATCTAAAAACGTTCCATTAAAATCTACTCAAAGAGATTATCTTTCATTCATTTTTCTGATTTCCCATCACGAAGGCAAATTTTCATTAGTTTTTTTTACAAGTAGACCTTGGAGTGACATTTGAGCTTAAACCAAAGTCATCGTTGAGGACACTACAGACTTTTCCGGGTGCTCTCGCAATATGATTAATATTAAATATAGGTACATCCTATACAATTTAAGACTGTATGCGATTATAATTCTAAACCGCATTAATAAATTAAGTTTCACTTGAATTTCTACAAAATTTAAATTCTGAATGGTCGTTAAAACCCTATTAGGGTAGTACAGTAGAACCTCGATAAGATAAAGACCAAAGGAAACGTTAAAAAATTTGAGTTATTGAGGTTTTTACTTACTAAGGGTTTAAGTTAAGGAGTTTTTATTGGTTTATATTTTTACTTACAGAGGTCCGCTTATGAGCGTTGTTTAGAAATTATACAGATAGACGAGCTAGTTTAAATGCAAATGAAACTTCGAAATGTTATTATGTACAAAGGTACGTTTATTGAAGTTTATTTTATTCTACTTAAAAAAGTCGGTTATAATTTTTTTTTTGTTTCAAACAATTCACACTTTCTACATCAATTTTATTACTTACTGAGGTGCGATGCCCAAATTACTCGTTTAAGTTATAGAGGGTTCAAATTTTAAGTAAAAGAGGTTTTGGACTCCGAGGGGAAGGGAACACAAAATTTTATGAATTTATAGAGGTTTTTACGATATCGAGGTTTAAGTTATCAAGGTTCTAATGTAGTTTGTGTTTGTATTTCATGTATTGTTATTATTCTTATTTTTATCTTATGACTGACTACCCGCAATCAGTTTAAATACCGAGTATTTTTACTAACAGGGAAGTTTTTCGATGAGTTTCAATCGCACCACACAGCATGTTTGTTATTCTCCTTTGTATTTGTAATTTTAGTGATTAAGATAATAATTAGACATAAAGTTGAGTAGTTAGCAACTGGAGTTTTATTTATCTTGCACTTATTTAACTAGTCACACAAAATTAAATTGGCATGTGCAGTGCAGCGTTACATCGTACCCTCTGTCTTACAAAAATTAAACAGGAGATGTGCCCAAGTAAGGTTTCAATTGAACGTTTTTGATTGCATGCTTAAAAATAATTATGTATGGGGAAAAATCCCAGGCACTAGAAATAAGAAAAGTTGTGAATAAGAGTAGTTAAAGATATCCAAATAAATGTAATATTTGAATTAATCAGAATAGTCTCTTTATTTTTGAATTTTAAGAAAAAAAATTGCATTTGAGTGATTTATCTTCTGTTCAAGTAGATCTTGACATGACATTTGTGATTATCGCAAGATCAATATCAACAATACCATAAGATTCCCGGGGTAGGTATCCTATACAGCTTTTAATATTACACTTTTTTTTCGTAATTTATGCTGTGTTCTCACATAATAAAATCCTTCTTAGACCAGTGCTGAAGCCTTCAAAAATAGTAAAATGTGAAAAAAAATTACAGTAGGATGAAACCCATTGGAAAAAGAAGAGAATATAACAGAAATGAAGGAAAAAATAATTTACGGGCAATCTGAGGTCGGGAAGGGGAAGGGGATGAGTTTTTAAGGGTAAAAAACGGTTTTCCTTGATTTCCGGAAAAACTACAAGTCTTATGGAATAAAGTTAAATAGCAAAGTTGTAGGTTTTAAAAAGATCTATAACTTTTGTATTTACACTTTTTTCACATAACCTCAAAATTTATGTGCAAAATTCAAATAACCAAGTTTTTGGTTTTTTATTTTTCTTTCACAAAAAAATTTTTTCACGAAATTTGGTGAAAACATACCTTTTTATGTCCCAAATACGCTGTAATTTTTTTGATTTGAAATATTTATTTTTTCACCTTATTTTTACTTAATATCAAAAAAGCACCCTAATTTCCAATCGAAAATTCTCACGTCAAAATATCTGCTTTTTTAAAAACGTTGGTGGGCTTTTTCTTTGTTGAAATTTCTACTTTCTGATGGTGTGAAAAAAATATACATTACTAGGGTGCTTTTTCGATACTAAGTAAAAATAAGGTGAAAAAATAAATATTTCAAATAAAAATAGTTACAGCGTATTTGGGATATAGATAAATACGTAAGTCCACAAAATTTCGTGAAAAAAAATTTTTTAAAAGATAAAAATAAAAAACCAAAAACTTGGTTATTTGAATTTTTCACATAAATTTTGAGGTTATGTGAAAAAAGTGTAAATACTGAAGTTGTAGATCTTTTTATTACCTACAATTTTGCTAATTAAGTTTTTCCATAAGACTTGTAGTTTTTCCGGAAATCAAGGAAAACCGTTTTTTACCCTTAAAAACTCACCCCCTTCCCCTTCCCGACCTCAGATCGCTCGTAAATTATTTTTCCTTTCATTTCCTTCCTTTTCCAATGGGTTTTATCCTACTATAATTTTTTTGGTTTCAAAAATTATCCACCCTGGTCTATTTATTAGAACGTTTGTTTAACTGTGGTATACAAGCAATAAAACGACATTGGCCCTAAAAAGTTTTACTGTAGTTGTTATAATAAACATATAGATATTTATTTATTACTTTTTAAATGTGTATTTAAACTGGTTTATTACCTACTAGGGTCATTAAAGAGTAAAATTAAATACAATTATTACCAATTTACAAAAACAAATTTTAGAATAAAAAATTATTAGTTTAAGCCTTAACATTGAATACATCTTATGTTCAATGAAATACAATAAATAAAAATTTTTTTATCTTTCAATTTTGCCACACAACTAATTATGCTAACTAATGCAATAATAAAAAAGTACAATAATATTATTGATCTACTAACCATTCGATTGACCGTTTATGTCCTTGTCTACCGCTTTAATGCAGTCAATTGTTAAATGTCTATCAGAACTAAATTAAAAATTTTATAGGACATCATTGAGTAGCATTAAGTACAATTGCGAGATAGCAAAATTTTTATTACGACAGATCAGTATTCAATGCGCTACTTCTAAATAGTGAGATCAAAAAGGTTAGAATGAATTCCTTAATAATACGTCCTAAAATTCCCAGAAAATCATAATGGCTCGAGTTCCGAAAAGGTCAATCCTCAGAATCGCATGCACACAATTATACAAAAATTCTTCTAGATACGTTCTTTTTATGTAGGTATTGCATAATTGAAAGTTTTTAAAAGTGCTTGTTTTCATCTAGAATTTTGAATTGATTTATGACCCTTATAATAATTCGTATAAATTCTGATTTTAATGCATACAAATATAAGCAGTATGTATTATACGAGATAAGATGAGAATATAATATAATAATTGATTTTAAGTTCATTATTAAATTTATTACTGTTGATCTTTGGAAATATCAATAGGAGATATAAATATATCACTTGTTGAAATTAATGTTTTTCGGAATTCTGTGAACTTTAAAAATAATTTGGTGACGGTGTAACTATTATGGTAAGTCAAAGTCGAGCAAAGACTAAATATCCCTGGATTTAATTAGAAATTATAGTTGAAATAGATTCATAATCACGTTTAAGAGAGCTTAAATCATGCCATAATGCCATTTATTCTGTATTGGTTCACCTTTCTTTTTTTTTACATCTTTTTTGAAGTGAGATTTTTATACGAATGGTCCGTGTTTGCCCATTGGGGGAAAAACGAGTAAACGTGAACGACAACTATGAGAACATACAGGCCAACAGAAATAGCTTGACCCTTGCAATCTGAACGCCCACCGGTGCGCGATGGACACAGCTGATATTGTAGTGGGGACAGTCCATTTAGTCTTCGTACTTCGATGAAGCACATAGCGTTGTATGTAAACTCGCCCCGTATTATAAGAAAAAAAACATTAATCAGAAACTTCAACGATAGGGACAATTAATAATGATTTTCATCTGATTTAAAATTTTATTTAGTTTATAAAAGATCGTGCAACTTTAACAAATACTTTTCATAATTGGTGAGACACTCTTAAAGGAAAGCGGACAAATAAAAGGAGCACTTAGGAATACATATCTATTCTATAAACTTAATTAGTCAATGTTTCGTTTATTAGTTTATTATTATTATTATAAATATTTTAATATCAATAATAGCTGAGCTGAATACCTCGAAATATTTATGTATTATTTACAGATTGATGTGCGTTTACAACTGTAATACTGGATACCAAATTAACCCCATTCAAATAATATTACATATTTAAAATACAAAATGGGAATTCTGCTTCATTTAAAGTGCATCACCACTTTTCGTGTAAATATTACTAATACCATTAAGACACCTTGGGGTGAGTTTACTTGTACAATACGAACCCGATTTGAAACACGGTACAAACACCGAGCGGTAAAATGCATCTTTTTCCTTCCGAATGCGCTTTCTTTCTATCTTTTGCGCCGTTCGCTCGAAGTCTGAGGGGCCACCTTATTTCTGTTGACCTGTACTCTATGATAACATTTTTATATATTCCCGCACTAAGTACCTAACATTGCAATTAGGAACCAAAATTAATTTAAAAACATTTACAGGGGAATACGATAGATAAGATATTATTGGGTACCTAATACCCACCTTCCGGTAAAATAATCAGGAAGGGATATGTGTATTTTTATTTCGACAGTTAATTAAAACTAACTATATTTTCAAAAATGCAATATGTATATCTATTTGATTTTTATTCCTCTAACAAAAGGTTGATTATTTTTTTGCCAATTCTTTTATAGTTTCGGCCAATGCAAGGCCTAAATTTTGATTAACATACCACCTTGGTTATTGGTTCCATTATTTCCGAACTTAAACATTGGAAAAAACTGATAAGGACGTAAAAAAAATTCCTGCTACCTAATTTATTACTAGTACCTAATATTTTTAATAATTAAGTGTATATTGAAACTATCTTAAAGATTAATAATGCAACGTCATGGTTCAGTCGCGTTAAATTTGCGAAAATTTAGGACGAACGAAATGAACAAAAACTGAAAACCACTTTAAACTACGGTCAAAAACACGAACACATCGAGGTCATACAATTGCGCCTTCTCCATCTAATATTTTTCTGCAATTAACTCAACCAACAAAAAAAAGTGAAACCTCTGGCAACGCAATGACGACAAGTACCGGTATAAACAAACGGACGATCGTAAATTTACTGCGATAACATTCCATAAAACAATAAAAACAAATAAAAATGACCGTCCAAATTCTTTTAGAAAATATGAATAACACAAACATGTCCTTTCATAATTTTATTTTATATTATAATTTGGGTATATAAATATTAAGCAACTTAAACTTTGGTTGTTTCATTTCATTTCACACTGGTTATATTTCGTTTTAAAAAAGACAAAAAATCAGCTTCACGCATTTATATTTCGTAAAGGTGAGTTTAGCCAAGAACTTTATGCTTGAAAATATGTTTCAAGTCCTTTGCTAGCTTAGAAACTCTTCAAGCTCTTTCTCAAACAGGTAGTTGGTTGAATTACTTTGCTTTATAATTTTAAAAAGAACTTCAAAAACATTCACAGTGTTCAAAGCTCTTTTAATTTAGTCCAGGGAAATAAGCAAAAAAATAGCAAGTTCGGGACACTGACTCATCCAGCAAACCAATACGTTTTTCGCAAAGTATTAATCTATAGAAATAATACCTATACTTTTTCCACTCCTGGTTAGTCGAGTAATAAACAATTAAAAGTGAAAAAATAAAAATTTAACACATTTTTACTTACCAGATTTACATAAATAGTTTTAACAGTAATTTATTGCAATCATCTTATAAGTAATGCAAAAACCGACAACTTGACCGAAACCGATTTTGAAAAAGTCAATTTGTTGCTTAGATAATTGCTAATTAACAATTAAAATAGCTAAATATTCAATTAACAATAACTATTGTAAAAATGTATTTGAAAACTTAAATCCTCGCAATAGGTAGCTCTTGTGGTACCAAATAAGTGTTAAAAATTTGAAACCGATTCGTTCGACAGTTTTTGCAAAATTAAATTTGTTTATCCGGAAGACTGGTTTTTTGCAACAGCACTCTACGCACATTTCAAAAAAAATTTGGTTTTATCAGTGTGATATTAAAGGGAAAGAGTTATATTTTCAATATATTTTATTATATGTACAAAAAAATAATAATTATTGTTGCAAATTGATGTTACAAAAATGCAGTCATTTTTACCATATAAACAAATGGAATAACTTTTTTCCTTGAACATTTTTTAAAAAACCATCTTTATATTCAAAAACTAGATAATTTTCTTTAAATTAAAAAAAAGCAACCTCGTATGTACCTTTGGAGCGAAGTTAGAATTTGTTTTTTTTTTTTAAATCACTGCTCATTTGTTTATAACAATTAAGAGATGAAACTGCACCATAACGAAGATGAACAGTTGTACTTTCAATTAAAAATTAGTCGAAACTAATTGTACTTCAACGGTGTCAATGGTGAAGCTGCAAATATGTAACTGTTATTTAGCCGGATCAGAGCCAGTGGAGGGGGAAATCTAAAATCTTTAAAATTTGAGATTGTAGCTTCAAAGTGATTTAGCATTTAATATCCCTGGGATTTCTCAACGGATTTTGATGTTTTTTTTTTAATTTAAGGTAGCTTCTCGAACACATTACAAATGTACTACTTGTTTATGAATCTAGACATAAATAAACAACGTATTTTGTTTAAACAATTAACAAAAAAAAATTTTTTTTCATTTACGAATCAACTTTTTTGTTTTTAAAGCATGTCAAAACCTAAAAATGGCTGTTTGATGTAAGTAAAACCCTTGTGCTTTAATTCAAGCCCTTATAGTGTGCTTAAAGCCCTTTTCACAAATCTTTCGTCTTTTAATGTACCTACTTGAAGCTCTTTTGATGTAACTCAAGCGCTTCTGGCGGGCACGAAGCCCTTTTCACAAGTGCTTAGGGCTTTGAATTTAATTAATTTTCGATGTAATTGATAATTGATTGATAATTTTAAAATATATTTAAAACTTAAAAAACCAAAGCAATTTAAATAGAGGATTTGGGCTTACGACTTAAAGCCCTTTTTGTTAGGGATTGCACGGCTCTGCTGGCACCTAACTACTCGTTTTAGTTTGACCTCTGACAAAAATATTGTAAATTTTTAGCTGTGTATTTTTTTCTTCGCACTATTTTCCCTCTGACTAGTAGAAAACCAGGCAAATCAATTACAAATATTTCTTATAGGTACTTATTGAGATTTCTGCAATACAGGTTTTAATATACCAATTTGCCATTAGGATCCCAAAAACATCGTTATAAAATCAGCCTATTTATTCCTTTGTTTTACGACAATTTAATTGTATTATTGATTTATATAAAATGTAAATCCGGCATTAAACGACATTGAATTGTTTACAATGTAATTGGCTTAATACAAAAAAATAAAAAACAAAATTTCAGTTGTTATACCTACTTACTCCACATTAAAGTAATGAATGACCTCATCTGATCGTGAGACAAAGCGCTTAATAAACTGTTCATTTTTCATGTTCTTCCTTATACATATATACGTACCCATATACTTACTATATGTTAAATAAAAAAGGCAGTGAAGTCATACATTTTTGCTTCTTATTAATAACGGGCGAACATTTCTTAGACTTAACAACTTAAATTTTGTTGCGCAAATTTTAAACTGGTGCAGGAAACGATATCTTACAAAAATATTAAATTGGGAATCGAAAAAATTCTATTAAAAAAGAGCTGAAACTACAATGAATCTAATTTACCAATCTAAAAGACAATTCATCATTAAAGGTCGCCTAGAATCTCGTAAGTTTAAACTCAGCCTCTATTGAAAATAATAGACAATCCTGCAAATTTATGAAATACTAGCTATGACTTCGTCCGCGTGGAATAGTAACTTTCGGTAGCATTTAAAATTTTTTCTTCTATATTTTTATTTTCTGGGCCGTAAGCCTTTTTGCCGACGTCATTACACAAAAACTTTCATTCCTTATTTTTACCCCCTTTAAGGTAAAATTTTTACAAACTTTAAATGTCGTATTTATATCTAATCAAAAACCTAAAAAATCAGTTTTTAAGCCCCTAGCTTTATATCTACTCTGTACCAAATTCTCATTTAAATCGGTTCAGTAGTTTGGGCGTGATTGCGTAACACACAGACAGACAGAGTTACTTTCGCATTTATAATATTATAGATTAATATAGTTTAATTATAGTTTAAAATAGTTTATATAGCTTAGTATTCAACTACTTTTATTGATCCAAATAAACAAAACCTCTATAACTTTTTACATTTAATGTTTTAATTTTCTGAGCCGTAAGCTTTTTGGACGACGTCATTACACATAAACTTTCATCGGCTAATTTTATCCCCTTCAGGGTAAAATTTTTACAAACATTCAATGTCGTATTTATTTATAGGTATCTAATCAAAAGCCTAAAAAATAAGTTTCAAGCTTCTATGTATCTTAAAAAATTATTTCCGCACAAACTTTCCTATTTCAACCCCTTACAACCCTTTTTTCGCATTAAAAAGTAGCCTATGTCCTTTCTCAGGCTCTAGACTATCTCTGTACCAAATTTCATTTAAATCGGTTCAGTAAATTTTAGGCGAGATTGGGTAGCATACAGACAGAGTTACTTTCGCATTTATAATATTCCGCGAATTCATTTTCATCGGTTTTCCCTATGGGAATAAGATATTTTCTCGCAGTAAAACGTAGCCTATGTGTTATTCCAGGGTGTCAGCTAACTCCATAACAAATTTTATAAAAATCCGCTCCAGCCACTTAGACGTGAAGAAGTAACAAACATACACACTCACACACAAACTTTCGCCTTTATAATATTAGTGTGATAATTAATACAAAATTTTAAATGCGCCAATCGTGAGCATAGTAAAATATTTTAGTAGTCTAAGTTTTACCCTATACGTACATAAATATCATTAAAATATTTTTTTGACAAAATGATGATTAATTAACTTAGCTCCTAAGTAATGTCAGTTTAGGACACCTAAATCATGGTCCTCTCCTAATGGTGAGATAACAAAATACCTAATCACACCTTCTCATATATGTATGTAAGCATTTAAAGAGGATGAAGGACATGGAGGTGTTACAGGTGGAAGTATGTAATATGACATCTAATAAAATTAAGGGTATAGTTGTAGGTTGCCCACACTTGAGTATTTTAAATAGAGAATTTCTATTGGACGATAGATAGAATCAGGTCATTGATTAATTGTCCCATTACTTTTATAAAAGTGTTTTGTTAATAAATGCAAATTTTAGTTATTGCCAGTATATAATCTCAACGCCTCTTTCAGTATTTAGTGCTAAAAAATTTTGGTTTAAACATGAATGCGATACATCTCTAGGACTCATACTGAATTTTGCAATTATGTACTTATAAATGGATTTTTAAGTTATACCTACAAATTTTAGACATTGTTTAAAACGTGAAAAAGCTTTACATACTTGTTGAAACTCCATTTCAACAATGTGAAAAAAGAAGTCTTCAAACTTTTACTTTTAATTAGTCCATTACGACCGTTCCTTACACTGTGGTTTTATCGGGTGGATGAAATTGTATTTTGTTATTAAAAACAAAAATTTGTGTTTTATAAATATTTTTAACAAATGTTTAGGTTGACAGGCGATAAATGGGTTCGATTTTTCTGCAACGGTCAGTCTATAAATCTTTCTGAAGTAATTACGTTCTTATAAACTTTTCTTTAATTTAATGTAAACAGTTTTTAAATTATAAACGATTTTAGGTTAAAAAGAAACATTAAAATGATGACTTCTTAACGGGATTTAAAAATTACAATAATTGAGGTTGCTGACGGTCATTAATCGTATTCCCTCCGTAAATATTGGTATAAAACGTTCTTTAAACAACTAATAAAGCATCATGTATTTTATACTTTTCAAAGCAATCCCTAATAAAGGACGTAACCAAATATTGAAGTTTGTTTGAGAAGATTTGATTTTCTGTGTTTGTCGACTTAAAACTACCTAACTACTGCTCAAATTAAATCCAGCCAAAACCGGTTACAACGACATCGAAGGGACTCTCATATTTGGCCGTAAAAACCGATACGCGATTTTTCTTCGATATCAATTTGTTTTCTTTTCAACATGTTAAAAGTTTCACAAATACAGATAAGTAACAAACTGACTTAAGAGATTTTAATATTGCCACAATAATACTTTTATTGTTATTAACGGTGATTTGAATTGTTTACACAGATATAATTCTCCGGAGATATTAGTTAAATGTAGTATGTCGTAAAAAGCAATGCTTTTGATAAGGCGGTCATATAGCATTCAATCGGGACCCTTGATTTTGATCATTATAACCGGTATATTGTTATAAACGATGTCGTCATAAACGGTTTTAACTGTATATGTTACAATTAAAACAAGTTTTTAGTTAGAACTCGTTTTCCCTAGTTAAACTTAATGCCTTTGTTAAAACTAGAAATATGTACCCAGTTAAAACTAGAATTTACCACTGATATATTTGATTTTCAGATAAAACTAGTTGTCACATCGAGCTGTAGTTAAAATCAGCACTAGAACTAGAAAAACTAATTTGGGATTGAAAACAAGATATAGTTTTAAAAATATTTATTGAAAAGATCTAAGACACTGAGAACCAAATAATAATCTAATACTAAAGAAACATTTTAGGGAACATCGACTTAAATTAGTTGCCAAGATGACAATATTAATTATAAGTAGGTAAATAAAATAATCAAATAAATCAACAGAACACAACCATAAAATTTCAAAAAGAATCATTGTTAAAGAACATTGGTTAACACACAATGAAAAATCTAATCAGTCAAACTTAAATTTAAAAAAGGATGAGGATCTACTACGCGAACAGTTTTAACTGACTCGCTTCGGAAAAACGCGTTTTGTCTGGTAAGAACTAGTTTTAACTGGTATTCCATTTGAGCATTAGTTGATTCTAGTATTAACCAATTCACACATTAAAAACTAGTTCTAACTAGGAAGAACGCGTTCTATCTAAAAACTAGTTTTAACTGCAACATATATACTGAAATAGGTGTTTAATTAATAAGTTATATTCTGTAGTTTTAATATATGTATAGGTTTCTTAACAAAATTAATATAAATGAAAACTCAATGCAAAATTCGCCACATTTTTATCTTATAAATCCCACATGGAAAATGAGAATTGTAAAAGCAATAGGTACATAGTATATACTTACACTAATAGTAAAAAGTAATATCTTGTGTTGACTTGAGTTTGTGGAATCAAAAAAGTCATAAATTCTCAGATCAACTATTTCTTTTAAATCAACCGAAGTTTCCAATAGGAGGTACCTACCCGAAATCAACAAATACTAAATTCAGGGTTAAAAAGTTAGCTATTAATATAAAATATGTAGGTAAACATTTCTTTTTACTCTCAGTTATTTTGTACCATACATACCCGGTATTCGCATTATAAAATAAGTTTACTCTCCTGTTTTCAAACAATTTTATTTTTTAAGCGCCCCACAAAAATAAAACTAGAACACATCCTTTCTGTCTGAATAATTTATGCAGAAATTTTGTTTATTTATAGTATTATAAATTTTAATATGTTCGCCTACTGAAACAATAAACATTTAAATAAAGTTTTCTTTTAACAGAAATATAAATGAAGTAATCCGTATTTTTAAAAAACCGTGCGTGTCTTGTTTATCAAAAGCAATTAGGTGAATTTTTCTCCATCTACATGCATGATATACATAATACCTACATATTGAATTTCATTATGTTACTGTTGTTAATTAGGAAGCTTTCTTAACGACTGATAACGTGATAACAATTTCGTGCTTATACAATATACTCGTTAATACCTAGTTACGTAGTTTATAACCTTTTAAAACAAATTTCAACATTCGTAAAAAACAGTGGCGGATTTACCAGCAGGCTGAATAGGTTAGAGCCTAGGGCGGCAGTTTTTAGGGGGCGGCAAACTTTGCTCAAAATTTTTTTTTTGTCTTACAGAAATAAAAAAAATCTTATACACGGAAAAAAACGAGGCTCAAAAAATCAACAAAAATTACAATATTTTAGTGCTATACAGTATATTGAATACACTAACGTCTGTATATGAAAAATTACTAAACACTTATTTATAAAATATACTATTGTGATTTTGAATTTTTAAAATATTCCAATAGCGTTTAAGTGTTAAATTTTAAATTTAGTATTTTTACCTATTTTTGATATTAATTTTTGCCATAATTTTACTTTCGGTCCACCCACACTATTCGATTAATGTGTAAATATGTTTCACCACATAAATATAGATATCTATTCGAAGAGAAATGGGATCCGAAAAAAAATTGCTTAAAAATAACAATAACAAATATTATATAGATATATATGTGGAAAATTAATACTTTTCTATTGATATTTCTGATGATATGAACAACCTGTTTGAGTGTAGAATAAAAATTTAATAAATTTACACGTAAAAAATTGCATATTGTTGCACAGAATTTCATAAATATTATACATTTCTTAGAATGATGATAATTAAAAAAAAAAAACAATAATGATAATATTGTAATCAATAAAAGCTGTAAATATCCATTTAACGAAAGTTCTTCTTAACATTCTTGCATTTTTAATCCTAATGAATTCGTATCAATATTTGTTTATTAATCTTATAAAACTATAATAAGTAGGTACAATAATAAAGTTGCAATTTCATTGACAAAAAATTGATTGTGAATTAGGGTATAGAATTGCAGGTGTCAGTAGGGGCGGCAAATTTTGAATAGCCTGTGTAAATCAGCCACTGGTAAAAAAAAATTAAAAAGGTGCGAACTTATTCCTGGTTTATTTTTTATACAAGAATTAGCGTATCAAAATGATAACGTGTAATAGATTACTCAGTTTTTAGATATACAAAACGCACTGATTTTGTCTGCAAAAATGTAGATTGTAGAGTAATGCAATTTTAAATACCTATCCCAATTCTAGCGTATTTTCTTTTATTATGTAATTTACTACATACGTATACCCTCTACAATAAATTTAAGATTGCATGCGAATGAAATAATCTATGCTGGCAGGAAAATTCTCCTCCTTACTCGTTTTAATGTATAAGAAGAGGATAGTAAGTCTTGTGTAACTAAATTTATTTTCGAAATACGCCAGACAATTTGTAATTAGCCCACGTAACATTTGTTTGTAATAAACATGAACATAATTTGACTCGATTCCCTTCAACTTAACTTGCATAATTAAAAATTAAATTAAAAATCCGTTTTAGCAACTTCAACAAATTCATATCCAAAAAAAGTTCTGATAATGTTTCCAATTATCGTAAAATTAAAATATAATTTAAGATTATTGTAAATACGAATGTATATGTGTTTGGTTTTTCTTGATTTCACTTTGTGCGAAACTCAAGTATCCCAATAGAAAAACAACTTCCCATAACACATACATTAATAATTACTTTCTTATTTTTTAAATTCGTAAAAAAGATAATCTTAAAAAATAACTAAGTACAAAGTTATTCAAACTAAATTTGAATATTTAAAAAAATAACGAATAGTTAAAATATCTAGTTTCTAAATCATGATGCCAGTTTTCAATATATCTATAAGATCATGGGAGATAGACAAATATGGAAACAAAATTTTAAAAAAATTATAAACATTGTATTTTTGAACAGATTTCAATTATTTTTCGAAAATATTTTCATTTATATCATTATTTTTAATAAAATTTTTCAGTCTTGTGTTTTCCTATTGAAAATTGATTTTCATCAAGTAAGAGAAAACCATTTATTTTTTATTGGAATTGGTTTCTATCTATCGAGATTTTGATTACGTAAAAGTTAGGTACTGCTATTAGCGTCATTAAATCTATTCTTATCGTTTATTATACGGAGATGTACCAAACTGTTGTTACGATGTATTCCAAGTAAAAGATACAAAATATAAAATAAATACATATCCTAAACGTAAAATTGTCATGAAAATGCATTTAGAATTAAAATTTGGTATTTTCTAAATAATATAGTTAGGTGGATAATTAATATTTTATATGTATTGAAAAGTTTATGCAAAATTTATCTAAAGAGAAAAGTCTGGCCATTTGGTTTGTAATTAATATGATTATATTCATATGGAATAATATTATATATTCAGTGTTATATATGTATCTATACAAAACTATTACAAATATTTTCGTTTGAGCACTTTTTCCAACTTTTACCAATAATTTGTATGTTCTTACAGTAGGTATGCCGTAAAAAAATAAAAATTATAGGAAGGTACTAATAACTGAATTCAGTTTCAAAACTGAAAATGTATCTAAGTAAAATTTTTAGATGAAGCCAATTATTTTGGAACTGTTTCAAACAAAATTCGTAATCAAAAAGATAAAGTTCACTATTTGCCTTCAAGTAGTATTTACTTGTGTACAATCAGTATGTATGTACTTCTGTCCAACAAGCTTCCGACATAACCCCCGTTTGTGGACACATGATGTACGTGTGTGACGTAGAAGTATTGTACTATTGTAATCGTACGTTAAATGAATTCAAATTACATGTAACAAGAAACAATACTACACTAATCACCAAAATACTTCGCGAACTTCCCATTCAACGCAAGTCTAATTGTAAATTAAATCGGCACAATCACCCCACAAGCAAAATATGTCTTTGCGAATTTATAATTACTTTCTTCTAATAGCAATATAGAATTATAATTTAGGTAGAACGTGTTCAACTTAACCAGTCGTTTAATTTTGTTGCATAAATAATTACATATTACATATTATATTATCAGAGTAACGGTTTTAAAGAAATAAATCTTACGAACCTACTCAAGAACTAGGTACCTACCTACGTATTGCCATTTTTTTAAAATTGCTTCACAAACTCAAATGTTTCGATCAATTGATTGACATAAATTTACAAATAGTTTTAGCCACGAAAGTATGAAATATATGCGCGATTGTTTGAATTCAAATTTTTTTTAAACGTAAGAAATTGTAACAATTATTTTTAATTGAATAAGCCTACGAATTCGCGATTGGAATATGGATGAAGCTTAAACCCACGTAGAAAAAAGTACCAAACTTATTTTATTGATAAGAAATACTTTTGTTTTTAATTGAAAATCATTTACATGATGGTTTTAATTTTAAAGTTACATCGTAGGTAAGTGAAGTTTAATACATTTTTGTTCGACTTTTTTTTCAATTTAATAGAAAATTTTTAAGACTATTCTAGAATAGGCGGGTATATAAACTAATTAAAGAGTGTTTTACATACCTATACCTGCATGAAGATTCAAAGTGTTAATACTGGTCAAGTTTAAAGAAGTAAAGAACTAAAATATTACTTTATGTAGCCGTTTAATAATTTAATTCGACGTCTGGGTTCTAACCTTTCTTATTAAGGTTAAACCTCTTTCAATAACAGTCAATTATATAAACTTTTTATAAATAATTTATTAAAGTAGAACAAATAATAACGTATAATTGGAGCTTTGCAAAGACTGCCTGTCTGTTCATTTAAACTACAAATTACCTGCTACTTTTTATTCTTCTTCAAAATTGGCTGACAATGAACAATTCAATTTCGAACTTTCAAAATTCTAGTAGGCAAAGTCGGCAAAGTAGAACCATTGTTAATTGTTAATACTATAGGTTAACAATGTAAGAAGAACTAAATTACTTGTAATAATTGGCTTCAAATACCTACAACTTGAAATATTTTCTCACAAAATATTAGTTTAAATATTAATAAGCAAAGTATACCAAAACTTAACAGTCAAATGACTAGAGCAATATAAAAAAGAAATTTTCACAAAATTTAACATTTCAAGTTCATTGCATTCAACTGCCAGGGTATAAATAAGTAAAAATATTTGAAAACTATACCTTGACTGACTGCTATCGACGATAAGCACGAAAATAATAAAATTATCACCAAAGTACTACTACACTTTAACCACAATTTCGCCATTTTTGTTTTCCAAGTTGAGTAAACTGCAGAAAATAAATTGAGTGAAGAAGTTTGATGTTTGGTTTCTTTCACATTTACAACATGTTAGCACGAAACAACTACTACTGCGCTGTTCTGTTACAGTCTGACACTTCTACTCCGATGACAATAATGTCTCTACTACTTCGTTGTCTGATGAGAAGTAAATATTGGTAAATATTGTCTATGAACTATGGAGTAAATTAGGATTGGGAACCAACCAATCAGCAAATGAGAAATAAACTACTTTCTCTAGCAAATAGATGCCAATTGTAGTTAACTATCAATTTTAAGATTTTTTAATTAATCTTATAAATAAATAACCTAATTAATAATGATATTTCGATTTACTACATTAAGTTAATTTTTCTACAAATTTTGGTTTTTAAAGCGATTTAAATGTAGAACTCCCTCAATTATTTAAATTCAATAAAGTTATTATTATATATTACATTATTTGACAATAATTAAAACAAAAAACAAATTATTTGTTGCGTATTTTTAAGTGCGCCACTTATGTGTTCAACGCAAACTCCCATGCATAGGTGGTTGCATACCAATTATTATCAAATATTAATATTAATGTTATTATTAGGGAAATAATTACGTTTCTTAATATTAACATGTAAGCTAATATATTACGATTAATATAAGGAAAAAAATAAATGCAAAATTATTAAGTTTGTGTTTACAATCTTATTTGCTGTAGTTTATCAAAATTGAGAAAATGTAACATAACCTGTAAACAAAATGATTACCCCTTTTGACGACTTTGTATATTTAATTAATAATGTACTATTAGGCGAAGAACCAGTAAGTAGTTTTTTATTTTGCTTTTTTAATTCCTATATTAACCGTTTTTTAATTTATGGAAATTACAAATGTGTTCACTTTTAATTTTATGATGAATTTCTATCATGCAAGTAAAAGTAAATTCATGTAATCGTATTGACCGTTTTATTTTAGAGCGTCGAAGATTTTATTCTTCTTGTTGGTACTGTGGTGGCATTTGTCGCATTTATCTTGTGGTGTTGTTTCCCTGTTGTCCCAAAGGACTCCCAAGCACCTATGCACTATGAAGGCAAGGATTATCAGATAAAACACCCACAACGGAAATATGAGTATTGCTCAACCTGAAGATGAAAATTTCATTTATCAATAAGTACACCTTCTGCTTTTTAGAAAAATAATTTAAACCGTAAAAGTGACCAAAGATCTCTGTTGTTTTATAAGTTCATATTCTTAACTTATTTAGTATAGTTATGGTAAACTAGTAATTAAATAAGTAATTTAAAAAAATGAATAAGTCTACTAGTCAAATAAAAATTTTAATTAATCTAAAATTTAATTTACATATAACCATGGATGTAATAGAGTGCCAAAGTATGATGTTAATGGAAAAAGATTGTGGATGATAAAATGCTACTATACTTTGTTAATTTTTATCATTATTAATGAATAAAGGAAGTAACAACTGTTCAAATGGTTTATTTAAATAATTAGTCATATATATGGCTCATTAAAAATTGGAACATAGAAGAGTAAAATCAACAATCTGAATTCTTCTCCTGTTCAAACTTTGCAATATTACATTCATTATCAGTTAAGGCTGCTAACGAAACTGCATCCAACTCACAATTTTGATCTATTTTCGTTTCATCAAAAGGTATTTTAATTTGTTGATGATAAATTGGCTAAAAGAAAAGTAGTAAAAAATTATATGAATACAAACTAAATTGTATATTCTTTTTAAATGTAGGACATACGTATTTAATGTTTTCATCAATATGTTTTTATTTTATCAATATTATTGTCGTATATTTTCAAATTTGAGTAATTTTGAGGCATTTTAAATTATTTTTCTTGTTATTTCAAATGAATTCAAAAAAATATATTTATAAAATTTTGTTTTTTTAAATAATAAGAGATATTTGAATATCATTGACATTTAAAATAATATATTGATGAAAAGACTAAGAGTAGGTATATCTAATAAATAAGTGGTTTATAAAAGTTCAGTAATATAATATATTTATCATATTTACTTGAACAGGCAATTTAAACATCCATTTCCCAACGGTCATATTTTCTAAATTAAAGTATTTGCGCTGCCTCTGAGCTCCTCTTAATCTAAATATAATTTCGCTGGATCTTGCTAATAATTTTAATTCCACCAAAGCTTTAAATGAATTAGTTAATCGGGCTTCTTTTAGTAAAAGATATAGCTCTTTTTCAGCGATTAGTTCCTTAAAATAAAACATCATTTAAGCACGACTTCGTTATTTATAATTATAATATTCACATAAAACTTAACAAATCACAGAAGAAACGTACCGAAACCTTAATTCAAGGAAAGAATAAGTAATTATAGGCGGATATTAAAAGTAAAAACATGAGTAAAAAAGACAGGAGATAATCAAGATTAGATTACTATTAATAAGTAGTTAGAAATGTGGGATGCCTCAGTTTTTGGGAATACTTGATTAAGATAGGAACGAATGGGTCTTCAAGTATTCAGACAGAATAGTTTGTGATGATTATATTTACACAATTTTCTATTTTTTGTTTGTCGGAAGTAATAGAAGTGTGTAAACAGAACTCTTTCGTAACGAATTTCACATTCTTACCCCCATTCAACTTGTAATATTGCACCTTTAACATTCGATGTGTCCTTATTTATTTTTTTAAACTGATCTAGTTAGAAATGCCTATAATAAATTAATTAAAATGTAAAGCAATACTTTGAAACGATCCTGTTGTATGACTTCATGTTGGGCCTCTTGTATACGTAATCCCCAGTTTCTATAGTATTTAGTGATAGTATCCAAAAGAAACGAGTCTAAATTGATTGGTTGTATGTTTTCATTTTGTAAATCAATTTGAATTTCAGACCATACTTCACCCAATTTGAGTAACAAATAATTTTGTGCTAACAGTAGAGTAATCTAAAAGTGGTTGTAATTAGTTTTAAAACATTCAAGTAAAAAATGAAACCCTTGTACTTGATCAATAATAGAAATCCTTTTATCAAAAATATGATAATGCTCATTACACAATTCTACTTTCTCTTCGTGAACGAAATATAAAATTTGAAGAAGTGCATACACTTTTGATCTGCAGCTACCTAATAAATCTATTGTAGATGGACTTGCATCTGGATTTTTGTCTTTCTTTTCCATTTCTTCTTTTTGTTTATTTCCACATATTGGCCATTCTGGATCTGGTAGTAAAAAACAAAATAAGGGGTGATAATTACTATTTGGGAACAATTTACATTAAAATACTCTAACGATAACATACGTTTTATTTATTTAATTATTTTTAGATACCTTTTATGATACAGTCTTCACTTATTTTAACTCTTAATAATTTATTTTCTTCTTTGAAAATATTAATTAGGAGATTAAGAAAAGTTTTTCCTCGTGATCTCCATGTTACAATGTAAGGAATACATGTACCTTCTTCACATAAATCAACCAATAAACCAAGAGCAACCGTTTTCACTGCCATTGAACACTTCTGTAATATTAACAAAAAGTATAATTGTCTTAGGGTTGCCTGTAAGACATTTTTTAAAAAGTAATTACATATTTTCTTGTTATCTCATTATATAATATTCTAAAAAGTAAATTGTTTAGAGGCAAAACGGTTTTAATTCTTTAAATACGAATAATCACATATTACTTATTACTTTAAGGGAATTTGCCATTTTCGGTCACCATATAAAAAAAGAAAATAGCCTGGCAGAGGAGGAAGAAGACATAAAATGATCAAAAGTTAACGATTTACCTTGATTTATTTGTTTATAACTAACTAATAGATCACAGAGTAGAAAACATAAAAAAATTACTTCGGATTGTTTTTATTGTAATGACGCAGTATCTAGTATTTGTTTGGTTTAGTATACGAGAAAAGAGTATACCCAATATATCACCAGAATAAAATCTGTAAAAACCCTCAGAAGTTGCAGAGGAACACTAGAACTATGATTAACTTACGTTAATAGTATCAAGTAGAATAAAAATTCCACCATTAGCTAAGAAATAATCAAAAGATTTATCATAATCAGTAACGCTATCCCATAAAAGTTTAATGTGTGTTACTACCATTCTATCGTTAGCTATGACGTCTTCTTTAGTTGGATTCAAAATCTTTTTAAGTAGTTGTATATGCAGCATCATTAAGGAGTCCTTCTGTTTGCTGACATTCATTTTGTCAAGAATAAGAAATATGTACATTAAACATTTTTGCGATGATTGCCCCAAACTGTTTGTCATGAGCTGGTCCCAAACACCTAATATTAACCAATAATTAGTCGAGACAGTTATTCTAAATAAAAAAATACCTACGTATCAGTATTTCAATACAATGATTTTTTTCAAGTTCTTCAATAATGTTATGAATACGAATCTCGGTTAAATATTTTAAAAAGTGTAAAGCGCTCATCAGCGCATCATTGCTGTATGGTTTAATGGTGTAATATTCAATCATCATAAGGGTTCTTAAAAGGTACATTATTGTAGCAATGTTCTTTTATAAAACGTGGTCACCAATGATGTGTACCTTACTGGTCCACTATTATGTATAAATTCGTCTGATAATTGCTTAACATATATTTGTAGAACATAAAAAGTTAAACGAAGTAAATCACAGTAGTAATCTGGCCTCCAGGGTATATTCCTTCCTGGTGTAATTATTCGAAGTAATCCTGGAATAACTTTTCTAGTTTTAAGTATCTGAAAATGCAATTTCAAGTTACAACTTGGTGTGTGAAGGAACTTCAACGTTCTCTTAAAAATTTTACTACGTTTATAGAAATAAGTAAAGAAGTTACAATTTGATCAATATCTCTTGATTTAAAGCTTAAACATATTAGTAGCATTCTTTTAAATTCATAATCTCTTTCATCTGGAAGAAATGTAACAGTAGAAGCCCATGTACCTGCAGTACCCATTTCTGTTGCGACACTTAAGAGAGCAATGTCTGAAAAAACAGAAGCGACCCGATTATTCGATAAGATTTACCCTGAAAGAAGTATTTATTACCGTTTGTAAAGCCGCACTGATTTAAATTTGACAAGAGAGGGTGGAGGGATAGTATTTTTAAAAAAATTGTCAAAATATTATTTCGTTGTACCTGATATCCTCTACATTTCGTATACACTCTCAATATCAATAAAAAGTTTCTAAAAAGACAATAATGTTTATTAAACATCATATGGGTGGGTCCTTTGAACAATTTAATAATAATAAGTTAGCTCTTCAATATGTAAGTCTGTGCATACCATTTTGAATTTTTAATATAAAAATGATCAAAATAAGCAATCAATTTTGTATTACTTTACTTTAAAGCTGCCGTTGTTGGCCATTCGATAGCATTTTTATAATTGGAAAAATTTTGTTTAATACTATCTAACATAAATGTTATTAAGTTTGTCACTGTGTAATAGTGTTCGATAGTTGTTGTTTCAATTTCAGCATCAAAACGTTCCTCTCGTTCACATTCTCTCCATTTTGGATAAAAACGAAGCATTAAGGGTGTTAGAGCAGCGGACGTAATAAATTTTTGGCCTGTAATAGATATTTTTATACAGTGGTAATTTTCTTAGTTTATTGCAACAATAAAGTATCAAGTAAAAAATGTGTTGGTATATTATATTCAAAAACCTACACACAGTTGTTGATTTTTCTGCTAATATGTAAGCTAGATTCAACAGCTTTTTGTAAAGTTCATTATTAGAGTCAACAAACATATGCGCCATAATTTCTGGTAAATTGCTTTTCTCAATTGCAGCTATACAAGATTGTTCCGAAACACAAATTTCTGTGACCACTGTTTTTCTTAAAATTAAAGACGTGATAACATAGATGATCATGTTCTGATATTCTTCCTCCAAAACCAACAAAAAATATCCTTAACAAATGACCGTTTTATAAATTTTTATTTCAAGGATCAATATTAGCAAAAAGCATACCTAAAACATTAAAAAATTCCTGCAAGTGAATTCCACACCAAATGGCTTCGGTAGATTTTTCTTGTAAGGGTGGAATTGAGCAAAGAATTATTATTCTTGAAAAATAGGGCTTAAAAACGGAATAGTCATTTTTCTTTTCGAAAAGTATTTCCAGTAATCGTGTAACAAAAGGAAGTTCTGTAAGCCACTAACAAAGATGAAAAAATATTATAAGTAATTTAAATATAAGAAGTATTTTACGACAATCTTGGGCAAGGCTATAGTTCTTTAAATCTGGTTAAAAATATGCTTCCATTCTTTTAATGTTTAAGAAGTATTTCACTCCAATTCTTTTTGAACAAGTTGTTTGAGTTTGGTAATAATTCATATTAAAAAAAAAGCTTCCAACTCTATCAATAAAGTACATTAAGCTGTCTTACTTTTAATATTGAAGGACAGTAGTAATTAAAAGCCCTTAAAATTTGAAATGTAACTCGGACTTCAATGACTAAAGCGTTTTAAGAATTTTGAGTACTTTTGATGAGGGCATTGAAAAGTAACGTGAGTAATTTAAAAATTTGTATGAAATTGCCCATGCAACTAAAATGTTTAATTTAGACTTTCTTTTAATATCCTTTTTTTAAACTTGGAAAAAAACTTCTTCTGAATAACATTAAGGTTGAAACCAATACATCAGAAACAGAAAATGTAAAAAATACAAGCTGTGAGAATCCTAAAATTCACCATCAATAACACCTAACAACAGAAGCCTATTCCTTTTACATTTTTTGGGTCTTATTATCTTGTATAAAAAAGGAATGTTTAAAAACATACAAATGCATAAGTTGTTCCTCTGAGTAATTCATCTAAATACTCTAAGTGTCGATTTATATTAGTTTTAGTGACAGGATGTTCAAGCAGTTGAACGAGTTTTTGAATGGTGACGCGGGAATCATTAACTTCACATTTTTGAAAAGAAATTTTAAATTTATCTCCAGTTGCCATTTTAGTTATCCAGGAAAAATTTACCTAAAACTAATAATTGAAAATTATACATTCAAGCTGTTATAAGTTTGGTCAAAATTTTAGTAAATTACTTACATTTGCTGATATAGAATTTTAACTTAAGGAATGCTTAAGAGGTTTCCAAAAGTTACTTCCAACTTTTGTTTATTAAAAATTAAATTCAAGGGTTTTAATGAGCTATTATCAAACACCAAACTGTTTTTAAATTTGGTGCTTAATTCTTTGTCAAATGTTACGTTTTTTGTTGATCTCTATGGTTGATCTGTGGCTACCATAGATAATATAGATTTCTATTGAGCCTACAAGGTACATTATTCCTTAGACAAGGAAAGAGAGGGGACTGGTAATGTTCGATATTACGATAACGAACGATGTGTGACCGAAATCGAAGCGAGCGCCATTAAAAAGGTGACAAACAAAGAATTGTCACCCATTTGGTTTGGTGACAGAAAGTACGTGTTAAGAGTTTTTTTTATGAATTATGTGGTTAGTATAAAATGGTTGGATGTTCAACATACGGCTGCCAAAGTCGCAGTGAAAAAAAAGAGCCTGGAGTTACGTTTCACAGTTAAGAAAAAAATTGCTTCTGTGCAATGCAGAATCATTTTAGTCCCAAATTTACAAATTTACGAAACGATGCTCCTGTCTATGAAACGACGACTACAATACATTAACATTAACACAGAGACATTACGTATAACAAATATTATAGCGATTTTCATTCATGTTTCATACTTGATAAATTATGCATACAGTATAATCGTTAATTTATCCATAGGCGTAGTTACTGATTATGTATAAAATATTGGCGTTATATTCGTCATTAGATAGCAGGTCCGACGGAAGCCTTTTTGGGTGTATTTATAGTAAACCCTACATACGAAAAACTTCCCTTTGTGGAATTCCACGTTCGAATTATATATTATATTATATAATGTTTATATGGCGCATGCTGCATGCTCGACTTTATTCCTTCGATTGTTTTGCACTGAAAGGGGTTTTTTTCTCCAAAATTCTTCCGAAGAACTGTTTTTCATAAAGATGGGAAATAAAATTGTTTTAATCGTTTAAATTAAAAACAAAAAATGCACTGCTTATTTGAGCAGTAATAATATGCTTATTACGTACGTCATCAAACAAATAAAAAATTCTTATTCCTTTAAATTATAACATTTAATTCAGTTAAATGCAAAATTGAAGTAAATTCCTGTAAGAACTAATGTTCCACAATTTTAAATGTTAGTTGTATTGTAATTATATTATATTAATAATATCTATGCATGTATGATATAAGTAAAGTCTCCTACTTGTTTTGTTTGATAAATGTTTTTGGTATTACTTATTTATTCTATTTTTTTTTTTAATAAATTTCAGTCACAGGCGAGATTATTGTAGGATTCCTTTATTTCTTTATATCTGCTTTATTTTTTTTAAGTAGCACGAAAGAGAGTAAATGTTCATATGTTACACCTCTGGCGCAACTGTTCGCCATTAGATTGGTGACGATCGGTCACACTGCCGGACGCCGCGTTATCAGTCCTCTCTCTTTCCTTGTCTAAGCATTATTCATTGTTAACTTCAATGGAATACAACTAAACCATAAACTAAACTGAACTAAAAGATAAACGAACTAGTCTCTATGGAACTAGTGATCGGTTACCGCAGGCTATGAAATGTCGAGCGACAGCGCCATCTCACCTTGCCCCACATGAACTACAGATATTTTTTAAATTACTAAAATCGGTATTACCGACATACATTACTGATACTTTTTAGTGAAACGACAACAGATTACGCGACGGCGGTTGTTGTTGTAATTTGTTATCAGCAGAGAAATTCCCCATTAGTTGGAAACGTTGCTAAAACGTTTGTGGCGTTACAATTTTTTAATCGTAAAAAATTTTGTTAAAAGTGCTTGTGAGAACTAGTTTTACCTGTCCTGAAAGTAAGTAATGTATTAAGTACGTCAATCATGCTTTACAAGAAGTAATTATTCCTGAAATAGTGCTTGTTAGAAACTGCTCTTCGAATCAAAACTAGTTAAATTGTTAGGTAGTAATCGTTTATTAATCTGCTGTTGATATTACTACAGATAATAAAAAGATGGAAATACACAAGAATATGCTGCGTCGAAGGATGTAGGGAAATTACCCCAAGGTAACAATGAAATGATGTTCAGTATACAAGAGAATACATTTATTTGTTGTAATTCTTGTAGGTACAAGTTTCCCAAACAACCCTATTTGCAACGTGTATGGGTGGAAAGGGTGTTTTCTGTCCCACACAGAACAACATTGCCCGGCAGTTTACACCACTGTGGGATGAATATCCAGAAGCCTTACGCGGATCCACTCATTAATCTTGCTGCTGCTAAATGCAGTAATTATAGGTAATTTAATTATTTATTAGTTATATTATCCTTATTATTGTATTTATGTATTATTTCGCATGTTGCCCAATTTTTTGTTTGGCCCAACACTTTATTGAACAGAACTTTGTTATTTTTATAACATGTTATTGACGTTTTAACGTTTGGCTCCTATTTTTTATAACAAATTGAAATTATATTCATTCTGAACAAAAAATATACGACTAAATACGTTAAAACGTTCAAATTGGGTTTTATTTGATAATAACATAATTACTTTTTTAGTATTTATTAAGTATTTTAATTTGATGTTTTGCTATTTACTCGTATATTGTACTAATTGTACTTATTATTGCATTTATACTTTGTTAATAAATTTGTTAATATAATATTTGTTTTTTTTTCAATTTCCAATAAAACAATTAAAAATTTGGTTTAATTTTGAAATGCGCGCCTTAAATGATGCTTCGTAGTTTTGTATATAGATGGCGCAATATTTTTGAAAGTTTTCTTTGTCATTTCCATTTATATATATCCAAGTATCGTCTTATTAATGTGGGGCATACAAAGGATGGCGCTGAGTGTCATCCAAAAGAAACCGAGAGTCGTGCATCTATCCTAGTCTATGGGTTACCGTTTGATTTAAACATCTATTCATATGTCTATTAACATATTACTGATTTAAATTCGAATTATACAATTGTATTTTAGATGTTTTTAACTTATTTTAACTTGAAATACCTGCAAAATATAAATTAACAGATATATAGTCAAGTAAGAATCAGATCAGATTGTAAAACTACAATTATGTGTTAAATATTTTGGATAAACAAGGAAATACGTTGTTAACCTATTTTTTAAAGAAATGGTTTTAGAAGAATCTTTTACATTATTAAGCACCATGTCACCAAAGTTATTAACAAATAATAGAATCAAGAAAAAAGGTAAAGCTTAGCAGACAACATTTGTCATGAGTACATACATTACTTTTTTAGGACCAAACGTCTTATCTTTAAAGAAACCTCTTCGAAGGTCTTCTATGTTCTACAACAATAACTGCGATAAAAAGGAGAATATTATTCTTATAGAAGAAAGTTCTTCAGAAACCGTGTCTACTCTGTCCACAACTTCAGATACTAAAAAATGCAATATTAATAACTCGACTATTGTTATATCTGATTCAGAAAATTCAATTGTAACTATTGAAGATTCATTTTCTGTGCATGAAATTAACAAACAGAAATGTAGTCTATCAGATACAAAATACGAAAAAGTTGCTGAGTGGGTATCAAAAGTAAATAGTGAATTAGATGAAGATTTCAATAATATTTCTAAAAGTGAAGGATCTCTGGAAAATCTCTTAGCTCAGAAGTTTGAAGATAATTATAAAGAAATTAATGTTAGGGAAGTGCCAGATAAAGATTTGAAAGAAGATAACTGCACTATTGATAACAGCATGAATGACAAATGTAATTCTTTTTCATTAAAGATTTCATTTGATGGAACTGGAAATTCAGTCAAAGTTATTTCTGAAAAAGGTAATAATGATTACAATAATATGTATGATTTGATGAAAAAGAATACTTAGGTAATGGTAAATTATGATTTCAAATGTTTGTCTTAAGCTAATGTCCACAGTGTGAATGTGACATGAGTCTGCATTAATAAAAAGTTGAAAGTGAGATTGAATATTAAAAAAAATCTCACCATGCCCCTTAGAACTTTTTTCTTTTATTTCAATAAAGAAATTTACTAAATGTAGGCCTTATATTAAAAAAAGTTTCTTCAACTTTGGAAATTTTCAAATCGTTAATGGATCAACACACTAATAAGAAACAAACGTGTTTTTTTGTAGAGAATTTGATGCCCTAAACGAAGTTTGTCATTATTCAAGGAAATTTACAAATGAATAAAAATATATCTACTTTTGGAGAACATCCAGTTCCTTACAAAGATTCGTTTGTCTCATCAGTGAATTGATGCTTTGAGTATTTAAAAGATCCGAAAGTTAAAAAAGAAATTCTTTTACTATTTAAAGGGAAAACAGAAAAGGAGGATACTCCTCTTAACAGTTTCAAACTTTGATGATATTGTTTTTGTCATGGGGAACAATAATTTTACCATAAGTGGTCGATTTTTTTTGATATTATATGTATGTGTTTAATTTTTTATAAGATGCTGACACTCCTGAAAATCCAAAAGATGACATTATTGGCAGTAGTGAAGGGCTTGAAAAATCTATTGAGGATATATTGGATGACATTTATGGCGGTTCTTGGCGAGAAAATAGAGATGTCATATTACAACAAACTGAAAGAAAGCAGGAGAAAAATTATATTCCATTTAACTTAAAAAAAAATACTCTAACTGATATGTAAATAAATAATATTAATGTTTGTAATGTTAAACATAATTTTCTTTTTAGAAAAGGCAGAACAAATACTCCCTGTTGTAAAGATAGAAAAGTACCATGGATTAATTCACTAAAAAAAGTTTGTGATCCAGATACTAGTAGTTCTGATGATGAAGAAGATAATAGATACAAATGTTCTGATATTCGTACAAAGCTCGATTTTGAAGAAAGAGAAAACATTTCACCTTTACTTAAGAAAAATGGTACACCTAATGTGAATTTAAATAAACTATGTAACAATGATTATTGCTCAGAAGACGATCTTTTTGATGACATCGGTCAAGATATTTTAAATTTAAGAGACAAATTATTGACAAAATTGAAAAATAATGGCTTTTCTAATGAATTAGACGAGAAGAACTGTACCCCTTTAAAAGAACAAAAGATTGAAAATAATCTACATAAAAAAGAAGATGCAGATATTTATAGTAACAAAAAAGACACCAATAAAAAATCAACAAAAAGAAACAATGTTAAGACTGAAGACAAAAAGAAGAAGAATAGTAGCAGAAGAGAAAATATTAACAAAATCATAGATACAGATTTTAGTGATGATGATACAAATATAAAAAATTATGGCAATATTAAAAAGCTGGAAACTAAAAAGTATTTAGAAGAAAGTGCAAAACAGGCATCATTTTTGTCATCTTTATCGGGTAGTTATATATAAAACAAATTCATCCTATGAAGTTAATTATTTTTTATTTCAGGATCCCTACCCAAACACTATTGTGATCCTTCGGCCCTAATATTCCGAAATAATTTTAAAAGTTTCAAAGATGAGCTCGCAAAGAAATTATTTTCGATGTATAACGAAAAAGTGTTCAACAGTCAAATTCCATCTGACACATTGATTCAATGGAATGATAGAATGAGAGGCTCTGCAGGATTTTGTTATTGTATAAAGACAACTTCTTCTCAGGGTCGCATTACGAGAAAAGTGCGAATAGCTTTAGCCACGAAAATTGTGGACTCCGCCGATAGGCTGCGAGATACAATGATTCATGAGATGTGCCATGCTGCCAGTTGGATTATCGATGGTTTGTCAGATGGACATGGACCTGTTTGGCAGAAATGGTAATCCAGTTATTAAGTACCTTAACTTATTATCTTGGTTAATTATTTTCTTTTTGTTAGGATTAATGTTTTAAAATAAGTTGTATTTTTAGGGCTCAAAAAGCAACGTCAGTTTTTTCAGAATTACCGTCTATAAGAAGATGTCACAATTACAAGATAAACACAAAATTCACTTATAGATGCACAGGATGTGGTTACAGGTACCATAATTACATAAAAAATTATAATTATGATTTATTAATTGTAGAAATGAATTTTTAGTATCGGTCGACATAGTAAATCGTTGGATATTGAACGCAAGAGATGTGGTTATTGTTATGGTGTTTTTGAAATTTTAATTAATAAGACAAATAAATCTGGCGAAGTACAAAGTGTTCCGGTAACTCCGAGGAAGGAGCCGAACGCCTTTGCCCTATTTGTAAAAAAAAATTACGCGGCGTATAAAACGCCTCAGTTGAAACACGGCGACGTAATGAAACTTTTAGGACAAAAATTTTCAGAAATGAAATTGAAAACTACTAGTTGAATAAGTATGTAATTTTTATGAGAAGACCGAAATAATGTCGTAATTGACTTTTAGACTAAATCATTATTAATGTTATGTATAAATATTTTGCTGTATATATGTATGTATATATATCGTCTATTTTATATTGACTGGTAAGATAAATATTTAAAACTATTGTAAACGCATTTATATTAGAGTACTTCTACTAGTGTAAACTTTTATAATTAAACAATTACAAAAAGAAGTTAAATGTAAAGGAATTTTTCCATCATTGTAAAGCTCCAGACAATTCAACTGAACTATTATGAACAGGAGCAAGTACCCAAACCTTTGGCAACCCATTATACAATATGCAGACAGAAAGAACAGAGTATAAAATTAAAGTCAAAGTTGGAAGTGTTACTTGTTTACTTATAACTGTAAATAGTAAAAAATAGACACTTTTTGAATCCTTTAAATAGAGAGATACATATTAGAAATTTTATAAAGTGGAAGCGATTAGTCAAGAAAGACAAGGAAGTCATATTTCTTGAGGTTGGTACATAACTATAATTTATTAATACCAATAAACCGGTGAAATGAAATTAAATGAACTATAGTTTAAATAGGAAATTATATTTCCCACCCTTATTTAGGAAGTTTATCATTGCAGCTGAAGTTACAGTTAATATTTGCATTTCTTTGTTATTTACTTAGTTTTAGGTTTTCTGACACAAATGCTTAGCAGAAAACAAATTGTATTTCGTTTGAATGATGCTATAATATTAAAATTTCATCTAATAGGTGCAAGGGTAGTTTTTTATTACCTATGTCGCAACTTTACACAACTCAAACTATACACTGTTTCGTAACAAAATATCAGCTATATTTGCTTTTTAATTAATAGACAATTACTGATAATAATGGAAAATACACACTCAAGGTTTTACATTTTTTATATAACGTTTTAATGATAACTTTGTCTTATATTTCTTTTATAATTTATTGTCTTCTGTAGTAGAGATAGAAATACGTTATTATTAAATTGGAATATATTTCGTATGTATTTTGCTAGAAAACAATTATCATGACTTAACTTTATAATATTAACTGAAACCAGATGCTTATATAAACCAACTGTGTACAAATATAAAACTTTAGCCTTTCCTCTTTCCTGTTTATAAGCTTATCTAAGGTCCACAAAATGAAGGGCTGAAATTAGTTTTTTAATAAGGTATTATTATTATTAGGTATACATAAGAAGAGTGAAAACTTAAGTTCAGGAAAGGAATGGCGATGCTTTAAACTTTAAAGATACAAAATAAAATAGATAGTTTTTTTAAATCCAGAATACATAAAGGTGCATTAACTTGTTTTGTAATCATGTACCGAGAATAATATTTTATTGTTAGTTGATAATCTTGGTTAAAAAACATACTTATCATAAATAGCAAAGTCGTGATTAAGGAAAAGAGGTAAACAGGAAAACATGACTCATATGAATAAATAGCCTCATCATCAGTTTCGAGGAAAAAAGTTGATATTAAAAAAATGCTTGAAAATAGTAGCTATAGTGGCAATAAAAATCATAATTAACTAACAATACCAATTTTTAATAAATAAAATTTTATTATGCATTCTATTTTAATTATATAGGTACGCGGTACAGAGCAAATGCAAACTAAGGAGATTTTACTTGGGATTTTCAATTAATGATTATTGCAGTGGTTAATTAATAACTTCCCATAAGTTATTTTTCTTTATTAAGCATCTTTTTAAAATTTCATGCAGTTTAATAAAGTAATACCTGATCAAAAATATTTTTTTTTACAATTAAGAAAAACTGGCGATATACACGTACACATTAAATGTCCATCACTTGCCCAAAGCGCAGGTTGTAGAGTTCGTTCAATTTTTATTCAATTAAATATAAACCAAAAGAAAATTCGAAAAAAGCAACTACACTTTTAATGGGACCTTAGCATTGAGACTTCAATTAGGTACTTCTTTAATATTCTATACTTTAACATAGAAGAGTAATTTATGACAACAATGTATTCAAGATGTTTGCAGACCATTTTTTATCAGTTATTTTTAGAACATATAGATGTATTTTTATTGATACATTTGGTATAAGGACCTTTTCAGAAATAAATAGTAGTTATTGCTTTCATCTGCATAAATAGTCCCGAAAATTTGTGATTTAGAATTTTTAATAGCAATAAAAATACATAGGTGTATGTATGATTTAAAACGGAAAATAAAAACAGCATGGGGCTAGGAATTTGCATAAGGTTTTTCAAGCCGGATGATAAAATACAGCAATAAAAGACAAATTACATCCAGTTCGATTACACTCATAAATTACCTGCAGTTGGTAATTGGTATTATATAAAACGATATCATCATTAGGTAATTAAACAATTTTACTTACAGGTACTTTTTAGTCTATTTTGAAAAGTGGTGTATTTTTTATTTATATAATTAGTACAATAAATTCAGAAACTCATTTTCGTTTCTTTCCAATAAATTATTTATTTATGAAGAATAGATAGCGTTGCTAATGATTAATGAATAATTTTGTTAAATCATTTACATTTATGTATGTTTCTGTTTGCTAAATTATTGCATAAAAATAATTGTAGCGTTTTCACAAAAAACAAGAATGACAGTAATAATTGCACTGCGTGGGTACATAATATAAGTACAATTTTGAAACATTTATTAACGTTACATAATTTAGATCAAAGTTGATGTTTAGTAGGCATTGCGGAAATAAAACAATGAGTTCTACACATTTATTAACTAGGTACCCAGGGGCATTGTATGTTATATATGTATATCAAACACACATGAAAAATACCTGAAAACGAATATAAACAACTATTTGTATACTTGCATCCATGTATAACGCAAAACAAAAGATTTTCCTAAAAACCTGTAAAAACTATTGCAGTATTCGGCGCTATGCGGATGTGTTTCAACATTTCCTCTTGAAAATTTGATTCAATAAACGTAATTAGGCTGATTTTCCGTAATGAACTAGTTTTATTTTATACGGCAAGTATTACGTAGATACCATGTATGTCTAAAATTTTGTAAACAAGTGAAAATATACGGGGTGTTTTAGGTTTAACTGGTCAAATATAAACTCTGAACTCCGGACCCTAAAATAAGAAAAAACGTTCCTGTGAAGTTATTTTCTGAAATTGGTGGTAAACATGGGAATTTAAATTTGGTTTTAAAAAGAAACAATTTGGAAATAGGAAGATTAATTAGAATATACACTGTTTAGTAAAAGAAAAATATTTTTTGACAATAGTGGGCATTTGCCGTGTGATTTTCCAAATAATATTTTATTCTTTTATTGAAAAAACGAGCAGTTCTGTAAAAAAGAATTAATGAGTTATAAAATCTTCTAAATATATAAACAAACTTTTTGAGGGTACACTTGTTTAATGATCGGGGGGGTTGCCAATTTAATCCTTTGTAATAAATAGGAGATGACTAAAAATATTATTTAGATGTATTCATGTAAAAATTAATTTTCCCCTCTATATCCAAAGTTAAAAAATAAATAAATAAATTTTTGTTCTTACTACTTGAAGGGTTGTAGGTAAATTAACGAAACGATTTCGTTGTTTTGGGGTTCTGGGTTCAGATTTTATGCTTGGCGATAAATTTGAAACACCCGCTATACATGAAACTGAAAAGAAAAATAATTTTTCATTGAAATAAATTAATGTTGTATTACTTATCATTACTAATAAATTGATAGTTGAACATTGTTTTTTTAGTTGCGGTGACTAAAAAACAAAAAGTTTCTATTTTTTAGCTCTCTGTGATTTTATTTTTATTAATAAAATTGTAAAAGTTGTTGGATCAACTTACTATTATCAGTTAACTAAAAATTTCATAGTAACAATTACAATTTAGTTTTCTCAGTGTATCAACTTGCGACATTGGGATAAAAATATTTATACTTACTTTTTTGTGCAATAGTTATTCGAAATAATTTAATACGAATTAAAAATTTTAATTTTTATTAGTTAACATCATAGAAACACCATGGCATTCTGTGATTGTTTTTAGTAATTTTGCCTTTTTATTCAAAAAATTATATACTAATTGTAAATATAAAACCTACGTAAAATATTTTCTAAAATTGTTGGATGCCTATGAATTTGTATCTGGAAATGTACCATAGTAGGAGTTAATTCTATCTAATTTAATTTTTTGCATTTAAGTTGTGCCTTAAAGATTAACTTCTGCAACTTCACATCCTAAACATGTTTATATTTAGAAAATATTGGTAAAAAATTGAGTTGTAAGTGGTACCAGTGTTGATACGTAACACAAACTCGTTTTGGAAAAATGACAACAGGAACATAATAGTACTTTGACCGGTGAAGTTGAATGAAATTACTGTATAAATGATGATGAGGGAATTTTTATTTTCTCACATGATAAAAGTCAAGTTAATTATTAACTACACAAAAGACTATACCTACACTAGCTTGAAAAAAGTTATTACATTCTCCTAGTTTCCTATTTTCTCATAGTTGGTGTTAGAGTTACCTATTATTTATGTAGATTTACGTATTAGGTATGTTGCAGATATACAGAAGGAGGAGATGTATACGTTAATGATTCTTGATAATTAGATGAGATCACTTTGCCTGCATTTATAGGATTATATTAAGTATGTGTCCATTCAGACGTACTTAAAAAAATTACACTCACTTACGGACGTGTATTTTTTAGGCTAGCTAAGAAACATTTAATTATCTTCTTTTTACTAAGAGCACAGGTCGGTAACTAAAAGCCCGAATTGTAATTATGACATAATTATATTTTTAGCTGGTTACAAATTTTGAGTGGTTTTAATGATTCAGATTGTAATATCTAAAACAATCTAATATGGGGAAATAAGAACTAAATAGGTATGCAAATTATACAGTGTTCCACAAGATGGTGTTATCGCTATCACTCTCTAATTATTTTTCTGTTTTATCTAGAAAAAAGAGACCTCTCGAATGTGGTATTCAGTGGCGTACCTAGGTAACCAAAGGCCCTGGGGCAAAAAATAAAAAAGGGCCCCAACTAAACTATTTAAAATCGTTTGTTTCGTATTCGTCGTATTCCGAATTCGACGGACTTCAGATTTGTCATAATTCAGATTCGTCGTAATACAGTCGACTCCATAATAAAATAAAAAACCAAATACAAATTGTAACTTATTTTAATGAACAAAAAGTATTTTATGAAAATAAAAGAAAATATCTACCTGTTACCGTTCAAAAATACGGTCCTGTGACAGACACACAGACAGCGGAGGCACGTTAATAGGGTCCCGTTAAACCCTTTGGGTACGGAATCCTAATTAAGTAGAGATTTTTAATCCAATAACACCACTTTGTTGACCGACTATTAGGTACGTTTTACGACGAATCTGAGTTACGACAAATCAAAATTTTATCAATACAACTCAAAATATAAATATGTAGTTACATTGTTGCAAAGCTACTTTATCATTAGTTCTTTATTGTGCATAGCAGGGCACGTCCTGGTTCTACACGCAGAGTTTAGGAATGAATAATTGGATAAATTCATTAATACAGGTTTTTTTAAATAAAAGTTACTGGATATTTCTAACACAATTTAAAGTTTGTAAGTCAGAGTCCGAGGGGCCCACTGAGCTTAGGGGCCCCGGGGCACTGCCTCGTTTAGCCCTATGGTAGTTACGCCACTGGTGGTATTGCACTACCTGGAATCCCTATAAACTAACTTGACCTGTTTGAGGAATTTTACCGAAATTTGATTTTTTTACACAAAAAGCTCTCTCGTTCGTTTTTTCACTGGTTCACCCTGTATATGACATACTATATTAAAGTATAGTCATCAACTAATATCATCAATCCCTCAACAAATTCATTACAAATTTTTGCCTTTCTAATTTTAATTGCTCTGAAACTACCACACAATTTTCTACTCCCTCCAACAGAAACGTCTTGAAATTTGAAAAATCCTTTCATAAAAGCAAAAAAAAACATTTCAAACTTTTTGATTTTATTATTACGCTTTTGGAGATTTCGTAAAAAGTGTGTCATCTGGTTTTTATAGATATATCTGTAGGTATATAAATTACTTTTATTTACCTATTTGTTATTTCATATTAATTACTCATTTAAATGTCTATGCGGCATGATTAAACATATGCTTGCAGTTGACACAAATACAACTGTTGGTCGCTACAAAAATTAATTATAAAAAATCACGCGAGGTCTATAAAAAGCAAACAATTTATTATTATTTAGTTGTTTCCGCTGTTGACACTATTATGAATCCGTGTTGATGTGCAAATCATAATAACAAGGAACACGTGGAAACTTCTAGTTCATACGAGTGCTTAATCAATTTATTTTTAGAGTAGGTACTAGTATTCGTGTTGTATTTAAGAGATACAAAACAAATAATAGAGACACAACTTAATAGAAGAAAATGCTTTCTTTTTCAGATTAGGGGCTGTTCATAAAATACGTCACACTAAAATTAGATTTTTTTGACCCCTCCCACCCAGTTGTCACGCTGTGTCACACTTTCTGTGACCCCCCTGTAAATATTACGTCACAAAAACTAACCCCCCCCCCTGAACATGATAAATTTTGATTGATAATACACAAATTTTGATAGTCAAAATATTTATCTTATTTTCAAAACAAAATTTAAATAAATTAATAAATATATTTTGTAACGAACAAATAAATAATATTTGTATTTATCAGAAGTCCAAGGATTCTGTAAAAATTCAGTAGTTTCTTGATGAACGGCGAACGTTACGTTGCCGTAGACCGCCCCCCCCCCCTTGTCCCAACTTGTCACACTCAGCAAGACCCTTCCCTCCCTTGTATGCGAACGTATTTTATGAACGACCCCTTAGTACCTAAGTTAAAATTCTGACATAAACAAAACCAAATGTTTACTCTTTATTTTCTCAATGTTACTCCGTATTATGCAAATATTAAATAAATAATTTACTAACGACTGACTATGTTTCTGTTAGATTAGGGAAGGTGTTTATAATAATGTTATAAAATTATTGTAAGCAGTTTAAAAAAATATGAAACTATCTATTGGAAATTCACAGAACAGAGCATTGAAAATGCAAATGTAAAACTGTTAAATTACATATTAGCTTAAATTTCGACACAAAAACGTCTTTAAATTTTTATTGACACCACTTGGTCATCATCTTTAGAAACGAAATATGGACCATGTAAATATAGTCTAGATTATCTAAAGTAGTATTTGTGACAAAAAAACTTTAGATAAATACAGAATGCCTAATACTAAGTTACTAGCTACTAGCTTCGTCCGCGTGGAATAGTGACTTTCGGCAGCATTTAAAATTTTTTTGTTCTATATTTTTATTTTCTGGGCCGTAAGCCTTTTTGCCAACGCCATTATACAAAAATTTTCATTTCTTAATTTTGCCCCCTTTAGGGTAAAATTTTTACAAACTTTAAATGTCGTATTTATATCTAATCAAAAGCCTAAAAGTAAGTTTCAAGCCTCTAGCTTCATATCTACTTATTTATCTCTCGGTTCAGTAGTTTGGGCGTGATTGCGTAATACACAGACAGACAGAGTTACTTTCGCATTTAGAATATTATAGATTAATATAGTTTAATTATAGTTTAAAATAGTTTATATAGCTTAGTATTCAACTACTTTTATTGATCCAAATAAACGAAACCTCTATAACTTTTTACACTTAATATTTTAATTTTCTGGGCCGTAAGCTTTTTGGACAACGTCATTACACAAAAACTTTCAACGGCTAGTTTTATCCCCTTTAGGGTAAAATTTTTACAAACATTGAATGTCGTATTTTTTTATAGGTATCTAATCAAAAGCCTAAATAATAAGTTTCAAGCTTCTATGTATCTTTAAAAATTACGGAATTTCCGCACAAACTTTCCTATTTCAACCCCCTACAACCCTTTTTTCGCATTAAAAAGTAGCCTATGTCCTTTCTCAGGCTCTAGACTATCTCTGTACCAAATTTCATTTAAATCGGTTCAGTAAATTTTAGGCGAGATTGGGTAGCATACAGACAGAGTTACTTTCGCATTTATAATATTCCGCGAATTCATTTTCATCGATTTAGTAAAACGTAGCGTATGTGTTAATCGAGGGTGTCAGCTAACTCCATACCAAATTTTATTAAAATCGCTCCAGCTGTTTAGACGTGAAGAAGTAACGAACATACACCCTCACACACTCACAAACTTTCGCCCTTATAATATTAGTGTGATTTTTATTGTTAATTTTATCATAAAAAATTCTGCATGGTTTGAAACTTAAAATTATCTTTTTTTGCATTCGTATACGAGGTTTGTTAAACAATATTAATTTTTTTCAAGAGTAAGTACCTTTATTTTTGACAAAATCAAAAATTTTTGTAAGAAAACCTTGATCGGAATTGAAACAAAATATCCATTAACACTAAAAACGAGTTTTCTTCACTTTTCAAATTTTATCTTTTAATATCAATGAAAATTTAACTGTAATTACCTACATATATTTAAATCTTTTCTGGCCTGCAAGATAGATAACTCCTGACTTTTTTTTTATAGGGTTACATACAAATACAAAAAAAAGTTTATTAGCAAGGTCCGTTTCAAGATGTTTACCAATTAAAAAAGCCCTAGTATTACCTCAAATATGGTAAGGAATGTGTTACGGTAGTTTTACAAACGAAAATTTAAATGTTTAGAAAAAGATGATGGATATAGCTATATATAGAGGCATATGTGAAATGATTTAAAATTTAATTATTTTCATTTCGATATGTTACTATAATTTTAGTTCACAGCTTATTACTTATATGAGTTCTCCTATACACAAAATAAATGAATTAATTAAAAAAGTGAAGACAACTTGTTTTTAACGTAATTGGACATTGTTATATATTTGAATGTAGTTTTCAATTATGGTTTTACAACAATTTTAGATTTAATGAAAAATAAATGATAGGTACTTTACCCATTAGCAAAAATTAACATTTTTCGTATACGAACGCAAAAAATTGACATCTGCTTATTTAGTTTTAGCTTTTATACCATGCAGAATTTTTTATAAAGAATAACTTTTTTAAATGAGATTAATAATAAAAAAGTGTTTAATAGGATTCCAACTTAACTGTATGCGTATTTTTTTCTTATGATTGACAGCTGCACAGTTCATAAACCTTATTTACTCTCAATTTTAAACGACAATCTTAGGTATTGAGCTTGATTATTTCTACTATTTGAAATTGTTTATTATAAGTCTGAAAACACCTGTGTTAAAGCTTTTAAACTATTTTGAGTTTTGTAGACAGAAGTTGGACGAGGATAGCTCGTTTTATTACCTGAGTCAGGATTTTACATGACAGACTATAGCTGCTATCCTTGCAGATGTGAATAACCATTCTTCAATTCTTATTGAAATGAATCCCATGAATGAATGAAATAATAATCTTGTGACGAATTTATGAATTATAAAAGGGACAAAGAAGTAGATTTTCCTTCTACGTGTTTGCAATTAAACAATAAGACATTTGTTTTCAGTTAATTTTTGAATATTAATTATATAAAAACTACTTATTTTTAGGGTTCCGCACCTTAAAAGGAAAAAGCGGAACCCCGTCTGTCAAGACCCTTTTTCTCAGGAACGCGTTGAGGTATCAAGCTAAAATTTATACCAAATACTCAGGCCTATTGTCCCTTGGAGCTGTGAAAAAATCAAACTTCTAAGCCAACGCAATCAAAAGATACAGCCGTTTATGCCGCAAATTTTCGAATCAAAACCTACAGGGTACTTCCCGTGAACTCAGAATCTTGAAATTTGGTACGAAGCAACGTCTTATAGCACAGATAAAGGAAAAATTACGAAAACCGTAAATTTTTAGTTACATCGTATAATAAAAATATTTTTAATAATTTTAAAGTTACTACCCCTTTGCTCATGAAAGCGTAGAGGTATTAAATTGAAATTCATATCGAATACTCAGGTCTATAATACCTTTAAGCTGTAACAAAATCAAACTTCTATGTCAACGCAATCAAAAGAAACAGCAATTTAAGCCGCATATTTTCAAACTCGCAACTACTCGCAAGGAAATCAAAACCTAAAGGGTACTTACATTTGGCATGAAGCAATGTTTTATAGCTCATATAAAGGAAAAATTCCAAAAACCTTAAATTTTTAGTTACATCACATATATACAGGTTTGTACGGAACCCTCGGTGCGCGAGTTCGACTCGCACTTGGCCGGTATTTTTTCAGTTAGAATAAAAACTGTAAATGTTATTAAGATATACATTAGAATTTGCTGTGTATAATAAAACTGTTTTAAAATACGTCAATTATAAATCTAAAGTTGTTATCTTTGTAAACTTACTAAATAAAACAGCGGGTGGTTCTTCGAAGTTCTAAGCTCTTTTCTGTTATCAAACCATATTTTGTGTTTTATCGGAAAATGTAAGACTTTTAAAGTTTTTCGAAATAAAAAGTCAGTTGCAGTACTTTTAAAAATTATTAACATCGAGACTGAATAACGTAGAAATTTAATATTTCACCTACTTCATTTAGAATAAATTAGCATTGTTATCACATTAATGTGTTACTTTATTCTATAAAAATATTGAAACGTGGATAACTTGGTTTGTTTAATAATTACAATAGTTATTCAATTTGAAACTTTTTAAAGATGCGAAATTTCATTTTATGTTCATCTTGTACAAACTGATTACTGATTATATAAAATACGACTGCAGTTTTTCGTTATAAGCTTCATGAACTGCACGTATAGGTATGTGAATATTTCCAAAATAAAACTAGTTATGTACTTTACAGCTTGTCTAAATGATATGTAAAAAAATAATCCCTGTTACATTTTTCTAAAGTATAGGTACTTGTTATCTGCAAAATACGAATAAAGTTCTATAAAGTTCAATGCAACATTCATCTGTTTGTATAAAGACAAAAAACTGAGTCATTTTAATAATCAATAATACGAATTAATATTATTAAACAACAGATTGACCTTTAAGGGTCACTTGTCACTGCCATCTTCCAAAGCAATTGCGAAAGTGCCGCGATAAGGTCAAAAACAATTGAGATAAAATAATTGTCGTATGTTTACTTACTACAAAATATTTCTAGAAAATTTGCATTGAGATAAATAATTTCAAGAATAAACAATTCTGGAAAGTTTGTAATGGTACCATTTGTACCTAGCTAATAATCGCTTTGTGAATAATATTTTTAATTTACATCACGTTGAAGTGTTTTAAATTTATTTTTTTGCAAAAATTCTTCTTATGGGATGAATCACTGCTTGTATTTTTCGTGAAATGAAAACACAACTTAAAAGAAATATTTATTATTATTGAACCTTCAACTCTAAGAAAGCAACTAAGTAACTAACTTGTAAGATAAAGGATTAATTCTGCGATTCTAGACGTTATTTAAACGATTAAATGAGATTTCATAATTAATTGTTTCTGCCTTTACTTTGTGGAAAATCATATTAACTATCTATTAAACGAATACACTTTACGGTATTTTCCACTATTTATTACTCTTAACAATTGTTTCACCTTACAAGGGCATGTTCAGAAGACGAATGACAAATAATATTTACATTTTAAACTTAAATACGCTAACTTAGTCTATGTTAGTGTGGTGAGGGTGTTATTTACCAGTTTATTTGAAATTACAGAATCATATATGTTTTCTATTTCGTTTATTACTGTAAAAAATAAATATTATGTGTCATTCGTCTTCTGAAGATGCTCTTGCAGGGTGAAACAATTGTCAAGAAATATATAAAAATAAATAGTTGAAAATACTGTGAAGTGTATTCATTTAATAGAGTTTTCATAAGTTCTGAAACTCTTTGGTGTCTTTTTTTTAATTTCAGGCAACAACATCTATTTAATTTATATAAATAAAATAATTTTTGAAAAGTGAGTTAGATTGCATTGCAGATGACCGAGATACAGTAAAGTCATTTAATAGAAGTCAGTTTTCACCGAGTTTTTGAAATGACAACTTTAGCTAGGTAGACGCCATTATTTCAAACAGTACTGAATGATGTAAGGGCTCCGGATCTTTTGTATAGAGGATTAAAAATTTAGGAAGCCAAATATGGTAACCGCCGTACTTTTCTAAGAATCTTAAAACCAGTTACGCACAGAGGCAACGAATTTAAATAAATAACTGAAATCAAGAGACGTTATACAGTACTACAATTTGTTACAATGAGAAAAGTGATCCAGGGCTAAAGAAATATGAAACAATCTAAATAAAGCAAACAATTACAATAAAAAACAATTACTCCCATAAACTGCCTTAATAAATCTAATTTTCTGCTTCATAAAATCTTTTCAATCAAATGAATTGAATTAAATTGTAAATACCTATACCATATGTACTACATAATATTCTAGAACTTAGAAGAATGAATACCTTTAGGATCAATTTTGTGCATATAAATAAGGAAATAATAAGTCTGTTATATCAATATTTTTTTTCATTTTAAAAATATAATTAGAGTACAAACTGAATCGCAACGTTGGACTTGATAATTCTCATTTTCATGCCGTATGCCATAAGTAGTTCCGACAAAATACAGAGAGAAAGAGCACTGGATCCCATACCACCATGAACGTGTCCACCAGTAAAAATCAACTTTAAATGAACTCAACATATATAAAAAAACGACACATTTACAGCGTATATAGTAGCCAAAGATTGATTTCTAGAATTTAGTGACCAGTATCAACGATCTAGAAACATCTTCACTGATGGCTCCAAAACTGAGGAGGGAGCAGGTTGTGCTATAGTAATGGGAGAAATTGAAAAATACTTCAAATTACCAACTAAGTGCTCAATATTTTCATGTGAAGCTTATGCCATAGAAAAGGCTTTAGAATTAATAAACACTGAAAAAGTAGAATCTTCCTTAATAAAAAACATCACACATGAACTATTAAAAGCTGAAGACCTAGGTAAAGAAATCATATTAGCTTGGATACTATCCCATACATACAATTTGGCAAATTTGTTTTGTTCGATGTGGTGACATAAAAGTTTACTATAAAAGATGAGGTATGAATTAATTATTACATTTATTTATTACAATTTGTGTAAAAGGAATTCTAATGGATGGTTCAGAATTTAGAAATGACCAACCAGTCGATCGTGGATTTTATTCGATGGCGAGAAGCGAAAGATAATTGAATAACCCTTTATAAAAAAAATTACTATCCCAGCACAAGGAATACATACAATATACATTAGTATCCTGCAGTATTTAGTAAAATAAAATGCTACATATACAATTGTTTCATTTATCTAGCTAGAATTTTAAATTGTAATTAGAGGCGACCAAAAAAGAAACAAATTTGAAAAAGTCTGAACAGAGAAAATAGATCCCAGGTATAAGTAGGTTGGGCATCTTTGGTTTAGGTTTTTAGATTAATGCAGTGATAGGCAGTACCACTAGAGTTAAAGTCCTTGCAATATGACTTGGCAGTGTTTGTCAATGGTCCTATCATAAGAAGGCAATAAAGGACAATAAACTACCTGCTAAATAGCTGAGTTTTAAGAGATTTAAATCTTCACCTGAAGAAGCTGTAGTACAGCGAAACAATTGTTGTGTCAACATACTTGAAACTTTTTGTGTTTTATTATTTAAATAAAAATATGGATCAGTTTCAACAAGTTAAGGCTTCTACAATCGAATATTAGTTCTAAAAGATTTTATATAAGTAAATAAATTTTGATGATTTAATAACTAAGTAGGTAGATACGCATTAAAATATTTTCTAAAGAAGTTGTTTGTTTGTTTCTTCAGATTTAATTTTTGGTTAAAAGATGAATTTTAAATAAACTGAACTGACTCGCTGCTTGCTTATTAGTATTGCTATTACAAAAAGACGTTAAAATCGTACATTATTAAGGGATTCCCACCGAAAATTCGACTTATCAAAATTGGCGTTAAATATTATTTTCGAATTATCAAGATATTCGATTAATAGAAGTTCGAGAGTTTGAGTTATCAAGTAAAAATCACACATATTTCTCAGAGTTGGCGCTATTGTCAAAAAATTTGGTCAAAAACCTCGAATTATACACGTTCAAGATATCGAAATTTAACTGTATTTAAAAAAATTTTTAGTTTGATTTGTTTTTTTTTTGTCACTAATATTGCACCACAAATGATTTAAGTTATAACGAAGTTTCATTCCACAAAAAGATTTGTTTTTTATATCTCATCCATATATGTATAGATACTATTTAAACTTTTTGTTTGGGTACCTGAACAATTTGAATAACTCCAAATTTAAAATTTATTTAAACTGTCTACGTACTTCAAAAGGAAGTTACTATTTTAGTTAAAACTGTACCTGTACAATATGAATGAGTAATTTGCACCATATGCATGCATATATCTCCGATATAATGGCAACAACTGAGATGTTAAAATTGTTATTACTATAAACATTCGTGTACTATTGTTAAAACATCTACTAGTTAAACAATAACGATGTTCCAGACTGTGTTTATGATAAGAAAAAAACACAAATATGACATGTTGAAAAATAATCATCAATTTCTGCACGAAATTTAAATACAAACATGCATATATGCATGGAATGTTTACGTTTTTTGTTATAGTCATGCTAATTCAATTTTTGAATCATCAAAAATTGAAATTTACAATTTCAAGTCCTCATCAAAATATTCTTAAAACTCTTTTGTTCTATGCATCATGACAAAAAAAATAATTAACTCATACTGTCATACAAAATTTAAACACATAAAAAAAACTAAAAAATACCGGCCAAGTGCGAGTCGAACTCGCGCACCGAGGGTTCCTTACAAACCTGTATATATGTGATGTAACTAAACATTTAAAGTTTTCAGAATTTTTCCTTTATATGTGCTAAAAAACATTGCTTTATGCCTAATTTCAAGATTCTAAATCGAATGGAAGTACCCTTTAGGTTTTAATTCCCTTGCGAGTAATTGCCAGTTTGAAAATATGCGGCTTAAATTGCTGTTTCTTTTGATTGCGTTGACATAGAAGTTTGATTTTGTTACACTTAAAGGTATTATAGACCAGAGTATTTGACATGAATTTCAATTTAATACATGTACGCGTTCATGAGGAAAGGGGTAGTAACTTTAAAATTATTAAAAATATTTTGATTATACGATGTAACTAAAAATTTACGGTTTTCGCAATTTTTCCTTTATCTGTGCTATAAGACGTTGCTTCGTACCAAATTTCAAGATTCTGAGTTCACGGGAAGTACCCTGTAGGTTTTGATTCGAAAATTTGCGGAAATTTGCGGCATAAACGGCTGTATCTTTTGATTGCGTTGGATTAGAAGTTTGATTTTTTCACAGCTCCAAGGGACAATAGACCTGAGTATTTGATATCAAGTTTAGCTTGATACCTCCACGCGTTCCTGAGAAAAAGGGTCTTAACAGGCGGGAAAGGACGGACGGACGGACGGACGGACAACGAAGTGATCCTATAAGGGTTCCGCTTTTTCCTTTTGAGGTGCGGAACCCTAAAAACTAGCGAAATAGAGGAGTAAACGTAATCACACAAAGAACTTTTGCTGGATTTTATTCGCCTTTTCAGATGTATGATTGTGTAAAACAATAAAACATGTTCATCCTTCATATTTGTTAGCATTAGTTTTATTGTAGGTATTAATTAAAGGCAGAAACCACAAAGTGAACATAAAATACATTTATTTAGAATGTTGTCAATTTGCAAAAAGAAAAAGTAAAAAATGAAAAATAAATATTGCATCGGTTGTGAATAGGACTCAGAATTCCCGCTTTTAAGGGCCACTTGACCACCTCTGTTTTTGTAATAGTAAGGGTCTGCAAGCGTATTAAAAATGGACTACTACATAGCTATTTAAAGAACATTTTCATAAAAAAATTGTTAAGGGCGGGTGCCGTACTTTTATCAATTATGTTACTTAGCATTAAGGTTTATAAAAATACCTAATAAGGAAAAACATTCTCCCACACATTTCAACTGCAAATGTAGGATGTTTCAACGCACAATATTTAAACAACAAAGTACATATTTATTTTAAAATTATAAATATATATATACAGTAATGTTTGCTTATAGCGAACCTAAAGGGACCGATAAAAAAGGTTCGTTATAACCGAAGTTCGTTGTAAGTGATAGGTCCAAAATACCACTATTTTTTGTTTTATATTTGCAGTTTAATAATAGTTTTGAAATATTTTTTAAACACCCTCAGTTTTTGACTGCAATACAGCACCACTAATATTCACATTTGTATTTCTTTGCTGAGAAAACTATTTCAAGAGTCGGATCAACTACCAAATTAGTGCGTTTCCTAGCTTTTTCACATTGGATTTTTATTTATTTAAAGCTATACAAAATTTTATGTTTTTAAATTGTAATTTACGATTTTCTCTGTAACATCTTATAACTTATCGTTGTTTTGCTCGGTCCTATTCAACTGCAAATTTTACTTTGCTTGACATCTTGCAATCTTTTAATAATGCCATATTTATGCCTTAATGTAAAAGATTTACGTGGTGTTTCTTTGAAATTGAACTTCCATATTTTAACGAACTAGATAACTCAAACTTTATTCTTCTATTTTTTATCTGTGTAACCGATGTTTTGACTTCGTAATCCAAAAACGGCAGAATTAAATTGAGCAACTTTAATAAGTCGTCGGCTCTAATTGGTGAGGGTTTTTGGAGTTTTCAGTTGACAAGATTAGGGAAAATTTCACTTTAAGTTCGTTATAACCAAAAATCTTCAGTATTTTAGACGTTATTTCTGGTTTGCTATGTCCGAAAATATAAACGGATTCATTATTTGTGAAAAAAATAGTTCACGTTTACATGGGCTTTTAGTTCGTACTTTTCAATATTGTTACGTAATTCACAATTATCACGTAATTTTTCTCTCAACACTGTTTATTAAATTAACTATAACACAACAACGATTCAATATCTATTTCAATAACAACAATAACTCTATAACTATTTCGCTCGTCAATCGCTTTATCTTCTCTTCGAACTTATCTCTGTCGCTCTGTCCAACGCTGTTCCTTATATAGTATTATGGACGTTTCTAGGCAACTCTCGAAACGTCCAGCAACTCTCGGACTTGCTGGAACGCGTCATAGGTTACTTCCACACAATTTTCGCAGTCGGCGGTTGTCAACGTCAGAATGACACATCTGTCACACTGCCCCCCCCCCTCTAGCGCTGATCGTCCCGATCAGTTTCTTCCACTGTAGTGATGGGAATTGTCGGTACTTTTCAGTACTCGTATGTAATTGTTACTTTCGGATCTGGTATTCGTTACTTTGTATTCGGTACTTAGTAATCATTAGCGATAGCCGGCAATAGGTAGGTATTAACATCAGCTGGAACCGGTAATGATGCGGTTTATATATATATATATACACTTTCACAAATTAATGTAAATATGTATCGAGTACAGACTTTTATACTACCGAATTTGAAAAGCGACCTGTACTGTATAATAACAGATACGTAAGCAGACTTGAGAAGAGTAATAGGTAAGTTAAATAACAGAGAGCGCTGAGATTTCTACCTCAGTACTTTCGCTCCTATTCGAAGTCGTTGGTGTTCGTACGATACCAATAACAGAAACAGAGTACGAGATACGATATACGATTTACGATACATATACGATATACGTTATACGAATTAGCACGTACGCAGATACGTAAGAAGCGAGTCGGTACCGAGTAACGATTACTTTTGAAAACGAGTAATCGTTACTTCGGGTATTTGGAAGTAACGGATATAAAGTATTCGTTACTGTATTACCCGCCCATCACTATTCCACTGTGTATGGAGCCAACCGGTCGAGGTGTACAACTTTCATCTTCGATTTGGGGCCTCGTTGTATCCTGTAGACGACATCGTTTATCCGGGTAATCACTTTGTACGGGCCCTCCCAATTCCGTTGTAATTTAGGGCACCTTCCTTTCTTGCGAACTGGGTTATAGAGCCATACACGATCGCCCTCCCTGAATCCAGTGGAATTCGCTCGCTGATCGTAGCGGGTCTTCATCCGGTCACTTTCGAATTTAATTCTTGTTCTGACGGCTTTATGGATGGTGTTAAGCCGCTCGCGTAGTTTAGACACATAATCATCCGTGAACAGCGAAGAATCTTCAGGTCGACCAAACATTAGATCAGCAGGTAGTCTCAGTTCTTTCCCGAATAGCACGCAGGAGGGTGTCTGTCCGGTGGTCTCGTGTATGGATGTCCTATAGGCCAGAAGGAATAAGGGAATGTGGCGATCCCAGTCGGTCTGATGATCGTTCACGAACATCCTCAGGTTGTTTTCTATAGTCGCATTAAATCGCTCTACCTTGCCATCAGACCGAGGATGCAACGGAATCGTTCTAGTTTTCCTTATTCCCATCAATTCACACACTCGTTGGAATATTTCTGATTCAAAATTTCGGCCCTGGTCAGTGTGAATCTCCATAGGAACTCCATATCGGCTGATCCAGTTGTTTATTATTGCCTCCGCCACGGCGGTTGCATCCTGGTTGGAGATTGCATAGGCTTCCGGCCACTTGCTGAAGTAATCCATCACAACCAGAATGTAGCGGTTGCCATCTTCAGTTCGGGGAAAGGGACCAGCGATATCCATGGCTATTCTTTCGAATGGCGCTCCGACGTTATACTGGTGCATTTTTCCTCGTGTTCTGGTTCTCGGACCTTTGTTGGAAGCACATACTTCGCATCTTCTACACCAGTCTTCCACATTCAATCTAGCATTCACCCAGTAATACCGTTCACGTCGTTTCTGTAAGGTCTTCTTCACACCAAAATGTCCACCTCCAGTCACAGCATGCAGCTCTTTTATTACTTCTTTCGTCTTTTTCTTGGGCAATACAACTTGTAATCGCTTCTTGGTCCCGTCCGGACTTTCCCAGATTCTTTTAAGGACTCCATTCTCGAGCTTTAAGGAATCCCATTAGGCCCAATAACATTTCGTCGTAGTACTCAGGGGGCTTACATCTGCCCACGTTGGTCGAGATTCTCCTGTCTCCTTCCATTCCATGATGGATCCAAGGTCATCATCGGTTCGCTGTTCTTCAATCAACACTGTATCTTCCCAATTCTCTTGTCTGTCTACGGTGGTATGTAGGCATAGAACTTGTTCTACCTCTTCTTTTCGTTCCACCGAAGAACAATGCTTGCTATTCCGTGGGCATAATTGTCTTGACAGGGCTTCAGCATTACCATGGTGTTTTCCTGGCCCATGTTCAATTTTGACATTATATTCCGTTTTGCTTCTTTCGGCGGTTGGCGTCTGTATTCTTCCAAATGGACATCCGCAGCTCAGGTGCCCCGTACGTCTGCACTTCCAACATGTAATTGCTCGTTTCCTTTTGTTACAATCGCGTGAAATATGCCCATATTTGTCGCAAGTCCAACATTTGAAATTGTATTCTAGTTTACTTCCTTCGGCAGCTGACGTATGTCTTCTTCCAGAGTGACAGCCGCTGCTCAAGTGTCCCGTACGTCCGCAATTCCAACATGTAGCTTCTTGCTTACTCTTGACACAATCGTGTGAAAGATGCCCATGTTTGTCGCAAGTCCAACAGCGTGGGCGCTCACTTAACCCTTCCTTCGGTTTCGAAGACATGATTTCTTTCGCTATTTTCATCATTTCTTGCCGAAATATTTCGCCATCGTCTTCAAAATTGAACCCAACCTGTCGAATTCTAACATGTCCTTTGGATTCTTGTTTGGCTGCTTCATATTCCAGTGCGTGCGACAAAGCTTCGCCTGCAGTTTTATGTCGAGACATGCGCAGGGCTTGCTGTATTTCGACATCTCGCACTCCATCGACAAACATTTGGGTGGACAGCTGGTCTGTAAAGTCTTGAGGGGCACTAGGATAAGCCAACCGCACAAGCCTTTCGACGTCCGCTTCGAATTGCTGGAGGCTTTCACTGCTACGTTGATAGCGACTTTTTAACTGCGCCTGGTACATTTGTTGTAGATGTTTATCACCGTAGCGCATCTCCAATCGGTCCACCAGAATTTTAAAATCGTTTTGTTGCATTTCTGGTATACCTTGCAAAACGTCTAGAGCTTCCCCACGTAGCGCTATGATCAGGGCAGTGGCTTTCTCCATTTCATTCCAATCATTTGCCTTGGCAGCAGCGTCGAATTGTTTAAGATAGACTGACCAAGAGACCTTCCCGTCGAATGTTGGTGGTTTTATTCTCGACATTCTTACACTTCCTTCTTCGATTTTGTGTAGTTTTGGGTACTCTTGAACATTCAGATTGGCCTTCATATCGTCTAATTCCTTTTGAAACTGTTTGTGTGCGGCCCTTACTTCTTTTAATTCTTCCTGAACTTCTACTCTTACTTCCTTTATCTCTTCTTGAACTTCTACCCTTACTTCCTTTAACTCTTCTTGAACTTCTACTCTTACTTCCTTTAATCCTTCTTGCTCAATTTTTATTGCTCTCATATCTTCAATCAACTTCTCTTGACCTGCCTTAATTTCTTCTTGGCCTGCTTTAATTTCTTCCTTCATTTCTTCCTTGCCTGCTTTAATTTCTTCCTTCATTTCCACCTTCATTTCTTCCTGACCTGCCTTCATTTCATCTTTGCCTGTTTTAATTTCTTCCTTCATTTCTTCCTTGCCTGCTTTAATTTCTTCCTTCATTTCCACCTTCATTTCTTCCTGACCTGCCTTCATTTCATCTTTGCCTGCTTTAATTTCTTCCTTTATTTCTTCCTGGCCTGCTTTCATTTCTTTCTTCATTTCTTCCTGGCCTGCCTTCATTTCTTTAAGCATTTCCATCAAAAATTTCATCTGCTCCTCCATTTTTGCTGTTTGACTTCTTGTTACTGGCATAAATCCCACTCCTGACACCAATTGTTACGTAGTTTATAATATCACGTATTTTTCTCTCAACACTTTTTATTAAATTAACTCTATAACACAACAACGATTCAATATCTATTTCGATAACAACAATAACTCTATAACTATTTCGCTCGTCAATCGCTTTATCTTCTCTTCGAACTTATCTCTGTCGCTCTCTTCTATCAAATACTGTCAAACTGTCCAACGCTGTTCCTTATATAGTATTATGGACGTTTCTAGGCAACTCTCGAAACGTCCAGCAACTCTCGGACTTTCTGGAACGCGTCATAGATTACTTCCACACAATTTTCGCAGTCGGCGGTTGTCAACGTCAGAATGACACATCTGTCACAATATAGTTCGTTATAACCGGGAAGTGGAAAGTCACGAAATGAGAAAAAATCCCCTTTTTGGATGCTTGAAACCCTAAATTTGTAGGTTTTAAATTCATGATTTTCAGATTTTTTCCTGAATATATCTATCTAATTTATAAAATTCTCGTGTCACAATGTTAGTTACCATACTCCTCCGAAACGGCTTGACCGATTTTAATGAATTTTTGTATGCATATTCAATAGGTCTGAGAATCGGGAGCTATATATTTTTCATACCCCTAAGTGATAAGGGTTGTCCACCCCTAACTTTTGTATTTAATTTTTTGGACAAATTTTTTTATTATTATTTTTTTATGATTTGGCATTAAAAAATACATATAACTCTTATTTTTCATCCTTCTACCACCAACCCCCACTTTTAATAGCGATATTAATACTGTAATAATCTTCAACTCTCAGTGGTCGATAACTGATCAATTACTATCAATCGATTAGTCATCCCCGCCAGGCGTCTACTGATGTCACTACTCACCCAGCAAACAGCACGGAGTGGGGATGAGAATAAAGCAAATTTTTTTAGAATGTTACAGGGAGTTCAAATATGTTCTAAGAAGTAAAAGAATGTTTTATTATAACATTTCAGAATAATTTGGCAATGTTCAAGAATGTTCCAGAATCTTAAAGATCATTCAAGAATGTTCCAGAATGTTAAAAAAGCTATAAAATGTTTTCAATCATTATAGGATGTTCTGGATAGTTCTAAATTCGCGAATATTCGAGAATGTTTCATCAAGCGTTGCCGGGTATTGCTGCTAGTTAAGTATCTATAAGTTCTGTCAAAATTTGAGTGTCCTATAATAGATATTAATAATACCTACATTATTTTTTTAACGGTTAAAAAGAAGTGCAAAAGCATTGAAAATTCTTTAATTAACAGTTTGCTTCTCAAACTTTCTTTAAATGTATGCATATACCTTCACAAAACACACATTAATTTTTTTATACACACTCTCTTTTTCTGGAAAATGAAAGGAAGATGATGTATATTAATAATGTCCGGAGTATTAATGATGATGATCTTTTCAGATATTTTATAGTTGTTGCTGTTGTTTATTGTAGCTGAACAGTGACAATTAAAAATGTAAATAATGAAAATATTATTAGACTAACGGTACTAATAATTCACGATTGTTGGGAAGATGTTTGTGGCACTTCACAAAGCCGGCCCCTTCTTTTCGACGCACGGATGGACGAGGTTTATATAAGGGAGACCCAGAAAATGCCGGCAGTTTGAAATTGTTCAGTGCGACAAAGCGACAACAAATAAAAACTAGTGAAAAGTTGCAAGCAAGTGTTTTATTTACTAATAATGCATCGAGTAGCGTTGCTGCTTGGCCTTCTTTTTGTTACCGTCCACGGTCTAAGGTAAAAAAATATGCCTAGATAAGTATCTATTATGTATTTCTATTGCTAAATAGGAGTACCAAATAAAAAGTGATCGTATGTTATACTTAACATATACGATACAGTATGAGCCCATGTATGTGTAACAGATACATACATATTGTCGTGGGCAACTCTAGAAGTTTCTTCCGTTAATTAATTAGTAACATAATAATGATATATTTATTTGTATTTTTTATGGCTTCATTATATGCATTAATTTCTTGTTTTCTGAAACAGGTTTTTAGTTATATAAAATGTAAACATATATTTCTAGTGCTTTGAAATATTTAATTACCTACTGTAAGTATTTATTTCAATGTCCTTTATTTATAATCTAATTTTATTTTTTTTACATATCCATATATATACTTTTTATAAAAAGTATCAGTTATTTCGGTGTTAATTGTCGGTTTTTATTACCTACTTTTTAATGGAAAATATTTTTATGTAAATGCAATATTAATTGCTCATAAAAATATTAATTTGGAAAATATCATTTACAAATATGTGAAAAATTTTATTGTAAAACTTTTAAATTACATATCCAAATGCATATGTTCTAGAAAATTCTGCATTAAAATTATGCAAATATGTACATACCTACGTGTTTACGCAAATGCGACTTTAACTAATTTTCAAAAAAAGCTGTAAAATTTCAATGTTATTGTGCTTGCATTACAATTGTTACTTGCAATTATTCAACTTTGAATTAATTTCCAACTACAGACTAGTTTTTAATTTCTTTTGCAATTAATTTTGAACAATGTTTCATAAAAATTCGATTTGAGTTTTCTACTATTACTATTAATTTCTTTATTGTTTCTGTTCCTTGAAAATTTGCAAAAAATAATATTTATAATAGTGGGTAAAATTATTGTAGAGAAAAATATAAACATATGCCACGACTTATGTAATAAATAATGCGGTTAATTCTAATAATTACCAGAAACTATTAATAAAAACCGCATCAGATTTCAAGTGGTTAATGTGAAGAATACCGAGAAAATTATCGATTCGATTGTTATAGTAAAATACAGATATGTAGATCACTTACCTAATTGAAGTATTTTTAGAAAGAGGCGGTGGGATAGAAGCCCAAGGGGTAGATTAGAAAATTGAAAATAAAAAAAGAAGGGAATGCAATTTAATCCATTGCAAATCCAACCTAATCCAACATAAATTGTAAAATTCTCTTGCATGAATTTTACGTGATGCCCCAATAATAGAAGACAAAAATTAGATTTGTGTCACTTTACATTCCATTAGGGTCTAAGTAGGCTTCTCTACCATAAGACCAGTGCGTAAGCCTTCAAAAATAGTAAAAAGTGAAAAAAAAATATAGTAGGATGAAACCCATTGGAAAAGGAAGAGAATAAATCAGAAATGAAAGGAGAAATAATTTACGGGCGATCTGAGGTCGGGAAGGGGAAGGGGGTGAGCTTTTAAGGGTAAAAAAGGGTTAGTTGATTTCTGGAAAAACTACAAGTCTTATGAAAAAAGTTAAACGGCAAAGTTGTAGGTAATAAAATAATATACAACTTTTGTATTTACACTTTTTTCACATAACCTCAAAATTTGTGTGAAATATTCAAATACCAACTTTTTGGTTTTTTATTTTTATATTTTACAAAAAAATTTGTTTTTCACGAAATTTTATGAAAACTTACCTATTTACATCCCAAACACGCTGTAATTTTTTTGATTTGAAATATTTATTTTTTAACCTTATTTTTACTTAATATCAGAAAAGCACCCTAATCTTCAATCGAAAATTCTCACATCAAAATATCTGCTTTTTTAAAAACGTTGGTGGGCTTTTTCTTCGTTGAAATCTCTACTTTCTGATGGTGTGAAGAAAAAAATACACATTACTATGGGTAAGTTTTCTCAGGAATAGCAAAAAAACAAAAATTTTATCTAAAAAATGTGACCGCTGCTATTTTTTTCAGTAAAAAAATTGTTTTATTAAATTCTAATTACATTTATGTCATAGAAAATCTCATAATATATAAATCTACATGTAAATTTACTATTAAAATTCACATACTTTATACTGATTACGTTTTTCATTATGATATTTTTAAAAACATTAATTTATTTTTCTTTGTTTTTGCATTTCCTGGGAAAACTTACCATAGCAATGTATATTTTTTTCACACAATCAGAAAGTAGAGATTTCATCGAAGAAAAAGCCCACCAACGTTTTTAAAAAAGCAGACATTTTGATGTGAGAATTTTCGATTGAAAATTAGGTTGCTTTTCCGATATTAAGTAAAAATAAGCTGAAAAAAATTTCCAAACAAAAAAAACCCTAATAGTTTTAAATCCTACTATAATTTTTTTTGGTTTGAAAAATTATCGACCCTTGTCTACATGGATATGAGAGAATTATTAATAAAAATCATAGTACTGTTTTAAAAATGTTTGATCCTAAAGAGTCAAAACTAGAATGAAATGCAAATATTTTAGTAGAATTTGAAAAAAAAAATACTTCTTAGAATGAAAAATACTTACTTTTAGAAATAGTTATTTGGAACTGTAGAAAAATTATTCCATTATAGGTACCAGATGTAAATTTAATATTTTTTGGAAAAAGTAACCCATTCAACCCCTAATAAAATACAATGTGGCAAATATGTGACTTTTTTTGTGGACCAGTAAGCAAAAGTCATGTAAAAGAAATAATTTCATTAGATTGGATTAGCGATGAATTAGATTCCATTAGTTTTTTTTTCAAATACTCCCCTTCAGCTTCCACCCACCCTGTCACCTCCATCTAAAAATATACTAATAACCAAGCGATCTATCCCATGTTAGGTACCCCAAACCAGTAAATGTAATAAATTTATCACTTCAACCCTGTTTGTTTGTAGTTGTTAATACTAGATTTATTACATTAACTCTGGGTAACAAATATAAATATACTATCCTGTATTTTTTATTAATTATTTACCATAGGATCTATTGTATCATTTTCTCTTCAAAATATTAAAGAAGATTCTAATAATAAAAGACTTTTAGCACCGGAGTTGCATATAATTTCTAGATTGTAATTCGTATGACACGAAAAACTACATACTTTTTGTGTAAATATTAAACTTATATTCTAGAAATTTCTCCTACAATTAGCCGCTTTCAAATGTCAACTTTCAAATCTAACACATGTTGATATGTATTTTGTACCGTATGTGAAACGATTCAACATTTCCATTGTTCTAAAAACAATTTTCCACCCGTTGGTATATCATAATATCTCACGCTCTCAAGTGTGCCTCAATAAAATTATTACAGTGAAAACAATTCTTATTTGTATTTGTATTTCTATTTTATGTTCCCATAAAAAGGTAAATTAAAAATTTTATTTACGTTGCATACCGTATGTTGAATGACAAAATTCTATAATAGTGTGATAGGTACCCATTTATCATGAATTTTTATTAAAAGATTATCATCCACAGTTTGCTTAATTCAGCCAAACCGACCTCAATAAGGGAGTTTTCTCGGTAACAGGTAATGCAAAAAATTTTAAGTTAACGAGACGTGAGACGGGTATAAAAAACTTTATGGATCAGCCAGCCACAATATTATTAAACAGAAAAACGAAAGGAATGGATATCTATGAATTTATTAAATATATTACAATAAGATTGGTGGGTACTTAAACGGTTACGTTTTGCAACCTACAGTGACAATTTTCCTTCATGAACTAATTTTTATGCATATATACTTAATGCCCCATTATTTCTTCCCCGTTAAATATGTAGATATAACTTATTTTTGTCAATAATTGTACCTCGTCAATAAATGTGAATTCATTTAAACACGAACGTCAACGCTGTCTTAACTTTCGGTGGTCCGTATTTTAAATTGACCCTACGAGGGGCTGTATATGACCTACAGAGAAATGCATTGAAATTTAAAAGAGGAAAGAAATGTATTGCGTATGCAGTATCAGTGCGAGTAAAATATAGCCATCTATCGTAACTATAATAATTAATAGTACCGCCACCCCCAAATATTTTTCTGTAAAACGCTCTGATTATTAAATACCATTGGATCATATGTACATACTAGCTGTGAGATTGCCTTTTGAGCTTTTTAAAAATTTACCTAAATATTCCTTCCTTATGTAGAAGTAGTTTCTTGTCAAATGGTTATTTCGATACAATACCATAACCAATACAAAGCACCATAATATTTAGGGTGCATAAGTAGTATCCTCTGATAAAACATTTGCTGCTAATGGTATATTAGGGTATACAAAAATATATTTACCTCATCACTTGTCCATAGCTGAGGATGTTCTGGTTATAAACTGCAACAAAAAAAAATAAAAAATAAATGTAATTATTATTTTCACTGAGAAATTTAAATTGCTAGATTAGAGATTATAATAGATACTTTTAATCAGAAATTTTGATTCATTGTCCATAAAGGTCCAATTACTTTTGTAACCTTACATAGGTTGACATTATGTACTTCAAAAATACAACAAAAATTTTGTTTAGTATGAAATATTTGATATTATTTACAGGAATTATAGATTTTGTTGAGATATAGTCATGGATATAGTTCTTGCTACAATTATGAGATTATGATATAATTATGTTAACCACTTCTACCTGAAAAAGTTCAAAATAATTTGAAAGCTTTTAGAGGGGTGTTTTGAAATAGGCATTAAACAGTTGCTAATATTTGAGGCAATTGCTGTAATTAAGTATCAGGTACAGCATAGGTTCTACATTATGTACTTTTATTGAATCTTAGCTCAGTTAAGTAGCATTCAACAAATAATAATATTATAAACCTCTTGAACGTTTTATTACAATAGGCACCACTTTTACCTGATTCAGACCGTATGTATAAAACTTTTACTTATAAAATTGCATAAAGATTAAGAATTCCTTCAAAATAAGTCTCGTGAAATCCTATAATCGTTGTCTATTTCTTTCAGAAATGTGGATTATCATTACGACGAATTCTTTCCATTTGCAAAGGCATTTAACGGAGATCTAGAGGAAGCTTCATCAGATATTGAAACTTCTGCCAAAGACAGAGAAGAATTGGGACCAAATTACAAGGACCCTTCGACCAACACATCAGAAGAAGTCCCCGAAAATAAACCAAAAGAAACACCGAAACATGACACGTCCTTGATACCAGGAGGCGTGATAGAAGTAAATGCAAGCGATGAACCGACAGGCTTTAATCCTTTCGGTGGTTTGCCAGGACTTGGAAAATTCCCCGGATTGTTCTCATTTGGAGGACTGTTTGGAGCTGACGGACCCAATTTCCAACCTTGGTGGAAAGGGTAAGTAATCTCTTGCATTGAGCAATGCTTTTGCTTTTATATTTTGTTATATACAGTACATATATTTCGTTTATAACGACAATGAAAGGACCATTAAATTCCGTCATTATAACCGGAAGTCGCTATAGAAAAAGAAATAGAAAAAGAATGAAAGAAGGAAATTCGGCAAGAAAAGTACCCAGTAACTGATTCTTAGATTTTACTTTATCAACCTTAACATTTATAAACAATTACTACAACTGCTTGCTGACTATATGTGAATGTAAAGAAAAGATTAAAAAGTTTGGTGTTTAGACTCGGTCGCAATATCAGTCAGTATGAGATTTCTAGCATCTTGTAATTAATAGTTCATTAAAATTAGTCGCTAAAACCGAAATCGACGTTACATCCAAAGTCGTTACAGCCAAAATTTCTTCTTAAATTACTCCTTAAAATCAAGGGACTTATGTGATATGTCGTTACAACCAAAAGGTCGTTACAACCGAAGTCGTTATAAATGAAATCCACTGTATATGGAAATGTATAAATTAATAACTAGTGATGGATTTATATTACCAATTATAAAGCTTTGATGTGATATTTCAATTTATATACAGGATATATTAGGAAACAGAACAATAACTATTGGCTAAATTTGATACATAGTATCATACGAAAGAACAAAAGATAATATTTTCTAATTATTAACTATCTCAAAAAAGGCTGCAGATAACTTGATTAGGTTTTTAATATTTTTTATATTGTGGTCAATAATTTTAAGAATTACCTACTGTTTTTCTTCATAAATTAATACGTATTACTTTTTATTTTAAAATTACTTTTTTTGAATTAAGTGTTTGGTGACGATTAATACGAGAATAAACAGAACAAATCGTTTGTAACATTAATTAAAGAAGTTTAATCGTTATTTTATGCAAATAGTTTCTGAAATCTTAAAATCACTTCTATGGTTATTGATATCTTAAAACTAATATATATCTAATATATAAAATTCTCGTGTCACGGTGTTTGTAATTAAACTCCTCCGAAATGGCTCGACCGATTTTCCTGAAATTTTGTGTGCATATCGGTTAGGTCTGCGAATCGGCCAACATTTATTTTTTATCCCCCTAAATTTTTTTTTAATTTTCTAGACAAAATTTTTTGTTTTTATGATTTGGCATTAAAGATACATATAACCCTTAATTTGCATCATTCTACCACCAACTTCCATTTTTTAATAGCGATATTAGTACTGTAATAATCTTCAACTCTCAGTGGTCGATAACTGATCAATTATTATCAATCGATTAGTCATCCCCGCCAGGCGTCTACTGATGTCACTACTCACCCAGCAAACAGCACGGAGTGGGGATGAGAATAAAGCAGATTTTTTTAGAATGTTAGAGGCAGTTCAAATATGTTCTAAGAAGTAAGATAATGTTTTATTATAACATTTCAGAATGATTTGGCAAAGTTCAAGAATGTTCCAGAATCTTGAAGATCATTCAAGAATGTTTCAGAATGTTAAAAAAGTTAGAGAATGTTTTGAATCATAATGGGATGTTCTGGATAGTTCTAAATTCGCGAATATTCTACAATGTTCCATCAAACGTGTAATATATTCTTAACCGGGCAACGCCGGGTATTTCTGCTGGTATACTATATTATGCACTTAATAATATAAATTGAGGGTTAAGTGTAAACGCGTAAGTGTTGTTACAAGTACAAGTGAATTGTAATTTTGAATATAAGTCAATGGAAAAGAAAACGTGAAATTACTACAAACAATACAATCCGTACTTAAATAACAATTGCGCCTCTCGTAAGTAGCATTGGACCGAGTAGGTGTACTGAATGATGTAAATAAACAACAAACACATCCAGAGTTGTATGAATCTATTCATTTTCGTTCTATGTTCCTAAATAATTACTTTGCTTGTTGGCCAAATAAGTTCAAAATGTAAAATAAAACATTGAATGTTACAGTAGAAATTCGATTAACCGGACTAATTGTTGTCCTTAGGCATTCGGATAATCGAATGTATGAAGAAAAGCGGGTTTTGTGTTTTTTCTTTTGTTTATTGAGAAATTATTAAGAGATGCATTATCCAACATACGATGTATGCACTTATTTTCTTAGATTACATACATACTAAAATACTGCAGCCTTAATCATGAAATATAATATTTAGGTGTATATGTACGTATAACTTGTTTGGTAATTTGCATCTGGTCATCATGAAATAAAATAATAATGGTTAAGAGTTTCTATTGTATTTTCAAATTAATAAATAGACTACCTCGTAAGCTTATTCTAGCCAGATTCTAAATATCTTTTTGGAATAATGTAATACACAGAGCTGGACCAAGTTCTCCTAAAAAGGACTCCAAATTTTAAGCCCAAAGCCCTTACGTAAAGTTCTTTGGTCTTTGAAGTCCCAAGTAAATTACCAATTATCATTTACAAAGTTCAAGGTCCTAAGCACTTTTAAAAAGATCTATGAATACACAAGGAAAGTTTGAACAGAATGTAGAGAACTTCAAACACATTAAAAAGCTTCTAATTTAAACAAAAAGGACTTCATGTAATATAAATAGGTTTCGAAATCATTCAGTAGAAAGAGCTTGAAGACCTTTTTAGAAAAATCTTTTACCAAACCTAAAATTACTTTTTAATCAAAGGGACTGAAAGGCTACAAGTATATTTTTAATCAGCGCTCTAAATTTTACTCTTTTACATCTTTTAAATTATGTTTGTTAATATTTGTAATAGAATCATGTTAAATAATTGAAAGATTTTAGAGGGGCTACTTATTTGTTATTAACCCCCTCATTATATTATATCTTCCTTTTTGCTTGTAAAAGTACCTAATTATTATGAGTTTATTCAGTAGATATTCAATTTCTATATTGTACGTATACTTTAAATTAAAAATATCTGTTTTATTAAAATTTTCTTACTATCCTTTTTGAAACTGATTTTTAAAGGATACGAATATGGAGAGGTCCTTTTAGTTTCAAATTTTTTGTTTTCATGGTCCACAACGTCTGGTTTTTGCATTTAACGAACTTGAAAAATCAAAGAAGCAACAAGATTCCATTTTTGGTATTTCTTGAGAAACCAGATGTGATTAGCACACGGTTTTAATTTCAGCAAAGATAATGACGCACGAAATGCTAATAATGGGAAAATATATAATAAACACACACGAAATATATATTCTATTACTACGTTGTTAAAATATGTTTTAAATACAATCAAAATAATACAGAACCAAGCAAAAACCTCAGACCATAGATATAATGGAAGAAATTTAATTAATTGAATTTACATACATTTCCTTAATGAGAATTCATTTTAAAAATAAAATTAAAACTAGAAGTATCTACTTTGCATGTTTCTCTTTGTAGCTTTTTTAGAATAGTTTAAATTTAAAATGTGTTTTAATATTAACCAGCTGATCCGACAGATGTCCTGTCCAAAGGATTCCATTAATGATAGTTTTACGAATTTCTGGAAAGCTATAGGAAAATTGTAAAATAATGATCGAGTGAACATAAAAAATATTATTTTTTGTAGTTTGTAATTTTTCCATATAATTTTGTTCCCTAGAAACTTTTCCAATACCGTACGAATAAAAACATGGTAGTTATCTGCATTGAGTTCATACAAAAATTGATTGGAAAGAAGCACATTCTAATTTTCCTGAATTTTTCAGTTTTTCCAGAATTTTCCAAATTCGAGGCAATTTTTCATCCCACAAAATGAAAACTTTAAAGTGTTTACTTTTAATTTATATAGATTAGGTACTATTATTCTATTTCTTTTGTTATTCAGTACGATACATTAGGAACCTACTAATTGTTAAGTCCTTTACTCTTTCTTGCGTATTGTGGTCCCGTTATAATACCCGCGCACTTTTGAACTTTAGTGCATCAGTTTTACAAAAGGAAGGTCCCATTAACTAGATACACGAAGTACAGTTAATAAACCAACCTGTTTCCTAGAGCTTTATACGTATGTATAACAAGTTTCCTAGATGAGGGCAATAACTTTTACTATTACCTGTTACCTTTCTTCTTAGGCTCTATTAAGCACAACACTTCTCTATACAAAGGAAATAATAAAACCGTGTGCGTATTACAATGCTTTAATCGTGTAGTTTACATATTATTGACAGTTGATTGTTCTTTTAGTTCATTGTACGCAAATGATTAGCAGAAAACAGCTGAAACGAGTGCAATTTATAACAATGAAGTTCTTTAAACTTTGAAATTAATTTTAATTAATTGGTTTAACGGTAATGATGATAATGAATAACGATGGGACTAAATTGTTTTTTATTTTAATTATCTTTATGAGTACTTAAATTTGCATTAAATTGCTTGTTGTCGTCATATCTTTGGAAACTGGGTAACTGATAAGGGCCATTTTCAAATAATTATCAACAGACAGATGACAGTTTTTATGATCCCTTCCGGGATATGTTTTTGAATTGACAATAAAATTTGTTTATTTGGTAATAGAGGTATGATAAAATGTTAAACATAACTACAAGCTTTTACTTATGTAACAAGGAAATATTACTTACCCTAAAAAGACGTTATTGAATTGAAAGAAGACGATTTTTCTTTCTTGTAGTATAAACATGTTAATAAAAAAATATGAACACAAAATATTTATACTAGAAAAAGTTCGATTAAAACACTAATTTAATCATTGTCTATGAGCACAAACTTTAATTAAGAGTAAAAACAGATTAAAATACTTCGTTATTAATTGTAATCTCCTTTACGAAATAATAACAGTTTGGCCAGAATAGTACACACGATGGAAAAAAAAAATTAAACATTCGACAATGGCAATATAGACAAATTTTGATAACGCATTTCTGTAAAATTTTAGTAACCTGAGTCGTTTAGAGTAAAAATCTCTTAGAGAAATATGAGCCTCAAAGCAATGAAGATGAAATTATGCAATGTTACAGAAAATACAATAGTGAAGGAAATACTCAACGATATTATAGCAGACGTTCAGAGTCACTTAATAATCTCAGCGGCTGAAAGATCACCTATGTAGGAAAATCAGTGAAATTTTGAAGAAAAGTTCAGAGTGCAACATTTTAGAAAACATTAAAGAAATAATACCTATGAACGGATAAATGTAAAATTTGTAAAATGGAGTAAATTTTTGCTAACTAAGAGATGGAGATAGTGTATCCGGAAGAAGAAAAAGTAAATTTGCTGTTTCATGCCCAAGTCTCTTAAACGTTGTTAACGCTTTGAAACATAGAAAATCTGATCGATTTGTGAGACCAGATTACAGGAAGAAGAAAAGCAAAAAGGACACATACAAGTATCGTCGACATTATAACCTTTTTTTATAAGTGTGGAAATGCCCGGACCAAAGAAATTTAAAATCAGCTAACTTCAGGAAATTTCAATGCAACCTATACTAACGATAGAGTAATTTCCGGTGAGAAACATGTATTCGAGCTTTGGTCGACAACAACAATCAAGAGGAGAGGTGGAAATCGAAAACTAGATAAAGTCAAAATTTACAAAGCACAAATTCTTTGTTATGGAAAGCTATGATATACGACATACTTCATTTTTATAGTTTACCTTATAATGTATATGGTTTTTAACTCTGCAATGAAACGGTCATTCTCTGCAACGGAACAATAGCCACATGACTGAAAAATATCAAAAACTTAAATTCTAAATTAAACCATTCGTCACCATTACATTTTTTAAGTAGTTCATAAAATTTCAGTCCTTTTATAATTAACTAGTATGCCCGACACTTCGTCCGCGTGGAATAGTGACTTTCGGCAGCATTTCAAATTTTTTTCTTCTATATTTTTATTTTCTGGGCCGTAACCTTTTTGCCGACGTCATTACACAAAAACTTTCATTCCTTATTTTTGCCCCCTTTAGGGTAAATTTTTACAAACTTTAAATGTCGTATTTATATCTCATCAAAAGCCTAAAAAATAAGTTTCAAGCCTCTAGCTTTATATCTATTTATCTATCTCTGTACCAAATTCTCATTTAAATCGGTTCAGTAGTTTGGGCGTGATTGGGTAACACACAGACAGACAGATTACTTTCGCATTTATAATATGATAGATTAATATAGTTTAATTACAGTTTAAAATAGTTTATATAGTTTAGTATTCAACTGCTTTTATTGATCCAAATAAACAAAACCTCTATAACTTTTTACACTTAATATTTTAATTTTCTGGGCCGTAAGCTTTTTGGACGACGTCATTACACAAAAACTATCATCGGCTAATTTTATCCCCTTTAGGGTAAAATTTTTACAAACATTGAACGTCGTATTTATTTATATCTAATCAAAAGCCTAAAATTCTTTAAAAATTACCGAATTTCCTATTTCAACCCCTTACAGCCCTTTTTTGGCATTATGTCTTTTCTCAGGCTCTAGACTATTTCTGTACCAAATTTCATTTGATTGTGTAGCATACAGACATAGTTACTTCCGCATTTATAATGTTCGGCGAATTCATTTTCATCGATTTTCCCATGGGAATAAGATATTTTCCCGCAGTAAAACGTAGCCTATGTGTTAATCCAGGGTGTCAGCTAACTCCATACCAAGTTTTATTCAAATCGCTCCAGCCGTTTAGACGTGAAGAAGTAACAAACATTCACACTCACAAACTTTCGCCTTTGTAATATTAGTGTGATTGCACCTACATTTACTTGATGGAAATTCATTTCATATTATATAAATTTAAAAGATACTTATAGTTATTAAGTTTACCCCAAAATTGTGTCACCTTGTTTAGACCTTAAACAAGGCGAAACAATTGCAAATTACTTCATGAACATAGGAAAGCATTATGGAGTGAATATATAGAAATGTAAGTATATTTTTTTAATAAAACCAGAGAATTTAGACTTCTCATATTCTTATTATTTTGTTTTAGAAACATTCGTTTTATTTTTATTAGATACGACATATTTCTATTTAAACAAATACCTACCATTCATCATGAAAGCAATTAAATGTCTAGTTAACTTAACCACTTGCAATTGTTAATTATTAACACAAAAAGACAATACTGTTTGTTGTACACGTCACGGTCAGTTTCCACCTACAGTTGAGATAATATCTAAATGTTTTATTATAAGTAAACACCGAATGAATTTTCTACTGTTCTAGTTTATACTACTGTTGAAAACGCACATAAAAGATTAGTGTAAAGATGGTCAAAAAGTTGCCTGGGTTCTAAACCATAATTATCTTATTAGCAGGATAAATAACTTACTATTTTGTTAGAGAAATAAAATTATATTTATTTTATTGGTATCATTTAATTTTTACTTAGGTAAGTACGTAAAATTACTTGCTGAGAAGAAAAATTATCCTAATGTAAATTTGTCTTTTTGATTATTACAGAAATGAAATAAATACAGTTTTGAAGGGGTGTTTTTAGATTTTATACAAACAGCACATAATTATGTAAATATATATAGGTAACACATTTGATATTCAACTTTTTGTTGATCTATTGTTGCCATATATTTGGAAAAAAATTCAGTCTAATCATAGTTATTACTAAGTCAATTCCTTTTCCCACGTTAGTGTAAGATAACACGACGTCTAAATGAATAATAAAGGCGCAAAAGAGTAACAAAGTTCTCTTTCTATTTGGTTTTGAAAAATATAGCCCGTGCATTGTTTAAATGAAAATAGCGTCAAATTAGTCGCCTTGCGGAAAATAGAGAAAACGTTAAAATGCTTATCCGTTTGATTCCTTTGTAATACAAAACTATTACTGAAATTGAAATTCAATGAATTACTAGGCAAAGGCCATTGTGTTTTGCAATTAATTTATTTTGCATACTCGTTTTATGATTATCTACTCATCTGTTTATAGAGTGTAATTTATTTAATAAAGACTTCCACAAGCTATAAAAACAAAAAGGGTTCATTTAAAATAATGTCACAATCACATGGATTGTAGTGGGTTGAAGTGATTTGACCCAGATTTTATCATTGCCCTATAAAATACGTTGCTACTGAAAGAATTTTCTCATTCTGTTTCTTATGATGTACATTGTGAATAAGTTTTCAAAAATTTCTTTAGCTGTCAGAAACAATAAGACGACTAAATTATAATATAATCAGATAATGACCTTTATGTCATCGATTAAAAAAATAATTTAACGGTAATTTTCTCAGTCACTTTCAGAGGAAATATGTCCTAAAAATATTTCTACCTGGGTACCTAGGTACAAGGTCTTTAATAGTCTGATTTGACGCAAAATTATTACGATTATGTAAGCAGTTTTAGACCAAATTGTTCTTGTTGATAACAAAATTAACAAGCGTTTTTACAAGTTTTGAAATTGGTTCATTTCAACTCCAATAAAGTTTTGAAGAACTGAATTAAATAAAATAACAATCCAAATTTCTACGTAAAAAGTGTTAGAAACCCAAAACTGAAGATGGTTTAGTATTTCACAAAACATATATGTAGGTATGATATCTAATAATTTATGTAAAATTTTTAAAAAAAATAAAACAAGTAGAAAGTTTCACCAATTTAATAAAAACCTGGCATGCTTCGTTCACATCAAGTGGTGGATTTACCAGCAGGCTGAATAGGCTAGAGCCTAGGGCGGCAGATTTTAGGGGGCGTCAAACTTTGCTCAAAAATTTTTTTGTCTTACAGAAATTAAAAAAAAAATAATATATTATACACGGCAAAAACGAGGCTCAAAAAATCTACAAAAATTGCAACATTTTAGTGCTATACTTACAGTATACTGAATACACTAACGTCTGTATATGAAAAATTACTAAACGCTTATTTATAAAATATACTATTGTGATTTTAAATTTTTAAAATATTCCAATAGCGTTTAAGTATTTACATTTTAAATCTAGTATTTTTAGCTATTTTTTAAATTAATTATTGCCATAATTTTTTCTTTAGGTCCACCCACGCCATTGAAATAATGTGTAATATGTTTCACCACTTAAATATATCTATTCGAAGAGAAATGGGATCCGAAAAAAATTGCTTAAAAATAACAATAACAAATATTATATAGATATATATGTGGAAAATTAATACTTTTCTTTTGATATTTCTGATGATATTAACAACCTATTTGAGTGTAGAATAAAAATTTAATAAATTTACACATAAAAAAATGCCTATTGTTGCACAGAATTTCATAAATATTATACATTTCTTAGAATGATGATAATTAAAAAAAAGCAATAATGATAATATTGTAATGAATAAAAGCTGTAAACATCCATTTAACGAAAGTTCTTCTTTACATTCTTACATTTTTAATTCTAATGAATTCGTATCAATATTTCTTGATTAGTCTGATAAAAATATAATACAATCATAAAGTTGCAATTTCATTGACAAAAAATTGATTGTGAATTAGGGTATAGAATTGCAGGTGTCAGTAGGGGCGGCAAATTTTGAATAGCCTACGGGCGGCAAATGTGTAAATCCGCCACTGATCACAACCATACAAAACGCTTAAAATTAATACACACAATTTATACCTTAAAACGTAAAATGAGAGGGACGTCTACGAAATAATTCTAGTTGGTTGTTGACCAAATCCATATTTTGTGCCAAAGCTTTTTTTATTTTATACGATTCGAGAAGACAATTTCTTGCCTTTACTGACACCACTGTGGAGAACAATAACATTATCTATATCTAAGTGACGATTTAAAGAGGCACAATGATCGGAAAAACCAGTTTTTTTGTCTTTCTTATCTATATTATTTAGATGCTCTTTTATTCTAATACTGATAACTTTACCAGTTTGTCCTATATATAACATATAATAATTTATGTTACCTAAAGCCTAAAATATACAGATGAGCAAGTTATACATTCCACTGATTGCCAGTGGCGGATTTGAAATTGCAACTTTATAAGACTAATCAACAAATATTGATACGAATTCATTAGGATTAAAAATGTAAGAATGTTAAGAAAAACTTTCGTTGAATGGATATTTACAGCTTTTATTCATTACAATATTATCATTATTGCTTTTTTTAAATTATCATCATTCTAAGAAATGTACAATATTTATGAAATTCTGTGCAACAATATGCAATTTTTTACGTGTAAATTTATTAAATTTTTATTCTACACTCAAACAGGTTGTTAATATCGTCAGAAATATCAATAGAAAAGTATTAATTTTCCACATATATATCTATATAATATTTGTTATTATTTTTAAGCAATTTTTTTCGGATCCCATTTCTCTTCGAATTATGTGGTGAAACATATTACACATTAATTGAATAGTGTCGGTGGACCTAAAGAAAAAATTATGGCTATAATTAATTTAAAAAATAGGTAAAAATACTAAATTTAAAATGTTATGCTTAAACGCTATTTGAATATTTAAAAAATTCAAAATCACATTCGGTAATATATTTTTATATTTATAAGATAATCATTTTTTTTATTTCTGTAAGACAAAAAAAATTTTGAGCAATGTTTGCCGCCCCCTAAAATCTGCCGCCCTAGGCTCTAACCTATTCAGCCTGCTGGTAAATTCGCCACTGACTGATTCTACTTTTACTTGAAAGAAATTCTTTATAGACCAGAAATAAAATTCACTCATCTATTTCCATATTTCTCTTACGTTCCTCACCATTTTGTGACTTAAATAAATTTCTAAACTGATAAGTGAGTTTTATTTTTAATGCAATTAAAAGTAGACACTTATAATGTATTTCTAAAAAGTGATACAACTAATAAAGCCGTCACATCGAACAAATAGAGGAATACCGTCTTCGCAAAAAAGCATCGACATTAAATAGCTGTGTTATATTTCGCATTTCACAGATCGTTTAATAAAAATGTCAACAAAACAGTAACTGTTCAAACCGGTCATTTTAATCACTGGTGTTCTCGACAGTGTCAGATGTAATAACAGCATCACAAAGTGCATGATGGAGTTCAATGCCTTCAAAGCAAAAATCCGTGCAACCTCAATTCTATTTGAATGCTGCCACGATTCGTTTCAATTCGACTGCCTCTGACACGGATAAGAAAAAAATATTGCTGCTTTTACCGATCGACCCCATAAGCAATTATTTAGAAAATAGTATCAACACACTTTTCTATGTCACTCACATACAATCGATATGCAAATTTAATTTGGAGAGATAGGTACATCTAAATAGTTGCTTTTCATGATAGGGCACCTGATATATGGTACCAATTAATATGGATTGAATACGATGGATGGGTACTCCAAGAATTACGTACATATGGTATATGTAGGTGCAATATGATTTGTCAATTTTTGTAATCATAAGTATCTAAACAAAACACCCAAAAAGAGTCTACAGGATGGAAATCAGTTTCTTAATTTTAAGCTACAATTTTTCTTACTTTCTCATAGGCAAAGAAATTTTTTTAAAATCTGAAGTTAATAAAATATCGAAACGATTTTCAATTCAATCGATGTCTTGTTTAACTATAGCAGATATGATTGTTAACGATTTTGAAATGGTTGATATAACAATAAATTACTCTAAAACTCTTCCGAATATTTCCTTTAAAAATATGAAAATTACTCGGTAAAGTTTCGAATATAAAAGTTGTAGAATATAATTAAATTATATGTACAAAATGTTTTAGTTTGCAGCTGTTATGGTTGAGCCACAATATACCATTAAATATGGAAAAACAACGAAAAACACTTCTTGTCATTTTCCCGTCTAAATTGAAATTTTCACCACTTCGTCATTTTCTTGAAAATTATGAAAATTACTCGGTAAGTTTTCTGAGAAAAGTAGTAAAAAATTTAATTGTTTGTGTTTGCCATTAAGGGTGGAAAAACGATAAAATAGTTTTGTTGCTAGTCCATCTGAATTGCATATTTTTGATTTTAAGGATGCTGAAGAAATGTAGATAATATACATATAAGCAATTTTTTAGAAAAAAAATCTCAAATAACATGTAGTGTGTTTTCTGGTGTTTGTTTATGATACATTTTACTAATAATAATAATTGATGTAATGATGATTTCAATGCGTTTTTGTTTACATCAAAGTTATTAGCAAAATGTTTCATACAGAATCATCAGAATTAATTACTTGAATATTATATAACAAGAGATTTTTAATGACTATGAGTTCCTTTTCCCGTACAACAATTCTTTACTGTGGTGTGAATTAAAGTAGAACCTTTTCTTGTCTATTATCACAAACCAAAACAAAATGACAGCTTCCTTTTGTCCAACAAATACGACTATATGTACAATCTCGAATTTCAAAATTTCTAAATTGTAGAATTTAGTTAACAAAGGGCGGAGATATGTTTCTGCGCATCTCAAGGCCAAGGCTCACGTTATTTAAAAATACCTATACAAAGTATAGAAGCCTCATCGATTCAATTCCTATCTTTAATAGTTGAACAACCTTTTAAAAACATTTTATTTAAAATTATAAAACATTGTGAACCTATTATTTCTGTTTTTGTAGTAGGTATGTATCAACGTTTTCATTTTATTCAGAATATTTAAAAGATACTGTAGAGGTAACAATATTTCTTTGGGCGAACAAATTTCTCTCTCTTTCACAATATTGTGAATTAGGTAGGGATCTACTAAAATTTAAACCATTTACATAAAGGACTACACATACAGATTGGTTTAATATAGGTATATCTTTATTTCTAATTCCTAATTACCCACCAATTAGTACCTACTTTTTAAATGACAAATATTTATTATTCGAAAAGTCCTGTATAAACCAAAGTTGTTCTTTAAGTGGAGATACATAATATTATGGAATTCCAACAACATTCATAAATGTATGATGTATTGTGTAGGTAATATGCACAATTAAGACCATATTTTAAGCATAATGGATTTTTAAAGCTAGAAATGTAAGGAAAACACAATTCTTGAATTGTACTTTGTCAAAATAAGAAACGATGTAGGTATAAAACAGATGTGTGACGTAAACTGTTTCTAAATACCTTTTATAGAGTTGTTTTTAGCAAGTTTATGAAAAAATACTTCCAATTAAGTAAATTTCTGTTTTAATTGCTACCTAATTAACAACACTAATGTGTAAATGGAACTGTTTTCAATCTTTTCTTTTTTGTCCACAATAGAACCTTCTAAATTAAATTATCACGTTTCTATTTTTGGACTAATTTAGTTATTATTTTTAATTAATTGATATTAAATTTGGAATTTTGCTTTTATAGTTTATTCTTTTTCTGATTCACATCATATCTTTTTTCAATTATCTTTATCAATGCATTTCTTTAGAGTATTATCAAAAAATATTAAAAACAAACATTACACACATAACATTTTTATTATTAATACGTTAGAAACGTATAATTTGTACCCCAAAATCTAGTAGATCTCTTTTCTCTAGGTATAGCATCACATACTATGACCCATTTTAATTTTATTTTGAACGTTAAGGTTACTAGGTAGGTAGGTACTGAAGCAACTAAGTTTTATATCTTTGTGTATATATTTTTTCATTGTCAGTAAAATGTAGAATACGAGGACAAACCGCATTTCACTCCGGGCAAGTTCGTAACCTTTGTAGTGGTTCAAAAAACTTTCTCATCAGATTCATGACTGGACGATAAGTACCTAATGAAGCGCAAAATGCGCTTACATTCACAACGAAATAGAACTAACTATTTATTTATTGATTAGGCAGCTATTATAGCGTATTTGTTAAGTAAATTGCAAAACGTGCTTTTCTTTTGATTTTTATTCTTGTTGACAAAGAGCGAGGAAATGTAACGACTGTAGAAAATGTTCAATTATTGTAACCCAAAACAAAAAAAGTGTCTAATACTTGATCAGAAAAATTTACACATCTTTTTGTTAATTCTGTATCAAACCTATGAGGTTTTTTCTGATGGATTTATTTAGTTTGTATATTGTATAAATTTATTATTTCGAAATTTTGAAAAGGTATTGGAAAAACTATTAGGAGAATGAGTAGATTCGTAGAAATCAACAAGAAAAAAGGGGCAGAATTGTAAAACAGTTTCTAAAACTTGAAGATCTTGTTAGAAACATAAAAGCAGAAATATGAGCAGAGAGAAACAGAGAAAGACCTACTTATATTATATAATTACAATTAGATTAATTACTGTTTTGGAATTTTGTAGAAAGGAGTGGCAGCGTTTCATTAATAAGTCATATGTTTGGACATGTGACTTTCTGGAGTTAATAAATTTGCAATTTTACATTTTAAAGTATTAATTTGCTTTTACTATTATTAGTAAATTGTAAACCTTAATTTATTGTTATATTTTATCATACGTTTTTGTATAGTTCTGGGTTATTCACATTTTCATTAAATGACATAGAGAGGTTGTATTTCCTTCTTTGAGTACTCAATCTTGGGCAGTTTGTGATGTGTTCTACTGATTGGAGAGTATCGGTATTACATTTTGTGCATAACGGGGGCAGCTCGTTCTTCACTAAATGAACATGAGTTAAATTGGTATGGCCAATTCTGAGTCTTTGAATAATTACTTCTTCATTATTATTGAGATCAGTGGCAGAGAATTTTTTGAAGACATCGTCTCTAACTTGTGACTTGGCGGATTTTTGTGCCAATCACTATTTCATGTTGTATTGATGAGATTCTTGATGGTTCTTGTGGCTTCTGATTTAGTTAGGGGGACTATTTAAGTAGTTATTCAATCTGTAGCACCTTTTTTCGCTAGTTTATCGTTTCCGCGAATACCAGCATGGGATGGTATCCAAGCTAATATGATTTCTTTACGTAGGTCTTCAGCTTTTAACAGTTCATGTGTGATGTTTTTTATTTGTTGATTTGATTTTATGGGGTTCTGGAAAGCTTTTAGTACGCTTTATAATGCATAAGCTTCACATGAAAATATTGAGCACTTAGTTGGTAATTTGAAGTATTTTTCAATTTCTCCCATTACTATAGCACAACCTGCTCCCTCCTCAGTTTTGGAGCCATCAGTGAAGATGTTTCTAGATCGTTGATACTGGTCGCTAAATTCTAGAAATCAATCTTTGGCTATAGACACTGTAAATTGTCGTTTTTTTATATATGTTGAGTTCATTTAAGGTTGATTTTTAGTGGTGGACACGTCCATGGTGGTATGGGGTCCAGTACTCTTTCTTTTTTTATAGATCTTTGTTAAATAGTATACTTAGCAGTAAATGTTTATAGAAGGGGATATGTTAGTAGTTGTTGATATTATTCTAGAGTAATTCAATTTTGGTAGATGATTTAAAGAATCGACTAAAAAGACTAATAAGTTTGAAATCACAATCTACATTTGATACTTACAATTTTATGATCAATATTATAGGATAAACTATTTTAACAAGTACGTAGACATCCTTAATGAAAACTAATAATAAATGTACAAGTATTCGTCGGAGGTGGTACCATTATCACCTTTTCGGTTTTTTTTTTACTAATTTCGCTGCTAAATAACTAGCTTAGAGGAAGTTGTGGTTTAGTATTTTGTCGGAACTACTTATGACATATGGCGTGATAATGAAAATTATCAAATTCAACATTGCGATTCAGTTTGTACTCTAATTAAATTTTTAAAATGAAAAAATTATTGATAACGGACTTATTATTTCCTTATTTATGCTTACAAAATTGATCCTATTCATTCTTCTCAGTTCTAGAATATGTAGTACATATAGGTACCTATCTACAATTTAATTCAATTAATATGATTGAAAAGATTTTATGAAGCAGTAAATTAGATTTATTAAGGCAGTTAATGGGAGTAATTGTTTTTTATTTTAAATAACTGCCAGTTCCAAATGAAAAAAGTTAAATTCATTAATAGTATACAGTTAAAACTATAGTAAGGCAGAAATAATGGATTTTGTAAGGTTGCCTACGCTAATACCTGCAATTTTTTATTGCCCGCTTTTTTACTACGTAAACCGTTTAGAAAAGTTCTTGACAGGATGAAGGTTGTAAATGTGCTTTAAACAAATTTTAATTGTTTATGACTCATGTGAAACATAATTTGAAGCAAATAAAAAAAGAAGAAGTGGAACTTGTTAACATTTTAAAAGTTTATATACAGGATGATTAGAATTATGGTAAAAACGGGTTACAAAAATATTCACAAATTGGTATGTTGACTACTTATGTTGGGTGATATATGTACGGTAGGTATTATAGAAACTATTAAAATGTTGACAGGTCCCATTTAATCTTCTTTTACTTTAAATTATAATAATTTTTCTTTTAATTTGGACCTCTCCCTCTCCTCAGTAAGATAATTTGCTAAGATGTCATGCGACCCCCCCCCCCCCCCCCGATATCCCTTTACTTTAAATTTATTTTACAATGAGTTTTTATTAAACCGGAAATTAAATTAAACACTCATTTTTTCAATTAAAATGTTGAATGACATTGCTTTATTAAACACTGTACTAATTATCATAGCTTTTTCAAAGTATAATTACAATTTTATCAGAAATTCTATTTCAGACAGGTCTGTAGACGTTTAAAGAACTTTAGTTCAGGTACGCGCTACAATATCCTCTATGGGGCGCTTTATGGCAATTTCATATGCCACCATTCATTTGTCTTCGCTTTACTAGCTACCATATTTTGTGTTTTATTGAACATTAAGGATATTGACACTCCTCAATCTATTATCTTGGAAAAATTATTTGTTAGTAGATATCTAACCCTTCCGTTTGTGAAAGGCTGCGTAATTTATTACACTATTGTAAAACATGTGCCTACCTATTACATTTTATTATCCAGCAAAAGACTTATTTGATTTCCCGTAATGTTCTGTCCATAACTAACCACTTTTCTCGAAGACGATGTACATTAAACGATTGTAATTTGCATGTTGTTTTTTTATTTAATTTTATTGCTCATAATTGATGCGACCTTCATTAAATTGTTTAGCGGTTGCGCATATGCACAAAGACTGATAAACATTACATGCACGTTTGTTGAACCGTAACCACTTATCTACATACCTATAATACATACGCCAATTAATTTTAAACGATTCTAGAATTTTCTGCTTTGCCTCCTGGTAATAACTAAAGCCCGGGAAAATATTATCGTCAAAGGTTACAAACTTTTTATGAGTTTGCGCTGATATTACACGGGTTGAAAGGTCGATTTTGTTAGCCAGAAGATTTATCTAGCATTAAATTGCAGATATCCGCACAAGTAATTGCATTCAATTACATGCTTAATGTGTGTACGTACGTTTAACTTAATGTAGCCCCTGAATTTAAAACAATTACTTTGGTATTAACATTTCCCTGATTTCATTTGAAATTTTGCTTGGCAAGTGAGATTATTTAATCGTGAGTTGTAGGTAATATTGGCTGATTTACATTTTAAATTCAATTAAAATGTGCTAAAACAACACTATATTGAAACCCAATTTTGTTTATTATAGATCTACGAATATTCATTAAGAACAAATAAATATTGCGTTTATAACAATATAATTTTAGATGTTCATTAAATAAGTGACATATGGTCAATTAAATGCTAATTATGTGCCCTAATGAAATATATTAAATGCTCCGGGAATTTTCCAAGAAACGTTATTTTTCTAGCTTACATTAGGGGAAGAGAACCTCTGGTTCTAACATTTTATCAAAAAACAGTAAATAATTCATAAAAAATATAAAGGCATTTAATAAGTAATTTCTCTATTTCGAATGCTTTTAATATCTGGATGCCCAAAAAGTTATTTTCATTATTTCAACATTTTTTTTCCACACGTTCTATATTGATTTACGTAACCTTAAACTAGCAGAGCAATAATTTTGGAAACTAATTTTTTATTTTAAGGCACCTAATCAGCATTTAATTGTGTATGTGTATCCTTTTTTTATTTTGCTGACATTGCTTTCTTAACGTAATGGCTACTAATTTTATTATTGCTATGAAAAAGCGTTTCCTTATTGTATTGTGAAAATAAAACAATTATAGGTGTCACGTTAAATTTTTATTTACCAATAGAACCGAATTAATATCTATTTTTTAAGAAATTTTAAAGAAAAATAAAGCATTTAGTCAATTTATGGTTTTTATATTTTGCTGTAAATTGTTGAGATTTACACACTTCAATTTAAAAAAATGTGCAGTACCTACCTACAAAAAGGTATAAAAAATGTATTAAAATTTTCGTAAAGGCGTTAGTGGTTTTTAAAAGTGCTATCTGTAATAATAAAATAATTAATTAATAAATAATTAAGAATCAAAGCTGAAGTAAAGATCAAAAGGGGAACCACATGTAACTTTTACATTTTACTAACAAAGGTCAGGGGAGTTTATATTTTTAAACTTTGTTGGCTATTGTCAGCTGTTATAAGCAACTTTAAGTAAGTATTATAGTCCTAAACCATAATGGAATACCTACCTAATTCAAATAATTAAATTTAATAGATTTAATGAAAAATTTGAATATGAATGAAGGTGTATTCGAAGAACATTTTGAAATTGATTTAAAAATACAATATTTATGAAAATTTCTGACTTCTGTACAATGTTACGGCTATACTGAAAATTAACGTCACAACGTACCTATATAGTATGTGTTTTAGCTCTCTCTTTATTATTTTTGATGATATTCAAAAACTGTTTCTACGGATTAATTTCCAATTAATAAAGGAAATAAAAAAAAAGTCAAAACCCAATTGCTATTGATTTCGGTTTATAGATTTCACCTGTATCTCATTTTATTGCTACACAAAGTAGTAGCTATAGGTAATATAATGAGAGTCTTAATTAAGCAAAATAATTAAAAAATAAACAATACCACCTTTTCTATTTTTCTCCTTTTCTTATCACCTGCCCTTTGTTCCTGTTTTAATTTTCTAATCATATAACAAACGCGATAATGAAAAACTAATTATTGTTAAAATATTCCAATACATAGTTAATACATATATTATTATCTAAATATGCTTTTGTAATTACCTTCCTAATGATAATATTGGTAGGTAAAATTTGAAATTTGTGGAGAATGATTACCATTTACCGATACAAATGCAAAAATAATAAGAAATACATATTTATGTAAAATAATGTCATTTGTGCGAATTATCTCACGCTACCTGTATGTACCGTAATAAGAATCCTGTGGTGTACATATAGCGAGCGCACTGGGTACATCTATGCTGCGTAAGCATCTCTAAATATAAAAACATTTTCCCATGTAAAACAGATTCATTATTGTAATAATCTTCGAAGTAGATAAGTTTTTTTTCTTGTAGTTAATATTAATAAATTTATTTTTAAAAAGTCGATTTTGTCCGTCGAAAATAAAATTGGCGCAGTCAGTAGGATTGCCGAAATTGTGTCGTGCCAAAATAAGAACAATTTTCGTTTTTACGATTAATCGGCAAAAGAACATCGGTAATCCGAGTGTCGAAGTTTCGGTTTCGGAGTGGTTACTTAAAAATCAAGAAACCCAGTCTATCGAAGACCTGAAGCAGCACTTCTACACGAGAAAAAGAAGAATTTCGTCTTTTTCTGCGAGGACCAAAATTGGGAAATATTTGGACCACATCGCCTAACCAATTTTGACCCCTCATAGTTAAGTGAGATGGACAAAGTCGTACTGCTAATGTAAGTACAATTCGATGTCTTTAGAGACGCTTTTTAAAAATTTATCTATAGAACCTTCAATTGACTCCGATAATTCTTCTACAGAATCCCTTAACCTAACTGATAGACACCCAGAAAGTAACGCTGATCAAATAATTTCAAAAATTAATTCTATTAAACAATCCAAAATGTCCCTTTTTAAACCCGAATATTTAAATTGTGTTCCAACATTCGATGGTAACCCAAATGATTTAAATAGATATTTAATAACTTGCGAAAGTATTATTAAACAGTTCTATAATGCTACAAATCCTAACGATTTTCAAAATATATTTTTAATTCATTCTTTAATTGGTAAGTTAACAGGAAATGCTAAAGTAGTGGTGAATATTCAAAGTGTTAATACGTGGGATCAATTAAAAGCGACCTTACGTAGACATTTTGCAGATCAACGCGATGAAATTTGTTTAAATAGAGATTTAATTTTACTTAAACAATTACCTAACGAAAAACCACAACAATTTTACGATAAATGCTTACATTTGCTAAATTTATTATGTTCGTATGTAGACATACATGAGCAGACAAATGAGGCTAAAATCCTTAAACGCGATTTATATAATAAGTTAGCTTTAAAAACATTTTTAGCAGGGTTAAAAGAACCATTAGGAACTACTATAAGAAGCATGCGTCCTAACAACTTAAACGAAGCGATTCAGTTTATATCAGAAGAGGAAAATATAGGCTATTTTCAAAATTTGACAACCAAATCATTTGCAAAACAAAATACTCTACCTCCTGGATCATTTTCCCAACCACAAAATTATGTTAACCAATTTCCTATAACTAATTCTGTTTTCCCAAGTCGTCCAGTTCAATCACAAAATAATTTCTTTAATCGTCCTATACAACCACAAAATAATTTTTTAAATCGTCCGATGCAATCACAAACTAATTTCCCATTCCGACCATTTCAATCTAACACGAACAGTTTTAGAGCTCCTCAAATATTTAGACAGCCCTTTCCAAATTCTAACACATTTAGACAAAATCAAAATTTTTCTAATCTAAATTCAAATAATTTTAAGACTCCTGCCAATTCACAACAATCTCAAAATGTATTTCGACCTAATCAAAATAAACCTTTACCAGCCCCTACTCCTATGAGTGGAATATCTGTAAATAAAACAACTCAATTTAGACCGAATACATTCCAACAAAATCCTCAACAAAAGAATTTTGTCTTTGAAGAACTTTTTAATACCGAAGTAGATAGTAATATGAATAACGAAGCGGAAATTGAACCAGAAAATCAGGAGAATGATAATAATCACGAATTTTCATATGATAATGATGAACAATATTGTGAAGATGATTCAAATTTTCACACGGACACTCTGTACAACGAACAAACATAACACCTCACATTATATCTTTCAACAATACTAATTCGAGTGAATTACCGTACATAATATTTCCAGAAAATAATCTTAAGTTTCTAATAGATTCCGGATCCACCAAATCGTTCATTGACCCAAACCTGGCATATAAATTATATTCTAATTGTATAAAAGATGATCCATTTATAGTTTCCACCGTTTTTCAAAAATCAGCCCATAAATACAGTGCAATGATACCTGTTTCGAAAATTTTTAATTTACAAAAAAATGCTAAATTGAAATTTTATCTATTTAAGTTTCACAATATTTTCAATGGATTAATAGGTTTAGATAATTTAAAATTATTACAAGCAAATTTAGATTTTAATAAAGGAATTTTGGTAACTCCATATTCAGAAATAAAACTTCGCTATCACAATACTAGCAACAATTTAAATTTAATTACAATCGCACCTCGCACCGAACAAGTAATTAAAATAAAAACAAATATACAAAATGGTGAAATAATAATACCTCACCAAAAGATTCATAATTGCGAAATACCTGAATGTTTGACATCAGCAAAAAATTACGAAGCTCTGACAACCATTTTGAATAATACATTGAACCCAATAACTTTAGATTTTTCAGAACCAATAACTGCCGAAAAATTTAATCGAAAACAAATAAAAGAATTTAATTTTAATAATTTTGACAATTCCTCTAAAACAACCTTAGATCTTTCCAAAATTCGTACTAATCATCTAAACTCAGAAGAAGAATATCATATAAAAAATTTATGTAAGGAATTTTCGGACATATTTTATCAAGAAAATATGCCATTAACATTTACAAATCAGATTAAACACAGAATAAGAACTACCGACGAAATACCTATTTACACAAAATCATACAGATACCCATTCATACACAAGCAAGAGGTTGAAAAACAAATTAAAAATATGTTGGAACAAAATATTATCCGACCAAGTACTTCTCCCTGGTCATCCCCTATTTGGGTAGTGCCAAAAAAGATGGATGCATCGGGAAAAGAAAAATGGCGCGTTGTAATTGACTATCGTAAGCTCAACGAGAAAACGATAGACGACAAATATCCGCTGCCTAATATTACAGATCTTTTAGACAAATTAGGGAAATGCCAATACTTCTCGACATTAGACTTAGCTAGCGGGTTTCATCAAATTGAGATGCACGAGGATGATATTCCAAAAACAGCGTTTACAACTGAAAACGGTCACTGGGAAATGTTGCGCATGCCTTTTGGTTTAAAAAATGCGCCCGCAACATTTCAGCGTGTAATGGATAATATTTTGCGTGGTATACAAAACGAAAAATGTTTGGTATATCTCGATGATATTATTATCTTTTCAACATCACTACAAGAACACTTAGAACGATTAAGAGCGGTATTCGAAAGACTAAGAAAAACTAATTTCAAAATCCAATTGGATAAGTCGGAATTTTTAAAAAAAGAAGTTGCTTACCTTGGCCATATTGTGACACCTGAGGGGGTTAAACCCAACCCTGACAAAATTCGAATCATAAAAAATTATCCCATACCTACTACCACTAGACAAATAAAGGCATTTCTCGGACTTTTAGGCTACTACAGACGCTTTATAGATGGTTTTGCTAAATTAACTAAACCCATGACAAAATGTTTAAAAAAGGGAGCAAAAATTGTACATGATAATGAATTTAAAAACTGTTTCGAAACATGTAAAAATTTATTAATTAACGAACCAATTCTTCAATATCCTGATTTCTCTAAACCTTTTAATTTGACAACAGACGCAAGTAATGTTGCTTTGGGCGCCGTTCTATCACAAGGACCTATTGGCAGTGATCGACCCATAGCATATGCTTCGCGTACTTTAAATGATTCAGAACAAAAATATAGTACCATAGAAAGAGAACTTTTGGCGGTGGTCTGGGCCACAAAATATTTTAGACCGTATATATTTGGCAAAAAGTTTAATATTATTACCGATCATAAGCCCCTTCAATGGCTATTTTCACTCAAAGATCCAAATTCAAAATTAACGAGATGGCGAATAAAATTGGAAGAATATGATTATGAAATAAAATACAAAAAGGGTAAATTAAACTCCAATGCCGATGCGCTTTCTCGTATTGAAATTCACACGAAAGAAACAAAAAACATCTTCGAATACATGGAACAGTTTAACAAACAACTAGAAAATATCAACAATCCTCCTCATGAAGACGATAACGTCTCTTTATTAGTTCAACCAGACGAAAGTGTTTTAGAAATTAACGATAATCAAAATTTACAAGACGAAAATGAAACAGTTCACTCGAGTAATGAACAAGATCCTATTGTTAACATACCTATTGCAGATATACCGGTTAATTATGGACAAAATCAAATAATTATTAGTCGAGTTTTACATAGTCCCGCAAATCCGCTAATAACCAAACTTTTTGAAGATAAACAACGAATACATATCCAAATTTCCGAAAACAATTTTGAAAATGATATCATAAACTTCATAAAAAATTTAATTGTGCCTAAAGTTCAATATCACCTTTATTTCGAAAACCCGGAAATTTACGAACCCTTCTGCGAAACCGTTCGAAGATACTTTAAATGGCCCTCTCTAAAATTTAAAAAATGTAAATATAAATTAATAGACGTTCTCGATAAAACGGAAATAGAAGATATTATCCGAAACTACCACGAAAGTAAGACTAATCACCGCGGTATTGACGAGACAGAACACAAAATCAAATACACATATTATTGGCCGAATATGAAAAAATCAATTCAATCATATATAAACGATTGCGATATTTGCCAACAAAGTAAATACGAAAGAAATCCCATAAAAATTCAAATGAATGTTACTCCAACGGCAGTAAAACCATTCGAAATCATTCATATGGACACTTTTACACTACAGAAATCTAAATTTTTAACCATAATTGATTCCTTTTCGAAATACGCACAAGCATACCCACTTACAAATTTAGCTTCTATCCAAATTGTCGATAGCCTAATAAACTTTTTCACCCACCACGGTGTTCCTAAACAGATTGTTGTCGATAACGGCACCGAATTTAAAAATGCAGTAATTTCTGACCTATTAAAATTACATAAAATAAAAGTTCATTTTTGCTCTCCAAATCATCCACAATCAAACAGTCCCGTAGAAAGACTTCATTCTACTTTAATAGAACATGTTCGACTATTAAACTTACAAGGTCCTAACGAAACACCAATTGAAAAGAAATTAATGTATGCAATATTGGCTTACAATCACTCTATACATTCGGCAACAAAAATGAAACCAATCGATATAATTAATGGTCACATTGATAACACCGATCCATTTAATATTAATATTAGCGAAATGCTTGTAAGCGACTATATACAAAATCATAGAGAAACAACAAAATTGTTATATTCGAAATTAAATCAAACTTTAGTCCAAAACAAAGAAAAATTAATTGCTAAATTAAATAAAAATCGTGATGACCCTAAAATATTTAAACCACAAGCTAAAACATTCATTAAACAACATAAGCGACAGAAAATTGCGAGTAAATTCGGAAAACCAACACTTATAACAAAGGTTAACGAAGAACACAAAACAATAGAAACGCCTTCACAAAATAAAGTACATATGGACAATGTAAGACGTCCACTTAGAAAAACATACGATTTTAACATTTAATTATGTTTTCAGGATCCCCATTGTTTTGGGACTTCAGAATGAAATAACCGTGAAAAATTTGGAAAATAATTCAGGCCTAATCCCTTTAAAATTAGGAAAAGCTAAAACACAGGACTACGTAAAAACACTCATCCACTACTACGATTTAAATCCTATAATTGTAGAAATTAACAAACTTGACTTTCAGGCTGCAAGGTTAACAAAAGAAATTTATTCACATTTTAAATCTGAAGTAATAAACTATTTGAAAATATTAAATATAACAAAGGAAAAGGCTAAAGTAAAAATTAACGATATAATTCCTCATGCTAAAAGAATAACTAAAAGAGGCATAATAAATGGCTTAGGCACTGTATTTAAGTCTATAACGGGAAATTTAGATGCTTCCGACGGAGAAAGATATGAAGGCTTAATTAAAGAATTACAGCAAAATCAAAATAAACTAGCAAATAATATTAAAATACAAAATTCAATCTCTATTGATCTTATAAACAAGTTTAACAATACTTTAACGCAAGTCAAACACAACGAGTTTTTATTGAAAATGAAACTAATTGAGGTAACACACTATTTAGAACAGAAAACAGTTCAACATTCTTTGATTGTCGAAGATACACTAAATCAAATTATAAACATGTACGAAATAATTATATCTATTCTTCAAGACACAGAAAATTCTATTACATTCTCAAAATTAGGTATTCTACACCCGAGTATTGTTGGAACAATTGATTTGTTCAATGAATTAACTAAACTACAACTTTCCCCAAATCAGCTGCCAGTTTCATTAACCCTTGAAAATATACCAGTTATTGAAAAATTAATAAGTATCGAGTGCTATATTTATAATAATAAAATAACTTTCCTTTTACATTTACCTGTCATGCAACCTTATATTTTTGATTATTATCACCTCTATTCCGTTCCTGTATTAACACAGGGTCAATTTAGGGTTATCAGTTCAAATAATAATTTTCTCTTAAAAGACGAATTGTACTTTGCATTCCAAAACGACATTTGTAACAAAATTATGCCGCAGCTCTACATATGTGGCCAAATTAACATTCAAGAAAACAAAAATAATGGTCCTTGCGAAATACAAATGTTGAACATGAAAAACACTAGTTCTTGTCAACAAGCGGTAATCTACGTATCAAAATCAAGTATTAAACAACTGGAAGAATCAACACAATGGATTGCCATATTTCCTAAAGAAGAGACGATCAAATTGATGTGTCAGCAACAAGAAGAAACAATTAAACTTTATGGTTCATATCTTATTGATATTCCAACTAATTGCGAAATAATTACCAATGAAAGAAGAATAGGAAGTAAACAAGAAGTAATCAAAAGGAATCAAGCAGTACTTTTCCCGGAATTGGAAGAAAATAAAGGTTTTACACCAATTACTATCAATACCGACTTCGATCTACAAAAAATTAATTTGGGAGGATTATCGGAATTAAAGAGGACGATACTTCAAAATCAGCCAGAAATATCTTTCACTGGACCGGACCATATCCCTAGTATTTGGACCATTACCCTGTATGTCTTTCTCGCGATGGTGGGTTGTTATTTTGGAGGCAGATGGTTAATAACAAGGTGTATCAAGGGGAAGTCAAAAATGGGTAACGAAGCAATGTCCTTGGAAAACGTTCAACTACCTCGTTGCACTCCGTAGTTGAATCTTCGCAGGGAGGAATTATCTCACGCTACCTGTATGTACCGTAATAAGAATCCTGTGGTGTACATATAGCGAGCGCACTGGGTACATCTATGCTGCGTAAGCATCTCTAAATATAAAAACATTTTCCCATGTAAAACAGATTCATTATTGTAATAATCTTCGAAGTAGATAAGTTTTTTTTCTTGTAGTTAATATTAATAAATTTATTTTTAAAAAGTCGATTTTGTCCGTCGAAAATAAAATTTGCGCTTTAAACTAATTTGTCTCAGGAGGTGAATCATATCATCTATAAATATTATTCATAAGCATTGGCCAAGGACAAGGACGTTGTTGTAATATGCATGTTGTACACTCATGTATTTTTATGCTCGTTTATTACATATGTTTACAATAAGAAAACCATCTGGTACCAATGTGTACCATCCGTCTCAATATTACATATGTATTATGTAGGTAGGTACAGGACGAATTTTGGCCCCACCTTTGCATTGTTAATTCAAACACTTTGTGTAAAAACAATTGCGAAATATTTAAGGTATATTTGACACAAAAAATATGACAAGTTGTTTCTATGGAAAATTAATTTATGTTATACATTGTTGCGAACAAATAACATGTAATTTTTGGGGGCTGTAGATGATTTTATTGCTTTCAAACTACATTTCTTGTCCCCCCACTAATTTCTGATTAGCTAATCACAAAATTCAAGGAATTGTTTAATAAATTCTACCTAATTTTACCTAATTTATATTTTTTTAAGGTTGGATAATTTGATAAGGACTCAAAACTTTTGTTTTATTTCAGAGACCACGTTTGCGTAGAACGTGAAGAAAGTACAGACGATGAGGACAAGTCAAATTCATCATCGTCATCCGAGTCCACCAAGAAGAAGAATCAAACAGAGAACATTTTTTCCACATCCATCAGCCTGTCTAATTGTTTTGAGAGTGCTAACAAATACGAGTGCATCACAAAGTAGGTTAAAACTGTTATTTATACACTATCAGCAAACTTTCAAATAATTAAATCAAACAAAAAATCCACAAACAAATACTTGCTTTTTAAGTAGCAAGCTTATGGTAATGAGTGCGTGCTGTTTGTGTACATTCCGGATTCCAAAAAGTTCTTTTTCTTGTTTTTGTTGCCGAAAATTCTGATTTTCTAAATAAGTTTTGTTACGGTCAATTTTGAAACACATTAATTGTTTATTATAGGTACCCATAATTAGCTTAATTTAGCAAAACTATGTGGTTTAACGCAATAACAGCCAACAGTTCATTTTATGTGTTTATCTCCACATTCTCTTCAGGATTCTGAAAGTTTAATGACTTCATTTCTATTTTCTTTGGCGACTTATGGTATACTGTAGCCAAAAATATAATTTTCTATTATTAGAAGCAAAAAAATTTCATTATCTTTAAAAAAAACCTAATTTTGGAAATACAAAATTACCTGCTCAAAAGCAATGCTCAAGCTTCTAGCTATGATTGATAAATTTTCTTTATGATAATATTTTAATACAGATTAAGCACATCATAAAATGTTTCTTACGAATAGATACATCTGTTGAAGTCGAAAATCAAAAAAATATTTTTTTTTTAATAAGTTTGCTACATAAACCAGCTTAACACAAATCAAAAAAGACCCGAAATTAGTAACCTGATAATGAAAAGAAAACAAAAATTGCTACTTTCTAAATAGTACTCATAAAAGATGGGAAATTTTAATCTATGTTAATAGTAATTAAATCATGCATGACTAAGAAACGTGTTCGATATAAATCGGTATGCAAATTAATTTTTTCTATAAAAATACAAACTGGATTCAAGATAGTCTCAGATACGGGCTGGTACGAATTTTTGGTGAAACATTTTTTAATAGTTAACACTTAACTTTTCGTTATGCATGTTACGGAAAATTAAATAAATTTAAGGAACTTCCTTGAAATTAACTATTTTTAAGAAATGGTTATGAAAAATACTGTTTAGGGATTATATTTAACTAGCTTTGCCCGCGACTTCGTCCGCGTGGAATAGTGACTTTCGGCAGCATTTAAATTTTTTTTCTTCTATATTTTTATTTTCTAGGATGTAAGCCTTTTTGCCGACGTCATTACACAAAAACTTTCATTCCTTATTTTTGCCCCCTTTAGGGTAAAATTTTTACAAACTTTAAATGTGGTATTTATATCTAATCAAAAGCCTAAAAAATAAGTTTCAAGCCTCTAGCTTTATATCTGCTTATCTATCTCTGTACCAAATTCTCATTTAAATCGGTTCAGTAGTTTAGGCGTGATTGCGTAACACACACACAGACAGAGTTACTTTCGCATATATAATATTATAGATTAATATAGTTTAAAAAAGTTTATATAGCTTAGTATTCATCTACTTTTATTGATCCAAATAAACAAAACCTTTATAAATTTTTACACTTAATATTTTTATTTTCTGGGCCGTAAGGTTTTTTGGACGACGTCATTACACAAAAACTTTAATCGGCTAATTTTATCCTCTTTAGGGTAAAATTTTTACAAACACTGAAAGTGGTATTTATTTGTATCTAATCAAAAGCCTTAAAAATAAGTTTCAAGCTTCTATCTTTAAAAATTACGGAATTTTCGCACAAACTTTCCTATTTCAACCCCTTACAACCCTTTTTCCGCATTAAAAAGTAGCCTATGTCCTTTCTCAGGCTCTAGACTATCTCTGTACCAAATTTCATTCAAATCGGTTCAGTAAATTTTAGGCGAGATTGTGTAGCATACAGACAGAGTTACTTTCGCATTTATAATATTCCGCGAATTCATTTTCATCGATTTTCACATGGGAATAAGATATTTTCCCGCAGTAAAACGTAGCGTATGTGTTAATCCAGGGTGTCAGCTAACTCCTTACCAAATTTTATTAAAATCGCTCCAGCCGTTTAGACGTGAAGAAGTAACAAACATACACACTCACAATCTTTTGCCTTTACAATATTAGTGTGATTTACTTATAAAAACTAGTACAAATATGTATGTAGGTATTATAATTTTATGCCAGATAAATTTTAGGGGTAGATGTATGGTAAACAGTACGTTAAAATTTCTTCAAAATTTCATTAAAGACGACCATGCAACCATTACTATAGTAGATTTTTACGATATCAATTTTGTCATCTGCAATAAATGTTAATGTCATTCTTTAAATTTGAATGTAACAAGGAGAGTAAGCTGGGGTAAATATCCTTAATGTTTTATTTACTAACCATTTTGTTTTTTCGTAGAAAATTTGAAGGATTCAAAATTTTATAAGTGGATAGAAAAAAATTAGGAATGAGGGGGAATCAAACAGATTAGGAGAACAATGGGTTTTAGGGAAGGCAATAAAAAAAGGAGAGATAGGACAGTTTCTGAGACATATTAAAAACAGGAATAGGAAGAAAGAAGATGTAGACCAAGATTAAATTTCTGTTCGCAAATATTCAAGAGTGTGGGATATTCCAGTAGCTTTAGAAGAGTGTAAATATTGCCTTAAGATAAGAAAGAGTGTAAATTCGTGTCTAATCAGCATTTAGACATTACGATAATGACGATGAGTTTTGTTTGAAAATATATGAGAGAATTTCGAAAGTAAAGTTAAGGGGAAACTTAACAAAACAAAAAAATCATTAAGGCACAAATATATCTATTATGGTTACAAGAGATATTCTAAGTAATGCTTTTTATTAAATATCAATAACTGTTTTTTATCAAAAATCTAAACTGGTAGCATTTTGATCTTTTCATTTTTAATAATCAATTTCTCATCAAATCGAAAATTGTAGATATTAGATAACTCTTTTAAAATCAGTAATATGAGTTTGAAAATTGCATCAAAATTTATCTGTAGGTGACCTTCATTGCGGTTAATTTCAAGAGACATGAAATTTTTGTTGGATTGTTGTTGTTACTGTAATTCCAAACCATAACAGTAACAGACTACATACCTTTCTTATTTGATAGTACATTATAAAACAATGTACAAATGTTAATTAATTTAATTATTTATGGAATACTTAAGGGTTCATCTTAAAGATTTACTAATTTCTTGACCTGTGGAGTGGACTTTTTAAAGTGGTCCAAGTTATGTATAGTTCCGTATCTATGTATTGTGTTTTTCAAGGGCCTTGTAGTATTCTACGAAAAACTTTTTCTACTTGTTTTAGAGTTAATAATCACGGCATCGTCAAGACGTTCACTGTCCGTTACAAGTGTTGTTACGGCTACAAACGTAAAGAAGGAGATTCAGGATGTACCGAACAAGTGGAACTTAAACCTCTGTTAGATACCATCAACGATGTCGGAGGCAAGGAGTTCTCCAACTTGATTAAAACCACCGGTTTGGAAGATAAATTTAAAAATGAAAACATAACAGTGTTTGTGCCATCTGATGAAGCTTTGTCAGAGTTTACCGACAGGATGCTAGAACTGGTTTGTATTCCTATACGATAAAGCATTTATTTGCATGATAAAACGATAGCGCAATTGAATACAGAATAGAAATGATGTAGTTTGTTTAATACGGGGGCTCAGTACATTTCAAAGACACTTGAAATAATTAGAACGAGTTAAGGTCAGATTTTATGTTATTATAAATAAAACAAAAACGGGGAGTGGAATTAAATAATTACGACAATTACACAATAATTTCAGGTTTACGATATATTTCTTGTACCTTGTAAAAAAATTATTTATAACAATTATAACGACCCAATACTTCTAAAAAGCGACCACAAATGATTTAATTGAGATTTTTTATAATTTGAAAAGAAAAATTAATTGCAGTGTAACTGCCCTGAATTGGGCTTAATAAAGTTAATATAAAATTACAACAATCATTATGTTTTGTTCAATGAAAACAATCTTCTTAAGTGTTATTAGCTTTACAATATTTTGCTTACCTATCTATTAATCTGTAAGTACTTTGTCCACAAAAAATTAATTTATTTTAGAATCAAGTGGATGTATACAGACGAAGAAGGGATGCAAGAAATGCTCTTTCATCGCACGACTTAGTTTTAAGTCACGTCACTCCAGGCTTTGTTGACCTTAACGACCTCAATAACGAAGACGTTTTGCATGGGTAAGAAACTTGTATTATTATTAAAAGTATTGTATTTCTTACTGACCTTTCCAATGCACAGAGAAAAAGATCAAAATTCGATCCGCATTAACGCCTATCCAACGAAGAACTTTGGAAAAATGATCACCGCCAATTGTGTACGTGTAACCAAAGAAAATAATTTAGCATCCAATGGTATCGCCCACGTTGTTGACGGAGTCATTGCACCAGCTACTCAAACTCTCAGGGAAATTATTGACCAAAATCCACAACTCACTTACTTCAGAAGATGTAAGTTTTATTGAATCATTACGATGAGCTGTTGGTCTCAATGTTAAAGTTTATTTTAGTGTTGGAAAAGACCGATCTGGCCAAAAATCTAAAAGACGATGGACACTTTACAATCTTTGCTCCAACTGATGAAGCTTTCAATAGTTTGGATGACAAAACTCGACAGAAGATAATGAGGGGAGAGCAATGCGCCAAAAGTGAGTTATTTTTATGAATATTGAGGTGATTGGAAGTGAGTGTAATAATAACAATCCTTTTGCAGATATTGTGAAGAATCACGTAATTTTACACACCGTTTGCTCTTCGGCCATCGTTGGAAATGCAACAACCCACAATGTGGCTGGTGACACACTCAATTTCGAACGAATCGACGATGGAAGTATCACCATCGATGGAAAAGCGAAGATCATTAAGAAAGACATTGTTGCCAAAAATGGAGTAATTCAGCTCATTGATAAAATTCTTGTACCAGAATCAGGTAAGGGATGAGTATATGTACTTTAATCTTTTGAGGATGATAAAATTCTTCCTGTGGATCTTGTAATATTCAATTATATTCTATTTTTAGCTCTTCTCATCAGTGAAATTCTGGAAAAACAAAACTTTACCAAATTCCGTCAATTAATTGAAGATGCCGGTTTGACAAGTGAAATAGATTCCTCCCAAAATGCTACCGTTTTCGTTCCATCTGATGAAGCCCTGTCTGAACCTGAAGCCGTAAAAGTCTTGGATAGCATCAAAGGAGATACCCAAAAGTTAAAGGAACTTGTCCAATACCACACTATTGACAAAAAATTGGAGTCGTGTAACATGAATAATAATCAAATGATAAAAACAAACGACAACGGACAAGAATTACGCCTTAATTTGTACTCAACGGTAAGAATAACAATCACTTTTTTATTTAAATCAATCATTTATTTATTTAAATAAGTTGTCTCTACCGAATTGATTTACAGGTTCCATTGTTTGCAAACATCATTAACAGAGCAACAGTAAACTGTGCAAGACTCATTGGATATGATGAAAAAGCTTGCGGATCTGTTGTCCATGAAGTCAACAAGCTTTTGGTGCCTCCAAGAGAAAACATCTTGGACATCATTAACTCAAACGAAAATTACAGTACTTTGGCAGGAATTATTAAAGGAACAGAAGCAGAGGAGATTTTGAAATCTAGCAGTCAATCCATTACCCTTGTAGCACCCACGAACGACGCTTTTGATAAACTTGAAGCTGGTGATCTACAGAAATTGAAGGACGACAAGAACAAGGCCAACATTTTTGTAAAGAACCATATACTCTCAGGTAAATTTAAAAATATTTATTTTTGGTTTAGTTTAAACAATTGTTGTTAAATTTGACACACCTAAACTTCAATTTCTAGAAAGACAGGGTGTCAGGAGTTTCAAAAGTTTTTAGTTGTTATATTGTTTATTGGATCACTATAAAAGTGATAAAAATAGATTTCTACTAAAAGTGTTTAAGGCGAGGACGGAGGAGTGGAGGTGAGAAACCGAATATTAAAAATGAAACTAACTTAACTTGACCCACCAAAACAGTATAATAATAAAGTAAACAAATATTTCGAAGTGATTTTTGCCTGGAATCAATTATCTACAAATGTTTAATTTTTACAAAAACACTTCAAGAATCACCTCAATTTTTTAAATATTATTATTCTATTAAATTAGATTGGTTAAAGTTGGCCTCTTTTTCAAATTTTCCAATCCTTACCCAGGACCGTAGCTAGCATTGAATTTAAGGTAAAGAAGGGCTCTGGTGGATTAGGAATAAATTCATTTATTTTCATTTGTTTAGATGAATATAATTTCATTGGATTTTTAAGTGATAAGTAAATTGGCTAATTAAAAATAGAAGGATTGATCTTTTTAAAATTTGATAAAAATTAAATTTTATTATCTTTATTATACTCTATTTAGTTTTGAACAATTTCTTCAACATATTACAAAACATGAGAAATAGTTTTAAAAATATAATTTTATATAGTTAGGTATGTAAAGTCCTCCCCCCCTCCCATCGGATATATTACCTTATTTTAAGGTTTTTAAGGTAGGACATTGTCCTCTCAGTTACGAGTCTGTCTTCACCTTCTACTGCTGCGTGTTGTATCACCCATTATTTATTATTAAATTAAATTGGTTTCATTATGTTTATTTTTACAGAGGTTCTGTGCTGTGCCGGTGTGAGTTCACAAGGATGGGGCTTTAACAACATGATCCCAACTGTTTCCGATCATCAGGTGCAAATCAGCAAAACCGAAAACGGTGATATAAGGGTAGGAAAAGCACAGATTACGAAATGTGATAACGTTGCCACCAATGGCATAGTCCATACAATCAACAGGGTCTTGTTACCGAGACGTACTAGAGTGCCCAACATCGGATTCTACCTATTCGATATATAAATAATAATAATAATAATTTATTGTTACATTAAGTTTACTCTTATGTTCTTTAGTATAAAAATTTCAATAAGTGATATTATATCGAAATTTATGACTGAAGCTTGTACTTTGTTTTAGTAGATCCTAATAGAGTGCGTTGTGTTTTGTTTATGTATTGAGTATTTCATAAAATAAAGGTTACTTTTTTATTTACATTATTTATTAATTTATTTTTTTATGCAGATGACGATAAACATTAATAAAAGAAATGTACTTAAATAAAAATATATCCATAGGTCAATGATGTTCAAATCCGGCTCGAAGGACCAAAAAATGTTGTAATGCAGTAAGACAGCCAAATAGGAGAGTATTTCTTAATTTGTAGTCATATTGGGATCAAAATGTTTGAATAACCATCAGATTACAAAAAACCGACGGAATTTCTAACACATTGGTTTATTTTTTAAGAAAAATGTTAAATTGTAGGGTAAAATATAACAGGATTTATTTTAAATCTTTAAAAAAATGTGTTTAAAATCAAATTATTTCAAAATTTAACATTTCTAGACATTTTGCTGATTCACTTCTTTCAACAGTGCTAGCTGAAATATTAATTAAAATTTTAATTATCATTTCTTTAGAATGAAAAATCTTATTACAAACAGGCAACTTCAATTCAAATATTGATATGAAGGAAAACCGTAGGGCGTAGGCGATCGATACCGAAGGCACTTTTGATGTAACATTACGAAAGCCGACAGCTTTAATCCATAAATTATACACAAAATAAAATTGCACGACAAAAAGAATTTACGGGAATTTTCCAGAAATAAAATCAGAAATATTACAAGACCGTAAATTTATTTTAAATAACCGATTAATAATTACTAATCGGTTATAACTGTTTATAGCCTAAACTGGTTAATTTTGAATCTATTATTATAAAAATGTGATTACAGGATAAATTTGTTTAGTTTGATTAAACTTCAACCCAGTGCAACCTAAACGAGGGCTGGATAGAGCTTTAGTATTATGTGCTTAATGTCGTTTGAGAACTTAAAAGTACTGTATTTCAAGCCCGTTCTCGAATAGGTAGTTGGGCTTAGTAATCGAATACTTTATCATACGGATTTTAACACTTTCAAAATGCTCGAAGGACTTTTAAAGTGCTTGAGGCACTTTCAATGAGCTTTAGGGCATTTCAAACGTTCAAGGTGTTTGAAAGCAAAACCATCAAAAGTGCTTTGAACTTTTCGATATATTTGGTAATCCGAGCTTTAAGGGCCAAAGCACTTTAAGTGAGGACTTTGGGCATAGAGTTTGAAAACATTTTAGTGAGAATTCCGACTTAAAGCTAATCATAACTTAACCTTCGACAGATGCATAAAAAAAAGAACCAATAAATTAGTAAAAAATGAACAAACAATTAGATGCCTCAATTGAAAATCAAAATTATTGTGGCATAAATAAAACTAGCTCACGCTATAATTTTGTTTGGGGGTAGATTTGTTTTAGAATTTCACGAGTTTTTACTTTAAGCATGTGCAGAGACACAAATCTTCCTTTTTTTTTTACTAAAAGTCTGGACGTAACTCTTACAGTTCATGAGATTTTGAAATACCTCTAACAAATTGGTTTATAATTTTTCTGAATTCGTCGGAACCATAAAAAAATAAAATAAAAAAGCAAATAAAGAGTCTGTAACTTTGATGGAATACATTATCACGAAGAAATCATTATGCACTGAAAAAATTCTACAAATGAAAACTTCAAGTTAAGGTGATAATAACCGTGTTGTATTTAATATTTCTTTTCTAGTTAGATATTCATTACATTTTTAAAATAATTATATTTAACTTAATAAAATGAAAATTCATAGATATTATTTTTTAATTATGCTTGTGTTAGTAAAAGTACTTAAAGGAAACCACATTATTACTATTATGCCATTTTCCTCCTTATTAACATTAAACTGTAGGTAGATAAAATTACTTCTAGTAACCGGTAATTGGCTTAAATTTCATCTACATTTACACAGGTTTAGAAATTATTTTTTTTTGTTGTTCTTGGAGTAAAAATTCATTTAATTATTAATAATTTATGATCCCATTGTCTAAAAGTGTTAACCGTTTCAAACACCAACACATATTTTCTGCATTTTGTATTAAGTAGTGAAATTGTAAATGCATGGAGGTGAGAACGTCAGGTACTGGACATTAGTAACAAAATTATGATACGTCGACAGCCCCGTCATTAACAAACCTATTATTATAATCGCCACACAAAAGAAAATCTCACATAAAGGTTTATCTTTTTGTTGATTTAATATTATATTTTTTTCTGTGACTGTTTCATATCGAATGGGATCGGTCATAATAAGAACGGGTTGTTGGGAATAACGAGCCTTACGAGTTATTCGTAAGTAAAACAAAGGGGGAAATATAAACGCTAAAGGTCCTGTTAAGGCTGCGCCTACAAAAGACATTACCAAGTCAAATCGAGGCACAGACTCTGATACAATTATGGTGATTATAGTGAGAAGAGTTCGTACAACGCATCTCTTCCAGGTAAAATCTGAAACATACGAACACGTCTTATAAAACTAAAAAATTAATAATTCAATAAGGAACTTTTAGATAAAACGTGAACTTTTTACTGTTTTTTGGAGCAATATTCTCAAATAAACAAGCTTCGTACGAATATTTTTTTAAACATGACAAAAACACACGCGAAGGAAGAAAATCTACTCTTACGCAAATTTGTTCTTCAGGATGTTCCAAAAATGACTCCACTAAAAGCTTACTACTCTACAAAAATTTCAAATGGCCCATAAGAGTAATTTTTCTACTTTCACTAACTTTCTTATTACAATTCATACCAACAAACCAATATTGCTTCAAGTCAGCGATACATTGAGATATTTACCTTTCGAGATACCCAATGACTCTTCTATGTGTTGATAAAGAGAATTATTACAAATAGCCGAAGAAGTAGCCAATTGAACTGCTACAAGAAATGCTGCAAAATGTAGAGAATTCGTAATGGTAAGAGATTCTAAAATACTTGGCTGTAAATTATCTCCAAGAACGATTATTGCGATTATTGCTATAATTCCAAATAAAGAAATTGTAACTAAAACAATACATTTTTTTTAAGTAAAAGAAAATACAGAATAGGTATACATACGTAATGTATGATCTTCTATAAAATTAAAATCTTCAAAAATAGCAAATTACCTGAATAGGCTCCAATAAGTGCTTTATCAATACTTTTTCTATTTTTCATATCTAAATGTATATTCAAAATGGTAGGATGAATGTCGAATTGAAAAGTTAACATTCCATAAGCTGAAAGTAATATTTCCCATAAGGAAAAATTTTCGGTAAATAAAGGTCTTTTATCCAAGGAGTTCTGCGTAACAACCAACATGTTAAACAATATTAATCCAAAGACTGACAAAACGATGATACCAGATAAAGTACTAAGGTGTCTACAAAATACATATTTATGATAGTGAAAGAAACAGGGTTAAGACAAAGAAATATAAAAAATAAGTTGTAACTATTTATGCAGAATTTACATAATTTTGTAAAATAATTTTAAAACAAAACTGATGGTTCATTAAACTATTTTTAAAACTAATGGGACCTTCATTTTAATTATAAGCTTCTGAATAAGACAAAGTTTTACGAAACAATTGCTCTGTAAAATTAAATATTATTTTTATTATTTATAATTGATTCCATTTTAAATTAAGTTTTTTATTTGAGAAACGGGCCAATAAAAAATTTAATGGAATTACCTACCAAACAATTTATAATATATTATACTATGGTATACAGGGTTTTTCAAGTTTATGGGCTATTAGAAGTATATGAATTAGTAGAAGGAATTCAATTTTGAAACTTGGGCTCATTTGGTTATTGTTTATGCCGCTTCTTTTAAAAATATTTTCAAGTTCGATTTACATCCGGTTATACCGGAAGTCGACACCAACTTTCTTATTTTAAATGGAATGGTATATTTTTCACGCTAAATTCGAATAAAACGTGTAATTCTAAGGTAAGTTGATAACCAACTTGTACACCTATGACGATCGGTTTCTGAGTTAATTTAATTTATAGAGAAAAAATCGCTACCGCAATCCAAATTATAAAAAATCATAACTTCCACAAAATACGACTCAAAATGTTCAAATTTTTACTAGTTATAGCTGAGTATTAGTGCTAACACTTTGACAAAACTGAACTAAATAATTTATACAGGGCGTTAAAAATAAAATTCTAAAATTCAAGAACTTCTAACATGAATAACCTCGTTTTTTCAAATGGCACCTACCATTTTTTTTTTAATCGATTCCTTTTCTTATCCTCTTTCGATCTATATGGATACTTTCTATTATTTTATTTGAAAAATTTCGAGTAATTTTGAATTATTACTTAAAATAGCCAATTTAAATATTTTTCGCATAAAAGGGTGTGCCTTGGAAAAATGACAACTAACGGCAATCAATGCAAAATGAAGCCAAAAATCGCATTTTCAATTAATTTCTGCTACAAAAAATAATCAAAAACGAAAACTCCAATTGAAGTATTTAATATAAACATTTGTCTCGAACATATCCCCAACAGAAATTAAGCGATAAAAAAGGTTTTACTGTGATTTTGCTTTGATTGTCGTTAGTTGTCAATTGTTTAAGGCACACTCTTCTAACGCCAAAATTAATGAAATTATCTATATTTTGAAATTACTCAATTTTTTTCAAATAAAACAGTAGGAAGTATCTATATGAATCGAAAGAGAATAAAAAAAGGAATCTATTGAAAAAAGTAAATATGGTAGGTGCCTTTTGAAAAAACGAAGTTATTTGTGTTTAAAGTTTTTTAATTTTGGAATTTAATTTGAACGCCCTGTACAAATTATTTAGTTCAATTTTGTCAAGGCGTTAGCACTAATATTCAGCTATTACTAGTAAAAATTTAAACATCTAAGTCGTATTTTGTGGAAGTTATGATTTTTTATAATTTGGGTTGCGGTAACGATTTTTTTTATAAATTTAATTAACTCAGAAACCGATTGTCATAGGTATTCAAGTTGGTTATCTAACTCACCTTAGAATTACTGGTTTTTTTCGAATTTAGCGTAAAAAATATACCATTCCATTTAAAATAACAAAGTTGGTGTCGACTTCCGGTATAACCGGATGTAAATCAAACTTGAAAATATTTTTAAAAGAAGTGGCAATAACAATAACCAAATGAGCCCAAGTTTCAGAATTGAATTCCTTCTACTAATTCATATACTTACTTCTAATAGCCCCTCAACTTGAAAAACTCTGTATATTTTAGTTTTCTCACGTCCCTAAAAAACACAAAAATTACTATATTTACTTTATATCCTTTGGACTTCCCAACCACAAAAAAGGACAAATCGCTACTCCTACTATTATAATCCAACTGCAATGTGATATTCGTACACTTTCACCACCCACACTTTCTCCAAGTAGTTGCAAATTTTGAGAGGCTTAAAAATATTTTTCGTCTGTATTTGTTAACCGTTCGAGTCTATAAAATCAAATAATTTACCGACAATTAAGTTTGGAATACTAGCGCTAAATATTCCAATATTAACTAAGAAAGTAATAAAAGCAGCTATGCTTTTTCCATAAGCTGCCTCAGCAAGAGCTGAATAAGGATATCTTCGTTTGGAACGAATTGATGGCTCTATGTCTTCCATAAGAAGCCAGCATCTTCCTAAGAGGATAGCAGTATATATTTGTAGACCACATATCACAAGGATTAAAGGGATTCCTAAGAGTCCTAAAATTAATTATACATTAATTAGGAAATTTCGAGTCCTCTTCCTTTTGTTATTGTTAAATTAATTCATTATTTAAAGAGTGTTATCAACTAGACGTGGTAAACAGACAAATATTGAAATTCCATGGGATTGGGAGGAAAATTACTATCAAAACTTACCTAAGAACCTAACATTAAGCCTATTTTTGTATTTTGTATGTTATTTTTTAGCAATTTAAGCTAAAATAATCAAATGTTTGCAATAAATTTTTATTATGATAAAAACTGAATACTAACAAAGTTTCTGAACAGTTTAATGTTTGAGGGCAGATGTTTTAAAAATAGTTGAAGTTAGGTACATGAATTTTCAATTACATACTTTTTGTAGAGCATAAAATTTCCTTCAAAAGTGTGCGCCCTCAATTCTGTTTGAAAAGTCGTTTGTAAGGAATAAAAGTTCAAAGTTTACTTCATTTAAAACATTCACCCTGTAGGATGTCGGGTTAATATTAATATAAAGATGAAAGTTATATTTTTTTATAGACAGTTTGAGAAACAATAAATTAATAGATAATAAAAATTAATTAATTACCTTCTTAAGGACTACTCTAATGTTTAAGTATCTACCCTAAAATAAATAATGTAATCTTAATAAACTTACCACATTTTATTATTGCATAAGGAAGAACAACTAAAGGAAATACACCAAAAACATCCACTATACACACTGCAGCATAAACTGCAGATAATCCCGTTCTTTTCCGAATACTTTCGGAACTTATTAAGCTTGATTTTTCAGAAAAATCCATGTTAATACGTATCTTTTCCTTTTCCTGTACTTTATGCAGCCTACATTTGCAATTAAATGAAGTTTGTTATTATGCAGATATAACCGTAATATTATTAATTGTAATAGGTAACATACAACTGAAAGAGTTGTATACAAGTTTACTTTAAGGTTTCATAAGGTTACTGTCACTTCAGCCGACAAAGTATCGAGTATCGTGGTATCTAATCCGTTTGTTCGGTCAATGGTATCTGAATAATTTCCTTTAAGGTTGGTATTTTAGACCTGCTTTTACTATTTAAATAGTAATATCGTGTCAAGCAAATATATTAATGAATAAATATTGATTAAAAGGCAGAGATACACAAAAGAAATAAAGTGCTTTTTCTTTGTTACACTTTATAGGCACCTACGATCAACCACATTTTTGTTAGTAATGGGTTTATAACGTGGAAAATTGGAAATAAAGACGTGAGTTGTAAGCAATAACTACAAGTTAATACAGTTCGGTAAATCTAAGAGAGCTCCAATCGTAAAGCAAAATCTGCGGAGATTTTACGAACATTAAATTTATGTGAACCCAAACAACTGCACTCCGCTGAATTAAAATATAAAAAATGCAAATCAAACTACATGTATATATTTTTTTCTCGTAAAATATAATATATTACCTGTGATTTATGTACCTAATTGTACATTAAAAAAAGAAAATTCGTATGTTAAACATTCGACGTAAATTCGTTTATGTACTACTTAAACTTAACTAAAAAAGCTGGTATTTTCCCATGATCTATGCATTGGCAATGATCGAAAGAAAAACATTTGCGGGGATAGAGGAGGTAAGTGTTGTCTATTATGCATCCGTGGACGTGACAGAAACACAGCTTTTCTTACCCTTCTTTCACTGCAATTATTAATTTTCTTCTGCAAAGAAGGTTTTAGTAAAAAAGATCTGGTAAAACACCTTTCAATTTATGAAGTAGAACACCAAAAAAGTTTTCTTTGTGGAAGCGAAGAAACAAAGGCGCGAGGGTAAGGAAACGACCACGAAAACAACCGCTTTAATCGTAATTCCAATAAAAATATTTTTCGGTTAGTCATTCAAGGAAAGGAATTATTTGTAGTGATTTATTAGGATTATAGATAAGGTAACAGTTATGCTAAGTAGGAAAAGACAACATGAACGAATCTTCATTCCCTGAGCTTTCAAGTGCTCGGCCCCCCATTAAAAAGCGTTTGAATGGTGTTCTACATCCCTGCACCTATTTCTTGGAGGATGCCATAAGTATACACATTTATTTTATATTTTTTGTTGCAAATTCTGTAATAAACATAAGTTTTTCAAAAAACGAAGTAAATATTACAAAGAATAATTAGGCATTAAGCAACCTAAATTCAAATTTTAGCATCAGCTTAACGTTAATAATAAAATTTATGACTTTACTCCAAATGATCATTTTGTTACATGACATCTTTATCTACTTGTGTCTTCAATTCTTTTCTTATTTCAATGATATACAACTTGATGTTTCGCATTTGACTTTTTGAATATTTAATAACAAAAACAATATTTTCGTCGTTTACTTTTACATTGATTTCAAGTAGGGGTCTGTTATTTTTTTATGACAGTGATCACTCTTTCGTCATTTTATTACGTGATATATAATTTTTCGTTTTTTCTTAAATTAAAAAAAATCAAGAAAAATTCTACATATTAGTACAAGTACTTAATAACAATAATTGTGAAGTGGTGTCCCAAAACATCACTTTTATTATACATACAAACAGTCAAAAACAAGAGAAGTCCTTGTATACATACATATATACATTACCTGTGTATATTGTTTAATATTGATTTTGTTGTTTATAAATAAAACCTAAATCTTTTTTCTTTTTTTTCCCATAAAAATTGCAAAATATGAACCAAATTAAAGTATTTACATTCATTTATTCAAGTATATGTATTTAAAAGTAAAATAAAAAAATAATAAACACAATTTAATAAAATTAACAGGAATTAATTATAAATAAATAACATCAATTGACAATTACCTACTTAAAATGTCGTTAACGAATTAATTAATATACTTATATGATACAATGCAATATTAAATTATTATTAATTCTTTGTACCTACAGATATTTACAGGGCTGTTTAACAAATATTATCTGTTTAACAATTTTTGAAGTTTTTTTTAATTCAACAATTACAAATCAGAGAGCAACGTGAGAGCTCTTATGATATAAACGTAATAATAATACCAATAGGTTGTCACTATCTTAATTAGACATATACCATGAGTACATAAAACAACTTAGTAAGAAATAAATGATATAAGCCTTCGGTTATTGCTACTCACATACGTTAAATTTTCCTCTATCTATTCATCAACGTAAACATTTCTTCAACACGGTTGCAATTTATTTATGATAAATACGATAATTACAATGTACTCTATGAATGTTTAATGTTATTATTCCACCCTTTTTATTTTAAATTGTTTTGGAAGCTTTCAGGTTTATATATGTTTTAGGCCAAACTGTTTTTTCCTAGGCCAAATATCTACTTAAAATAACGTTGATAAAATACTAAATAATCATTGTTACAGTACAACATTGATGTTATTATGTGCGTATAACAAAAGTTCATAATTTAGATAAAAAAATAGTATTAGAACTTTATAATTACCTCTTGTGTATTGTTTAAGTACCCACCCTTTTTTTAGTATTTTTATAATTTTTTAAGACAGTAAGAAGAAATTTATTAGACACAATTCTTATGTGAAACACTAACTTCTTCCCTTTGTTATGCTTCTCAACGTTACAATTAGTGACCTTCTTCAATGATTTCCTCATAAACATCCTGCATTCCGGTAATTGAATTGGGTCAATAAAATCTTCACCTTTTAAGATGGAAATTTTTTAAGTTAACATAATTCCTATTATTATTAGTCACTATGTATAATTAACTGCAATTATAATAATTTGAAATGTTTACGTTGTAAATAAATTGATAATGACAATTTTAAAAGTGATCCAGTATTGCATGTACATATACCTATCACAAAAGAATTAAAATCGTACTAGATACCAACATATGTACTTATTATATAATTTTTTTTATATTAAACGGACTGTTAGATAAAATAAATTTAATTATTTGTTGTGCATAAAGTTAAAATAAAAAAAAATCAGCTTCAATATTTTTCTACATGTTTATAATATCATTTTGGATGAGTTTAATGTTGAAAGAATTTTAATAAGTTTTGAATATACACATTTCTAATTGGTTTTATTTTGATTTTTGTAGTAGGTACAAATTTATAATCACAGAAAGGTTCGGGACAAGTAGATATGAATCTGTGTTTTATTACAATTTTCGTATTAGACAGAAATCAATATAAAAATAAATGAAAATGGTAAGCTTAAAATTAATACATAAAAGTCTAAGGATCTGGTTAATTAATAAAAATAAAAATCTTTAAATATTCAATCACTGTAAGGAATGTAGAAATCGTTTTTTGTATTCTCAACACTAGAGGACAATATCACACTTATAGAATCCTTCTTTTCGACCAACTTTCATACAACAATAAAATTATTAAAAACCTTCAATTCCTTCTAATGCTTTTCACCTGCTCTGAACCATAAGCCGCTTTTATTGTCAAACATTTTCGATTTCCCTTTTGTTATTCATAATAATAACCAAAAGAAAAAATCCTACCACAATTCTTGAAATTATTAGTTCCTGCCCTAACATCTACATTGTAGGGAAATTGACAGCTGAACACCGAATTATTTATTAATTATGATATAGGTATTGCGAATTCATTAAACTTGATATTGTGATAGACCCAGGAGTTTTTCAGCAACTCCCAGAAAGTAGACTACCTGGGCTATACCAAATAATGGCGCTATAACAATCATTCGACAAGCTCCTCCTTTGAAGAAAGCTTGAGGTCCTTCATTTTTCAATGTTTTTCTAAAACAACCGGAAGTGTTAGAAATAAAAAAATCTCTTTTTGACGAGAATATAAAATGGAGGAAAGCGCCCACAAAGTGAAATTACTCCTAGATGCGGATTTGTGTACATATGTTGATATAATTTCTAATTTTTAATATTGGTGATAATAAAAAACATGAAAAAATGTCAAATTGGTGTTGCAGTTAAATTATCAATCAATAACTATAATAAGGATAATTTTCAAGCATAAAAAAATGGTGTTTTCCGTAACAACTACGAAAACCTCTGCAACTAGAATTGTACTGTAGTTAATTTTGCTTTACATAAAAAAAAAATGGGAATTTTCTTTATTACAAAAGTCTGCCTGTGAACAAATGACATGTTTAATTACTTGTACGCAAATGGGACATCCCTATCTTGGAAGACGCTCACAAAATGTAGGGCATGTGGTGTATTATTTAAATGATAACAGCTTGTGCTAAGAATTGGATTTCACCAAGACAAGACTCTCGATCTCTACGTCTAACATTTTGTCATGAGAAGAAAATATCTTAAGCTTTAAAACGATACTGTACATTTTAAAGTGTAAATAAACAATCCTGTTAGTAACAAAAACCTAGCGAGGTGGATAACTTAAAGGTAGATACCGTTTTCATTTTATTCCAAAATAATTGTTTGAGGCATTAACTGAAAGGATATTAATGAATATCTGCCTGCATCCTGCCCTGGTTTTTGTTAGAAGCAGAGTTCTTTGTTTAAATATATTTAAAATTTAGTAAAACACAATTTTGGTTACACATTTTTTTTATTGTAAAATAATCCACAATAATTATTTCGCCACGCTGTGGCTTCTTCAGGTGGAAGAAATAACAAAATTATTATTGTGGATTATTTTACAATAAAAAAATTTGTAACCAAAATTGTGTTTAATTATTAAATTTCATAAAGGTGTCGAGACTTTTGACAAAATTCCTTGATCTGGAAATTTCTCGACATGATTCTCTTGATCTTGTTTCCATTTTTACATTGGTACTTCTGTCTTGATCTTGATTCGAGATGAGATCAAGACAAGAGTTCTTGAAAATCAAGTCTTGTGAAAAGAACCAATTTTTGGAGTGATAAAAAAAAAAAGGGAAAAAAGGGTTTTTGATTTTTAACGATTATAATTCTTGTTAAGAATTAAAAGACTGATAGGAACAGAAAATATGTTCAATATTTTACTTGACTAAATATTTTTCTATAATGTACATAAAAGAAAATAACCTATTTTCACTAACACACAAAAAATGTTTTGTAATATGGAAGCAAATATGTATGTATTTCGGTTATACATACACTATATTATAGTGAACTATTTTCTGGTAAACATCAGCCTATGTTATGATCTCGTCTGTGCATTTTCTTGGATACACATTTAACATTAGGTATATATAAGTATGTAGCGATTGCTTAAATTTAAATAGGCAGGTAGTAATGTATGTACCTAGAAATGTTTATATCACAATAAACACTTATTTTAAGTTACAAATCAATAAACAGGCAAATGCTGCCTTGACTTTTGATAACAAATGGATATTGCTAAATATTCTGCAGGTCAATGCGTAATGAAGTCCATATTTTCAGAAGGAAAGTATAAAATGGTTTACAGGATGTTCATTTATTAAGAAAATTGTTTTTCTAGTGAATGTTTTAGCAATCTAGTAGGTATGTAAATCAGAAAAGACTGTGGTAGAATCCAAACAGAAACGTTTGTAATATTTAACCTTGCAATTCTGGACCTCTGTTTGAACGACCGGAGCCACTATTAAGAAGGAGAGAACATTTTGTGTGATTAAATCACTATCGGAATTTTTAATCTATAGGTACACATAAATAAAACTGGACTGTCTGTAATATTAAAATAACCGCTTTTTACTAAATGCATAGGATGTATACACGGTACATATACCAAAATAACATTTTTTACAATTTTTGTCTGTCTGTTCCGGCTAATCTCTGAAACGGCTGGGCTGATTTTGAGGGGACTTTCACTGGCAGATAGCTGATGTAATAAGGAGTAACTTAAACTACTTTTATTAAAAAAAAAAAAAATTGGGTCCCACGAAAAAAATTAAAACCAATGAAATATTAAATAATTAATAAATAAATCTCGTGTTCAATACATACAACATACGTTTAATGGTACAAAGGTTTGTATGTGCCATGTTTTTTAACCCGGGCAGCGCTGGGTTTCGCAGCTAGTATTTATATTAATAAAACTTCAGTCCAACTGCAGCGAAAGACTACTCAAGATCAGGGTTGGAAAAAAATAGTTTTTTATTAAATTTATTAAACAAACAGTTCAAACATGTGTTCATATGCTTTAAACATTTGTTTTTTCCATTTAATTTGAACTAATGTTTTAAACATTTTAAACTAGTTTTAAACAAGTTTATTTTTTTTATCATGTGAGGGAAATTCAACCGACTTGCTGTTCGGACCTATCGTCTCCATACGGGTAAGATAAAACGTTCATTGAACAAAGAAATTCTTTGTCGATATTTTTTTATTAATGCCGCATAAGCTAAAACGCATAATTTGAACGTATGGTACATATGTTTTCAACCACGTCTATTTGAAAATACCTCCTGCTTCTCTGAAAATTGTTCTAATCTAAATGAATTCTCAAAAGCCTTTGAACAGAGCATAATAGCATAACACCCCTCCAATGCCTTAAATTGCATATATATATAGGACAGTTTGTTTTAAACATGCCAACCCTGCTCAAGATATCAACCACAGAAGCTGACAAAACGTCGCACTAACTACCAGAGGTGTACCTAGGTAACTAAAGGCCTTGGGACAAAAAATAAAATAGGGCCCCAACTAAACTATTTAAAATCGTTTGTTCCGTATTGGTCGTGTTCCGAATTCGACGTAAGTACTTCAAATTTATTATAATTCAGATTCGTCGAACTCCAGATTCGTCGTAATACAGTCGACTCCATAATAAAATAAAAAACCAAATACAAATTGTAACTTATTTTAATGAACAAATTAAGTGTATTTTATGAAAATAAAAGAAAATATCTACCTGTTACCGTTCAAAACATACGGTCCTAGACACACAGACAACGGAGGCACGTTAATAGGGTCCCGTTGAGCACCCTTTCGGTACGGAATCCTATTTAAGTACAGATTTTTAATCCAATAACACCAGTTTCTTGACCGGCTATAGGTACGTTTTACGACGAATCTGGGTTATGAAAAATCAAAATTTTATCAATACAACTCAAAATATAAATATGTACATTATTACATTTAAATACTTTAAAGTTGCAAAGCTACTTTATCATTAGTTCTTTATTGTGCATAGCAGGGCACGTTCTGGTTCTACACGCAGAGTTTAGGAATGAATAACTGGATAAATTCATTAATATAGGTTTTTTTTAAATAAAAGTTAGTGGATATTTCTAACACAATTTATAGTTTGTAAGTCAGAGTCCGAGAGGCCCCCCTGAGCTTGGGGGCACTGCGCCGTCTAGCCCTATGGTAGTTACGCCACTGCTAACTACCCCATCGATGTTCTGAATATCAAAGCTTAGGTTTTTTCATTATTTCATTGGTTTTTTGTTAGATACTATATTTCAATAATGATTAGAGGTTATACAAACATTTTCTTTTTTATCAGAGTCCACAACGATTCAACGGCCATGTTTTGTAAACAGTTATTCAAAGTGTCTGAACGTTCCGCTCGTGATAATGACCTCGAAACTGTATTTATAGAACCCAAAATATTTATACAAATAAAAATATTTTTTTGACTGCAATTATGGTTCTAAATAAAGATAATTTAAAGTTAACTCCTTCACATAGAGTGCATCTCGAATGTGAAACATAAAACATATTTTTTAATAATTTTGAAGAGACCAAAAGAGGAAAGTAAACCAAACACAGCAACGTCAATAATTAGACATTTCTGTTTTGTGTTCTCTTAATTAATCCAATTTAAAAGTTTAGGTAACTTATTTGAAAATCGACAATTCATTCTATACTTTCCTTCGACAGAGTGAAATAACTGAAAATGTTTTGAAGGTGATGAGATGACGTTTGCAACATTTCAAGGTGAGATCCCAAAAATATGATTCCAACGATTACAGCTTGCAGCAAAACTGCAACGAGGTAAAAATAACTTACATAAATGCGTCTGCGATTCCGCTGTATGCTACTTCTCCTTCCCCTTTTGTCAAAGCTTGAAGTCTAGTTTTAACGACATCGAAAGGATTCACTGCAAGAGCTGCTGTTGATCCTGCAGCACAACCAGAAAGAAACGAGCACCAAAAGACCGCCTCCCCTTTAAAACAAATACAAAATCTTTTCGTGATTTAAACGAAAGGTGGAAAGTTGTGACCCAAAATAATTAAACTTAAAACATTGCATGACCCGTAATGGTTTTTATTCAATATTTTTACATTTACAAGTGCAACAAAAACAGCAATCTACTAATTGTGATAGATTAACTAAATCATGCAGATAGAATTCACGTGTTTGCTATGAAGAGTACCAATTATGTAATATGTCATCTGAGTAACAATCACTAATTATACAACAATAACAACATTTACTTAATTAATGATAAGCGGAATTCATTAAATGCATGCCAGCAGTTAAAATTTTCCATAATGTTAATGTAGGTGACATAAAAGTCAAAACGTGCTCTTGATCTCATTTCACTAGCGGAAAACAACTAAACCAAATTGTTTGAGAGAACAACATGTAGTTGGAAATTTTTATGAATAATTAAAACGCATGAGAATATTTTGTATGAAAAAAATGAAAGCAGATTGTATTAACGACAATAGTTATACGTGGGGTAATCAAAAAGTGCACCATCAAATACGATCAAAAAAAGTTAATTCGACACCGAGGATTCAACTTTGGATGTAAGAATTCTTCATTTTTTTATTGTGCCATGCTCCATTTACGTAAGTCTTTCTATTTTTTTTATCCTTTTATCCTCTTTTTAGTATAAGAAAATCGGAGGAGTAGGTACTGTGGTATATTAACTGAATAAAACAAACAAACACCCAACATCGACAAAACGTTTAAATGCTGATACCTTGGGCGTCGAAACGCGTGTGATCAAACAATTTTGTTGTTGAGCAACAATAACTAAGTTAATGAAACAAAAATTTTCTTCCTTTGTATATTCCTACAACTTCCATTGATGTTTGAAGCAACTTAAATGGTAAGGGCATTTTTAAATACGTAAGTAGTGGTAAGTAAATTTTGTGAACTTTGAAGGAGTCCACTTTCACCCTGTCCCTATGGGGTGTAAACTTCATAACTTCATATTGAGAAACACGAGGGTAAAGGTTTATAAACGAATAATTTCTTATGCATAGATATGGTCGGACGTGAAAATAGAAGAAGAAAAATAACCAACTTAAAGAAAAGTTTTATCAAAGATATCTACAGTAGAAATGCAGGTAAATAAGTAAATAAGGATGACCTTACAGAATACCAAAGAAGTTTTATCAAAAATTGTTTAAGATGGTCAGTAGGAGGGCAGGTAGGACAATACAGAATGTTATCAACGAAGTTTTTTTCCATAAGAGATATGTTGTAGCAACTGTAAGTAAAAATCTAAAATTTGAAAAAAGGGAATATAGTAAAAAAATAAGTTGCTTTTTCATTGCAATACCAAATTAATATTTTTTAAAAAAGAAGGATAAAAAATCGTTTCAAAAACCATGTACAGTCAGGTTAGGTTAGGTTGGGTTGAGTTATTTTGGATTCTTTTTTATTCATACTTCATTACATTCACTCGATTTTTTATCCATAATACAGAAAAGATCGCCCCCCCTAATCATCTTTTAGTATTCTATTGGGTTATTCCTATCCCTTTCGTCCATTTTCACCCTTCTCTTAACAATAATATCACAATGTGAACAATTATAAAAATTCCTAGTGCAACTTAAGAAAATTTTTAACGAATTCGTATCTGTGATAATAAATTGGAGCGAAATCGTTCAATAGACCAGGGTCGATAATTTTTGAAACCAAAAAAAATTATAGTAGGATGAAACCCATTGGAAAAGGAAGAGAATATAACAGAAATGAAAGGAAAAATAATTTACGCGCGATCTGAGGTCGGGGAAGGGGGTGAGTTTTTAGGGGTAAAAAACGGTTTTCCTTGATTTCCGGAAAAACTACAAGTCTTATGGAAAAAAGATAAATGGCAAAGTTGTAGGTATTAAAAAGATCTACAACTTTTGTGTGAAAAATTCAAATAACCAACTTTTTGGTTTTTTATTTTTATCTTTTACAAAAATTTTCTTTCAAGAAATTTGGTGAAAACTTACCTACTTATGTCCCAAACACGCTATAATTTTTTTGATTTGAAATATTTATTTTTTCACCTTATTTTTACTTAATATCGAAAAAGCACCCAAATGTACACTATTTTTACACCAACGTTTTTAAAAAAGCAGATATTTTGATGTGAGAATTTTCGATTGAAAATTAGGGTTTTTTCGATAATTTAAATAAAAATAAGGTGAAAAATTAATATAAAAAAATTTTCTTTTTGTAAATATAATAAAAAACTAAAAAGTTGGTTATTTGAATTTTTCACACAAATTTTGATGTTATGTGAAAAGTGTAAATACAAAAGTTGTAGATCTTTTTATTATCTAGAACATAGCCATTTAACTTTTTCCATTAGACTTGTAGTTTTTCCGGAAATCAAAGAAAACCGTTTTTTACCCTAAAAAACTCACCTCCTTCCCCTTTCCGACCTCAGATCGCTCGTAAATTATTTTTCTTTTCATTTCTGTTATATTCTCTTCCTTTTCCAATGGGGTTCATCCTACTATAATTTTTTTATCACTTTTTACTATTTTTGAAGGTTTCAGCACTGGTCTACAAAGAATATCTAAACGTTAGCTAATTAAAATTAAAAATGTAATTATTATTTTCAGTTAGAAGTGACTTTTGGTACTGTTTCTTTGCGTTAATAAAGCTGTATTAAACGACTTATGAATGTAAAATTTATTCTTCTTCTTTTGAGATTATTTATAGTAAGAGAAATGAGTTATTTGAGCCATATCCCCAAAATGTTTTCGAATTTTCTACCACTCTTCAGTAAGAGTTCCTTAAAACAGCTCTTTTGTATAAACAAAGACAATTCACAATAAAACCAGATTTTCTCCAACTGTTTTTTTTTTCAAATTTGCTGATTTTCTAATGAATAGGGGAAATGCTTTCAACTATTTAACACACTTATATGTAATAAACTAAACCAATATCCAACATAAACTGTTAACATAACATGAAGCTAGGGAATAAACCTTTGCCAGGATTATCAAGCAATTAGGAAAAATATATACAAAAAACGAGTAATATTAAAGGATAGTTAAACATAATTACCAGATCCATCCTTTTTTCTAGGACCTAGACTGTTAAGTGTTGCAAACAATGGGAAATATACAATAGAAAACGACACATCTCTTAACATCGTAGCACCTATTCCTTTATATAAACCGAAAATTCCTTTACTCCTTACCAAATCTAACGCTATTGTAGTTGCTGATAGCTTTGGAGCCGCCACTTTATCTAAAACAACGAAAAACGTGACTGCCGATAACCCGTTTAATAAACTGACCTGGTATAAGAATACCTTTGGTCGAAGTAGCAGCTACCCTTCCAGCATCCTGCAGCTGAATCTTTAAAAGTTCCATCGGTGTTGTCACTATGATCTGAAAAAAACCAGCCATTCCACCAGCGGTCATTTGCCTGGGCACCGACAGCGTACTAAAAATCACTTTGACAATAATAATAATATAATAGTAGTGATAGGCTTAAGCAAATCATTAATTAAGCAGAGTCGTAAGCCTTTTGACTTACTTGTCCGACGATTTAAGGTGATGTCGAAAGAAGTCATTGGCTGCAAGTTTAATTGCTTTTTCAGGTGTTATAAGGAGAATGTTTACCGCAGATCCACGATACATTCCAAAAAATCCTTCGGATCTGTACGTTTTGCGGAAACAATCAAGCCTGAAAAGACATTCTTGAATAAGTTTCTATTTACCAGTTAACTCCAATTTCTTATGGTGGTTCTTTATTATCCTTAGTTTTAAATTATTTATCTGCTTTTCTGAATTAAAACCTTCAGCTTAATGACAAATAATTTATTTTACGTATTAGATGTTGATTTTAACAGAAGAGTTTTAAGAAAAAAAGATGTCGACACTAAAAATATTATTCTCATAGTCAGTTAGATTAAATATATATATATATATATATATTAAGAATTATACATAGAAAACTGTGTTGCATTTATCATTAATTCAGCTCCATAGAATTCCATTTTCAAATAATAATATATTTTCATTATTTAATTGTATTTTATTAGAAACGAAGTATATTTACCTAATAGAAGAATAAGTTTTGAGAGTAATAAAGTCTTAAAAATATAAAAAATCCGGTTATTCCACATTGGATGCAAAATATGTGACAACTGCGGTTGAAATAAATAAAAATATTGTAATATTAATCTGACAACTGACAACCATTTATTTGTCAACATTTGACATACGTGTATGAACTACTACAATTTTATTGAAAAATTAAAACAGTCATGCATGCAAAGACTTAATATAATAAAGTATAATTCTTCAATTAAATGGGGAGAAGACAAAGAAACCATCATCAAAACATATCAAGCTTTTACCGAACAAAAAATAGAAGACGGCTCAATAATATATGACTCAGCAAATGATAATATACTAACGACACTCGACGTTATCCAGTCCGCAGTATTAAGACTTGCTACAGGTACTTTTAGATCAAGCCCAATAAACAGCATACTAGCAGAATCTGGTGAAATACCATTAAAGTTCAAGAGAATGGAACTGAGTCTAAAGTACGCTGCATACATATCTTCAGAACCCAACAACCCATCATCTACAAGCACACTTATGAACCCTAACACAAACAAATTTATAATAATAAAAGAATTCCTAAGCCACTGCATATAAGAATAAAAAAATACCAAGAAATTACTAATCTCTCTCCAATTCAAATAAGAGAAAGAGCACCGGATCCCATACCACCACGGCCGTGTCCACCACTAAAAATTAACCTTAAATTAACTCAACATATGTATATCAAAAAACGACCTATTTACAATGTCTATAGCGAAAGAGTTATTTCTAGAATTTTGTGACCAGTAGCAACGATCTAGAAACATCTTCACTGATGGCTCCAAAACTGAGGAGGGATCAGGTTGTGCTATAGTAATAGGAGAAATTAAAAAATACTTCAAATTACCAACTAAGTGCTCAATATTTTCATGTGAAGCTTATGCCATAGAAAAGGCTATAGAATTAGGTAATAAACACTGAAAAGTAGAATCTTCCATAATTTTAACCGACTCACTAAGCGTACTGAAAGCTCTCCAGAACCTCATAAAATCAAATCAACAAATAAAAAACATCACACATGAACTGTTAAAAGTGGAAGACTTAGGTAAAGAAATCATATTAGCATGGATACCTTCCCATACTAGTATTTGCGGAAACGATAAAGCAGATGAACTAGCTAAAAAAGGTGCTACAGATCTAATAACTACTTAAATAGTCCCCTTAACTAAATCAGAAGCCAAAAGAGCCATCAAGAATCTCATCTTTACAATATGGAATAGTGATTGGCACAAAAATCCGCCAAAAAAGCTACGACAAATCAGAGACGATGTCTTCAAAAATACTCTGCCACTGATCTCAATAATAGTGAAGAAGTAATTATTCAAAGACTCAGGATTGGCCATACTAATTAATAAAGAACGAGCTGCCCCCGTTATGCACAAAATGTAACACCGATACTCTCCAATCAGTAGAACACATCATCACAAACTGCCCAAGATTGAGTACTCAAAGAAGGAAATACAACCTCTCTATGTCATTTAATGAAAATCTGATTAGCCAAGAACTATACAAAACTGTATTAAAATTTTTACAAGAAAACAAAATGTATGATAAAATATAACAATAGATTGTTTTACAATTTACTAATAATAGTAATATGTATAGTCGCTCATGACCTAGCTGTTAATGCGACTTAAAATATCTTAAATAAAAAAAAAAGATAGCCTACAGTTTTTTTCTGTCTCGTTTATCTAACACTGTATTTGATAAGAATTTTTCTAGTGATTTCTTTTATTTTCAAGTATTCTGAAGTACAAAATATTATTTGTTTTCTCTATTTCTTTAGGACCTCGCTGTACCTATGATTTTTGTATTATGTACTATATTTTTTTGCCAATACAAACACAACTTCTATCTCTTTTAAAATTATACAACTTATTTAAATTAGAGTTCGTGCTTTTAAGAAAATTACCAAGCATAAGTTTTTATAAAAGCTTCAGCTTAATGTATTTATTTTGGTCACGAAAATTTAGGTCCATCTTTGTAGTTGCAATATGATCCATGAAGATAAGACAAGTGATATATCACGCAAAAGTTCATTCTTTCGCAATCTGTGTATTATTTTTTAGGATACAAATTAAAAGCAGTTTTTTTTTTGAATAACAAATAACATTAGATGGTCTATTTAACATTATAATCTGATTATTTTATTGTTGAAGTTTTGAATACTAATGATTTTATGCAGTAGATTTCCTTAGAACTTCACAACAAAAGAGCTGTTATGATCATGAATACCTGCTTCTAAACTATATGAACTATTACTGTTACGCTTATATATTTTTAAATTAATTAATTATTTGCTTTTCGGGATGAAACAATTTACCTAAGCATTTTGCTAATATTTAAAAAACCGGTAAAAGTGTAAAAGTTTTCACTACAATGCCAAACAGGTTTAATTGCACATTATACGAGTTTTGTGATTTTCTTATCATGAATAACAACAAAATCGTTTAAACACAATAGCATGTAGTATTAAAATGTGGTTTATAATTAGTAATTTTTAAATAAATAAACAGAATTAGGTATTACTATTAATGCTTACTTTTTTGTTTAAGTTTGAGAATAATTAATAAAGAAGTGCTGCGACCGAATTGGCTTATGTTATATTATATAAAATTCACTTTCATTTTTTTTCATTGCCATTATATTGAAAATTTGTGTGTTTTAATATTTATTTGAAGCTAGAAGTCATATTATTGACCAAATAGTTATATTGTCGATGGGTATAACAATTCACAAATTTTAAACAAAACCAAATTACTGTTATTGGTTTATTGCGTAAGTAACGTTGTGCCAGAAAGTGTACTAAAGTATGTAGGAAGTGGCACTCTCAAAATATCTACTATTGAATTTTGACACTGCCAAAAATTCAACGACTATTTATTTCTTTATTGGCATTACAAATGAATAATATGTTATTATGCTCCATTGGAAGCTAATACATATTTTTAATTTTGCTAATATACGTAACAAGTAACAAGTTATTGAGATTTGTGGTACACTACGCAACGCTATAGTAAGAAAAACAAAAAAAAAATAAGATCTAACGTAGGTTAATGTAGAAAAATAAATAAATAGAATAAAAGGTATCTGCCGTTAGCTCTTGGTGAACGGTAAACTATCGTGAATAATTTAATAAATAAAAACTTGGAAAATGGTCACAATTTTTGTTGCGTCCGTCACGCGTTTTCCAAATTTTCTATTGTATACTTTTCTGAGCATCTTTCAGTTTTTTTCGTTACGCTCAGTTAAAAAACCGTTTTGTCTTTTTATTACCGTTGTTATAGAAATAAGTTATGTGTCTAAATGAATAACGTTTATCTAGCAGTTTTAAGAGTAATATGTAAGATTGTGTTCTATGAATAATTACATTTAGATTTGATGAGTTAGCATTAGAAATTTATAAATATGAGTGAAAAACCATTGTTTGGTTAGGAGCTTTCACTAACCGCTTGTTATGATCAATCGTTTACGTACATAAAAATAGAAAGCGAATAAAACGATAATAAGTTTCAATTATAATTTTATTAATCACAACAATTGTTTCACCAAACATTGGCTTCTTCAGGTGAATATTAGTCTGATTGACAAGTTACAAATATCGGTTTATATATAAACGGTAAAGACTAAGTAAAGTGAGAAATAAGTGGGGGAATTAAATTTTTGAAAGCAAATTTAACAAAGGAGACCTATTAACTTCGATTTGATCATTAAGTAAAACATTTAAGTTATTATATTTATTAATATACAAACTTTCTGTTAAATTGAGTTTAATACTTTTGGATAATTCTTTTAAAATTTCGAAATTATCATTAAAAGAGTGTTTTTCAAGCTGCAAATATTCTGCGTAGGTAAAATCCATTTTTTTATTGATGTAGCTACGTTTATGTTCACGAATCCTATGAATGAAAGATCTCCCAGTTTGACCAACATAGACTTAATTGCAGTCACCACATTCAAGTAAATAAACTCCAGATTTTGATGATTAATCAGTTTTATCTTTGTTATGTTTTATAAATTTAGATAAAGTATTACTGGTTTTAAAAGAAGTAATTAGATTATGTGATTTTGACAGTATATGCCTTAATTTTAAAGAAATATCTCCTAAGTATGTGATAGAACAATACTTATTTGAATTGGAGTTACTTACGGGGTAGATAAGATTTAATGTTTTTTTTAATAGTTTTTTGTTTAATAAAGTTTGTATTAAAAAAATGGATTCTACCTACGCAGAACATTTGTTGCTTGAAAAACACTCTTTCAATAATAATTTCAAAACTTGAAAAGAATTACCCAAAAGTATTGAACTCAATTTAACAGAAGGTTTGTATATTAATAAATATAATAAATTAAATCTTTTACTTAATGATCAAATCGAAGTTAATAGGTCTCCTTTGTTAAATTTGTTTTCAAAAAAATTTAATTCTCCCACTTATTTCTCACTTTACTTAGTCTTTACCGTTTATATATAAACCGATATTTGTAACTTGCTAATCAGACTCATCTTCACCTGAAGAAGCCAATGTTTGGTCTTCGACAACTGTCAATCATTTTTCGCCTCAACTAAACTAGTCTGCATCCTTTTCTATCTCTATTATTCTATTTTTTTCTAAAGCACTTTTTTTATCTTACCATTGCACTTCGCATGCGAAGTTCAGTTCACAACGATCATCCTTATCAAAACATGTTCCAAATTAACTTTGAAGAGTATCTATCAATATCAATTCAGCTTTCAATAAATTATCTATCAAGTTCGTGCGCCGCACTTCCATTTATTCAGTAATTAGTTCAAATACTTGTATATATTTTGTACTACGTTTTTCTTGTTTTTTCGTTACAAACTTGAAATAGTTGGAATAAGTAGAGCCTTTAAAAACAAAATACTCTCACGATCAAATAGATATTTCAGTAACAACCCTCTACATAGCGGATCTTTAATTTAGCAGGGTGAAATGAATATTGAGTTTAATTATTAAAACCGTTACCATTTCCCAAGTGTACAAAAGTATTTGGTGTAAACTGAACTGCTTACTATTAGCAAAATAGGTCCGTCAAGAAATGAAAGGGAAGAGGAGATATCCTCCCAAAATCCTGATCTTTCGAGAAATTCCGGAAAATTTGTAATTCAAAAGACAGGTAGTTAATTATTATTAAAATATAAAAACAAGATAACGAAAAATCCTATAGCCAAATCCGGTCTTAACGTGCAGGTCGTGCGATTTATCAACGACTAATTTTAATTTCTGTTTCACTTTCATTGCAACTAATAAAAACTCTCAATTAAACACTGTAAGATATACATACAAGTTCTACATGAAAAAAAGAAATATACATAGATATAATTTCCAGCGACTCTAAAAAACTTTGAATATAATAAATGTCAAAGTGACAAATTAATATTTATTGAAAAGAGGTGGTGGGTTAAATTCTTAGTGATTTTCGCTCATCATTGTCATGAAATTTCAAAATTTTGATTGAAGCTATTTTATTATATTTATAAGAAATTCAAGTATTTATCTTTATATTTAGATTAGATATTTGATAAGAAAAAAAGTAATAAAAAAAACATCAATCTTGGAATATTTCTCGAGTTTTTGCCATTTAATGTTTTTTTTTTCATATGATTTTTTATTTTTTTCTTCATCAATTTAATCTGATTGTGAGTATAAAGGTAAATACTTGAACTTCTTTTATCAAAATTTCCATAATTACGATGGGCGAAAATTACTTACTAGGAATTTTACCAACATACTTTGTATTATTATAACTTTCTGGCATTATAACTATAAAAAATAAGTATAATAAAAATTAAATTGAATCGTTACAACCTTACGTAAAATAAGGTAATTCTTCTTTTTTACAGGTAATTAAATTTCTTGTATTAAAACGTTTTTGAAGTTTCTGTTTTTTTTTTTTACTTGATTCGTACAGCTAGCGATTTTTGACCTTTGAATCCCCACGTTAAGGCCAGATCTGACTATAGGTACCTATCTATATGCAAATAATTCAGTTTTATGAGATGTAAAATTTTATACTTAGCATTCTCAAATTTGAATTTTCTCTTGATTGTCCTGTAGGACAACGCTGCGTTGGTGGACGTGTTTTCGATTTGATTTTCAGAGTATCAGAATTTAATGAAATTCCATAAAATTTCTTTTATTTATTTTTTATTATTACTTTAAAATATTCTAGCCTATGGCAGAGTGATGTTATATTTTTTTAAAGAGAAGCATTAAAATATCTAGGTTGAACATTAACATTGATATTCGAGGATAATTGGTAGGATGGCAACAGCAGAAAAAATAATCGATTTTGAGATCAAACGTATGTGCCGAATTATAAGTGTCTGTCACTTTTGTATTTTCAAATACTTTTTATGATATTAAAACGAGAGGAACAATGAAAATTGTTTGGTACTTATACTAATACAGTTGGTTTTTGGAGTGTCGCTCAAAGGCAAGATAAAGAAAATAAATCAAGAAATTTTCTAATATCAACTTAAAAATATTCCAATTGGTTGTCTACTTGCACAATCGTCCAACTCCATTACTTGCTTGCAACTAATTGTTTTGTTTGTCAATTGACGATCAATTAAATTCGTTTTAAATGTACAAAAATCACTATTATTAATATTAACTAGTATTATAAACTAATTCAGATATTAGCATAGGAATGAATTTCTTGTGATCACACTCATATAATACTGTTGCTTGAAATTGTACTTGTGTATAAAACTACATAAAAAAGAGCCATACTGTAAAGCTAAGCTATTAAGAGGTTCTGTGTTTTTCTTAAAAGAATTTTTATTTTTCTTATTAAAATAAATACTATTAAAAGACAATTTTACACACGGCAATTTTGTAATAAGTAGGAACATATGTATTTAAGTGCCCAATAGTACGTATATCGTGCATATCGGTATTACAGTCAGCTTTAGTGACCGGCATCTCATAGCAGTTATATTACAGTAAGTGTATTACAGTAAATGTTTATTTAACAATTAATATTTATTTAAGAGTGAATATTATTATGTATTAATTTTAATTCCTGGTAGTTATTGATACTTTACGGTTTCCGAAGCACTTGAAAAAAAACGGAGGCGAAAAAAATTTGATGTATGTATGTGTTTTTATTTTTAAAACATAAATCCTGAAAATTCTCGTACTCTCTCTTCCTTTCACCAAACGTTATTTATTCGTTATAAGGGTATAGAGATCGCCAAAGAAGTTTCACTTCTTTCACGTGTACTGAGTTGCACGTATTTTAACTTTTTTATAATTAAAAATAACGGAATAGGGGGACCATTTTTATTACGGGGTAAATCTCAAAAACAACTAGTTAAGAATTAGAAATTTTTATATATAATGCAAACTACCAAGCATATTTTTTTTATTCATGGGTTGTTGTCATGTGCAGCTCGGAAACAAAATATATGGCTTCAGTTTAGTACTAATACCGAAGAACTAAGACAGAAAAAAAGTATTATATAATTAAATATCAAGTATAAAGAAAAAGTTATTCAGTCACATGTACGGAACACTAATAAAGCGACGCACGATTCGCGCTTGACTAGTTTCTCTAATATTGTTTTCGAATATTCAGTAATTTTGCTAATCCACCAGAGGGGTACGCCGGATTAGTGAAATTCTACTGTACTTAATGTTATTAAATTTTTACGCATAAAGCAATAACAGATAAGGAGATAAAAATAAAAATCTACATCGTGTGTGTTAGCATTGTAAAATACTTTCAGTTAAAATTTATTGATAATATAATGTTATCTAATTGCCTCTTGATGGCAAGTGTTTGTTTATTATATAATACCTGTGAAGAGATAATTTTACAATTAATTAAGTAAACTTGATTAAAAAGTATACAAAAAAGTAAATTAATATCAATGCTATCCTGAATTTTCTCATTAAAACAGCAGAAAATTAAAAACCTTTGTTAATCAATTCTTCATTTATTTCTTTTCTGCTTATTTTAGTTGGATTGAAAACACTTGAATTTTCAAATCCGATTTAGAGAGCTGTAAAAATAGATAATCAATTTGAAATAGGTATTTATAGTTTTCAAAATATCTTTTAATTAATTTTTAACTATTTTATTTACTATCTAAAAATATTATATTTGTTTAGTAGGTCTCGGTTAATAGGCAAAAAAAAAGTAATACGCTTAGCATCAGTTTGTGATAGCATATTGGTGGGTATTTGAGCTGCATTCAATGCAGAACACCTGCCCGGTTTCATCAAAAATGCACCACTTATGTTTTAATAAAATATTGCGTGTTTCTCTACGAGGCTTTGATATAAGTAATTTACCTATTATCGATTAGAATTTGATTTAAAAAAGATTAATATGTAAACAAATAATATATTAGTCCTATGTATTGTAATAGTGGTCTCCTAATAAATTCGAATTTAAATTTAATAATTCTACATTCAACAACAATTAAAACATTTAGTTTCGTAATTGTTGTGTGTCACAATAAAATAATTTCTTGAAACTAAGTGTTTTAATTGTTGTTAAATTATGAAAAAGTTTCAACAAGTATCAGCTTAATAATTCTACATTCAAAGAGTAAGTTCTATATCTTGTTCAAAAAGTCGATATGCAGTCTAATAATTCATTTTTTGATTCTTTTTGTTATGCCAAGCGATTAAAACTGTTCCCTAAAGAAAGTAGCTTATCTTAAAGATAAGTTACACACTCATATCTTAATAATTTATTGGTCATAAATGAATTATAAAGTAAAAGTACAGCAATGAGGAAAGATTAAAGATCAGTAAATAATTTTATATACCATACCACTTATTACAGTTACGGGAATTGTTGATATTAGCACTTTTACAAGACCTAAACAACATCAGTGCATTTTTGTTTGTAACAAGATGGCCCAGTAAACTTCGTACCACTTAAAATTTGATTGCAACTCTTGTAAACTATTAATTCTGATTTATTCAATTTTTCGGCTGGTTTTTTTAGTTCTTCTTAATTCTTTTTTTAAGCCATTCCTGTGGTGAGGCGAACAAAAGAAAAAAATTAAATCGACTGCAATTATGTAGTAAAAAGTGAATACAAAATTGTTGTGTAGGGTTATCAATGAGCTGTCGATACAGAAAATTCTATTTTATCTATATTTTCTATGTATATATACGATTAAGCATTTTCGTTCCCTTTATTATTATTTATGTTATTCAAACATTTTTATTCAGGTGCAGACATCAAAATTTTATCGGAATCGATAAAGAAAGAAACAAACAAATTCAGCTTTTATACAACAAAGATTTTTAGAAATAAAAGGATAAAAGAAGGATTTTTGTGTCTAAAAAATCTTTTATGAATTCTTAAAAACATAATCCCCCACATTGAATATTAATGTCCCATTCTATATATATTTACATACATATTAGTTTTATACGCACAGTTGTCCATGTCAATCCATAAATGAAAAAAGAAAAGTTCTACAATTTAAAAAATTGACATAACTACTTAACGAAAGTATTTTAATCAAAAGTGACGACTGTAGGGAACATCCTAATACATAATTAAATTATTAAATACATCGCTAAACACTTACTTACAATAAGTAAATACATAATGTTTTAAAGTAATAATAAGTAGTCAAGTTTAGTTGCGATGCGACTTATCTTTAATCCCATTTTATACTGTATTTGATAATAAAAGTAATTTACGGTTAGGAAATTAAGATAAAATGTGCAATAAATATATTATACTGGTTTGCTTTTTTATTTTAGAAAAGGCAACAGACTTACATTTGAGTTATTTATCACTTTCCTATATTATAAAAATAAATCGAAAATTTTAATAAATTAACTGCTCCGACATTAATTTTTCAAGGATTATTTATTACATATTGCTAAAAATATGTCTTTATAGTCTAAATAACAGTATAATTGTTATTATTCAAGTTATAACCGATAGAAAGTAATTATTTTGTGAAACGACAAATAAAATTAAGCATCCATATTTATTCCTGACAATATTTATTACTTATTGTTTTAGATAGTCGGTTATATGATTTTATTTTTGACAGTATTTATTGTAATTACACAAGTTTTAGTAAAACCGCACTGAAGGACTTTGCGTTTTCGTTGCGCTTCCTGAGTATGCCAACCACTGTAGTTACCGAAACGTCGGATAAATTACTATATCAAGGAAAAACAATTCTACACCGTGCTCATTAAGCCCGAATATCCAATATTTTCAATTTTATTCAAAAAGCTCATTAATTCGCTTTTAATGACGATGCTGTTGAAGTTGGAATAAAGCAGAATTATAGTAAAATTACTTACATTGACGAATACATTAATTTTCCATCTTGGCCAGTACGTTGGTTTTGCAACCTGGTTTTGACCAAATCCAGTGGAAATACACATGTAACGCCTATGATACCAGCAATGCCTCCATTGATTATTTTAGGAAGCAATCTGAAACAACATTTATATAGTATGAAAATTTGAATAGTTTTGTATTTCTCCTTTAGCCAATAATAATTAATTAATATGTTGATAAACATATCCATTTCACTGTTTTTTATTTTTATTTTACCAAATAATAAACTTATTATGAATGTATGTAAATTATATTTATAATTTTGATTTATTTGATTATTTATTTAGTTATACCTACTATAAATATGGAAATGAATTTGTAAAAGTCCATAATGGAAGAAATACAATAAACAAATTTTTGTGGTGATATTTTCATGTTTTCAGAAACCGTTTGAAAAAATATAAATAATTGTTTTTCCTTCATTAACAACAATTGGTCAGTCATGAAAAATAGGTAGGTACTTAATAAAAATATAATACATACATTCAATTGCAACTAAAAATATTCAGACTATCTAAAAAGATGAAATTACCCCCTATAAAATAAACGAATGGTTAAAATTTAAGAAATGTAATATAAAAGTGGATTGGTGCAGTCAGAATTTGAGGCCTATTGATCTAACTTCAACCCTAATAAAAGGGAAAATAGTCTGGAATAGCGCCAAGTTTTCATCGAAATCGCTACTTACGGTTATAAATAAAATGACGTAAACAGACATATTGGTAATGTTCTCCTTATAAAATCAATCAAAATTGTTTCCATAAATATTTCGTACACATTCTGAGTGTGTGCATGTTTTTCCTCTTATATGCAAAAAGAACGTAAAAAAATATTAAGATGATACGTTATTCATTATCATGAGTTCGGACGATCATTTGTAAAACTATTAGTAATCAATTACCTCCTTTCTTTTTTGCAATTTTCACATTAATCAAATAACCGTTCAATTTCAAAATTACTATAAATTTAATGTCCAAAGTAACAGTATTAGATTTAATAATAGACGTACATGTTTTGTTTCGTAAAATATTCCTAGCATGATAATTATTTGGCAAAGGTTCCACGAGTCGCATTCTTCTGCAGGTGTATTGCGGTAGGTAGTAGGTAGGTTTAATAAATATCTATATATAAATATATATTTTATATTTGTATGCATCTTTTTAATTATCAATAAAACATTATTTTAGAAATCGGGCATCTTATTTTAATGTAATTAGTATATCGCGTATTAAGCTATTAGCACTACACGTTGGGAAATTCTAAAAATTGACTACGTCATTAATTGTAACTTTTCTGTTGTAAAATTGTTGTGGAATAAAAAAAATTGTAACATCAATATTTTTCGAAAAAATGGTGTGTACTGTTATCTACTATAATAATTAATCAGTTTACTTTGGGAGTGAATTTAACAAGTCCGGTTCTGTAATTTTAATATGTAATAGACAACTAATAAAGTAATACAATACGTATGTGTTCTTGGTAAATGTCACTGCAGGGTTTAGTAAAAAAAATATACACTTAGAATTATATTTCTTATACTTAAACATTTTTCATAGTGCAAAACATCTGAAAAAATACCTTATAATACCTCCAGCTAATATTAGGGGTAAAAGCCTAAAATTGATTGCATACATATGTTCCAGACAAACAACAATATTCTAGTGGTAAAATTATTAACATAGGCTCTGGGGCACTTTTCAATTGCTTATAGGCTTATACGGAAAACCCTTTGAAGCAATTAAAAGAACTGCAACACAAGACATGAACACTACATATAATCAACAAATATGCATTAACCTAATTTATTCAACAACAAATTTACAACAGAAAAACTACAATTAATAACGCATTCACATTTTCGATATCTCGTTTTTATCGGAAAATTGAAAACGTCAAGTTAGCATTATGTACATACCATTTTTTCGAAAAATATTGACGTTGATAATTTTTTTAATTCCACAACAAATTTACAACAACAAAGATACAATAAATGACGTAGTCAATTTTTTTAATTTCCCAAAGTGTAGTGCTAACTTGATACGCGTTAGTTACCTATGTCGTTTTTTGTTTTAGGAAAATGGAAATTTAACTGTATATATATATTATTTTATACATGATGCATTCTTGCGATAATGATAATTTTGCCAAAACAAAATATTTGTTTTTTTTCTTTTATATTGATTTAGTTGTAGTTGTTGCTAACTCCTAATGAAAAACACATTCAGGAGTTGCTCACATTGTCAGAGATTAATTAATATTCACTAACAAAATTTTTCAACGAAATTTTATTGTCGAAAAGAACGTACCTTTTCAGTACCGCTACTTAACATAGTGAATACCTTCACCAAATGTTTATTTTATTTTAAATCTAAAATAACTTTAATAAATTATTGAATACCATGGATATAATGAAGATACCTAATAGTTCATTAAAAAATGAAAATTGAAACATGACATATTAGGAGATATTTTCTTTTACAAACAGTTTACAAATATACGATGTTACTTTAGGTGCATAATTATTGAAAACCATGTTTGTGATATTTCATATAGATATATTTTGTGTTTTCTGAATTTACAAAACTGCTTTATCATAGATACAAGGTAATGTTGTACCTAATGGAAAGCAACGAACACGTAATCATTTTGTCTGCATATAAAATACAATTTATGAGTGCAAGATAGCTAAGTAAGTACCTCTTGCGTGAGGTAATCCGTCTATGTAATTTTGCTATTTCTTTTCAAAAAGGCAATTCTTATTGTAATGTAAAAGCAAACAATATAAATGTTAAATACTGAAAACTGCACTTATTAAGTATTACGTTTCTTTTTTTTTTGTTTGTTTATTACATAGCTGCAGAGTTTTCCATTTAATTTTCGTGAAAATAATTCATTATTAAAAAACTTTAAATAAAATTCCTTTAGTCAAAAGTTGCAAAAGTTGATCTTAAAGTGACCTTAAAAATTAACTTAAAGTTCGAAGTGTAAATTATTTGTTTAACAGCTATAACTACTTTCTAAAAACTGATTTACTAGAAAGAGTTAATCTAGTTAGTTGATGGTTAAAAATTTCATAAAAAATTAAAGGCGGGATAGAAATTTATGGAATCAAAATAACTTTCCAACCATTTCTGTATTATTTAAGTAACGTAATCAATTTTCATATTTTCAAGATACTACATAATACATCCAAAAAGTACAATAAGAATGGTTATTAGTTATAAATGTAGGTTTTGCCACGTTTCTTATTTATAACACATTCTTGAATTACATATTACTTCAATATTTCACGATAAAATAGTCACTTGAAGCAATTTATACTTAATGTTTTTTCTAAAGGTATTCGACTTTAAATACAATCATTTTTAAGTAATTTTTTTGCTATTAAATTTGTATCTGGATAATTTTAAAACCGATATACCTATTCTCTATTTTGAATAAATTAAATGTACGCCACAACAGGTAAATTTCCACTATGATAGATTCAAATTAAATTTTTTCCGTATGTTTTTAAATATATGGATGCTAAAATCTTTGATTAAATCAAATGGAGTTGAACAGCGACTATCGACTAAGAAATTTAAAAATCAGCTTTTCCCTACATAAACCGCTCGCAGTAAATAGTAGAAAAATTATTAATAAATAACAGTAAATACACCCATTTTAATTACAGGTACATATTATAAACATCTTCTGCTTTTAGTGGGGAGTTTCATAGATACATAAAAGAAAATGGAAAATTTGGTTCCTCATCTTCAATAAGATATAATATTTAAAAATCTGGAATTTAATAATAAATTTGCTAATGAACGGTTTGCAACTAAGTGACTAAATCGTCTTATTTTGGTACAATATTTCAATTGCAGATATAGTAATTTTTTTATATTCAGCTTCGTAAAAAAAATATTTTATACAAAATGTTTTTCAATTTTTGTTAAATACTTAATAGTTTAGTACCAACAACCAAATTGCAAATAAAAAATTAAAATCGTTTGACTCCATTAGAAACTGTGAGAGTAACTACCTAAATGATAAAATGTAGTTATCTACTATTATTAGTTTAATTAGGTATTGAGGTACTACGTAAGAATAAATAAATATCATTGCGAGAGTAAGGTCATGGCAGTTATTGTGCAAATGTTTATGTAATGTTACAATTTGTTACAAGACCCCACGTAAGACAGGCGCTTATCAATTTTAATTAAATTATTTTTACTTTTTGTTGTACAAAACCAGCGATATGAAATGTATTTTTAAACAAACTTAAGTGACGATGGGATCTTTTTTTATAAATATATTTGTGCAGTGCTTTGATTACAAAATAGATTTTAAACTGATACTAGAACTGGTTTTGGAATACAAAATTAAAATTAAATAAAGGCAGAAATAAAAATAACAAATAAATAATATATACGTAATGAAGCAAAGGAAAATAATTATCTTCAGTAGATAGGTAGGTAGCTAATAAAGTAATTTCCAGGAATTTTTAATAAATAAGGACTTCCTTATTAAAGCAATAAGTTACAAATGTGTGCTTCAAACTATTTTTGAATAAGTTAAGTTAAAAAAGAAAAACTTACGAAAACTTTTGCTCCCCCATTGATTCCAATAGTTTTACTCCTATAAAAAAGATAAAATAGTTAAGAATATGTATGAGGTAATATCTGAAAAATTAAATTTTTTAATAAGTAAAAAAAAATTATTTTCAATAAATAACTGAAATATACTACTAAATTAAAGGGATCTAAACTAAATAAATAAATTCTCCCAATTTATTGGACATAAATTTGAAATCAAAGATATATTGCAGGTAAATAATTGTGAAAATTTGAAGACAATCTTCTTTTGCTAACCTTAAAATATAAGATTATTGATCAGTAAAGGAATACTTGTCATTAAAAGCGATTTATATGTTAAAGTATATTAAACAGGACTTTAATTATCTCTAAGATCCTCACCTTTGTCAATGAAAGCAAGTGAATTTTCAATTACACTTTTTTTTCACTATGTTTTGCAATTACATTCACAAGCACATTTGACAAATGTGACACCACGACACTAGCTTTACCGTACTTTCGGTAGTATGCATCAGAGAAAAGGAAGGTATGCATCTGATTTTTCATTAAAAAAAATGTAAACGTCATTGAATATTTATACGGTAGAAAACTATTTATACATTTGTTTCACCTTTCTGGTTGAGCCTCATGGTCTAGCATTTGTAGGATAGATGACAGCACCATACACTTTCTCATAGAATAGATTGTAGTTTAAAAGGAAAACAAGCCAAAAAAGATTAAGAAAACCTTTCCAGTTTATGACCTGTTTTAAATTTATGACCAAATTCGCGTTTCGAGGTTCTGGAATGAAAGTGTTAGTGTTACGGTAAGTTAAGCATATCATAAGACTAATAATTAATCTCTTAGATAGGTATATAAATTATATAAAATGTACATAAAATGGGACTACAAACATTTCAAGTACCTTTAAAACTTTTTCTAGATGGGTCGCATAATGCAATTAAAATAATAAAATTAAATACAAATATTCCTTTACAATTAAATACTCTCAGTTTAAAATATAAATAAAGAATAAAAACACTTGTACTTAAGTATATGATTTTCAAAAATTAACTATTTATTAATTTAGCAACATGGTTCGCCTTAACTTAGGCTTCTTCAGGCTATTGAGTATTTACTACTAACTATGAAAACTATTTCAGGTCCTTAAATATCTACTTATAATACAGGGTGGTATTGGGTTAAAACAAATTCAGTAGAGGGGAGTTGTTACTTGTTACATTCTACTTGTTCATTTAAAATTATTTCTAGTTTTTTATATCTGTTTATTTCTGAGTTTTCTAATAACGTTAATTTTTGTCCTTTATTATTTATATGTAAAATCTCGACATTTTCATTAAAACTGTGTCCTACAGTTACATGGTTCGCATATGTTTAATCTGTTTTGTTTTTTACGTAACTTTTATGTTCTACTATACGTTTTTTAAATGTTCTCCCTGTTTGACCAATGTAGACTTTAGGGCAAGACCCACAAGGTAGCTTATAAACTTCTGACTTATTGTCTTTTTTATTGTATCTTTGTTGTTTTTAATCAATTTTTCTAAAGAGTAATTGGTTTTATAAGCAAAATGCTAAAATTGAAAATTTTGCATGAAAAATGTATCTAATCGTGGATGACAAATTAAAACTCCTTGAGTTGGGTTGAGATGAATTAAATCAACTGATTAAAATCATGATATTAATCATTTTTAATTTTTTTTAATTTATTTTTTTATTTATTTCTATTATCGGACAAGATTGTCCACATACAAAGGAAGTTTTATACAAACTTTTCTGTGTAACATAAGAGCATAATGAAATAATATCAATACTACAATAACATATTAAATACAGTAATTTAGGCTTTTCAAGATTTGTTTTACATATCTTCAAATTGCTGAGCATAGAAAAAAGCATTGAATGAAAAAAGAAAAATAAAGAAATGGGTAATGTCAAAGATTGTTGGTTTAGTCATAAAATCAAAAAACTAAAAAAGAAAAAATCCAATTTCAATAGTGTAGATTAGGTTAGCAGGTTTTCCCGAAGATATTGTCTTAGAACTATTTTGAAGCTTGATAGTGGTAATGCCGTGTTTATGTTTAGAGCAATTACATTCCAGTGCCTTCTTAGCCTGGCGATAGGTGGGTTGAAAGAATATTCCGAGCTGTAAGTTTCTTCGAGTAGTGGTCTTTGGTTTCTTAAAGGGTAAGATGTTGTTCTTTGGTTGAATAACTCCAATAGTTGAGGTTTTTTTTGAATAAAATCATAATTAATTTTAGAAATTTAAGTTAAAATTTTAATACTTCAAAATATACCTACTTATTCATTAAAAAAATAAAACCCTTAAACATTTTTATATTAATACAGTGGACTCGCGGTAGTGTGAACAAAAAAAACCGGACGGGTTCATATTATCGAGACTGTTCACACCATCGAATGTGTGCTTAAAATGCTAAATATGGACTTTATGGAAATTTGTTATCGTCATACCTTGGTGGTGATCTTTGAGAATTTTTGATTTCTCGTAAAGAGGGTTTGAAACTTTTTATTTTTCAACATTTTCACAAAACGAACTATGTATTTACAACAAAAAACCAACTATAAATGAGCAAGACTTGTACGTCCTCGTGACGCCGGTGCCAACATGGTGATTAACAGAACAAATTGTAAAATCCGGGCTTGATGGCCGTAGTCTAGGATTGTTTCTCCTTCGGTGAGAATACCAAAGAAGTCTCTTATCCGACGTTTCGCCCCCAACTGTGGTTGGCATCCTCAGGAAGCGTAGCGAAGGAGAAACAATTCTAGACCACGGCCATCAAGCCCGGATTTCACACTTATTACGTATTAAAATAATTAAAAAAGAATTTAGCTGCTTTTTACAAGATCATAATTTTTAAAAATCTGTTAGGTATATGCTGAAAAGAGAATTATACTTAAAGAAAAAATAGTGTTGAACTTTTATAATTTCTAATAGGTAGAAGTGTTATAATGCTTGAATAGAAACACCACAATAGAACAGAATTTTCCTGTTATATTTATTGCTTGTTTAAACAAATAATAAATGCTATAAATAGTTAGAATTGTTAGAAAATAAGTAACATATCAATAAAAACTTAAGAAAGAAAAGTCAAAAAATTGTATTCACAAAAAAATTAAAACTTTTTGTCTTTTTTGATCATTGCTTTCTTACCTTTCTTCAAATCACAATTTTGCTTTTCTTTTTACTTTTTTAATGGGGAGTTTCGAATTCTAAAGTTTATTTAGTTAGTTCCACAGAACTCCATTTTATTAGGTATCTAGAATTTTTTATGTAATATGAAATGTGACTATTTCTTCCTTTTTTCCTAATTAACAAACATATTTTTGGGTTACCAGTCTTATTTCACATATTGTGTACCTAATATCAAAATAAACCAACATATTAAAGGTATCTAAAAAATCGAGGAGTTTGCCTAAAATGCGTACAACTAATTTACCATTCTTCTGATAAAGTTTTGATCTCATGATTGGATATAGTTGAGGATGTTTTTAAAATTAAATTTTCTGATAATACTGTTGCAGTTTTTTGTATAAACAACAAAGGGTTTTAATGTAAATACAATTTTTATTGAGGTACTTCTACCAGACAACAATTTATATAAATAAATAGTCTATTTATAAGTAAAACTTATTAAATAACAACTTTTAAATAAAATACGTGGAATCATTTATCAACTTAACTGCCAGTCTTCAGTAGACATTATACGCTTTGTCTTGTGCAACTATCTCATTTAACTTTAGGTACCTACAGCTGACATTGGTTGATTTTTCTGGAACATAATTTTTATTAGTTACAAGAAATATGTACAAAGAAAACGGGTACGAATAGCTTGTAGCAAAAAATAATGTCATTAGTCTGATTTTATTATTATTTTACCCCTCTAAATTCGTAGGCGTATATGACCTCGTCGGCTTTCGGTTGATTTGGGTAGTTTCTTGCTGGAATGAACCGTCTGACGAATGGTGCCAAGAGTTTAGGGTCGATGTCTCTAGGGTCTAATGGTTTGGTGATAAAGCTTGTAATTAAAGCTACAGACATGGAAACTAACGTTCCCACTAATGTATACCACAGGTACGAAACGCGATAGAGCATAAAGGTCTCACTGAAAAGTAGGGCACATTTAAACTATCTTATCAAGCAATCTCCACTTATTTTCATCTACAATATTCGATTATATGTAGGTACATAACATACATACAATACAGTCAGAATACAGAATCTCCCTGAAAAAACATGAAATAGCGCTTTAAAAAAAATTATTCAAAAGAAGATGCTACGAAGCTCTACACATTTGGATATTTGAAAGTTGTTTTATTAGCTAGGGCAGTGCTGTCCAACATGGTGGCCACCGAGACAATTTCAAGTGGCCACGAGAAGATTTGGTGTTTATGATATAAAAATAAGAAAATCAACGACAAAGATTATACTTTTTTTCCTACGTTAGACACAAACCAATTCAGTGAAGAATTTGAGCTCGGCTACGACATTTTTCTTCAATCTATTCTATCTCAATATTTTGATTAAAGCATTCGACTCACGATTTTCGGATTTTAAAAAGTTTCATTTGGCATTCAAGTTTTTGAAAAATCCATTTGTTTTCAATTAAAACGATATTCAAAATTTGTCCGATCTTTTCAATACAAAGAAAACTCACTTGGAGTTTGATATTTCGCTAATAAATGAAGAAACTCATTTGCCAAATGAAATGAGTGAAGCATAATGGAAGCGATTGCTAATAAATTGTAACCTTTTGGTGCTCAAAGATATTTTACCGAAATGTTTGTGAGAGCACATTTTTCAGCCTTACACGACGCAAAAACAAACTCCGCAATGCATTATCTCAGCAAAATTTAGAATCGGAAATTCGTTACGAACTTTGTGAATCCAAGCCCGATGTAACTAAATTGACCAAATATAAAGGTTGTCAATGATCTCATTAATGATTAAATAAAGGAACTTCAACTTTCATCGACATTTTTGGGTTTTTTCTCATTAAGTGGCCACCAGATTCATCTCAGGGTCACTATTTTGGCCACAGCAGAAAACAAGTTGGACAGCACTGAGCTAGCGAGTTGGTGGCAATTTAGGTATATGATTTCATCATCGTTGATACCAAGATGTAATGTAGTCTGCACCTATGTTATATAGAAAAAATAAGTGGCAAGCTTAGGTAGCTTTGTTTTTTTTATAAATAATTTTGAAATCAAAAAAAAATGTCAAAAATAATATTATCGTTTGTGTCATCAATTATGTTTATTAAATACGTTTTATAGATAGTGAAATTAACGCTGGCAGAAGTCAAAATGGTGGGAGTTTTTATAAAAATAATTATTAAACTGCAAAAAAAATAGTACTATATCATTCCATCGTCTTTTCAAAAATTATTTTTGTTTTATAGAGTATTTGTAAATATAAGAAAAACATAGCAGACGTCTACAATTCTGATTTCAGATGTAATACACAAAGCAAATATGTAATTTCTTTTTTCTTTTTTTACAATTTTTATTAATTATAGTTACACTCATTATCAGAATATATATTTATAACACGAACTAAGGGTAGATGGCTGATATTGAATATTATATAATTATTTTGATAATGTGTTAATATACGTAATACGATAACAGAATTCGAAATCAAATTTCATATTGGTCAAAAAATAAAAAATAATAACACATTAAAGTTTTTTTTTCTATCTCTTTCTTGCAAAATGGAGTTTTGCGTGTAATTTATACGGCGATACAAGACTGACGTCAAAATTCAGTATTTCCCTCTCTGTCTAATTGTGATTTTTAAACGTTCATATCATTTTTAATTTTTAAAATATTAAAATACTATTTGTACGAGGCTATTTGTAGGATAAAAAGGCTTCAATTTAAATAATAAAAAAAAAAAAATTAGTCATCTACCCAATTCTGTTGTTAGGTAGAAAAATACTTCTGTCTTTGAAAAGACAGTATCGATTTTTTCTGCCTTTCCTATTGTAATGCTTGTCATAACTAATAGAATTAATAGAAATAGTAGACTTAAAGGGAGAAACGATCTTAAATTTTTTTTTAAACAATACCGATTATTAATGCAGCATCATCAACGTGGCAGAAGTATTTTTTTTCTCTTATATCTAATTTCAATAATTATTTTAGTCTGCCTGCCGATAAAGTAATTAATTTTTTAATATATTATAATAATTAGAAAAGAAAAATTAATTACTCTAAAACACAGCAGGAAAAACTTCTGCCACCATACCATTAAATTCTTTTTATATTAAATACAATTTATTAAGACTATCGACAGAAACGATAATATTGTTTATGACACTTATTTTTATTAACATTTTTCGCAAGCTCCTATTTGATATTGCAGCAATTAATGAATGGCATAAATCGGTTGAAATTATTATTTCACTTAGTACCTACTCTAATATTATCAACCGCTGTCAGACGATGAAATGAATGAAATAAAAAAAAATTTAAAAATTACTCCCACCAGCTCCCTAGCTATATTTTCCTCAATGAAAAAGCTAACGTAGCCTTTAGATTTTTTAATTTTCTTATTTGGTTGGGTTAATTTCGCAATGTTCAATTTGTTAAAAAACAAAATTTATATTCTTCTTTCTACGAACATATAGACCGGGAGATGACGATCTTCTCACTTTTCAGACAAGTAAAATTAATCAATAAAAAATTATTGAACACCATGATCGTTTCACCACACTGTGGCTTCTTCAAGTAAAAAAAAAAATACTGATAAAAATAAATAACAAAGATGTCATAACAACTGTATATAAGTATATCCAATACAGAACTAAAGAGGGGAAGGGAAATTACTGGTTTCTAAATTTAATAAAAGTGAATTACTTATTTCAATTTGATTATTTAAAATTTCATTTTTATTATGTTAACGAATTGTTCCTAAAAGGTTTAGTTTTTGTCCTTTGTTTTCAATATGTGTGCAAAATTTTAAATTGCTTATTGAAACTGTTAAAAACTTAAATTCTGGCGTATATTATTTATTGATAACTTGTGGAAATTGTGAGAAGGTTTGGGTAGGCTAAACTGATTTTAATAATTTTAAGTTAAAAAACTGTACATTGAATTACCTACACTGAGCATCTTAATTACTGTAACTATAGATTAAATTAGGAATTTAAAATTTTACAAGAAAACAAAGGACAAAAATTGTATATTGATTGTATAAACCGCTATCATACGAAAATAATCAAATTGAAACCAGTAATTCACCTTTATTAAATTTAGAATTCAGAAATTTCCCACACCCTCCTTAGTTCTAGTTATACATATAAGGACATCTTTATTATTTATTTTTATTAAATGTATGTTTTCACCTGAAGAAACCACAGCGTAGTAAAACGATTGCAGTGTTCAATAATTAATTTTTGTTTTAAAAATAAAATTGCGTTTAATAATTGTCGTAGTTATTATAATATTTGCCTTGTTCAACAGTTTTTTCTCCCCTGCTATTATTATAGGGCGATAGTTAAGCACCGACATTATTATGAAGTATCAATTAATTAGGTAAAAGTGCAGCAAAGGTCCGGGTTGGTGTAAGTACGATATGAAATGCCTTAATGACCGTGTAGAGGTACGTAAATCTCTCCCTATAATTATTTATCATTTACGCAAATTCGGTCCCATATACCTGCGCTTGGGGGTGCAGGATATTGGCACCAAATGTATGAATTCGAATTTGAAAGGAGTAATAAATAATTTGACATTTGAAATTCTACGTTAAGAATAGAAATAACTATTAAAAAAAAAAAAAACACTTTTCCTAGAGTATGGCCAAAAGTGAAACCCCATTTTTGCTTATATTCTGGAGAAGAAAACAATTTTCTAAGCAACGTCGATTGAGGGTAGGAGGAAAGGAGAAAACCTTTATTTACCATAACCTCACATACATGTTGAAAGACAATAACAAATCTTTAAGATTATAATCTGCAGGTTGGTGCGGAGTTTAGTATTGCAGCAAGTAGTTTGAATTATTTAATTTAACTTCATAGTCATCACAAAAATTAATGAGCCGGACCCAATTTACATACCAAAATTTGAATATTGGGACCCAATTAAGGTATGTGAACCTGTATGTCTAAAATGTCTTTAGGGTTAATACTGTGGTGTGAGAGTATCGAAAAGTGTAAGCGAAAGTAATAAGAATTTAATGAATTTTAATAGACCAGGGTCGATAATTTTTGAAACCAGAAATAATTATAGTAGGACGAAACCCATTGGAAAAGGAAGAGAATGAAACAGAAATGAAAGGAAAAATAACTAACGGGCGATCTGAGGTCGGGAAGGGGAAGGGGGTGAGTTTCTAAGGGTAAAAAACTGTTTTCCTTGATTTCCGAAAAAACTACAAGTCTTATTGAAAAAAGTTATATGGCAAAGTTGTAGGTAATTAAAAGATCTACAACTTTTATTTTACTATTTTTTCACATAACCTCAAAATTTATGTGAAAAATTCAAATAACCAACTTTTAAGTTTTTTATATTTATCTTTTGCAAAAAATTTTTTTTTACGAATTTGGTGAAAAAACCTACTTATGTCCCAAACACGCTGTCATTTTTTTGATTTGAAATATTTATTGTTTCACCTTATATTTAGGTACTTAATATCGGAAAAGCAACTTATTTTTCAATCGAAAATTCTCACATCAAAATATCTACTTTTTTAAAAACGTTAGTGGGCTTTTTCTTCGTTGAAATCTCTACTTTTTGATGGTGTGAATAAAAATATGTATTACTATGGTAAGTTTTCTCAGGAAATGCAAAAACGAAGAAAACTAAATTAATGTTTTTAAAATATTATAATGAATAACGTAGGTAATCAGTATAAAGTGTGTGAATTCAATAGTACGATTTACATGTTTATTTATATATTGTGAGATTTTCTATGAAATAAATGTAATTAGAATTTAATAAAACAACTTTTTTACTGAAAAAAATAGCAGCGGTCACATTTTTTAGATGAAATTCCCTTCGTTTTTTTTTGCATTTCCTGAGAAAACTTACCATAGTAAAGTATATTTTTTTTCACACCATCAGAAAGTAGCGATTTCAACGAAGAAAAAGCCCACCAACGTTTTTAAAAAAGCAGATATTTTGACGTAAGTATTTTCGATTGAAAATTAGGTTGCTTTTGGGATATTAAGTAAAAATAAGGTGAAAAAATTAATATTTCAAATCAAAAAAATTACAGCGTGTTTGGGACATAAATAGGTAAGTTTTCACCAAATTTCGTGAAAAAATTTTTTTTGTATAAAAATAAAAAACTAAAAAGTTGATTATTTGAATTTTTCACATAAATTTTGAGGTTATTTGAAAAAAGTGTATATACAGAAGTTGTAGATGTTTTTATTACCTACAACTTTGCCATTTATCTTTTTTACATAAGACTTGTAGTTTTTCCGGAAATCAAGGAAAACCGTTTTTTACGCTCAAAAACTCACCCCCTACCCCTTCCCGACCTCAAATCGCCCGTAAATTATTTTTCCATTCATTTCTGTTATATTCTCTTCCTTTTCCAATGGGTTTTATCCTGCTATAACTTTTTTAACGTTTTACTATTTTTGAAGGCTTCAGCACTGGTCTATACCTAAAAAGGTTGGTAAAATTTTTCAGCTTGGTTTTAAACATTTCACTAACCTTTTCAGAACCGAATTTCATGAAGTCCTCATCTGCCTTTATGGGTAGGTGGAATAATTTCAAACTTTACATTGGCAAGGATGAGAAAATCACCTATTATCACGTTCAACTTTTGCTGCACTTATGCCTCATAAAGTAAAATAATAAAGTCGGTGCTTAACAATCGTTTTATAATGGTGGCAAAAGAGAAAGAATTGTCGAATTAGAAGCTTTAGAAATTAAGAAAGCCATCAAAAATAAAAGTAATATCGTAAACAACCAGGTAGAATTTACAACGGTCGATTCACCCTTATTATTAGGGGATTTACCTTTACATAAATTTTAGAATTTTAGTAACAAATTTTTTTGCTTCTGATAATGACCGGAGACGGTCGAAACAATATTGTTGAGATTTTTCAATAAAAGTTTAGTGAAACTTCCCAGTGGTTTTTTGTTACTCATATTACGTAGTTTATGATTAAAAAATGTTTCATAAAATAAAAATTTATTTAAGTTCACATATTTGGCTGCACAAGAACCGCTCAATTATATGACTTTTTTACTTGTCTCTGATGTAACTTTAAGTATTAAATTCAGAGAGGTAAAAGTGAAAATATCATTTGTGAACTTTAGTCATCATCTCCCTGCTAATAACACGTAGAATTATTGCCAAGAGTAGAAACGTTATATCATTTAAAGTTAAATCTTTTGTTGACATATGTTCAAGTGAGAATAAAATTCTCCAAAAGCAACATTATTTGTATATAACATATCACTTACTCTGTATGAGTAATATTAGTAGTATTCAATTGGAAATCAGATGCTAGTTGTTTGGGGGTGAAATGGTAACGACAACCTGACGTGTCAACTGGCTTTTCCGGGAAGTATAACCTGCCGGAAGCAAGAGCTGCCTGTGCATTTAAACACAGCCAAGACATAAAAATTAAACCGAAAACACCACCCACCAGTGCTCCCTGGAAAATACATAACGTTTTAAGGATTTGATTAATGAATTGTTTTGTTTTATTTTGAAATTTAGGCATTGGGATTTGTAGTAATTAGGGAGACAGTTGAGTTGTATGTGCCCATTTGTAATTTTTTAAAAGGTTTTAGCATTTTAGTTGACAAATAACTTTCTATTATTATTTTGTTTTATTTGCACTATTTTGTCGAGTTTAATTTAAAAGCCTAAGAGTGCCGCAATATTAAAAGAAGGGGCGTTGTTTTAGGTTATGTTAGGATAATATAGGATGCTTTGTGCAACATTATAGGGTAAAATTATACCTTAGCTGTTATCCAAGGGAGAAGAACACCCATGCTAAATAATGCCAACGAAGGTCCATGAGCAATGGCCCCAATACTCATTGTAGCCTAAAGTAGAAAGACATAGTGATGTAGCAATAGTTATTTATTATTACTATTAAATGTATCCCTTATAAAAAGATGGGAAAGATTTTTAAATCAAAAACAAAGTTTCCAATCTAAATTATTTAAATTTTATCAGAAACTTTTATATACATATTAAATTTCAGATTTAAAAATACTTTCGTAACAGTTCAATATGTTAATTATTGCATAATAATGACATAAAAAAACAAATCAATCAGAAATTACTGTGGAATCGTACCACCCCCTTTATCAGATTTGTTATAATATTGTGGGACCCCACCTCCCTTATATTCTCACGTGTGGTTTGCTGTATTTTGGGTTTTTAATTAATAGAGGCGACATGAAATTTTCAATTAATCCCCCCCTTGAGATTTAATAAGGTCCTAATGAAGTCCTCCCTCTCCTCATTTTGAATTCACGTAATAGATGGATGCTCCTATAGTACAAACCTGTAATACGGCACCCAATTTTTCTACTAAAGCAACCATCAGAACACACGTCACTCCAAAAGTTATCACCGTTATCCTCATTATTAAATAACTTTGTTTCTCCGTAACTTCTTTCCTTAGGAATGATTTATAAACATCTTCGAGTACTACTGCAGACATCGAATTCAATCCTGTAGAGAGGGAACTGGAAGATATAACATTGAATTTAAAACGTGTACGATGTACAACCATTCTGTCGTATTTTTTTGGTAAAATTTATCATATTTATTTAATGACAAAGCGATGACCAAACGAACAAAACACTTTGACATCAATAGCTGTTGGGTGTTATATTCTGAATTATTTTTGTGGTTTTCTTAACTTTTGTTTTCTGATGATGTTGCTTTTTATCAATTAGTAAATAACGTAATAAATTATTAGTTTTAACATATGTACCTTAAAGCAGCACTGAAGACACCAGCTACAAAAAGCCCCGGTAATCCCGGGAATTGTCCCAAAACGTCCATAACAAGAACAGGAAGTAGTTGATCCTTTTGTTTTGCCAACTAGAAAAATCAAAGCCAAAGCGGCTTTCGTTTCACTTATTAAATATAAGGTATTATATATATTATTTGTTCAATCAGAACTAATGGTAATGAACCAATTTAGAAATTATCTCTGAAATCTTCGATTTTATATATATGAACAATCTTATTCAAATAGCTATTGAAGTATCAAATTATAATTTCTAAATATACTTTCAAAAATACTTATATAAAATTATAAAAGTTTATAAGTCATGCAAGAACTCATGTTATTTATTAAAGTCAGGACAACATTAGTGATAAATATAAAGAAAAAATATTTGAATACTTAGGTTTACTTAGGTATATAGCAGTGGCGTACAATCGAAATTTATAGGCATGCGTGAGATAAAACGAGAAGATACGAGGACGGATCAAATATAAACGAGCCTTTTTAAATTGAGCGCCGGATAGTTGTTCAAGACGCATACGGGCGTTAACTTGAAGTGGTATAAGGTGACACGGAAACGACTCGTCGTATTGCTGTGTTTGCTTGGGTAGTAGCTATCACAATGAGTGAGAAAGAGATGCATAGCAGCGTTGCGCAACGGATTATTTTTAAGTTTCTTACACGTGAAAACGTGAAACAAACTGAAATTTTGCGCAGATTGCTAGCACAGTTCGAAAATGAAACGCTTTCGTGGCAACGGGTAAAAGTTTGGTGCAAAGAATTTAACGAAGGGCGTAATAGTGTCGAAAATGTAAATCATCCTCGTAACCCGCGCACCAGCATATCGCCGGTTAACATTGCACGCGTTTGAAACCTAATTGAAGGGGACCACCACGCCACTGTGCTTCAGATATCTGTTGAACTCGGCATCAGCTATGGGAGTATCCACACAATCATAACGAAAAACTGGGGATTCCGAAAAATTTCAGCACGTTGGGTCCCAAAGTTGCTGATTGAAGATCAAAAAGCTGCTCGAGTTCGCATCGCAGCTTTTAAGCAGGCCCAAAACAGTGAAATGCACTAGACTCAGTCGGAGCACCATCCATATAGCCCAAACTTATCCCCTTGTGATTTCCACATGTTTGGGGCCCTCAAAGAATCACTAGGAGGCGAGCGATTTCAAACTGATGAACATGTGGAGGCGTTTGTGCGCAACTGGATAGACTCCCGCCCTGCTTCTTTTTATTAAAACGAGATGAAAAAACTACCAATCCATTGAGAAAAATGTATAATCAAACAAGGAGGATATGTCGAACAATTGAGAAATTTGTGTATGTGAAAATTTTCAAAATAAATGTTTTATGAACAAAGGCTCGATCCATCCTCGTAGATACAACTGGTTGGTGCGGCTATATGATTATAGCCATTGTAATTTTCTAATAGCATAAAATTAAGAGCGACTACGATAAAACCCATTGCATGACATTATGTGAGTATTGGTGCTACCTATTTGGAAAAATTATTTCAATGTTTTGTCATCCGATAAAGTGGCCCTAAGAGCGTTGTTTTTACGGTGGAGAAAAATCGAAAACATGTTTGGATTCATCCGATTTTAAGAAAAATCATAGAGGTTTCATAAAAGAGAGAGAGAGAGAGACTTAAGAAGACCTTTCAAATTTCCAATAAACGTATAGGACGAGTCGGAGAAAATAATTTTATTCATTATGCACGATCTTTGTTATTAAAAATATTGGTACTAAAACTATCGTAGGTATATTCTTGGAGAATCGCTTTAATATACTGTGACGGACGTGTCATTTTAAATGACGTTGACATTCGCCGACTGCGAAATCTGAATGAACGTTACACGTTCCAGAAGGTTCGAGAATTGCTGGACGTTTCGAGAGTCATCTAGAAACGTCCATAATACTATATAAGGAACAGCGTTGGACATTTTGACAGTTTTTGATAGAAGAGAGTCACAGAGATAAGTTCGAAGTGAAGAAAAGCGATTAAAAAGCGAAATAGCTATTGAGTTGTTGTTGTTATCGAAATAGTTATTGAAAAGTTGTTGACGAAGAAAAACAACAACAACAGTTACAAAAAATTATTTATTGTACCACAATGTACATTTCGCCACACCGTGGCTTCTTCAGGTGGAGAAGTTCTACATGATAAGCTTAATTACAGATCCTTAAATACTAAAATACAATGGAGGGGAGGAACTAAACATACTACTCAAATACTTAAAATTACAAATTTAACAATGGAGAGTTGTTTACATCTAACTGATCATTAATTATTAACCCTTTCTTATTTAATTTGTTAATCTCTAAATATTCCAGTAAATTTAATTTTAATCCTTTATTTTCTGAATGTAAGATCTTATAATTTTCGTCAAAAATGTGATCATTTTCTAATAGATGTTGAGCATAGGTGGAATTTGAGTTTTTCTTTTCAAAACTTTTCTTGTGTTCTTGGATACGGTCTTTAAAACATCTACCTGTCTGGCCTATGTATGATTTATTACAGCTACCACAGTTAAGTTGATATACTCCAGATTTGTTTTCTTTTTTTGTTATGTTTTTATTGTTTTTTATATAATTCTCTAGTTTGTTATTTGTTTTAAAGGAAATGGTAGAATTTGTATAGTTTGATAAATATTTACCTACTTTTATCGAGAAATTACCTAAATATGTAAGTGAAGTATATTTTGAATTTTTGTTAGCTATATGTGGGTATACTAGATTTATGGTATTCTTATATAGTTTTTTATTAAGCAAATTCTTTACGACTGAAGTATTATAACCGTTATTTTTAGCTATGACATAAATTCTATTTAATTCGGTATTGTAATCTACTTGGGACATTGGTACTGTCAGAAGTCTATGAAGGGAAGAATGAAAAAATGCGTGTTTATGAGATAATGGGTGGAAGGATTTAGAGTGTATTATAGTGTCTGTATGTGACTCTTTATGATATATTGCGAATGAATGTTTGTTATTATTGTTTGATATTGTTAGGTCAAGGAAATTTATAGAATTATTTTTTTGAACTTCTAAGGTGAATTTAATTTTTGTATGTAACTTATTTAGAAAATTAAAGAATTGAGATAATTGCCTGTCCGTTCCTAGGAAACCAATTAAAATGTCATCTACGTATCGATAGTAATACAAACATTTCTGAAATAAAATATTTCTGCTTATTGTTAATTCTAAATTACTCATGAATAATTCAGCGAGCAAAGGGCTCAGCGGGTTACCCATAGCTAGGCCTTGTTGTTGTTGATAGTAGGTATTATCGAAAATTATGTAGTTTTGTTTCAAGCAAATTGTTAATAAGGAAATTACCTCATTAATAGTGACTAAATTTACGTTATTGTTTTCAAGTTGAATTTTGACTATATTTATTACTTCATTAGGAGGAATGCTAGCAAATAAATTACATACATCAAAAGAAATGAATTTGCAAGAGTTAGGTAAATCCAAATGGGAAATTTTATTTATAAGGTCAAGTGAATTTTTAAGAGAACTCATAAATTTCCAACCTACCTTTTCTCTTAAAAATTCACTTGACCTTATAAATAAAATTTCCCATTTGGATTTACCTAACTCTTGCAAATTCATTTCTTTTGATGTATGTAATTTATTTGCTAGCATTCCTCCTAATGAAGTAATAAATATAGTCAAAATTCAACTTGAAAACAATAACGTAAATTTAGTCACTATTAATGAGGTAATTTCCTTATTAACAATTTGCTTGAAACAAAACTACATAATTTTCGATAATACCTACTATCAACAACAACAAGGCCTAGCTATGGGTAACCCGCTGAGCCCTTTGCTCGCTGAATTATTCATGAGTAATTTAGAATTAACAATAAGCAGAAATATTTTATTTCAGAAATGTTTGTATTACTATCGATACGTAGATGACATTTTAATTGGTTTCCTAGGAACGGACAGGCAATTATCTCAATTCTTTAATTTTCTAAATAAGTTACATACAAAAATTAAATTCACCTTAGAAGTTCAAAAAAATAATTCTATAAATTTCCTTGACCTAACAATATCAAACAATAATAACAAACATTCATTCGCAATATATCATAAAGAGTCACATACAGACACTATAATACACTCTAAATCCTTCCACCCATTATCTCATAAACACGCATTTTTTCATTCTTCCCTTCATAGACTTCTGACAGTACCAATGTCCCAAGTAGATTACAATACCGAATTAAATAGAATTTATGTCATAGCTAAAAATAACGGTTATAATACTTCAGTCGTAAAGAATTTGCTTAATAAAAAACTATATAAGAATACCATAAATCTAGTATACCCACATATAGCTAACAAAAATTCAAAATATACTTCACTTACATATTTAGGTAATTTCTCGATAAAAGTAGGTAAATATTTATCAAACTATACAAATTCTACCATTTCCTTTAAAACAAATAACAAACTAGAGAATTATATAAAAAACAATAAAAACATAACAAAAAAAGAAAACAAATCTGGAGTATATCAACTTAACTGTGGTAGCTGTAATAAATCATACATAGGCCAGACAGGTAGATGTTTTAAAGACCGTATCCAAGAACACAAGAAAAGTTTTGAAAAGAAAAACTCAAATTCCACCTATGCTCAACATCTATTAGAAAATGATCACATTTTTGACGAAAATTATAAGATCTTACATTCAGAAAATAAAGGATTAAAATTAAATTTACTGGAATATTTAGAGATTAACAAATTAAATAAGAAAGGGTTAATAATTAATGATCAGTTAGATGTAAACAACTCTCCATTGTTAAATTTGTAATTTTAAGTATTTGAGTAGTATGTGTAGTTCCTCCCCTCCATTGTATTTTAGTATTTAAGGATCTGTAATTAAGCTTATCATGTAGAACTTCTCCACCTGAAGAAGCCACGGTGTGGCGAAATGTACATTGTGGTACAATAAATAATTTTTTGTAACTGTTGTTGTTGTTTTTCTTCGTTAATATGGAGTTACAATATCTTAAAGCTTCCTCAATTCAATTTTTGAAAAGTTGTTGTGCTAGAATTGATTTAATAAAAGGTGTTGAGAGAAAAATACGTGATTATTGTAAATTACGTAACAATTGGTGTCAGGAATAAGGATTTATGCCAGTAACAAGAAGTCAAACGTCAAGAATGGAGGAGCAGATAAAAATTTTGATGGAAATGCTCAAAGTAATGAAGGCAAGCCAGGAAGAAATGAAGGAAGAAATTAAGGCAGGCCAAGAGAAATTGATCGAAGATAAAAATTGAGCAAGAAGGTTTGAAAGAACAGTTAAAAGAAGTAAGAGTAGAAGTTCAAGAAGATTTAAAGGAAGTAAGAGTAGAAGTTCAAGAAGGGTTAAAGGAAGTAAGAGTAAAAGTTCAAAAGAAGTTAAAAGAAGTAAGAGTAGGAGTTCAAGAAGAGATAAAGGAAGTAAGAGTAGAAGTTCAAGAAGAGTTAAAGGAAGTAAGAAGAGAAGTTCAAGAAGAGTTAAAGGCCGTACACAAAAAGTTTCAAAAGGAGTTAGACGATATGAAGGCCAATCTGAACGTTCAAGAGTACCCAAAACTAAACAAAAGCGAAGAAGGAAGTGTAAGAATGTCGAGAATAAAACCACCAACATTCGACGGGAAGGTCTCTTGGTCAGTTTATCTTAAACAATTCGACGCTGCTGCCAAGGCAAATGATTGGAATGAAACGGAGAAAGCCACTGCCCTAATCATAGTGCTGCGTGGGGAAGCTCTAGACGTTTTGCAAGGTATACCAGAAATGCAACAAAACGATTTTAAAATTCTGGTGGACAGATTGGAGATGCGCTATGGTGATAAACACCTACAACAAATGTACCAGGCGCAGTTAAAAAGTCGCTTTCAACGTAGCAGCGAAAGCCTTCAAATATTCGAAGCAGACGTCGAAAGGCTTGTGCGGTTGGCTTATCCTAGTGCCCCTCAAGACTTTACAGACCAGCTATCCACAAAAATGTTTGTCGATGGAGTGCGAGATGTCGAAATACGTGTACAGCAAGCCCTGCGCATGTCTCGACATAAAACTGCAGGCGAAGCATTGTTGCATGCGCTGGAATATGAAGCAGCCAAACAAGCATCCAAAGGTCATGTTAGAATCCGGCAGGCTGGGTGGAATTTTGAAGACGATTGCGAAATATTTCGACAAGAAATGGTGAAAATAGCAAAAGAAGTCATGTCTTCAAAACCGAAGGAAGGGGTGAGTGGGCACCCACGCTGTTGGACTTGCGACAAATATGGGCATCTTTCACGCGATTGTGCTAAACGAAAGCGAGAAATTATCTGTTGGAATTGTGGACGTACAGGGCACTTGAGCAGCGGCTGTCCATCTGAAAGAAGACAGACGTCAGCCGCAGAAGGAAGCAAGCAGGGAAACTAAGAATAGCCGGCATTACGGGGCGAAAGCCGGCTTTGCGTCCCCAAGCCCCAATCATCATCTCCGTATCGAAAACAACCACTGATATTTGACTTACTGTGGATGGTTTTGTAGACGGCAAGAAGTTAAAACTGATAGTGGATACCGGCGCATCAAGAACGATAGTTAACCCTCGAATAATCGCTAAATGGAGGATTCAACCGCTAACCATAAATGCTGTCTTAACCACTGTGACAGGGGAAACAACATTGTTCCATGGAGAATGCGAAGTGGTGATCGGTCTTGGAGACGTAAACCTGTACCAACAAGTGCTGGTGGCCGAATCACCGACGACATAATTTTGGGACTCGACTTCATGGAAAGACACCGAATCCAGCTAGACATGGGAACAAAATGTTTACGAATAGGAGACCAAGAACTGCCACTACAAAGAAATGGGACTGATCAGCGAACACTACGGGTCGTCGTTGCTGAAGACCAACTTTTACTTGGACACTCCGAAGCTGTTGTCCGAATTACAATAGAGGGCAATGTCTCTTATGAAATGACTGGAGTCATAGAGCAAGAAAACGAAGAATTGAGGCAGAAAGCTATCCTTGTCGGAAGAACTGTGGTACAAACCGGCTCGACCACGATTCCAATCAGAGTTGCCAATCTGAAAGGCTTTAAACAAAACCTTACGAAAGGAACACCAATAGGGACATTAGAACCGGCCATCACCATAAATCATTTGGACCAAATTAGAGAACAGAGGGAAGAAAACGGGAAGCTGCCAGAAGCATTACAAGAATTAATCAACAAGGCTATTGAACATCTTACTGAAGATGAAACTCGAAAGCTAGAACACCTAATTCGAACTTACAAGAACGTCTTTGCGACTGATGACAGCGATTATGGAAGAACTAATTTGGCGTACCACCCAATCAAACAGGAAATGCAAGACCTATCAAACAACCACCCAGACGAGTACCATGGGCCAAACGAGAAGAAGAGAAAGACAGCTATCCTTTGCCACGAATCGACGACACGTTAGATTGTCTGTCCAGAGAAATTAAATGGTTCTCGACGTTGGACCTAAAGAGCGAATATTGGCAAGTCGAAGTGCATCCTGAAGACAAAAAAAAGACTGCGTTTAGTACTGGGAACGGTCTCTGGCAATTCAATGTAATGCCCTTCGGTCTATGCAACGCGCCAGCTACTTTTAAAAGATTAATGGAGACCATTTTACAAGGATTGAATTGAGAAATCTGCTTGGTCTATTTGGATGACGTCATTGTGTTTGGGCGAACGTTTGAAGACCATCTCGCCAATCTAAGCAGAGTACTTCAGAAATTCACAGCGGCAAAGCTAAAATTAAATCCCAAAAAGTGTGCGTTGTTTAGAAGAGAAGTGAAATACCTAGGGCATGTCATATCAAGTAAAGGCGTTGGTACAGATCCTGACAAGACCGAGGCAGTTCGTAATTAGCCGCAACCAACGAATCAGCACGAACTGAGGAGTTTCTTGGGACTATGTTCGTACTATAGAAGATTCGTGAAGGGATTTGCGGATGTGGCTCGCCCCTTGCACAGACTTACCGAGAATGGAGTGCCTTTTGATTGGACGAACACCTGTCAAGAAACTTTCCAAATTCTGAAAAATAAGTTGTCTAACACCCCGATTTTGACTTATCCCGAATTTGGAAAACCATTCATTGTCCACACCGATGCGAGCAATGTTGGTATTGGAGGGGTTCTTTCCCAAGTTCAAGACGGTAAAGAAATAGTAATCGCATATTTTAGCAAGACACTGTCAAAGCCCGAGAAGAACTATTGTGTGACCCGCCGAGAACTGTTGGCCGCGGTAAAAACTATAGAACAATTCCACAAATATCTATATGGGCGAGAAAAACTGCTGAGAACTGACCACTCTTCTCTTAAATGGTTGCTGCAATTCCGAAACCCTGAAGGACAGGTGGCCAGATGGTTACAGCGTTTACAAGAGTACAATTTCAAAATTGAACATCGGCCAGGAAAACACCATGGTAATGGCGACGCCTTATCAAGATGACCATGCCCCCGGAATTGCAAACATTGTTATTCTGTTGAACGAAAAGAAGGGTTAGGACAAATTCCATGCCTACATACCACCGTGGAGAGACAAGAAAATTGGGAAGACACAGTGTTGATTGAAGAACAGCGAACCGATGATGACCTTGGACCCATCATGGAATGGAAGGAGACAGGAGAATCTCGACCAACGTGGGCGGATGTAAGCCCCCTGAGTACTAAGACGAAATGTTATTGGGCCCAATGGGATTCCTTAAAGCTCGAGAATGGAGTCCTTAAAAGAATCTGGGAAAGTCCAGACGGGACCATGAAGCGACTCCAAGTTGTGTTGCCCAAGAAAAAGACTGGTCCCATAGTTCCACACAACTACGTAGTTGCATGGAGAGAGAGACTATAGGTACTTAGTGCGAATATGTACGTAATAACAAAACTAAAATTATCCTTAAGGTAGATATCTATTTTTATTTATTGTATGTCTTATATTGAATAATCAGTTAGATACTCGTTACTTACTGTAGTTGTCAATGGATCGCAGTCGTAGTATGTGGCATATATTAATAAACCAGTATAGGAACATAGGAATATAATCAAACAAAATCCACCAACGAATATCCATAATGCCCTTAAATAACATTATATTGTCACAGAAGTAGATTTTTTATGTAAAAAAGTTTCAAATTGTATGTTTATCCTGAGGTTAAATAAATAATATATATAATATAATATAAATTATTTTATCATCGTTGTATGATGAGAAATTTTTGGAATATTATAGATCCAAACTACACAACAATCGTACGTATTATTAGAGAACTTTACGGTTCCTGTGAAAATTTAATTTGAACTCATACCCCTTTAACGTAAATGTTTTTCTTTTTGAATGCAGAATTCCCAAATACGGTTTTCTACAAAGTTATTTTCAGTTTTTCGCCTTACACTTTAACTTTGGGAGTAAATTCAAATTCCTTCATTCAAATACTAGCTTGTACTTTCATCTAAAACATTTCGAAAGAAACATCTTATTCGGTGGTTAAAATATCTATTGCTCCCCCTACATACATATATGTACACATCATATATGTATGTATATTTTATACATACTTCAAAATAGACCCAAATATCCTCAGGCCAACAATATATTAAAAATCTTCCGTATTTTAATATAACCCACCTCCTTGCTGCTGAAAATGTTGGTAATGAAAGATATCTCTGCATCATATTTTGATTCACTCCACTCGATTGAAGCCAGTAGATGCATCCACCAAATATTAAAGACCATAATGTATTTCTAGAGAATGGGCTTGGATCTAAGCTGCATTTTAAAAATTAATTTTTATTTCTTATTATTAATATAGAAAATAAAAACATATATGTGAATGTTTGAAACAAGGGTACAAAGAAACATACACTTCCATCATATTCATTTAGTAAAATAAGAAAATTTGGTTAGTGTGCACGAAAGAGGACATTTGAGTGTATTGAGAGTGGCCCTAATGATTTCAACTAAAAAGTTGCCCAAAATATAGTTTATGGTAAAATTTTAAAGTAGGTAGTCAAAATAACAAGTCGAGCATAGTTCTCGTTTTGAAGATATTACAGTCAAGATTCGGTTTTCCTTATTTTTGTGTTGATTTACAAATTATTTCCCTAGTTACAAAACTAATCCAAAAAGGGGCTTATAATTTGTTATATCTTTTTTTAAATTTTATTTTTTTCTGGCCCTCTTTATTTTCTGCTTTCGTTTATAGTAAGTAAATTCATCTCTGAAGCCTTGGGATAGATGAGTGAAACAAGTAGTTTCACTAGTTAATTTCCCAAACAAAAAATATTCTCAACTTTAGATCTCGTCCACTTTAACAAAGTACCACCATAAACTGTCATTTAGACCACCTTTAAATGAAATTCGTTAGGCCTTCAAAAGAGCCGAATAAAAAGTTTTGTTCTTTTTTGTCACTCTTTGTTCGTCTATTTTACAAAGAAATAATTAAAACAAAAGGCTGGGTTACATGAATGCCAAAAAGAAATTTACAACTAAAAGGAACAAATCGTAGAGTATACTACTCCAGTTTAAACGACGAAGATGAAATTTATTAATGAATTGTCCGATTAGATTATTAACAGGCAAATAACTGTTGCTCTATCTAGATTTTACTAGTATAAAACTATGTACAGGATGATTCATTTTAATGTCGCCCCCCCCTTTAACTTTGTTATTTCCAGTGTCCCATAAAAATTAAAAGTATGGTTATGTAGGTGCTAAATAATATCTACTTTCTTTTTACTTATAACAAAAATTTGAAAAATGATCAGTATACAAGGAAAACGAGAAAGTTCGTTTTTTTTTTAAGTGGATCACCCTATATATGAATTTATTTTTCGATTCCTCGTAAAATTCTAAGCATAATTTATATAACATACCGTATACCTAAATTCAATATTCGCATTTGAAACGTTATCATCAAATATTTTTTTAAACAATTGTTACAAATCAAGAAGCCCCGATTTGACCCCTATGGATGTGTTTCTTTGAGGTTATATAAAAAACCGTGTATACGACCACCAAATTGAAAACCTCGATCATCTTAAAGATTTAATACGGAATAAAAGTAATAATTTAAATGAAAATAACCCAGCATTCATAACAGATTCATTAGAGAAATGCGAAGAGCCCTTATACAATGTGTTGAAGAAAATGGAGGCCCAGTAGAGCATATTTATATTTAACTAAAAATTGTTTTTGTTATATTATTATTGTTAGATTTCTTGATTTGTTGATGTATAATAACATATTTAATGATAACGTTTCAAATGCGAATATTTCAGAAACTATTGAATTTAGGTATACGGTATGTTATATAAATTATGCTTAGAATTTGACGAGGAATCGAAAAATAAATTCATATATAGGGTGATCCATTTAAAAAAAACGAACTTTCTGGTTTTCCCTGTATACTGATCATTTTTCAAATTTTGGTTATAACTAAAAAGAAAGTATTGTTTAGCACCTACATAACCATATTTTTATTTTTTTTGGGACACTCGAAATAACAAAGTTAAAGGGGGGGCGACATTATAATGCATCACCCGTACATTTAAACCTAATAAATACGAATTTGTACTTTTTCATTTTTCTTGAAAATTGTTTCATTTCAATTATTTTTACTGTTAAACCACAGGGACAGCTCAAACTATAGAGCCGTGCCTTAATATTAAAGCGATATACGAAGTTGGGTCAAAAATTAGCTTTAATTATTTTTTTTATTGGTAAAATGCAAAAACCTATATACCTATTAATAAGGCTGCTTCATTATTATTCAACATAATTATTGAGAAAAAAAAATTATGGTGAACTGCATAGCTAGGTAAGCACATTCAGTTTCAGTAAAACTAAAACTTCGAATAGTGCATTTTTTCTGAAACGTAGGTATCAAAACAAAGAGAAGAAAGAAAATCAATAAGTTTCACGAAAGATTTTAGTTGCTTCGGCAAAGTTGTTTCGTTCGTTGCGACCATTATCTAATCATTCGTATACTCCACATAATGGTCACACCTACTGAAACTATTTTATCGTGGCAATCACTTGAAGCAAGGTCTGACGATTAAGAGGGATGTAGAGGTCATTTCAGCGTCACGCGATATTTGAATGGCCCAGAAGCAGAGCTTTGCAAAGCCCTCACTAAGATGGCTTCAAGCCTAAAACCCTTGCTAGCATTGGTATTTGAAGTCTCAATTATTTTTTAACGCCGAGAACTTCGAATTACCAATTATATTAAAAAGTAATTAAATTCAAATCTCTATGCACCTGTGCAAAGGGCTTGAATTGCTTCAAAAAGGCTTCAAATACATCAGAAGGCTTGTATTAAATTATATCTATTAAATACAATTGGGCCTCAGATACATCACGAAGCTTAAAACTCTTTTAATACTTTTGCTTTTTACTTTAAAGGAGATTCGAGCATCCTAAAAGAGCATTAAGTTCATTTAAATAACTTTAATCACTTTAAAAGGGCTTATGTATTTTGAAAGTGTTTGAACCTTTATCTTTAATTACATATTAGGGTCCGTTCATATAAATACGTTCGCATACAAGGGGGGGAAGGGTCTTGCTGAGTGTGACAAGATGTGACAAGGGGGGACGGGGGGTCTACGGCAACGTGACGTTCGCCGTTCATCAAAAAATTTTACTGAATTTTTACAGAATCCTTGGACTTCTGATTAATAGAGATATTATTTATTTGTTCGTTACAAAAGATATTTATTAATTTATTTAAATTTTATTATGAAACTAAAATAAATATTTTTGACTATCAAAATTTGTGTATTATGAATCAAAATTTATCATGTTCGGGGGGAGGGGTTTCAGTTTTTGTCACGAAATATTTACAGGGGGGGTCAAAGAAAGTGTGACACAGCGTGATAACCGGGGCGGAGGGGGTCAAAAAAAGCTAATTTTGGTGTGACGTTGTTTATGAACAGCCCCTTCCAAAGCATTTCTACAAAGTCATTACAAAACCACTACTTGTTCGCAAAATACTTTGTTTCTAAGCCCTTAAAGGACTTAAATCACATTCTTAAGAACAAATCAGTTTGCAACTTTCTCCCTACTGTTTTTGCATTATTTAGTAGTCTACTGAAGATCCTATACGCATGATGTCAGACGTATTGCGCGCGTCGATACTGCGAGCCTTTACTATAGTTTAAAGTGCCTATAATCAAAATGAAGGTTTACTTTTTGGCGTACCCTCGTATTTAGTGCCTTTATTGAAGTTAACAGAGCAAATAAATCAAAAATTCCTGTCCGAGATTAAAAAATGATTAGGGAATAATTCGAAAACCATGTATCGTTAATTCTATCAATGTTCGCAATTTACTCGACGTAAATCTGTGTAGTGTTAGTGCAGGGTAATGTAATTAGTAAATCAGTGTTCACCAATATTTACTTGGGTGGTTCAATGCGGCCGCTAATCCAGTTTCGTTCCCAAACCACGCCAAATCCACCTACATCCAACGACCCCTTCACGATGACGAGAATTACTGCCATCAACATTAAAACTGTTTGGATCACGTCAGTCCATACAACCGCTTTTATACCTCCCTAAAAGTTGCTTACTACGTAATGTGCCATTGATTAAATTTAATTTATTAAACGTTTCAACAATGTAGATAGCAGAAAGGATTTTAAAAACTCATATTTAACTAATTTAATAATAAAAATGCTTACCACTGATGTATAAAATATACAAATTGCGCATACTATTGGCGTAACCAGGTGAATATTTACACCAGTAACTAAAATGCAAACAAATCAATGAGTATATGTATGTACATACATTCATAATTACGTAAATTATTGACAATCCTGATTAAAGTGATTGGTACCTTGATTAAAAGCCAGAGCAGGTACATAAACCACCAAAGGAAGCCATGATATCTAAAATTAAATACAATAAAATTAAAATTTGTTTGTCTAGCAAACATTGCTTTCGAGAAAAGTTTTTGATAGTAAAAGAAAATAGGTCTGGCGAATTTCATTTTATAAAAACAGAAAATGACAAACAGAGAAAATTTGATTAAAACTGCTTGAAAATTAATACCTTTAGTAAGTGGAGCAGAAGGAAGTTAGTACTTTCACAAAAACTATCAACTTAACACTGTTTAATAAACGACGTACCTACCAAGTTAATAGAAAAAAGGAGGGCTCCAAAAAATCTTATGCGTTTGTCAAATCTTCGTTCCAAATACTATAACAGAAGAAAAAATCATGAGAGAATATATATACATTTATTTGAGATTTTTCCTGAACTACTTTTCGTTTAATACTTCAAACATTATTGTTATATTATTATTTACAGAAAAATCAAATGTCATCAATTCTTTAAAAATGTAATGCATGTTTCAAGGGGAGTAAATACTAAAGTACAGGGAGAATTTTCACAGTTACAAATCTATCTACAATCCATTATTCAATAGCAAATCATTTATTGTTTTTTACAAATTATGGATTAAACAATCTATTAATCAAACAGACGACCATTCGGACACCAACTGATTGAACAATCGATTGTTACAGAGATATCGATTATTCTTAAATAATTAATATCCTAATAAAATTACTCTGAATGTAATTTTGCTTTGACGTTTACATAACCGTTATTTAATAAATTAAAAGAAGAGAAAAGAGAAAAACACTTGGTAGTTTGATGAAAAGACTTAGGCTTTCACGGCCGGCGTTTTCAGAAGAAATTGTGAAATTCGGGCTTGATGGCCGTGGTCTAGGATTGTTTGTTCTTCGGTGCTGAGACACAACCGCAGCGATGGACATTACGCCCACGCTACGTTCCCTGAGGATGCCAACCACAGTTGTTGGCGAAACGTCGGATAAGACACTTCTTCGGTGTTCTCACCGAAGAACAAACAATCCTAGACCACGGCCATCAAGCCCGAATTTCACAATTTCTTCTGAGAACTTGGTAGTTTCACTATATATTTATTAACAATTCTTGACGACAGTCGTTTCGGTTGTTACACTATTATCAAAAGAGAGATATAGGTACTATATCGAAACGACTGTCGTAAAGAATTGTTAATGAATACCTATATAGTGAAACTACCAAGTGTTTTTCTATTTTCTCTTCTTTTAATTTACTTAAAAATATTTCACTAAGTGGCAAATAGCCGCAGTATTGCAACTGTTACCTATTTGTTTTGTATTATGAAAATGTTTAATAATTATTTTACAATTGATATATTTCTCCTCAGTAGGTACTTCTATTTTAGTTTAATAATTACTTAAACGCAATGTTGGACGTCATTACTGTAATTGCCCTCAAGACCCATTTTTTTATTGAATTGTAGACAGTCACATTAAATTCAGCTTTGATTATCGTATTTCACAAACCACAGACGTTTGGGAAACTAAACAGTAAGGATAAAAAACTTGGTTCACAAAATAAATTATGAAAATGAAAGAACCAATTTTGTGCTCATTTTTTATGATAATTTAAATTACAAGTTGGATTTTAAGCGTAAAATATTTGATAAAAGGACTGAAAAGCATGCGGAAGGATAGAAGGACATAATACGTGAATTAAAAAAAAAAAAAAAAATGAAAGATTGAATTGGAATTTGTGTAAATACCAAACTTTGATGTTTCATTAACTATTTATCAGACGATGTCAAAATCCCTGGCAAAAATTCTTGAATTAGAAAATTCTTCACGTGATTTCCTTGATATTGTTTCCATATTTACATCAGTGCCCTTGCCTTAAATAAAAACAAGAATTCTTGAAACCGAGCGTCTCGTGAAATCCCCATCGGATTCAAAGAACACTGTCACCTCTTTTAAATAAATTTTATATAAGACTCTCCATGTGTATTTTTACTACTAATTATAAATAAGCTGAACGAATTACAATAAAAATCACGGCTGTAGTACTTATTGTATTTTTAAAATAATAATGTTCGGACAAGACTACTTTAAAAGTTTTTGGTAATTATTTAGAATTGGGACTCCAGACAAAAGTCGCTCCAAAAATTTTTTAGCTATCAGAGAAGATTCTGTAGGGTAAAACTATATGTTTTAGAGCAGGGGAAGACATTTTCAATGATTATTTAAAAACTAAACTAACCTAACCTAACCTAACAGAAGGGTTTCCAGAAGGTAGAAGAATTTTAAGAATAAATTTTATCAAAAGCCTTGTTTAGGATAGGTTAGGTTATAAATAATCATTAAAAATGTTTTCCCCCGCTCTAAAACATAGTTTTACCTTACAGAAGGTTCTCCGATAGCTAAAAAAATTTTTAGAGCAATTTTTGTTTGGAGCCCCGATTCTAAATAAGTTTTTGGAGGATGGTCAATAGAAACCAAGGAAAAGTTGTCGAGTGTTTAAGATAGTGCTTGTCTTCTGTTGCAAAAAGAGGGGGCACCCTATTATTATTGAAATCCTAGTAAAAAAATTATTCAGAAATAAAAGCTGTTATAAGGATTGTTACATTAAAAAAATGGAACAAGTACCATTTTTTCAGAACATTTGTAATTTGACTTCGATATTTTGCTGTGTGAGCTTTTCTTGTATTAAACACAAAGCAAAAGCACATTGTCACAATTACATTTCATTAGTTTCATACATACAGGTTGCGAAAGCGAGAACATTCAGGTTTAGAAAACGTTATAGTACCTTTTGTTCAATTTTTTTTAAAGTGGCAGTTGAGACAATAAAACTGCCATCAACTGACCGCATTTATTAATACCTACCTGGAATTATCAATTAGGGCAAAATTTGTTTCATTATGTTAATCACTCATTCTTGCAAAGTCCAAAATAATTTGAAACTTACAGGACTGTCTACAATTCAATAAAAAAATGGTTGCAAATCTTGAGGGCAATTACAGTAATGACGTCCAACATTGCGTTTAAAAAAATTAGACAATAGTTATGTTTTCGTCCATTTTCATACAGATCCCAATAACCATCAGTGCTGTCAATGTTCGTACGACATTTTGAGACGACGCTAATTACCACGGAAACCTCGGAAGCATTCGGCGTTTTCCAGAGAACTTCGGCGAGGTCTCTGGCGGGAAATTTGATCGGTGTAAGCTTGACGTCAAAAATGCGAAACGGTCTAACCCAGTCTAACCTCAAACTGCCGTTATTGTTTTGATGATTGAATTGTTCTATCTGTGGATTATTTGGCCGCAGACTTAAAAATAAGTGGTTTAAAGTTACTATCATTATGTTTGCTGTAAGACTATTTTTTATTTTTATGTATGTGTTAGTTAAGGATAATAATATGCTTTACAGGAATCGTTTTTAATGTGAAAAGAGACTATAGTATAATAATTATTGTAAAACAATAACATTTGTTTGTTTGTATGGAGTTATATTTTAAACCACAAGTCAGATTTTCAATTTTCTTTTACCATTAGAAAGTCTATAATATGGAGAAGGTTTTAGACTACAGCTGTTACATTACCACTTTATTGAGAGGGTGTATTAGTGATTTCAAAACTGAAATAAATGAATCATCGTACATTAGCTGCAAAGTTGAACTCAAATATAAATTTTCTAAAAAAAAATAATCAGTAATTACGTATCTGGAAACAAACTTTTTTTATTACCAATTACCCTTAAAAAGTGCACTCCATGTTCCTGCTATTTATCCTGCTTAACAGCTGTAAAATGTATGGTTAGATTGGGTTAGACCAAGCGTTTGTTTATAAGTTCTCCAATTCAAATTCGCGCCACTCCTCGTTTCCCGATGGTTCTGCGAAAAGGATCGAATGCTTCCGAGGTTTCCGTGGTATTTAGCGTCGTCTGACATTTTGTAACTTCTTTTGATGGAAGAAACATATTTTAACTAATTCCAAGATCTCCATTTTCGCATACTGTATATGGCTACATTAAAAAGCGAGAGAGATGTATGAGATGTGGTGACATAAAAATGCATTATAAGAGAGATGGAGATTCATTGAACTTTCGCTAATGGGATAATATTCTATTTTTAAAATATGTAGGTATGCCTTTTCCGGTACATTTACTCTAATGCTCGTTCCACATTAATGTGGTAATGGTCATTTAGAGTACCACAGGACAGCAACAGTAAAGAGAACACTTAAAAAAATAAAAAGTGCAACAAACAGCAAAACAACGAAATTATTTTACAACCTGTAATAACAAACAGGCTTTAATAAGACGTTAATTTTAAAATTGCTGGAAATCGAACGGAAAATGTACATACAACTGTAAAAATATAAATTAACGTAAAAAAAATAGATGTGTGTATCCAGTTGTAACAGAAACAGTACACGGGGTCTTTTAAAATAATTATAAATAATAAAGATATTTCTATTGTAATTATTGCTTTTTGTGTAATTGTTATAGAAACGTACAACTTTTTTGGCGGTGCTTTATTTAACTCTACAGACGCAGTCGAGTATGTAATATGTGGAATATGTTTATAAGTTGGACAATCGACATACAATATTTTAATTTTTTTCTTAACAAGACCTCTTCTACTTAAGTACAGAGTCACAATACCGCACGTTCCACCTTCTTCCGGTATTATCAGGCCACGCGCCCAAAAAAAAAAAAACAATCAGGTTAAAAATGTTAAATGTTCACGGTCTGCAGAGAAAAGGCAAGGACGTCCCGATAGAGTTCAATATCGAACAATTTCAAATAGGCAAATATTGTATGACCAAATAATGGTATATACAGGATTAGCCGGCGAAACGGGAAGATTTCATTAATAATTTTATTGTTGAACAATTATTTTTTAATAATTTTTAATACATTAATGGGAAATAAAAGAACTGCCAATTGGTTTATAGATAATGTTAAAAAAAATTTTTGGATATCTACCTCGTCTGTAAAATGTCCTCTTTTGACATTTCTGAAGTCTTTGAGTCGAGCCTGAAAGTGTGGTGTGCGATTTCGGCAAATGGAATCATTTTTTGAAAATGAAACTAAAAATGCCTTTAGAGTTGTTTCTTAGCGGTATGTTGCAATTATTCAGAATTTCTTCACACCACAACTTTCTAGCCAAACATCCAAACTCGAAAGGAAGGAAGTTCTGAATCATTGGAACATATCGCTCAGAATTAACGCCAAAGGCATTTTTAGCTACATTTTCAAAAAATGAATTTATTTGCCGAAATCTCACACCACACTTTCAGGCTCGACTCAAAGACTTCAGAAATATAAACAGAGGACATTTTTCAGATTGAGTATCCAAAAAAGATTTTTTAACATTATAAACGAAATGGCAGTTATTTTATTTCCCACTCCCATATGCTTAAATTACACACCAAACTTTCAGACTCCGCTCAATTAGTGCAGACGTAGTATTCAAAACTTTTTTTTAACATTGTAAGCCAAATGGATATTTTTTGTATTTCTCATTTATGTATTAAGCTGTAACTTTATGGAAATCGCCAGGACCGGCGTCAAATCTGTCAAAAAATTTTGCTTCAAAATCTCAAAGTGATATAAGACATAACAAAGACTATTCTTGGTGCAATTTTTGTGAAACTGCATGATTAAATCACAATACGAAATAAAACAACGGTACCGTTTCACTATTTATTTTGTCTAGCTCGACCAATTTGTATCGACGCAATCCAGCCATTAACAAGAGCAATCCAGATGATTACTAACTTTAAACCCCTACGTTATCACTATTTATGTATTCAAAAGTTAAAGAGAAGGAGAGGGGAATTGCAAGTAGTTAATTCGATTTGGTTATTTACTAAATGAGTATTATTGAAAACGGCTAATTTGATTTCCAAATTCTCTAACATTTAGGAATATTACTATGTAAAAGTTTGAAATTATTAGTATCTAAAGAGTGATTGTGTGTGATGCAGTGCTTGGCCATTCCACTCGAATTACATTTTTTATCTTCTATCGCTGCGGAGTGTTCGGCGATGCGCTTCGAAATTGCTCTTCCCGATTGACCGATATATGTGGCACTACATTCTTTACAAAAAACTCCCGATACTGATAAATATAGGGTCTACAAAATTTTTTGTAAAGATTGTAGTGCCACATATATCGGTCAATCGGGAAGAGCAATTTCGAAGCGCATCGCCGAACACTCCGCAGCGATAGAAGATAAAAAATGTAATTCGAGTGGAATGGCTAAGCACTGCATCACACACAATCACTCTTTAGATACTAATAATTTCAAACTTTTACATAGTAATATTCCTAAATCTAGAAAACTCTCTATGTTAGAGAATTAGGAAATCAAAAAAACCGTTTTCAATAATACTCATTTAGTAAATAACCAAATCGAATTAACTACTTGCAATTCCCCTCTCCTTCTCTTTAACTTTTGAATACATAAATAATGATAACGTAGGGGTTTAAAGTTAGTAATCATCTGTTGCTTTTGTTAATGGCCGGATTGCGCCGAAACAAATTTGTCGAGTTAGACAAAATAAGTACATAGTAAAACGGTACCGTTGTTTTATTTAGTATTGTGACAAGACATTTTATGTTCCAAATGCTACCAAGAACCCATGATTCCAATTTTACTGGCTAACCATGTACAAGAAAATCAAATGGTGTTTGACTGAACTGACAAGGTACATCTTTTAATAATTCTTATTCATTGTCCCTTTCTTTTAATTATTTGTTTAAAAGTCTTGTGTAAATCAAACTTTTAAAAAAGTAAATTGAAATAACAAAGGCCATATTCATCAGCAACAAAACTAGAGTTCTTCACAAAATACACAACGTTTTACCTAAATGACATTGAAACAAAGAATTAATTCATGATAATAAATAAAATCTGAAAACTTGAAACAGTGGTTGAATAGGGGTTGAAGTAGTAGTTGATTTTTGTTGCTGAATTTTGCAATAAAAAAAGAATGTACATTTGGGCTCTAAAATCTATATACTCCTTTGTAAATATAGACAAACTTTAATTTTAGTATTACAAAAGCATGCCATCCCTAATAATCACGGTTCAATTGTACACATTAACTGATTAAACTTAATGAGATATATGGTGGTAGTTGAACATAAAAGCGACAAGTGATTAGCAAATCACGTTTAATTAATAAATCCACAATATGAAGATTTAGTTCGTATTATGCTAATGCTTTTAATCATGCTTTCATGCTACATACAACCGTATATAATATAAATATGATATTTATGCACATTGACGGCCTTTTCTTCGCAGCTATTTAGTCGATGAGCTGCTATCTATATTTGCCTTAATATGAAATAGATTTTTTCATTATTTATTGTAAGTATACAATTTAAGCTTACCGAGCCGATACAATTTTCCAAGTAAAAATCTCTGGAAACATATTGGTCATAAAGAGTCGAAAACGAAATCTGAGTACGAAGCTTTACCGATTTTAATCAGAAATTATACTTAACCTGATGTTCACGAGTAATGTGTTTCGCATTTCTTCCTGCGACATAATGTTTTTGGTTTGTTTCTTAATTTAATTAATTATTAGAATAACAGAAACCAAAGTAAAAAGCAACATGTCTAATGTCTATATCGATTTTAAAGTGAGAGGGGGATTATAATATTTAAATGTCTTTCCATGTACATGATCCGACATCCGGGAACCGCCACTGTTTCTAAAAGAAGTTTCCTAAATTACAGATTCGAGCTATATTTGTGCACTTATGTTTCCATGCATTTCAAAGACTTCATTCTCATGCTAGGTACCTACCTATAATATAATACTTTACTGAGTTTATTACCTCATAAGTTGAAGTGACTTTTAGATTATGGAAAACAGGTAAAAATACATTTTCCATTATAATAGCCATTAGTATAACACCTCCGAAAATGTACACGTACTGTATTCCGAACACGTATATTTCTGTGGGAATGCCTAGTAGCGATATACCACTCACGAAACTGTAAAAAAGTTCACCAATAGTGAAATTAAAATTAAGGGATGTTATTGTTTCATGCAGTTATAACGAATATTCTCTGCTCATTAAAGTTCTGTAGGAAGTTTTAAGGAACAAACTATACTCTATTGATGTTATTGAGGAGTCGTCACTTAATATACAGGGTGTCCCATAAGTTGACGTCCAAATGAAAGGAGGTTGTTAAGGAGGTCATTTCCAATCAAAATAATCAGATTTGTTATTATCCGAATGTTGATGGTTCGTAAGCTATTGCAGTAAGTATTCGTGTTTTTTCCAAAAATAGTTTAGTGTACCTAGAACATTCAGTTCCGCCAATTTTTCATTTTATTTGAAGTGACGTAAATAAGAAGCAAGCATACAACCGGAAATGTTCAAGTATCGCGAAACGTTTATTATTTAGTGTAGAATCTCTGGTACAATTTGCGGTTAGTGACAATAATGCTATGAATTAACACCTTCAAATGTTATGCCGTCTATGCAAATAAATTCAAAGAGTAGATTATGGGATGGGTAAGTAATACATATAGCAATGACTATCGTTTATAAAATTCAAATTTTAGATTGCAAAAGCGTTTGTTTACATTCCTTCATTATTTCGGCCTCTAATAAAGTTTTTCTTACGCAAACCTCGCGACAAGCTTTTATGATTATATAAATTGTGTATAATGAGGTTATAAGTTGATAGTTAAAATTTTAAAGAAAAATTTTATTTTCTCCTTTTTAGAGCATTTCGATAAAAGCTTTTTTTAAAAAGGTTTTTTGCTTTTGATTTATTTTTTACTTTTTAGGTTTCTGAGTCTGTTCATCTCGTTCAACGCAATATTGTTTGATTTTGCAGACCAATGCATATCGGTCCAATGCGATAAATGCTACCCTGATTGCCCGAATTATTTATATTTGTCTAATTGAAATTACTATTGTTTTAATATGCTATGACATGTATGAGCAATCCTATTTTTTAATAAGGCCCACAGAGCCAGGGGAGCGCTTGCATTTTGCGGGCAAATTATTTACGTAGCCTGTATACCTCTGGAGTCAACTCATAAATTAAAAAAGAAAACGAATTGTTATTAACATTAAACCAATAAATGTTCAAAATGTCTACCAGTTTGCTTAAACAAGGCCCATTTATCAAAAAACACATATGCATCAAAAACGACGACCACCATTACCATTTCTAATAAACAAACGATAACATTGTCGTCACTAACCGCAAATTGTACCTTATGTGATTCTACACAAAATAAGTAACCTTTTGCGATACTTGAACATTTTCGGTTGTAGGATTGCTTCTTATTTTAAAAAAATTAGCGAAATTGAATGTCGTTTTTTCTTTGTGAGTGCTATTTGTCTAAAATGACAATGTACAATATTTGAAAATATCACAAATGGATATGTACACCCTTCAAAACTGTAATTATAAAAAATGATACGCAAATAATAAATAAATAAAATAATAAAAACAAAAGATATGGGGATGGAAAGAGTATAGTATAGTAGAAGATATTTATAAAAGGTGTATAAAATGGGTATAGCGTTTAGAAAGAAGTACCCCAGACTACATCTTAAGAAGGGAAACAAAACGTGGTAAAATGGTGGAAGATACAAGAAGGAGGACTGTAAAATATGAAAAAAAATTAGGGGAATTACCGGAAGGGGATCTAAGAAAATAGATATGAAAGAAAAATATATTGGAGATCGGAAAAAAATATATGATGTGGAAAGGACCTTAATAGAAATGGCAATAAGTAAAGAACAAATAGAAGAGTGGAGAGGAAAGGGATTGAATGAAATAGTAAGAGGTGAGGATTTGAGAAAAATATGGGAATCAAGATACGCGAAAGGTATGAGGGAGTTTATATGGGTAGAATGGCAAGGGGATGAAGTGCCAGGATATCTAAGAGAAGGAAAAAGTATAGAGATAATAGCTAGATTCAGAATGGGGAATGAGTGTAATGAGAATAAGTTTTGGATGAAAGAAAGTAAGAGATTGTGTAAAGTATGTGAAGAGAAGAGTGAATTAGTGGAGCATGTATTAGAAGAAGTAACGGGGAAGAATGAGAGGGAGGAGCTTGGAAGGATAATAAATGCGGATGGTAGTGTTCTGGCCCTATCGAAACAATTTTTAAAAAGGAGAGGTGTGGAAAGGGGGGAGGGCAATACAAAAAAAAATGATTATAAGGGAAAAGGAAGAGAAGTGATTAGTTTATATACAGAATAATAAAAATTTATAGGTTGGAAAACAAATTGCTTCTTTTTTTTCCTTTATGTGTGGAGATGTATATATAACTTTTTGTTTCAATAAAGCTCTTACATGATACGCAAATAAATTATCGAACCGCTACTATTATTATCAAACTAGGTACACTAAACAATTTTGGGAAAAACACAAATACTGCAATAACTTACAAACCATCAACATTCGGATAATAACAAATATGGTTATTTTGATTGGAAATGACCTGCCTAACAGCCTCCTTTCGGTTGGACATCGACTTATGGGACACAAGAATAAAAGATATTGTTACAGAATCAAACTCGAGGGTATAACGGGTTAAAGATCTTTTATTGCGGTTTAAGGCTTTTTCAAGTATAGGCTCTAAAACCTACTCGTGAAGTCCCAAACAACAAGGCGAAATGTCGGATGTTGGTTTTTAATAATAAAAGATTTTTAACCCTTTCATATTTCGAGTTTGATTCTATCATGGTAATTAGGGGGAGAATAAGTACTTAAGTAATATCGTTACAAATAATTTAAAACTAAAGCTATTTTTAAAGAGTAAACTACTTTTGGTTAAATGTATTTTATAGTTCTTATACAGTGGCAAGTAAAGACTATGCTCAGATGCTTTATATTGAAGGCTTAGAAATTACCTAAAGGTATAGAATCATTTTGTTAAACACCTTGTAAGCAAGTACCCTGTAACTAAAGGGTTACAATCAAAACATCATGAAGCACCTTTTTATAACATACTCTACTCTACGGGATAGGTACCCAAAAAAAATTTATTATACTTCATTCATTAAAATTATATTAATTTTGACTTGTCTGGTGTATAGAAATCTACGATAAATTGACAAATAAAATTTTCTTTTTAAAAATGTGCAAATCTATCAGTTTATAACTGTTGTATTACTTCTTTTTCGGTTTTCTTTTCTAAGAGCGCACAGCAGCTTGAGTGACGTGATAGTAATTTCTTTCTGTTGTTTGCTTGAAAATTGAATCCCCGGAGTCTAACGATAAGCCAGTGGGAAAATTAGGAGTAGCAGAGTTCAAATCTAAGCAACGAATAACAAAACAAAAATATGACAGTTTTAACTACAATTTGATTTATCTGGTATTTGTGCTACAATTGTTTCGTTACGCAGTTATGTCATCGCCTGATGAAGTTACTGTGTAACGAAACAATTGTAGCGATTTATAAATAAATCTTTTGAAACTTAAACCACAGTGTTTTCTTTATTATAATTATGATTAACTATAATTTTTGATAACTAACTACAATATTTTCTTTTTACAGTTTTAAATTTTGTTTTGAGAAAGTTCTAAAAGTTTAGACAAAACATAAGTAGAGTGTTTGATTATTTAGCATTATTGTAATTAAAGATTGCAAATGTGCAATGGGTTTTTTAAATCCTAATTAGTTAGTTATTTCCATAGGTAGTTTAACAAAAACACCTGCATCGCCTCTCTTTACTGGGTAGGAGAGTCAACTCTCCTAAATGGATAGGAGAGTTGAGTAAATCACCGGATAGATCTAATTCCAATTAAAATGCGTAGTAACATATTCTACATTCTACCTTTGTATTTTCGACAACAAAATAGTGCAATGAAAATTTTATGTACACTGTTTGAAAATTCACTTACTTACTAATGAACAGATTATAATAGATTTAGCCGCAACTTGCGATAGGACACCTGTATATCAGTGGCGGATTTACCAGCAGGCTGAATAGGCTAGAGCCTAGGGCGTCATATTTTAGGGGGCGGTAATCTTTGCTCAAAAATTTTTTTGTCTTACAGAAAAAAAAAAAAAAATATTATCTTATACACGGAAAAAAACGAGGCTCAAAAAATCAACAAAAATTACAATATTTTAGTGCTATACAGTATACTGAATACACTAAAGTCTGTAGGTATATGAAAAATTACTAAACGCTTATTTATAAAATATACTATTGTGATTTTGAATTATTAAAATATTCCAATAGCGTTTAAGTATTAAATTTTAAATTTAGTATTTTGACCTATTTCTTTATAATTTTTTCTTTAGGCCCACCCACACTATTCAATTAATGTGTGTATATATATACATATATGAGGAAAATTAATACTTTTCTATTGATATTTCTGATGATATTAATCACCTGTTTTAGTGTAGAATAAAAATTTAATAAATGTACACGTAAAAAATTGCATATTGTTGCACAGAATTTCATAAATATTATAAATTTCTTAGAATGATGATAATTTAAAAAAACAATAATGATAGTATTGTAATGAATAAAAGCTGTAAATATTCATTCAACGAAAGTTCTTGTTAACATTCTCACATTTTTAATCCTAATGAATTCGTATCAATATTTATTGATTAATACAATCATAAAGTTGCAATTTCATTGACAAAAAATTGATTGTGATTTAGGGTATAGAATTGCAGGCGTCAGTAGGGGCGGCAAATTTTGAATAGACTACGGGTGGCAAATGTGTAAATCCGCCACTGCTGTATATGCAAACCCTCGTTATCTCTCCTCGCTTTACACTATCTTCAGCGTGCTGATGAAAAGCTCAAAATAGGTGAACTTTTGACCAAGAAATTGATTTTCTTGATTAATTCGTATAAAAACAATTTTTCGTAATCAACCGCTTAAACTACTTTGCAATAATAATAACTAATTACGCATTAATAAACAAAAAGCAACATTAATCTAAATATTTATTAGTTGAAATGTTCATTATGTACATAAACGTGTGAATACCTGGCAATTAGTGACATTGCAATTGGAACAGTCTTCATACTACGTTCTCCAACAAGATACTCTTGAGACGAAATCGCTGCATTATAGACACCGAAGTATATTCCAATTCCTACGCAAATTGCTAACATAAGTACAAAGACTGTATAATCGGCCCAACCGAAACGTCGCAGTGCTGTTTCAATTTCATCCACTCCAATATGCTCTGTTACGTTGCCAAAAATTTTCTCTGGTGTTTCCATCTGAAAACGTATTTTCCAAATGAAACGATTTTTACTGGTTTAGGAGAATGTAGAATACCCATGCATTTTATTTCGATTTTTTAAGAACACATTTTCTATTAAGGTAATTTATAAATGGGTTGTAGCGATTTCAAGTATTTCTTAGAGCATTAGAATTGAATCAGTAAATTTTTAAATATTTTGAAAAATAAAAAAACCAGAGATTTCAAATATTTACCTACTGAATTGTGACATCAGTTTTTAGTATTGCTGTAAGGATGTAAGGTCGTGCCAAAAAGGTACAAATAGAGTTGGTATTTTTAAAAATTTCTAAACATTGTATTTTTGAACTGGTTTTAGACTTTGTTTTTCATTTAAATTACTTTTAGCTACCTTCTTGTCAGCTTGATAATGCCGAAACGGTCGTTGTTAAATAATTTAAAATGCGACAAGTCACGTTGAAATTCAAGTTTGCTTGAATAAAGTGTGTTGCAAATTATTATTAATTCTTATTCAACAGCTGTTACTGTTATTATGATTATTATTATCATGTATACAGGGTTTCTCAAGTTGATGGGCTATTAGAAGTATATTAATTAGTAGAAGGAATTTAATTCTGAAACTTGGGCTCATTTGGTTATTGTTTATGACGCTTCTTTTAAAAATATATTCAAGTCTGATTTTCATCCGGTTATACCCGAAGTCAACACCAATTTTGTTATTTTAAATGGAATGGTATATTTTTTACGCTGAATTCGAATAAAACGCATAATTCTAAGGTAAGTTTGATAACCAACTTTACACCTATGACGATCAGTTTCTGAGTTAATGTAATTTATAAGAAAAAAAATACGGCCAAGTGCGAGTTGGACTCGCCCATGAAGGGTTCCGTAGCAGCAAGTAAAATAATATAAACGTTTTTGCAGTACGTTGTAACTTTGATCGATGTTTAATAATAGCGTATTTTTTTTAATTAAGTTATTGATAAGTAAATATTATAATTAGGTACCTTAATGTTGGGATTTACATCTAACTATATGTCCATATATTAGGCTTGTGATAGCTAAACAAGCTAATGTATATTCCAGTTTGACAAGAAATATTCCCAAAAATATTATCAATTTGTGTGCTCGGGTAAGCGCAGTCGGGAACCTGTCCCCCGCGCGCTCCGCACCCGCTACCGATCAAGCCACGCACCGCGCGAATTATAATTATTACTGTAGAACCTTGTTAACTTAAACCTCGACAACGTAAAAACCTCTACAAATCCCTTCCCCTAGGAGTCCAAAACCTCTTTTACTTAAAATACGAACCCTCTATAACTTAAACGAATAATTTGGGCATCGCACCTCAGTAAGTAATAAAATTGATGTAGAAAATGTGAATTATTTGAAACAAAAAAAAATTACCTACTTTGTTATGTAGAATAAAATAAACTTGAAACAATGTACCTTTAAACCTAAAATAAAGTACGTATGTACATATGTAATATCATTTCGAAGTTTCATTTACATTTAACCTAGCTCGTCTATCTCTATAATTCCTAAACAACCCTCATAAACGGACCTCTGTAAGTAAAAATATAAACCAATAAAAACTCCTTAACTTAAACCCTTAGGAAGTAAAAACCTCAATAACTCAAATTATTTAATGGTTAGAAAATAATGGTTCACGGTTTATGCATAAGGTTTATGTTTATGATATTAAATGTTTTTTTAATTATTTTTATATTTGAGTTGATTGAATGAAAGGTAAATTGCGGTTTACGATTTATGACGTATTAAAAAAAACTACTTACTAGATCTCAATCAAACCAATTCTCGGTTGAAGTTTGCATATTAATGTATATACATCATACATTTTTTTTAGTTTTATCATTCTCTTATTTTCAAAGTTACAGGGGGGGACACACACACATTTTACCACTTTGAAAGTGTCTCTCGCGGAAACTATTCAGTTTAGAAAAAAAATGATAATAGAAACTTCAATATAATTTTTGAAAACCTATCCATAGATACCCCACACGTATGGGTTTGATGAAAATAATTTTTTGAGTTTCAGTTTTAAGTATGGGAACCCCCAAAATGTATTGTTTTTTTTCTATTTTTGTGTGAAAATCCTAATGCAGTTCACAGAATACATCTAATTACCAAGTTTCAACAGTATAGCTCTTATAGTTTCGGAAAAAAGTGGCTGTGACATACGGACGGACAGACAGACAGACAGACAGACAGACAGACAGACTGACATGACGAATCCATAAGGGTTCCGTTTTTTGCCAAACCCTAAAAACGCTACCGCAACCCAAATTATAAAAAATCATAACTTCCATCAAATACGACTCAGATTGTTTAAATTTTTACTAGTAATAGCTGAATATTAGTGCTAACGCCTTGACAAAATTGAACTAAATAATTTATACAGGGCGTTTAAAATTAAATTATAAAATTTAAAAACTTCAAACACGAATAACTTCGTTTTTTCAAATGGCATCTACCATTTTTTATGTTTTCAATCGACTCCTTTTGTTATCCTATTTCGATCTATATGGATACTTCCTATTGTTTTATTTGAAAATTTTCGAGTAATTTTGAATTATTACTTAAAATAGCCAATTCTAATATTTTTCGCATAAAAAGGTGTGCCTTGGAAAATGACAACTAACGGCAATCAATGCAAAATGAAGCCAAAAATCGCATTTTAGATTCATTTCTGTTACAAAAAATAATCAAAAACGAAAACTTCAATTGAAGTATTTAATATAAACATTTGTCTCGAACATCTCCCCAACAGAAATTAAGCGATAAAAAAAGGGTTTTACTGTGATTTTGCTTTGATTGTCGTTAGTTATCAATTGCCAAGGCAGACTATTATTCCGCCAAAATTAATGAAATTATCTATATTTTAAAAATTCTAAATTACTCAAAATTTTTCAAATAAAACAGTAGAGTATCTAAATGAATCGAAAACGAATAAAAAAAGTAATGGATTAAAAAAATAAAATATGGTAGGTGCCATTAGAAAAAAGAAGTTATTCGTGTTTGAAGTTTTTAAATTTTAGAATGTTATTTTGAACGCCCTGTATAAATTATTTAGTTAAATTTTTGTCAAGGTATTAGCACTAATGTTCAGCTATTACTAGTAAAAATTTCAACAGTCTGAGTCGTATTTTGTGGAAGTTATGATTATTTATAATTTGGGTTGCGGTAGCGATTCCTTTTCTATAAATTAAATTAACTCAGAAACCGATCGTCATAGGTGTACAAGTTGGTTATCACACTTACCTTAGAATTACACGTTTTTTTCGAATTCAGTCTAAAAAATATACCATTCCATTTAAAATAGCAAAGTTGGCGTCGACTTCCGGTATAACCGGATGTAAATCGAACTTGAAAATATTTTTAAAAGAAGCGGCATAAACAATAACCAAATGAGCTCAAATTTCAGAATTGAATTCCTTCTACTAAATTTATATACTTGTAATAGCCCATCAACTTGAAAAACCCTGTATACATGATACCACGTTAATTATGTAAAAATATTGAAAATAATACGCAAGAAGTTACTAAGCAACATAAAAATCAATACCAACATTGGGTAAAACAATTTCTGACTTTTTGAGATAATACATAGATTTACTATCTAAACTACAAATTAAAATTAACCAATCAGAACATTTTTCCATTGTAGTGAACTGAAGTCGATTTGCTGCAATGGCTTATGATGACGAAAAGGTAGGTACTGTTCTAGTTTTTGCTTATTTAATTTAGTTCCAATATTTTTGAAATTGTGAAAGTAAGCAGTGCTTATAATTATCTATAGTTTAAAATTTCAAATTAAAAAGTAACATTTCTCTGTTGGTAAGTATGTGTAAATATAATATAAATATAATATAAATATAAATAAATACTGAATTTGTAATGCGAACTGGTTGAAATAAGTTTTTTGTAGGAAATATATTTTACCCATATACATGGGCATGATCAAATGTGAAAAATTTTATCTAATCTTGCTAATTTTTAAGATGTCGGTTAGCTCACCCATGCCTTTGAATTAAGGTTTAGTTTAATAAAACGCTACCCAAAGATTTTGTTGGCAACGCAATATTATGGCAATATTTGAAGCCAACTTCACGAGGGTGTCGTGAACTGCACTTTTATTTTATTCCAAGACAACCATTATACTTAATGATATAATGTGTAGTTTATAAGTGTATTATCGTTTTTATTATTTTCAAAAATATTTAAAAGTAATTAAGATTTTATTGAGTGTAATTACTCTAATCACTTAATCACTGCGATTGTTTGTAACTTTTACCTAGTAAATAATTAAAATTTATATATATATGATACTTAAAAATTAATTTAAGTTTATTTATACTGAAAGTAATTAAACAAAGCGGTTTTGATACTTTGATGTTCATAATTTGAGTAGATGTTGATTAAAAAAATTAATGGTTTGGGAAGTTTCGTCATATATTTTGATTTTTCGGTATCTAACCTATCTAAAAAACGTAAACAGGAGTTGGTGATTACCAGTTCTTGGTAGTTTTATTGGTTAGTCTACTCTATTACACGACGATACATTCTTTAGGGAGAAAAAAAACCCATTATTGAAATGTGAACATTTTTCGAGCAATAACTGAATTTGCAATAAATGCATAATCACATAGACTAGTAATGTTTCTTTATTTTGGCACGTTTTATAAAAATCTACAAGATTTTCGTACGAAATCTTTCCCTTCTCCAAATAGAAACGGTTCCACGGCTCTTGCAATAATGTTGCTCTTTTCTGATCCAGTAACTCTAAACAATGCAACTGATAATATTTATGGGTAGGATAATCATAAAAAATCTGTTGTTTTAATAAAATTAACGGAGAACTGTGTTGGAACTAGATGGAACATTTTTAATAAGTATTATAAAGTAAGAAAAGAACACTCGGTGAATAACTCCATAAATTTTATTAGATACTCTATACGTATTTCGGCATTTACGCCATCGACAGGAGTTTAACAATAACTGAAAATGAAATTGGTTTGTCCAGGTATAAATATTAATTAATGGTTTTTACCCTTCATAAATGTGTTTGGGTTTAACAAAGGTGACTGACTTAGATCTAATTGTTCATTGCGCAAATTATTCTTACAACAATAAAGAGCTCTTTTAATTTCAAGTGTCTCTAAAGCATTTAATTTTTTGTCTTTATTAGCTACATGAAGGATTTGCACGTTATCTTAAATATCTGTACATATTTTGAAAATGACAACTATTCATCTTCATTACGGTGCAGTTTCATCTCTCAATTGTTATAAACAAATGGGCAGTGATTTAAAAAAAAAATTCTAACTTCGCTCCAAAGATACCTAGGAGGTTGCTTTTTTTTTTAATTAAGCGAAAATGATCTAGTTTTAATATAGAGGGACGGCCATAATCAAGTACCCGATTTGAAGCGTTCGTTATTGTTTTATCTGACAACTTTCGTTTGTTTACTTTTGACATTTCTTCAGTGCTCAAGTTTTATTATGAATCGATACACACTAGAGGAACGTGCAGAAATAGTCATTTTATTTATTAAAAACAATGAATCGGTTATTTCAACACAGCGAAATTTTCGCCGAAATCATCCTCACCGTCCTGCTCCAACTGGAAAGACAATACGCCGTTTATGTGAACAATTTCGGCGTAGTGGGATAACGGCTGATGCAAGACATATTGGACGACCACGAACAGGGCGCTCAATTGCAAATATCCAGCGTGTAAAACAAAGCATTGCACATTCAACCAAGAACGTCAACAGAAAGACGCGCCACACAATTGGGCATGTCTCGGACGTCCCTGAGGCGAATTTTGAAGTTAGATTTGCACGCATTTCCATATAAAATCCAGGTGGCACAGCAGCTTCCTCCCAGAGACAATCAACAACGCCTGCAATACTGTCACAGTCTGCTAAACCTTAACGACAATATTGACGATTTTCCACAGAAAGCGATTATGACCGATGAAGCTCATTTTCACTTAAGTGGATTTGTAAATAAGCAGAATTACCGCTACTGGGGTACCGAAAACCTTCGTATTCTTCAGGAAAGACCACTACATCCTTCACGAGTCACTGTTTGGTGCGGCGTCTTTGACCAAGGTGTAATCGGTCCATATTTCTTTGATGTTACGGTCAACGGAGAGTGCTATAGAGCAATGCTGGATAACTTTTTATCACCTCAGTTGGAACTCCTGGGACTGGAGGATATGTGGTTGCAACAGGACGGTGCGACTGCGCATACATCCAGAGAAACAATGGTCATGTTGCGCAACATGTTCCCTGCGCGATTAATTTCTCGATTTGGCGACTTAGCGTGGCCTTCGAAATCGCCAGATCTTTCAGCTCCTGATATCTTTTTATGGGGCTATCTCAAAGGAAAGGTATACGCCAATAATCCTCAGACGGTTCAGCAGCTAAAACATAATATCCGTCAAGAAATAGAGGTTCTTGTTAGCGAGTTGCTGTGCAGTGGCTTTTAAAAGAAAACGCAAAGTTCAATTATTTTGCAAGTTATATTGTAAAAGATCGAAGATGAACAAAAAACGTTTTAATATGTTGAAGGTAAGCTTACGACTACTATTATTTTAAAGAAAGATTCGTGAGAGTATCGAAGTCGAAACAGAGTTGTTATAAACACTACTAATCTAGACAAAACATAAACAGAACATATTTTAGTCTCCTGCTTACATGACTCATAAATAAAGTGTCACATTAATAAAATGCGTATACCTATTAAGCAGCTTAAATATTGGAATTCTTAACATTCTCCCTCAATGTTTAAGTTGCTTGAAACAGTACAAAAAAAAAATGTACAGAGAATTATAATTGGAGACTTAATTACTTTTTGCAGCCGTGGTTGCAGAAGTCAAAGATCAAAACACAATATTACTCTTTCATATTCAATTTATCGAGAATAAATTTATGTTTCTTGAAACCCAATGATTTCGTTAAAATATCCGCAACCATTTCTGCTGTCGGCATATATGAAAGTTTGATATCATTTTCTTTTATTTTGTCTCGAATATAATGATATTTAACGTGTATATGTTTAGTGCGCTTTTGGAAAACATGATTTTCTGACAATTTTATAGCACTTTGATTGTCGTTGTAAATACTAATTGGTTTATCAGGATTTAGAAAATCGTAAGAATTGTTTGCACTAAACATTTCGGTGCATAATGACTTTAAATACAGTGATTCTTTCGTAGCTTCACATATACCAATGTATTCAGCCTCGGTTGAACTTAGAGCTATAGTTTTCTGTTTTTGACACTCCCATGATATGGGCCCTCCAGCTAACATGAAAATATAGCCATAAAATGATTTTCTGTCACATTGATTATTGGCCCAATCAGCATCCACAAAACCAGTTATCGGATCGCAGGATTTTTTGAAAACAATACCCAGATTTATTGTCCCCTTCAAATATTTTAGCACTCTTTTAGCACTTAGCCAATGATCTCTTGTATGATTTTTATTAAACTGACTAAGAAAAGAAACCGGGAAAGAAATATCTGGTCTTGTGCACATCGCGAGATACATGATAGATCCTATCAACTGCTGATATGGAACATCAACAAATTCTCCCTCAACAGGAAATTTTTGACCCTGTTCTAAAGGTGTTTTTGAAGCATTACAATTTGACATTTCGAATCTATCAAGTACCTTCTTAATGTATTGTTCCTGGCTGATTTTTAATTCGCCTTTTGAACGGTTTCTTTCAATTTTCATCCCCAGAATGTGGGATATTGGGCCAAGGTCCTTGATGTGGAAATTCTTATTTAATTCTTTTTTTAAACGTTGTGCCTCATTATGGTCATTATAGAAAACAAAAAAATCGTCGACATAAAAGCGCCACAACCACAATCGAATCTGTCGAATTTTTAAAGAAAATACACGGTTCTATTTTTGATTGTATAAAACTTAATTTTAAAAGTACATTTCTTGCTTTTTCGTACCATAATTTGGCCGATTGTTTTAAGCCATATAAAGCCTTTTTAAGTAAACAAACTTTATTTTCCGATCCTGGCTCTATAAACCCTTCAGGTTGATACATGAAAATTTCCTCATCAATTTCCCCGTTCAGGAAAGCAGTGTTTACATCTAAATGATCTGCCTCTAAGTTTAATTCAACAGTCATTGCTAGTAATAATCTTAAATTACTAAACCTAATAACAGGAGAAAAAGTCTGAATAATCTACCCCATATTTTGGGTGAAGCCCTTAGCTACCAGTCTAGCCTTATGCCTAACTATATTCCCCTTATTGTCTCTCTTTATCGTGAAAACCCACTTGTTTTTTACAATATTTTTGTTTTTGGGTTTATCTACCAATTCCCAAGCATTGTTTGCTTTGAGTGCATTTATTTCGTTTTGAATTGCTTTTCTCCACTCTTCGCTACTCGCGCTTGACAATGCTTCAGAAATGGTATCAGGTTCCAAATTATCTGATACACTTAACATGGAAACATCTGAATCATAATCAGTAATATAATCACCATACCTTTCTGGTTTGCCGGTTACACGTTTAGGATACCTTCGTTCTTGATTTTGGCACTCATTCTCACTCGCGTCGCGTTCACCATCACTCACTGTTGCTTCACTGTTTTCTTCTGGAGTTTCCTGCTGAAGATCAGGAGCCTCGGCTGCCGTATTTTCTGTGGCATCACCCGAATCCGCATCTTCCGGTGTTATTTCCAAGGAAACAGTACCCTGTATAGTAGATACAGTAGAAATACTTGGTGCAACGTTGTCTGGAAATTGGTCTTCCAAAAATATGACATCCCTGGCTATTTTTAGACTGTGATCAGTTGGGTCTAAAAGTCTGTATGCATTGCTTGTCTCAGAATACCCGACGAAAACATATTCTTTACTCTTGTCGTCAAGTTTTTTCTTTTGATATCTGGTACATGAACAAAAGCACGACACCCAAAGATCCTAAGATGGCTTAGATCTTGTTTTTTACCGGTCCATTTTTCTTCCGGTGTTGTACCGTGTAACTTTTTTGTTGGTGATCGATTCAGAAGATATACAGCCGTATTGGTGGCTTCTGCCCACATCTGCTTTGCACTTTTGGAATCAGCAAGCATAGAACGAACTTTGTCCATTATTGTTCGATTGTAGCGTTCAGCTACCCCGTTCTGTTGAGGGCTATAAGGTACGTTATCTCGTGTTTGATACCGCGATCACTGAGGAACTTGTTTAATCGCTCATTGCAGTATTCACCCCCATTGTCAGTTCGCAAAACTTTAATTTTTCTTTCTGTTTGATTTTCTATCATGATGCAGAAATCCTTAAATATGTCTGGCACTTCACTTTTATTTTTCAGAAAGTAACAGAATATTTTCCTAGTATTGTCGTCAATTAAAGTGAAGACATATTTTTTTTTACCCCATGGGACCCATAAGGTCTGAATGGACTAAATCAAGTTTATTTTTGGCAACTCCCTTATATTTTTTATAGGGAAAGGGTTTTCGAGCATGCTTACCCTTGATGCAATTTTCACATCGTTGTGGTTCTTTTTCTTCATTATAGAACACACCAGTAGCTAAGCCATTTTTGAGCAAAGACATGCTGTAGTGGTTCAAATGACCTAATCGTCTATGCCATAGCATTTGGGTATGTTGAACCTTTGCTACATTTACCTGTTCGGTTGCGACATCCAACTTATACAGGCCATTTATGTTTGTCGCAGTAGCCACTGGTTCTCCCATAATGCTACATTTACCTTCGTCTAGAATTTTGCATCCTTCGGAATCAAAATACACACAGTATCCCTTTGATACAAACGAATTTACAGACAACAAGTTGGCTGAGAGATTTGGCACATACTTAATTTTTGATATGTTTCTCTCATCACCGCACGGTTTCAATTTTACGAGACTGTTACCTGTACCACAAACAGACAGTTTTGAGTTATTGGCTACAAGCACTTCCTGTCCCGAGTCTTCGTCTGTCAGGTTCAAAAGGAGTTCACTGTTACCAGTCATATGAGAGGTAGCTCCACTATCGACATACCACGCCTGGTCACGCACATTGTTTACACTTAAAGCTGCCGTAAATAGAGCTTTCTTCCTACTTGTATTGTCCTTTTTGGTCTTTTCAGAACTATTGTGATCTGGACTCTTCTTATTTTGGGGACACTGATTTTTGTAGTGGCCTTTTTGCTTACAGCCCCAACACCACGGAAGTTTTTTCATTTTTCTTGCAACAAATGCACTGCCGCCGTTGTGCTTACTGTTTTGCCACTTTGTGTCTTGTAGCAACTTGGTTTTTATAAAGTCTGAAGTTATTTCGACGCCCGAATTTTCCAGAGCCATAACCATTGGGTCATAGTCAGCTGTAAGACCCTGTAGCAGTATAACTCCTAAGAATTCTTCGTCCAGTGGTTTTCCCATTGACCGAAGTTGCTGTGACAAAGCCATAACTTCGTTAACGTATTCCTCCATCGTGTTGAAATTTTCTAATTTTATTGAACACAAGTTTCTTAGGAGGCGTAGTCGTCTGTGGAGTCCTTTGTCCTCGAATGCACTTTCCAGAGCTTGCCACGCTTCACTAGCTGTATTGGCCTGCATGACATGAGGGTACGTAGATTTGTCAAGAGAAAGAATTATTTTTAGAGAGCTTTCTCACCGCGACGGTTTTTTGTAGCTTCATCTACACTCGATTCCCACTGTCCAGTTATGCAGTTCCATAATCCATCTAGCTTCAACAATGCAGATATTTGAAACTTCCAGTCCGCATAATTTTCACGACCCTTAAGTTTCTCCGCAATCATCCCGACATTTACATTCTCGTTTACCGCCATTTTATTTTTTTTTGCGACGACAACCAAAAGTCAATTGCACGAACTTTTATGTATTACAGTTCCTAACTACCGAACCAATACACACGCGTTCTTTTAACCGTTAATCACAAAAAAAAAATGATTGGGTACTAGGTTCTGGGCCCATAATCCTGTTAGCGAGTTGCTGTGCAGTGGCTTTTAAAAGAAAACGCAAAGTTCAATTATTTTGCAAGTTATATTGTAAAAGATCGAAGATGAACAAAAAACGTTTTAATATGTTGAAGGTAAGCTTACGACTACTAAAGAAAGATTCGTGAGAGAATCGAAGTCGAAACAGAGTTGTTATAAACACTTTACTAATCTAGACAAAACATAAACAGAACATATTTTAGTCTCCTGCTTACATGACTCATAAATAAAGTGTCACATTAATAAAATGCGTATACCTATTAAGCAGCTTAAATATTGGAATTCTTAACAGTTCTAACGCCAAATGTCTTGACTCAAGTTATGGAACATGCCGTAAAAAGAGCCCAGATGTGTATTGCAGTTAGAGGCGGTCATTTAACTGACATCATTTTTAATTGACTTTAGGCTTAAACTTTAAACACAAATAAATGTCTTACCCATATTTTTTTGCTTTTTATTTCCTTGCATTGTACACCGCCGCTACTTAAAATCGGGTACCTACTTGATTATGGCCGTCCCTGTATGAAGACGATTTTTTAAAAAGTGTTCAAGGCAAAAAGGTTTTCCATTTGTTTATATGGTAAAAATGACTGCATTTTTGTAACATCAATTTGCAACAAAAGAAATATTTTTTTGTACATATAATGAAAATTGAATTGAAAATATAACTCTTTCCCTTTACTATCACACTGATAAAACCGAAATTTTTTTTATAATGTGCGTAGAGTGCTGTTGCAAAAAAACAGTCTTCCGGATAAACAAATTTAATTTTGCAAAAACTATCAAACGAATAACTTTCTAATTTTTAACAATTATTTGGTACCACTAGAGCTACCTATTTACGAGGATGTAAGTTTACAAATGCATTTTTACAATAGTTATTGTTAATTGAATATTTAGCTATTTTAATTGTTAATTAGCAATTATCTAAGCAACAAATTGACATTTTTTAAATCGGCTTCGGTCAAGTTGTTGCTTTTTGCATTACCTACAAGATGATTGCAATAAATCACTGTTCAAACTATTTATTTAAATCTGGTAAGTAAAAATGTGTTAAAATTTAATTTTTTTCACTTTTAATTGTTTATTACTCGAAAACGCCGGCTAACCAGGAGAGGAAAAAGTATAGGTATTATTTCTCTAGGTTAATACTTTGCGAAAAACGTATTGGTTTGCTGGATGAGTCAGTGTCCCGAACAAATGCTTATTTCCCTGGACTATGACCTATATAATAACAGCTACATTCTTTACATTTCATTTTATATACACCACTGTTATTTAAAGGGTTAGATTTACATTTGTTATTAACTAAAATTTGTTTGAGTGTGTATTTGTTATAAAAACCAGCGTTTATATTTTCCCGACGCAAGTGTTTCGCTATGTTAAGACTAGGGCGTCCTCGTAAACTAGAGACACTTGTAACGATAAGTAGAATTTGCTCAATGAACAATTAGATCTAAGTAAGTCACCTTTGTTAAACCCAAACACATTTATGAAGGGTAAAAACCATTAATTAATATTTATACCTGGACAAACCAATTTTATTTTCAGTTATTGTTAAACTCCTGTCGATGGCGTAAATGCCGAAATACGTATAACGTATCTAATAAAATTTATGGAATTATTCACCGAGTGTTCTTTTCTTACTTTAAAATACTTATGTGTTGTTTTAGTTTTACTACTGAAACTTCTTTTAGGATAATCACTAACTCATGATATTTACGATTATGTTACGTATCGTAGCTGGTTGGGGTTCGTTTGGCTTGGGAAGGGAGGACTAAAGAAAAAATGGCTAAACGCGTATATTACTATGGTACCTATACATGCAATTTAAACTAATGTCACCCAGTCTGCAATTATTGTAGAGCCCAGAACGACTGTTGGAAGGGTAATAAATTAAATGGTCTTACTTTATGATGTTTTTGTCATTGGGGTGGCGTACGCTGAGGATTTTGTCTTTAAGGGATCCCGTCTCCGGTGAAATCTTACGGTACTTAGCGTTCGCGTTTTTTAGACGTCACTTTTCGCGATTCCCGAAAACTACCGGTACTCTGGACCATCGGATATTCTTCAAGTATATGTAGACGCTTCCGCGGACTTGTCGAAACGACCCCCCTCCAACAGCTTTTCCTGACTCTTTATAGAATTCTACAGTGGTCTTTTCGAAACCCCCAAACGCAACTTCGAATTTTGGTGACGACATACGGGAACCCGGGGGCAAAATGCCATACAGAGAAATTTTGTGACTTGTTTAAACAAATATAACCCAAAATAAAGAAAAATATAATTTTTGTAAAATTCTGGGCACCTACCATACTATTTTTCGGCGTTGAACTTTGGTTCCAAAGCAATACACTAAAAAAACATTTAAAGTATAGTTTCGACCTACACTAACAATAAGAGAAAAGCAAAACAAAACGAACCACAGTCAACAGTATTAACTTAAATTCCGAAAAAAATTATTTTTAGTCACCTCTTAAAGATTAAATTAAGATTTAGCAGGTTGCTTTTTAACGAGTTCGATTTGTCACTAATTTTGTATAAAATTCGGACAGTGTTGTATCCCATGCATTTCTCTAATAGTGGATTCATTTCATTTTTAATTTCGGCGCGTAATGGTGAAGGTATACCTGTCGTCAGTGACTGCCTAATAAATATTTAATAATTCACAATTATTGTTTGTTAAAAAATTTAAATAAACATTCTGACCATTACCATAACAATTAAGAAAAAATAAAATGCACTATCTACTTAGAAATTAAATATGAGCATAAATGAAAATAAAACTGCATAATAAGTTAATTCAGTTTCTAATACGATAAAACTAATTAATTAAAATTTCTTACTCGATTATATGACAAAAAAGGAATTGTCGGAATTAATTTTGTTATCAGTGAATTATGTAATTTGATTAACTAGTTACTAGTTCTTTTTTTAAAGGTGTCTAAAGGCGACTTCGTGCATGTCTTTCGTGCAACATACACGTATTTATAATTTGACTAACTTCATTAACTTACCTTTAATTAAATTTGAATTAACTAACTAAATGTGATACGTAGAATGTACATTGAATGCTCATCACAGGTAAATTTTGATAATGTGTATTGCACTGTCCTAGTGATACAAAATTTCTTTACTTTAACCATTACTTATCGCAAAATAATTTAATCGAATACACTTCGTCTCGACGGATTACAGTACTTAAACTAAATATTATACGAATAAATGCAAATATTAAATAGACACAGTCTCGCGTATTAGTATTAGTAAATAAAGTACAAATTTCTGTTCTTAGCACAAATGTAATAACTAAGCAACGTGCAAGAAAGCAGTTTACTGACGCCACGTTCGCGTTTGTAAGTATACGTAGGTACTACACAAACAGGACTCACATAAAATGTGTTTCAATTTATTATGTAGCGGATATGGCAATCGAATTCAATTTAAAAAATGGTTCGTGGCCTTTGTCATTGTAATGATGATCTCTAAAATGGTTCCGACTGAAACGATCCCTTATTACAGTGCCTATTCTATTTGGATTTTATTATTTTAAACGCTTCACTGTATAAGATTAGAGATAACTGTGAATACAAAAACAGTGTTCCTGTTGCATACATAATGTCATATATTAGTGTCATTATACAATTATTAATAACAGCGTCCTTGCTGATTTTAAATTACGAACATTGTATTGTTATATCCCTTAATATAACAGGAACTATGGCTATATACAGTTAAAACAAAACTTTAACCAATCATACAAATTGAAAGCATAACTTGGTAAACGTGTAGAATTTATTTATTCAACTAGGTACAACTATTTCTGCTTCTTTGACTACTGTCCCAAACTAACTGCATTTCCAAATGCTTATTGACAAAGTTTATCCGTCCCTAAAACTTTTTGAATTGCTTTACTTTATTATTTATACCAAAAACTGGGTGAATGTATGTGTAGTTACTAATTTTTGTATATCACGTCGAAATTTCTGTCTCTACGGTCGGTTTTCGTCTCGTCACCACTGCATATGGACATTTCCTATAAATAAAATTGTATGCGGTCTTAATTTTAAACTCCATCAATCAATCAACAACTTTGGAGTCAGATTTAGTTTTATTTCAATTTCTACGAAATTTAAATTCTATTAATAAAAAATGGTGCAAAGTAACAAATCTCTAGATAAATTCAACTCAGTCATTAAAATAAATATTTCGTATTTTAAAACAATAAAAGTCGATAAATATGCATAATATTTGATGGGAACAATTTTTTTTAATAAGTCAGTGCATATATTAGTGATAGACTTAAAACCTTTACTCTTGCCGTCATTGATTATTTCATACACATGCAATCTTTAGTTTTATCTATAGTACCATACTTCTCCGAAACGGCTTGACCGAATTTTATATGCATATTCAGTAGGTCTGAGAATCGGCTACTATTTATTTTTCATACCCCTAAGTGATAAGGGTTGTCTATCCCTAAGTCTTTTTTTTAATTTTTTGGACAAAATTTTTTATTTTTATTTTTTTTATGATGTGGCATTAAAACATACATATAACCCTTAATTTTCATTCTTCTACCGCCAACCCCCATTTTTTAATAGCGATACTAATACTGTAATAATCTTCAACTCTCAGTGGTCGATAACTGATCAATTATTATCAATCGATTAGTCATCTCCGCCAGGTGTCTACTGATGTCACTACTCACCCAGCAAACAGCACGGAGTGGGGATGAGAATGAAGCAGATTTTTTTAGAATGTTACAGGGAGTTCAAATATGTCCTAAGAAGTTAAAGAATGTTTTATTATAACTTATAACATTTCAGAATGATTTGGCAATGTTCAAGAATGTTCCAGAATCTTGAAGATCATTCAAGAATGTTCCAGAGTGTTAAAAAAAGTTAGAGAATGTTTTGAATCATTATGGGATGTTCTGGATAGTTCTAAATTCGTGAATAGTCTAGAATGTTCCATCAAACGTGTAATATATTCTTATTGCTGCTAGTATTATATATATTCATATAATGTAATGCGATAACAGAATTTTTTTAAAGACAGTTCAGAGAGGTAGAAAATACGTTTTGAGATAAACATAATTCACACGTTTAGCAAATTATGCATTTTCGCACGTGCGATATAAAAAGAAAAAATTACGATAAATGAACGTGAGTAATTGTTATGGTCGGTAAAATTTTGCCTTACCTGCAATGTGTATACAATGTATAATAAATTTTCGTATAACACTGGTCAACAAATAAATTTCCTTTTTTGTGATATGGACGAAACAAGGTGTTTCTTATGTAAAAATATTGCCGAATTAGCTGAAAAATGGCCTTCGGTTTTTTCTATCACCCTCAAATTTTTACTACGATATACGGTATTATTATCTTCTAACACAATATAACTATAGATGCATTATTATTAATACAAGATACAAGATGTCCTTAAGGAGGCTTATTCCTACTTCGTACCGTTCCATTTTGTCCCGTGACTCAAATGTATACCTGAGGCCAGTCCCATTTCGTACCCTGTTCATCGTATAGGTAAACAAGCAGGTAAAATTATAACAATCAGATGTATGTAACGAAAAATAATACTTAAAAAAAGTTAAATACAATAAAACTTTATGTACCTACAAGACCACGACAACAACCACATCTTTCGTGTGATCTTTACATACTGTAACATTGTGATCCTTAGAGATTAAACAAAATAATTTTTTGATTAATAAGTCAAAATGAACAAAAAAAGGAAACATCACCCGAACTAAATACATTTGCTTCAAATCTCTACTGGTTCTAGGAAGATTAATCTATTTATAAATAAATAGATTTGTTTCAAGATAATATAACTCATTAGACAGAATATGGTATTTATTTACGCGGTACGAAATGGGACAATGCCAAAAAGAAAACACCCTTCAGAATGTTATTGTCATGTTTTTTGTTTCTGTAGCATCCCTCATCCCTTAACAATATTCAGTAGTAATTAGCAAGTAAATTATCACCCCATTTCCATTGACATCTGTTTTTCATTGCAGGAATGTCTTCATGGGACCGTTCCTCATATTAGCAATGTAGTGTAGGTATTTAAATTTTCGAAAAAGAAATCGATATGATGATCCATGAGGCGTTTTACAAATTTGCAACAACTAATTTAAAAGTGTTCCAATTCAATTTCGTTTACTATTCAAATATTTCATTTTTCGTATTTCCCCTTGTTATAGATCCTCTTTAATTTTTACTTCAATAATTCTTGGAAATTTTTGTTTGGATACAAGAACTCTCTTCCATCCGATTCATTGCATCAACAAAATTCTTCAATTCCATTGGAACAAACTTTTGATTATTACTAACTTTCTTTTAGTTCTGAATGAAATAATTGTATTTGGTATCTATCGTTGGCAGTATATCATATTTTCTTTTTAAAGAAAGCAGTGAGAGGTACTTGTCATTTTTAGTAAAAAGTAATGTACATACTGAGTTCTGATTACAATTTCGATAGTTCATCCTGTGAAATCAAGCGGGATGCGTGCGTGTTACAGGATAACTGAGTATAGGCGAAAGAAAAAAATCTGTTTTTAGATTTGATTGCAAGGTACTGAAATACATTAGAAACACTTAAAGAATGTCATGGTCACAAATCCTCTATTTATCAGTGTAATTGAAGATTATCAATTAAACATAACCATAATTATGGTGGGTGATTTCAGCTTTTTAATTAGGCCTATTGGGGTTCTGAGGGTATGGAATGTAAGGGAGATGCAGGGCGCAGGGATCCTCTCGCGGTAACGTACTAAGTTGCTAGAGTTTTTAACCTTTTTTTAGACTGTTTTAGATTAAACTTCTGAATTGGACAATTCTGGCGTGGGAACTGCTACCGTTCGCTATAATTACGCCACTGACTATTTATTAAATGAACATTGTTAGTAATTGCAATTTATTTGAATTTATGAAAACTGGACTAACTACTAATGTTCTAGTACCACTTCTTTCATATCCATTTAAATGCTTAAATTTGGCGTCCATTATATTTAAATGATTTAGTTATAATACTGATGATTTGTTCCTAATTAATTACGTTTGAGTAATGTTTTACAGCAAATCAATTATATGCATAAATAAAAGACCATTTCAAATCCAGATAAAGTTCATAAAACAGCGTTATATTGGCTCTGTTAGTTTATACACATATTATTTTTAGGTAAAGTCTGATAAAAAAGATAACATAGTGATTAGAGAACTATTTCCTTAAAAAATATAATATTTGTTTTCGTTAACCGAATAGATAAGTTCTGACGAGTTTCTGTTTCATTATAAAATTAACTTAATTAGGAAAAAAATGTGGAGTGCATTTTGAGAAAAAGAAAAACTGATTAGTAGAAGAAAAATAAGTCTACTACGTCCTTCGAGATCGTCTGACTGCGAGTTTATTATGAAAATGTAATATATAATAAAAAAAATATATAAAAAAGGATACGGACATTTCAGCATTAGATTAAAATATACGAAACAACAAAAATACCCCTTAAAATAAGAATGCTATCTATGAACGTAGTGTAATGACGGAGATATTTGATTTAGGTATTTACAAAATTGTCGATTGTGATAAGATTTACTTGCTGAAACTGGTTCATATTTTAAATTAAAAAACATCAAAGGGTTTCAAGAAAAAAAATATTTTTACAAAAACCTACTAGGTACCATGCTAAAACATGCTTTTAGGAAATATTTATGCCTAAGCTTCTTAACTGATTGTCCCAAGAAATTGTTTATATCAATTACAGATAGGAACTATAAATTTTATTCTTTAGGAGGGCCCTTTTTATACATACTTAAAATTAATGTAAATATTGTGTAAAACAATAGGAGCAGTCTGCCAGTGTTATTATATTTAATTTCTTATTCCTGCTGTTATACCTAATTTAACCCTAAGTAAATAAAATCAATGAAAGTATCACTTATTGTCTACCTACAAAGGTAGGTACTTAAAGTGGATAATGATATCATAATTTGTGTCATCTCCCAAATAAATATTTGTCGATAAATTTTTATTGCTTGGCAATACACCTAATTAAAATAAGTAGTTATTAATAAATTTATCACTACGAATACATATGACGACCATTGATGGTTCTGATTTAATACAAGGAATAATCTCTTCATTAATATTGTACATTTTATCAGAATAAGATAATTAACTGTAATGAAGAAAAACATTAAATATAAAATAACGAATAGAATTCGTAAAGTTCAGGATATCGCCTTTTTGTTTAATCACTTCGAATATATGATAAGATAATGCTTATCAAACGTGTTGAAATCAAAGGATTCATTAGTTGCTGCATGCCTTGCTTTCTAGATCATACGATTTCGCGTAAAACATTTTTAATGAGTCAGAAATAGGTTGTTGTGTGGAGTTGCAAATTATCCTTACAAATATTAGTAAAATTAAATAAGTGATACTATAGACATAAGCAATGGAGGTAAGTGATAAGTGTCCTTAGTTGTAGGTACATTTAAAATAGTTTTAACTATTACGCGTGACTAACAATTAACTTTATCTTTTTTTTACCTTAGTTATAGATATAATATTAACATTGTAGTGGGTATGTTGCATGTATCTGAACACCTGCTGTTTTTTTAAATAATACGGCTGCCGGTTTAATAGTCTGATAAGGCCGATTTTTATGTTGAACAACAACAAACAGATGATAAAATTCTTGTTGCCGTATTTGTAAAGTACTAACAGCCAGCTTAGGGCTAGGACATTTGTTAAAGGAATTTCGGGAGTTAATGTTAATTTTTACAAAATGTACGTTTCTGTTGCTACAATTAATTGTACGAGACATTTCTGAAAACATTGATCTGATAAGACTACAAGGCGGAGGATAAGCAATGTCAATAAATAAATGTAAAAAAATATCAAAATCTAATAATCAACAACGATAAACTCTTACCATTTAATTTTTTTTATTTAGCAAAAATTATGCCCTCAACGACATAATAATGATAAAAATAGTTTTCCTATGAAATTCGATTAAGAAATTTCTGTGAACTCCTATTTCATATTTTTTGTAGGTACTTCTTAATTCAAATATGCATACATTGGTAAGACGAGTCTTTCGTGAAGCGTTTTCAACAGAGCAATTGCCTATACGTTCTATCATCAACAGCTTCTTCTAATCATATTTTGCAGATATGTTTCGTACAATTAGAATATTTCTTGGGGTCATAAATTAATTAGATCACAAGGATCAAATTATTTTTGCACTCTCCCGTCGTTGTCACATATGTTAACATTTGTATGACCCACTTCGCTGGTGCACTTCTAAAATTGTTTACTATAGGTATTTGGGGCTGCTCATTAAATACCCTCCACCCGGTTGTCACGCTGTGTCACACTTTCTGTAACGTCACAAGAAACTAAACACCCCCCCCCCCCCCGGAACATGATAAATTTCGATTGATAATACACAAATTTTGATAGTCAAAAATGTTTATTTTATTTTCATAACAAAATTTAAATAAATTAATAAATATCTTTTGTAACGAATAAATAAATAACAAGTAGGTACTTCTATTTATCGGAAGTCCAAGGATTCTGAAAAAATTCAGTAAAAGTTTTTGATGAACGGGAACGTCACGATGCCGTAGACCCCCCGTTCCTCCTTGTCATATCTTGTCACACTTAGCAAGACCCCCCCCCCCCACTTTGTATGCGAACGTATTTTATGAACGGCTCCTTTCTATTCAAAATTATTTTTAATAAAATTAACAATAAATAACACATTTTAAAAGTTTTACAAATCACAATAAATCAAACGAACAATACAAAATTTAACAATCTTATGTGTTGGTAGTGAACAAAAACACACTTGTAACTTTCACAAATTTATTGTCTAACGACACATGTTTCGCCAACACTGTGGCTTCTTCAGAAATATAAATTGTACTTAAAGCTACTTAGGATACAATTCTATAAATATAGTTTTTAAGGTGGTGAGTGAAGGGTGGGGAACGGAAATAGATTTAACAACGGTGAATGGTTTATATCTACTTGATCATTGAGTAATTTGTCTGTTTTCTTATATTTATTTATGTCTTTACATTCTAATAGTGTTAATTTTATGCCCTTATTTTCTACATGCAAAATTTTTAGGTCTAAATTAAATATATATATTCAAATATATAAGAAAACAGACAAATTACTCAATGATCAAGTAGATATAAACCATTCATCGTTGTTAAATTTATTTCCGTTCCCCACCCTTTATTCGCCACCTTAAAAACTGTATTTATAGAATTGTACCTATCCTCAGTAGCTTTAAGTACAATTTATACTTCTGAAGAAGCCACAGTGTTGGCGAAACACGTGTCGTTAGACCAGTTGCGGATTTACACATTTGCCGCCCGTAGGCTATTCAAAATTTGCCGCCCCTACTGACACTGCAATTCTATACCATAATTCACAATAATTTTTTTGTCAATGAAATTGCAACTTTATGATTGTATTATATTTTTATAAGACTAATCAACAAATGTTGATACGAATTCGTTAGGATTAAAAATGTAAGAATGTTAAGAACTTTCGTTGAATGGATATTTACAGCTTTTATTCATTACAATATTATCATTATTGTTTTTTTTTTTAAATAATTATCATCATTCTAAGAAATGTATAATATTTATGAAATTCTGTGCAACAATATGCAATTTTTTACGTGTAAATTTATAAAATTTTTATTCTACACTCAAACAGGTTGTTAATATCATCAGAATTTACAAAATAGGTAAAAATACCTACTAAATTTCGACCTCTACCGCTGCTACACGTGTTTGGAGCTCGGCGTGAATAGTAGTTATAATAGCGGAAGTGCTGATTAAATACGGCTTATTTTTGAAACATAAGGAAAGATAAGGCTTCTGTACAGGTGGATTGGGGCTATAGTAAAAAATTTGAGTGGCATAGCGAATTTTTTGGCGACTAAAGAGGAAAAATTTTTCCACATAAATATATCGACTCTTCGAAGGTGAAAAAAAGAAGACTAAATACAAAAACAGTAGAATTGGCAAGGGGAAGAGGTCCCGGGATATCTAAGAGAAGGAATAAATATAGAAACAATAGCTAGATTCAGAATGGGGAATGAATGTAATGAGAATAAGTTTTGGATGGAAAAGAAATAGAGAATGTGTAGAGTATGTGGAAAAAAGAACGAAAAGAATGAATCAATGGAGTATCTTTTAGAAGAACTATTGGGGAAGAATGAGAGGGATGAACTTAGAAGGATAATAAATGCGGATGGTAATGGTCTGACACTAGTGAAACAAATTCTAGAAATAAGAGGTGCGGAAAGGGGAAAGGGTAAATACAGGAAAAAAAAGGGAGAAGGAAGGGAAGTACTGTTTTTTAAACATACACTGATAAAACTTTTTGTTACTTTTTTTTTGTACTAAAGTGTGTGGAGATGTTGATGTAACATTATGTTTCAATAAAGCTCTTATATATATATATATACTAAATTTAAAATGTAATAGTTAAACGCTATTGGAATATTTTAAAAATTCAAAATCACAATAGTATATTTTATAAATAAGCAAATATACAGACGTGTATTCAGTATACTGTATAGCACTAAAATATTATAATTTGTGTTGATTTTTTGAGCCTCGTTTTTTTCCGTGTATAAGATAATAATTTTTTTTTATTTCTGTAAGACAAAAAAATTTTTGAGCAGTTTGCCGCCCCCTAAAATCTGCCGCCTTAGGCTCTAGCCTATTCAGCCGGTTGGTAAATCTGCCACCGTTAGACAATAAATTTGTGAAAGTTACAAGTGTTTTTGTTTACTACCAATATGTTAGACTTTAATCAAGTATCCAATCAATCAATACAAATCTTATATGTACTTAAATGGACTTTCAATACATAGATATTTATATATATTATTATATTGTTTATAACTGGTACTTTTACTTTTACTTTTTTGTTATACAGTTTAATATTTACAATTAGACTCATATATGTGTAGCCATGAAGTTTACTCTCTTGCCGCACGATCGTACACTTTGTTGATCCCTTTACTCTTTCTTAACGTGTGACGTAATTTGTGGTTGATCCTACTCAGAATTTCTAAATCCTATATTATAAATTTACTAAATATATGTACGTAAAATGACGGGTGCCTTATTGGATTGTAGAAAAGGAGAAAAGGAAATTAAAAATATGTGTAGAATAGTTAATACATATTGTATTACATTATAGTACCAAATAGATTAATAAAACTCTTACTCATTTAGACAAATAAACGAGTTAAAGAGTTTTTTGAGTCCATAAGTTGAAATTTTGGAAAATACTTCGAACAGGTCAACTTAGTTTTTAAGGGGGCCATCTTTTAATGCAGAATCGGTGATCATGTCATCTCCTCCTTTTTCACAGTTAATCATATCCTTAAAATTTACACAGGGAAAATGGTTCGTGGACTGTTTCTTCTAGGCACAACATAAAAATTATTGGAAAGCTATAAGGATTTAGATATTTTCAAAGTATTCAACTGATAAGATTACATTACTTCTCAATTTACATCACATACAGTATTATTTCTAATAAAATGAATTTATTATCATTTATTAAAAAATAATGAAAATTAAACTTTATTCTACCATAATAAATGTTCAAATTTAAAACCACTAATTGCTATACTATTGTACGTAACCCTTCCAGTAATTCACACTTGATACCATAAATTTACGATTTTAACTAACTCCACAAAAAAATGGTGGGAAAGGTTTGGCAGACGCTTCTAAAGTCTTAGGTACCTGTGCGATCCATAAATTGAGACGTAGTGTAATCTTTAAAGTTGCATATTTTGAAAATAAGTCGTTGTGACTCTACAATTATTTTTGTTTAGACCTAGAAAAAGGAGACCTTTCTAATGACGTATCACACGAACCCTGTTCACTATTTCAATCGGTATATGTTGCACTACGCGGTCAGTTTAGTTAAGGCCATAATCATAACCTAGTTGCGCCACGACAAATTTAATTTTCAAAAGGGTCATGGGATAGTTGAGTCACCAACTACATTTAGGTACGGCAGGTAAAAACAAATACGTATACAAATTCTACAATATTTGAATTGAATTGATTAAACATTTAAATACTGTAACTTCATAATATATCTAAATAATTAGATTAACAACGTTAGTTATAAAATAATTATAAGTAATGGAAATAATTATACTAAGATGAATAAATATTTTGCAACTACGTTGTGTATTAATTATTTACAGCTTGAATATTTATCAAATTGTTGTATTATGTGGGGTAGGTTACGATTGTAAATGTTCCCCCTTTTCCCCCCTTCTCATAAACCTACGTTATTAATTAAATTGAATTTATTTAATTTTTTGTATATAAGAATAGTAATCGTATATAGCAGGGATGGCGAACCTTTTTTGATGTCCGTGCCACAAAGTCATAAAAATTCTTTTTTAAATAGGTAACGTGTCACAATAAAATTTCATTCGAAATGTTAGCGTGGTGAAACTATACGTAAGTATAATTAAACACACAAACAAAAGCAATTCATCTGTAAACAATTTTTTATTAATCAATGTTTTACAAAAAACAATATGCTAGAAACAAAATTCACGTTAAAAAAAATTGTTTTGTTGTTCTATATGGTAGGTACTTCACTGAAATTCAACTAATTCCATTTCTAATTCATTAAAATTTAACCATTGGGAAAGGACTTTTAAATTTAATTTTTCAAATGGTATTGTATCAGGATATAAAATAAATTTGGATTCGACCACTGCGACAGCAACAACATTTAAATATCTTAAGAAGGCGAAACTGGATACGCAAAAATTTTTATCTAATGCGCATCTGTATATACTTCGAAAGAATTCATGCGATATTTTAATAATAAAATGTATAATTTGACGGTTCTAGTTAACATACTAAGACATGTATTCAGTACTACAAATTTATATCATAAACTATAAATTAAGTGTAGATAAATAATTTTTAATTCATTTCTATTAAAAAAGATAACTTAAAAAAAATTTTTGTTTTTGTGCGTGCCATCAAAATTTTCAAACGTGCCACTTGCGGTACGCGTGCCAATGGTTCGCTATCCCTGGTATATAGTATTAATAGATCGTAAATATTTGTATATATCTAATTATCCCCCGAGACATAGTGGCGCGACTCTGTCATAAACTTTTTTGAGATTAAATAATTCTATTTAGGGACTGACCGCATGGCTCATTTAAATTTAAGGTCTTTGATTGGTTGTAAAGAGGGAGGAAACGTGATATAATCACAGTTTGTGTATTAATAGATGTCCCTTCTAAAACTAAGTTGACCTGTTCAAGGGATTTTTCTAAATATGAACTTTTCTGTACAAAAGCTCTGCAGCTCGTTTTTAATGTTGCGCCCTATACTTATTATTAAAGTTAGCCAATGACGAAAATCTGTACCATACCTAATAATAATAACAATCTGGAAAAATACTTACATTTAAACTGTATTTCATAGTACAATAATACAATTCATTTTTTAATTAATGAAAAAAAGACCAATGATAAATTAAAAAGCTAGCTTTACTAATAGAATAGGTATATAAATAAATGAGTAGAATTTTGATTAAAACTTCAGTTAATTGTGTAAATATGGATTTATTTCTACATTTGGTTTTTTATTGATGAAAATGCGTAAATTTATTTTTTTGCGTTTTAAAATCCCGCTTATCCCATATGAGAATTGTACTTATTGACGTCTTTAGTTTAATTCTTTAATTTTTATATCTACACCTAGACGGAATATAGAAGAAGTAAACGTTTAAATGTTTTATTCAAAATAATTTAGGAAGTATTTCGAATATCAACACACTAATGATTGTTTAATTATTGTTTATGGAGTTTCCGAAATAACACATTACACTGAGAGAATAGTAATTTTTACCTACAAATTTATCTCAAATTTTGGGTAAAAATTACTATAGATACATTTGGCAATCGGGTGACAACACATCGTTATGGTAAAGATTACTAAACTGCATAGTAAAATTTGCTGTATTTTATATTATAATGTGTTTCAGTTTTTGTAATAATTGCTGTAAATACTATTATTTTTCTCTATATTCTGAGGTTGTCACTCGACTACCTACAATTTATAGGTAATTTTTACTATGTAATTCTTTCCATGAACATGACAATCAGAAATAAAATTATTTGTATCGCATGAAATAGTTTTCTTTTTGTCTCATACGATAAATTTATCTGATTTTGTTATGGTCGATTGTAAAGTTGAACTGACTCGAAAACCTACTTTATTGAAACTTGAAAGGCATTAAAAGTTTGGGGTTAGTTTACGTAATAATTTATTTTTATTTGATTCTTACCTACGTCTGTATGTATGTACACTAGATGTATGTTTAACAATATTATTGATACTATAACGTTCACTTACATGTATATATATATATATTTTGTATATGTAAATTAATTTAAATTATAATGCAAATTTCGTTCTTTTAGACTGTTGTTGGGATTAGTTACCTGTCTACTATGCCAGGAATTCTTAAAGTATTAGAATTGGTAAGGAAAATAATTTATACGCAACTAAGTGTCACATGTTGAAGAGAATAAAGTTTATCAAATGTTAATTAAACAGAAATTGTTATCTTTTTTCAGCTATTCGATTTTATTGGATTGATTTGTATAGTTGCTGTAGGTTTGGGACTAAAAGGTACAGCATTTTTGATAGGAGCCATATTTGGTTTAGTTTGGACAGGGATACTGTTATTCTTCTATATTATTAACTTAATCTCGAAAATACATTTACCGTGGTTTGGTCTGGAACTCATCGTTGCTGCTGTGTTAGCCCTTTACTTAATTATTGTTTCATCTGTTTGTATAGCAACCCTTGCTGCTGGCTACATTGCAGGAGGGGTAAGTGAAGTTTTCGTTTCGTATCAGTTAATGGTTAACGTAGTAGAAGATGATGTGTGGCACGGTCAAGTTATATGTCTTGCTGTAGGGATTGATTTTTGATTTTCAAAGCCTTCGCATGTTGGGACTCTCCAGAGGGATACACGTGATTGTTCTTTAAAAATGTTTTCTCAAAATGCATTCTGTCGATCAATAATGACATTGGGATATCAGAAAAAATATAAATTCAGGATAAAATAATATTAAGTTTAAAGGATTTTAAAGGAGCTTCGAGAATGAAATATTAAAGAAAAAAATTTCACGACAATAGGTCACTCCAAAAATTTAACAAAAATACGTCACTATCAAAAAAGAAACGAAAACCTTAATAATTATAAATGTTTTGTTCGTACTTGTTTATATTTTCAACTTTTTTTGCCAAATGAGTTCCCAATTATAACCAGAAATGTGCATAAGTATATGGTGTCTCACATGTTTAATCAAAGGCTTCTAACTCATTTGAAATATTAACAAACATGGTCATAAAAAGTGAGATTTTAGAAATAGGATTAAATGTCAAAGAGGTTTTGTGCTGGCAATTTTTTGAATTGACTTTTGCATTTACATTCTTTTAAAGGATTGATTCTTTTTATGATAGCTTGTGCTATATTTGCAGTAATAAAAGTGCAAGATAAAGTAAAAAAGAGAATTTAAATTCATGTAGAAGTATTTCTAGATCCCATGAGCCACAACCTTGGCTGTGTAGAGATATACATAACTCAAAATAATTTTAAATAAATCCCTAAGCATAAGCTCCGGCTATCGCTATTCCCTCTTGGTTCACGAGATTTTAAAAAACTTCTACTTGCGTTTTACGTTTTCCGTGAATAACATTATTAATATAATTCAATTTTCAGGCCTTTGGTTTAATGGCAGCCATCGCATACGGTGCAGATGCTTTCCATAAATATTCAAACATGTAGAAGACAACAAATGGAATTTATTTGTTGAATATATTATTATCTTGCATTTCATAAGTACATATATGTATTATTTATTTATCACGAAAAAAATTTTTATGAATAAATGTTACTTTTTATACAGTCGTATCAATGAACTGTAGGTTATTAAGTTATTATACTTTGTAGTAAATAATCATAATAGTAATAGTAATCACACTAACGTACTATGGGTATGTCCGAAGGAGGTTAATGGGTAAGTTATTTCTTTTTATTTGAAATGAACAATGACCTAAAGGCCTTATTTTTGTCTAAACAAAAGATTTTAGCGAAGAACTTCTTTTTTAAAAGTTATATAAGGATTTTAGTTTAGTAACTAAAACATAAACATTTTGATTTTCTTATACAAAGGAAAAAAATCTGTTGAATGCAAACCAAAATTTTCTTTTTCTAAATTTAATCTTAAATGTCTAGATTATGAAACTGTCAATGAGGTTGGATGAAATAAGTAATAATAAGAAGATCTTGAATAATATTAAAAGTGGTGGAAGAGTTAGGGATTGAGGTATAATTTTTTGAAGTGACGTTTTTCTTGGCCAACCGAATCGACAATATCGACCTATATAGGACATCCTGTAGGATAAAGGTTTCGCTTTAACTGAAGATCTTTTTAAACAAATCCATATATTAGTTTATGTAGCAAAAGATTCCTCATATAATATTGATTTATTAGTAAATGCATTCACTTTAAGTCTTATTTTACTAAAAAGTAATAAGTAGTTATATATGATCTAAGGAGTTATGAATCTTATAAAATAAGTATCGGCGAAAGAAAAAATAGCAAGCGAAACGATTGCAATAGAGCATCGGAACTTTATTTTCTTTGCTGTTTGAAGCATCAAAACTACAGAGTTATGGTCATATGATCGCATTTTCGCATTAAAATGGTAAAAGAGTAGCAGTAGAATTTTATTAATATTGCTTTTATGGAAAATTTATAAGATACCTAATTGATTTTAGGGGTAGTGAACTATTTTTAGGTCATGAAAGAAAAAGAAGGAATAGACCTATTTCTTGAAGTATTTGTAATATCGAAAAGATAGCTTATACTGTTATTTGTAAACAATTAAATTTAATTCACAAACAGTCTTTATTTTTTTCCTCTTTTTGTCTGTCTATATATTTTTTAAGAATTTTTTTTAGATTTAACACGAAATATATAATTTGGAAAAATTGAAATTTCTACGTTACTCTTTAAATTACGAAAAATTATTTTTAAAGCGGCCCCATATCCCTGATAAACGGAAAAAGATATCTTTCATGCTAAAGCATAGCCAACTATGATTCCCATTTAAAAAATATAACTGTGCTTTAAAACTTGACTTAAAAAAATGCCTGAAAAACATGACAGCTGCTTATTTTATTCCTACAAACAACTAAGATAATGATATGCAGCCAAAAGCTTGAAATTTTTAACTTTTGCTTATAACTCGAATACAAAAGACGATAGTCATTTTTTAAAACACTAATACTGTTTTAATAAAGAGATCCAGAAGCCCCCATTTATATTTTTGTATCTCTTTTACAGTTACTTAGTTGTCTTATACGTACAAACATTGAAAAAAGCTTATTCGTACAATGCTCAGAATCAGTCAAGATTACGATTTATTTTACGTTTATTTAATAATCTCGCAATTTTTTAATGGCGAATCAAGTCAAAAGTGGTAAAAATAATAAATAGTTCAGCTTCTAAACCCAAATCAGACAAAAAATAAAACTATTCTCCTTAGTTAACACAAATACAATGATAATGTTACAAATTTGTTATATTGTATTTTAAAACAATGTTTGCACTGTATAAGTTAAGCAAGGCTTATAAGAGTTTATCCAAATTTTGGTCTTCTTAAAAACACATTGTCTCATTTTTCGAATATTGCTCATATTAAATATACTTAATTATTAAAAATGTAATATAAAAGCTCTAATTTATTTAAATCTCGTTTGGCATGCAAGTAAAAATAAAGCTTTAAAGATGAACACAAAATATTACAAAAACATTATTTATATATCACGTTTTGTCTTTGTTTACTATATTTACTTGTTGAGTATTATTTTTTTAAAGTTTCTTGTTCTATAAATAAAAAATAAAAAAATATTTACATTAAGCTGAACATTAAAAAATATACTTCAAGAAAATCGGGCCCCTTAAAAAGCTTGCTCGTTCGCAATCCATTAACCCTCTTATCGTTTAATTCAATCCACTACTGAACATAATATAATTCTATCACTGAATAAGAAAGAAAATTTCGCGGTGATGATAAAATAGCAAAAACTACTGGGTATATTTTCTAGAAAATAATTTTTAAATAGACTTTTTAGGTTTAGAATAAAAGACTAAATAACAAAATTTATTAAATACTTCAATAAGTAGAAGATATAAAAACCAAAAAAATAGTTTAAAAAAATATTTTACCTTTTCTTATGAATGGAAATCCCTTTAACTTTACCATTATCCTATCAAAACAATTAATATTTTTAAAGGATTTGTTGAACAACACCACACAAGCACTCCTTCAACTTTAAAACTATGTATGTACAGTATAGCTAGGTCATATCTTGACTAAATTCAGTCAAGGACAATATAGAGGTGAACTAGTCTCTTTATCTTCCTTAGCATTATCACACAAATAATAGAGAATAAAAATTTTAGTAAACATAAATAGATACAAGGGTCATCAAAAAAGAAATTCGAATATATAAAATTTAACAATAAATAAATATGAATTGCAATAAATACTTTTAAATTAAATAAGTAAACAAATGTATTCATTAAAAATGCGATAGTTGCTTCAGCTAATGGGCCATTTCCAAAGAGTACCAGTTTGTCACTATAGATAAATTATAAAAACTATAAATATATTTGAACTCTTTGAGAACAGCCCGTTGGCTGGATGAATCCGAGAGTTTTTGATAAATGTATTTGTTTAAACTTGGCATTCTTTCATAAAAAAAAAATGTTTGGATATAATTTCACCATTGATAGCTTAAACAGAATTACAATAAATAATATTTGATTACAAGAGTGTGGCTAGGAGTTTGTCAAGAGAGGAGGAGGATGAATTTGAAAACATTATAACAGTATATTTTTCTTAAAAAGCAAAAGGTATTATGGTTTGATAGGAAACTTCATTGATATATATAGATGTTTTTTTTTTAATTTTGTGAAATTTTGAATAGAACTTCCAGAAACGATATCTGTTTAGTGGTCGAAGTATTCTAATTTTAAAAATTTTTTAATACTGACCACGACACAAACACAGATATTTAATAAATTTGATTAGTGTATTTGTTGTTCTTTACTACTTATTGACCGAAAGCTTAATTAAATATATGTACCTGAACTACTGTCCTAAGTACTGAAAAACATACGGAAATTAAAATTCTCATTTAATTGTTTTACATGGGTATGGACTTACCTGCCTTTTATGGATTTGCTTTTTCCAAAGATTGACTGGCCTTGTGTACTTACAAGAGATTAAACATTTTGAAATATGTCCAATCTTAAAATTAAATAACAAATGTGTATTTCAGTAAAGACGGTATATTTTTACAATAGAACAATAAATTTATTTCTGTATCAGTACAAGTTTTAAAATCAATATTAACATCTTTACATCAATTCGTATCGCGTAAGTTGTTAAATTATAAAAAAATGAAAAACAAAACAATACAAAATCCTTAAGTAGCCGCATTTATTATTACGTAAAAAAAGTTAATTCCAATAAAAAAATAAAATTTTATTCAGTGCTTTGAGCAACTCTATTTTGAGTGTCTAACCAGCCCAAAAAAAATAACAACCTACTCGAAAACTTTAACAATAATCTCACTTTTTTGATAAGTAAAATAAATATCTCTTCTCTTTTATTTTTGAAAACGAATATAGTAATTCTAAAATTTTTTCATGTTAAGTTGATTAACATATTTAAAGCTAATTCTTTATCAGTAGCCGAACAATTTTTTTAATTATTAATAATTACACTTATTCATCTTGATAAACATTGGAATGCCTTTTAAGAGAAACTAATTGCCTAGAGCAAAGTTACATTTGGTCAGTAACACTTACTTCTAAAAATATGATAATACTTTGGTAATGGAATATCGCTTTTTTTTGGCAACAGTGACTACATTTAAATTTTCCTACTGTCATTAGCGTAACAATTAAGTACAAAATAACAAAAAATAAAAAACATATTAACAGAAATCTATAAACTACAAATTATCTTTACAAATACTGTGCGGTATCTTCTGCCAATACGGTTAGTATAACCTACAGGTAAAGTTTTCTGCTTCTTACTCAAAGCATTTACCCTTCTTTCTTTAAGAATCGAATGTACTCTGCGATTCTCTTTCAAATTATTTCTTCAACTCATTTGACAATTTCCTTTGGCCTGAAAAAAAGCTAAGGCTGCTCAAAACGATTTTAATATTTACCTAATCGTTCTGTCAAACGTTCATCGCGTAAAACAGAGGTTTATGAGGATTTGTTTGTACGTTCTGCTGAGGTGAAGTCGGCGATGTCATAGTGCTTTGAGAAGACAAGGAGTCTTGAGAAGGAACGCTTGCAGCACCTTCAGGAACACCCCTTTCTATAAAACGTTGCTTAGTCGGTGACCCGGGTACATTATCTGGTTGAGCCGAAAAGGTGGTCTCAACATATTGTCTGTAAAGGGTTGGGGTTTGAGTACTATACTGGCTATCGCTGTCAGTAAATGAGATATTGTCTGCAGCCGGATACCGAGTTGCTGGTATCGTAAAGCTCTGCCTATTTAATTTACTGCCATAAGGACTTTCGGCATACAGAACACTATTGCCTGGAGCAACAGCAGGTCGAAATTTAGTGCTAATGGTAGGGTAATAGGTGCATGATGACATCCTGGTGCAAGGAGTCTGGGTAGATCTTGCTGTTAAAACTTGAGCTGGAAGGGGACTTTCATTGCGTGAATGAGTGGCATGAGATACTGCACTAGAGAATGGCACACGAAGAGGAGGCTTCACGTTTTGTTTGAATGGAGTTTCCTGAAACTGAACTCTATCACCTGTTAAAGTGTAGTTAACTGTTTTGTGATACGTCTCAGAACATCTGGCATTGATTTGATTTTGATTATAGTTCCTCGGATAACATTTGGCATTATTGGTTGTGGTTAAGTAATGTGTATTTGGTGATAAGCAATGACTCTGGTAATTTTCCAAGTGGTTGTAAGGTATATAAACCATCGTTTGGTGGTAGGTGCGTGCCATATCTAAAGGTGGAGGTGATTCCGGTCGACCTCCTCTGTCTTTGACATTACACGGTTGCTGATAAATTTCACTGCAACCACCACCGATTCTCATTACAGGATGAACGTGATTTATGTTAGTACGGTATATGACATCCCTTGTACATTGTTGATTAACACAATTTTGATATATATTATTATCACCGAATGAAGTAGGCCGATACACCTGTGCGAAGGTCCTACATTTAGTATCATCAGGTATGTGATTATATTGATCAGAAGGGTGGGGTTGGTTAATATTCCCTTGTTTGATTTCTGAATTACTCAAACTCGTTTCGGAATAGTAGGGCCACATTTGATTCGCAACTTTTATGGGAGCAGGTGACATTTGCATGTGATTTTGAATTTGCTGCAGTATTTCGTTTGTTGTACTAAATTTCGGTTTTATTCCCCGTACACTAGGTCGCTTGTTGAATCCATAATCGTCATGTTCATCTTCTTCGTCATTGTCGGTTTGATATCTAAAATTTAAAAACGAAATAGAATGAGTTTTATGTATTTACATAAGAAATAAAATAAAAAAATTTAATATTCGTCTGTAGTACCCAACGCTTTTGATGCCCCCTTTCTTTTGCAGTGGCTTTTTCAAACTAGTTCATTAAAACATTTGGTACTAAAAACTAAAGACAATGATGGAGTGGAAGTTTTGGACATTATCTGAGAAACTAAAGGATGAAATAGTACTCACTTCTTCTTAATCCTTTCAATCCGACTGGCGTCCTGCTGGACAAACATGGCGAGTTCATCTGCAGATTCGTTAGACGGAGTTCCCGCTACAACGTCTGGAGTAACTCGTTTCGGTTCGGCGTCTTCATCTCCTCCGTTTCTTAGACCTTCATCGATATCTTCTAGGCTATATTCGGTTCCCACTGAACTAGTAACTGAGGATCGAGTTCCAGGATAGTTATTAGCCAGATGGTAATGGTGATCGTCAGCCAGCGCAAATCCTCCCACACAAGCTGTAAGGGGTGCCAAAGAAGACAGAAACTGCTTCCTAGCTTCATTGGTCGAATTAACTTTTGCAATTTGTTGATGATTAATTTTGTCGTTGTTGTCAATACTTCCAGTTTCAGAAGCCTGAGCTTGTTTATTTGAATTATCTGCGCTAACGCTCATTTGAATGTCCGGCATTTTGTCTTTTTTACTAAACAGGTCCGTGATCTTTTTGTAAGTTGAGGAACCAGAAGAGTTAGAACTTGTAGTAGAAGAAGACGAAGGAGAGAAACTTTTGTCGTTGCTTTTTGGATTCGTGGAAGATTCCTCTTGGGTTTTCGACGATTCTTCGCCAGGAGGACTGACACGTACCTGAGACATTTCAATCTCTTGTGTGCCCTCATCAACGTCACAAGTTAACTGTTTTATTCTCTCTACTAAGGAATTGTCTGGTTTCTGTTCTTTTCGTTTACTTCGAGGTTCATATCTTATTAACGATCTTCGAAGTGTGTTGCGTTCAATCGCTTTTTTTATCGACTCATCCGTATCGTCGTTCTGAACTATTTGGGGAAGTTTCGATCGTTTTGCTTCTTCAAATGCTCGAAGTGATTCAGCTGTCACCAAGTACTGATGCATGTGGTCGGGATCGTCCGCATTTGTTAACGGTTTCGAACATGGAAAGAGTTGTCTTACCGCCGAATTTGGTTTTAAGCTATTATTTGAAACCAAAAAGTGATTTCCAAGTTTGAATGTTAAAGTCATTTCTGTAGATTCTGGAGAGACGGAGCTGTTGTTTAATTTCGAATTATTTTCTAAATTCCGTTGAGAAATTGATTCATCTTCTCCGTCAGGTCTATCAGAAGCTCCGTCACAATTATCCCTTTCAGTTTCTGACATTTCAGTAAATCGTACGGAACGTTTATTGCTGTTATTTTCATCGTCTGAAGTACTATTGGAATCGTTCGCTTGCAATTCCGCAGTTTTATTGTCACTGTCGTGACATAGTTGCTTCCAAAGACGACCACCTTTAAGAATTCCTGAAATTTTTGATTGACCCCCTAGGACCGTAGGAGTATTTTGCGGTAAGTAACGTCTTCTTTCAAATTCGTCGTTCATATTTGTATTAGGGGTTTCTACATTAAAATAATGACCGTCTGGACTATCTGTAACAACAGAAAATATGTCTATTAATTTTTTTTTATCAAGATACAAAGTAACTTTTAGCTTAAATGATGTAATTATTTCTTCGTATAATGTAAACTAAAATTTTAATAAGGTTACTGTGAGAAAGAAAGCATGAAACCTTTTCCACTAGAATTACTCATCCTACATGTTATTTATCTAGCTCTATGTGACAGGACACGTAAGTACCTAGTTTGATAAATATGAATATTTGTCAATGTATGCATTGAAAGCAAAAGCATGAATTTCCAGATAGCTTATGTGAGATATGGTTATGATGTGTTGAAATAGAAGAAGCAAATTATGAAGCGATTCCCAATTTCAAATCATAAATCTTTGTTCAAGAAACTAGAATAAATACAATGATAATATGGAAATAATCCACATCTTTCATCATCTCATTGTATATTGGCAATTTTAGAAAAAGCCTTGAATATTTCAAAGAGAAATGGAATAAAAATACTCAGCATACCATTAAATATAGATAAATCGTACACCAAGTGCTATAGGTGTAAGATATAAACATAAAAGTCTAAGGTAGTAAATGGATAATTTACGTTTATGTAGTTTTACCCAAACTAAAGTGCCTAGCATAAAACCTAACTATTATTATTATTGAGAAGTATGGGTATTGGGGTCGAAATTATATTTATAAGGTTTTAAAAATTTTGAATATATTATTGACTGAAAATGTTACCAAGACGTCAAAGATTGACAATTTATAAAAGTGGCATGGTGATACATAGCTAAAAGGTTAAGAAATAAACCCTTAGTCCGGTCAAATTAGACCAAAAAATAAGAGTAAAGCTACATAAATTCCCACTAAGCTGAAAATCAGTGAGATTGTTTAAAATATGATTAAAAATAAAATTTGAAAGTTCCCCATCTTTCCCCTGTATGGAAAATTTTTTATCAAGGTTAAAAGTTAAAAAAATGAGTTTTTCGCGATTTTCCTCAAAACGGTAAGGTTTATCATAAAATTACCCCAGACAAAAATTGTAGATCATAAAATTATCTATAAAATATGTATCTCTAAAATACCCCAAAATAAGCTATGTGACAAATAAATCCCCAAGAACTAGAAAATATTTAGTACAAATAGAAAAAAGATTGTAGAGGCAAATTTTTCCCCAGAAGAATTCCCCTGAAAAATATATCCCAAAAAATACCCCAAAGGAGACTAACAGTATTTCATTTATTTCATTTCATTTATTGGGCACACTGACATAAAGCAGGTATAAGACCCTAGCCACGTATACAATTGAACAGAAGACAGATGTCTCGAGGTTACACTGGCGTATAAAATAAGGGAATGGGTTTCATTTAACCTGATATCTCAGAAACGGTGGCTCTTAGGAAAAAAAATATTGATACATATTTTATAGATAATTTTATGATCTACAATTTTTGTCTGAAGTATTTTTATGATAAAACATACCGTTTTGCTGAAAATCGCGAAAAAACAATTTTTTTGACTTTTAACATTGAATAAATTTTTTTCCATACAGGGGAAAGATGGGGAACTTTCAAATTTTATTTTTAATCATATTTTAAACAATATTACTGATTTTCAGCTTGGTGGGAATTTATGTAGCTTCGAATGTCTAAATTGACCGCACTACCTTCGCTATTATTGTTTTATTATCTCATAAAACCGCAAATAAATTCTTACTTTCGTAAATTGAATATTATATACGTTTACCTAAGTATATTCGAAAAAGAAAACAATTTTTATAAAAACATATAGATACTTTCTATACGTAGAAGAAAACTATACGATCTAAACAATCAACTGAAAATATATTCAGAATGTGAAAAAAGATCAAAACGGCACAAAAAACCAGCTATCTGCGTTTCAGTACCTACTTTTTTATTTTAAGGTATCTGTTTCCTGCTGGCCATTCAATATCAGTGAGAGAAATACTTAAATCAGTGGCAACTCGTGGGTCAACAACATATGAACCATCACATTTAAAAACTTCTGTTACCCTTGAAAGTTAATATTCCCTTGGAGAAAAAAATATTCTCAATTTCACTTTATTAAAAATTAACTAAATTAATAAATGATAAACGCTTTCTTTTATGGTGGGCACTACGGAAGTAATATGTATATTACTTTTCTTTTGTAATTTTTGATGACTTTCTCCGTAAGTCATAAGAAGACCGTAAGATCAATTTGAAATACGGCCCATGTGAGCGCCAAAGCATTATCTATGAGTATTTTATTTACTGGTCAGTTACATAAATACAATAGGTAAGTACATATCTATTCGTACGACTGGTATAAAATACGTAAAAAAAAACCTTGAAATTATGTATAAAGGGTATCTAGAGCCGAATTAACATGGGAAATCTACGTATATCAAGCTAGCATACAAAGTTATTTTCAGATTTCTGACTTGCACTATAATTTGTCATTAATTTGTCGCTAATTTGTTACCAAATCCAAAAATTTGTCGCTCGTGCCGTTTAGCCATAATCAGCTGGTATGCTAGCTTGATATCAACCTAGCACAGCACATAGCGTATCTCGAAAAGGAAATGTCGTAGGATATTACTGTAAAGGCCATAATTGGTCGCTAATTTATCGCTGAAAGATGACACATTCAACAAATATGTCGCTAGTCTTATCTTCAACTGATAAGCGAAAAACTGCTGGAAAGCCATCAAACTCTCGAAAGGTAACGTGTTGCCTAACTTGGGGGAAACAGGGAAAACCATATATTTAATACTCCTATATTGCTAGTAGGGTCTGAAGCCGGGCGAAGTTCATACGGTGCAGACATATATCCGTCTATCCTTCTCGCGGCACGACGAGCCTTATACGCATGCCCAAGAATACAGCATGTGCATAAGCGTGCGTCAGTGTATCATTAGTTTGTATATGACAGCTTATACATACATATATGTGCATTACGTTGATTGGCAAGTGACTTTCCCCACCATACGAGTCAACACTCGTGACGCTTGCGCACAACGAGTCGAGTTTCTTGATAGAAATAGAAACAGCCATTTTCTGTCTCACTTACGGCGTGATACTTCCACTTACGGGCGCTAGCAATATAAGAGTATTAAATATATGGGAAAAACTAATTTTAAAAAAATGGTAAATAAATCCGATCTCTTAAAACAAATGTAACAAAGAACTCCTTTATTAATTGTTTGATGGTTTTCCAGCAGTTTTTTGCTTACCAGTTATCTTTCAGCGACAAATTAGCGACCAAATATGGACTTTACAGTAATATCCTACGACATTTCCTTTCGAGATACGCTATGTGTAGTGCTAGCTTGATATCAAGCTAGCATACCAACTGATTATGGCTAAATAGCACGAGCGACAAATTTTTGGATTTGGTAACAAATTAGCGACACATTAGCGACAAATTATAGTGCAAGTCAGAAATCGGAAAAGTAACTTTGTCGTGCTAGCTTGATATACGTGGGAAATCTGCCTCCGCGGTTTTTTCGATTCGTACTCAAAGGATCGATTTGGTGTCGAATAAAAATAATTCACCTAAATTTTTAGCTTTTAACTCCAAATCCATAAATACCCTCAATTGTCGTTTACCATTTTACACGTCTATCAATAATTAATTTTATTGTACGTTGTTTATTTGATATTGCAAGTCAGAAGTTATTATTAACTTAAATAAGTTGATTGGTCAATTATCAATTGATGAGACTCTCCAACCCAGTAGTTTATTATAGATAAGTTGTTCATACAATTTAAATCAGTTCAATAATTAAAGGTATTAGAAAGTCGTCTCGTAACTATCACATACATCTAATTTATTTTATTTCATTTATTTTAATAGATTCAGTACAACTATTTTTTTTATGTTATCATATGAACTACTATCATTTTTTCACTTGAGTCAGTTGGTACAGAATTGAAAGTACTTATATATTGGTTTTAAGTAGAAAAAATTCTTGTAAATTTCCGACTTTTCGTGGTTGAACAGATTTTTATTTCCTAGTTTTCAACTTTTACAATGAAGATACATTTATTGTAGTTTGTTGTAATATAACATTATATGTAGACAAAATACAGATATTTTTTTTTCTGAGTTTATTTTTGGTGTGAAGTTTCTGAAGGCAAACGATTCCTCTGTCAACAGCAGCGATAGAATATATTGTTCATAAAAGATATGTACCAGCCAATTTCACGTATTGATAAGTAATTGGCAAAGTCGCTGGGGACGACGTATAAATCGAAGCAATATCTCTGGACGGATAACTTCTCGCTAATGTAATTTACCAACCCGTATGGATCAAACAAATTTGAAAAATATGTCCTAGTTAAGGACGACATTAAGTTCCCTCAAAGGATCAAATTTCTGGTAGCCAATTTAGTTCTTATTGACCTTTTGAAAAATATAAGTCTTTGGATTTTACCAACGACATTTAAAAAGTTAGTTTTTACTGCATATTCTGTGTAAGTACCTAGAATTAACATTATCATATTTTTATTTTACGCCAACTTAATCCTGCAATTTTTAAAAGTTCTTGATATGTATTTTCAAATTTTTTTAATAATAAAATTGATGTTTTCATACACTGACCAATAAAAATTAACTTTTATTTCGACTACAAAAGTGTACTTGTAGCTGGTCTTCTTCCGTTAAGGAACAACACATGATTTGGCGATCGATTATCGACCATATATGAATAATAGATTTTTTTTAAAAAGCTTATTTGCCCTTTCGCGTTTATGATATTATCCCTTTCAACTCTTACAAGTATTTTCCGATTAGGAAAATTTGCTAACTCACTCATGTTTGTTAAAGAAGAAAAATCACTGTAATGCAAATTTATCCTCTTCGACATTGACCATCTGATCATTACAAAAATGAATAGAGGGAGTGTTACAGTGTGGGATTTTTGTGAAAAGTTTTCAATTCATTGGTTATTTTTTTCTGCCAGGGGCGTCGTTAGAAATCATCAATTGGGTATCAAAAAACATCCCATTTAATTGGAAATCTTCAAGGACCGTCTATACAATATTCTTAGATAGCCCATCTTGAAGGATAAATTTAGTTCAACTGTCTGTGTATATAGTTGGCAAATGTTTATGTATTTTCTTTTTACTTCCGCCAAGTCAGCAATGAATTATTGATCTGGAAGAAAGCCACCGTATTTTATTACGGTGTTCCACGCATCATGCAGTGGATAACGAGGTGCCGTTTGTTCCTCAGAAGATTTACCTAGGTACATACCGGGTAGGTATTCTTTAACAATAAGGATGTGATAACAAGATAAACAAAGACGACAATTAAGTGAGTCTACAGTATAGTACCCCTTTGTTAGGCATTACACAATTCATCCATTTACTCATGGAAGGTCGTCATCAAATATAAAGGTATGTACGTAAGAAACGGCGTGTTGTTATACAAGGTTTTTCACGCTATACGGCACGGAATATTATGGCCAAAATATAAAAATTTCAAAAACTTTACCTTTTGGGTTATATAGGGGTCTATTATGGTTACCTTTTAAAATTATTTTCATATTAAACAGGGTGTTCCAAATACCTTAAAAGTATCAAAGTTATGTTTTTTTAAATGGAACCCCCTGTATATTATTGCATTTTTGGATTGTTAGATCAAAATAAGTGTTTGTTTTGATTAGGTTTATAACACCTAAACCTTAAGGTTTTTTCAATTATTTGAATTTTATCAAAATCTAACCTAATCTTCATGTTTCAAGTACTTAAGAACTATTTAAGTTATGTAAGCGAAATTTACAATGAAGTGTAACAATAGATAATATTTTATATCCCAATTATAATAAACTCGTCATCTTATACAGGGTGTCCAAAAATTAATACTACTTAAGTAAGAACTTTAAGGGGTTGTAACTTGATTAATTTAAATGGAACGCCATATTTTTTAACATTTCAGGAGATGTATTTTTTAATTACCTATCGATTGCTATTGGGGTGTTCATAAACTAAGTCTTCGCATTTTTGCAGGAAACGCTAAATAATTGTTTTATGCGCCATTTGGAGTTTTTTAAATAAAAGTTCCAATGTATCTAGTTGCCTATTTATTATTGAGGTGTTGCTTATTCAAAATGAAAATTTATTCAAAAGACGAGCGTATTGATATGATTTTTATCCTTGGGGAATGTTATAAGAATTGTTTCGTTAAAGTAATGTTGTCTCTATACTAAAATCCGTAGGTTCTTGTTCGAATAATTATAAGGAAATACGGTATCTTTACATACGTATAAGATTTCCAAGAATCGAATAAATCGGTACGTGCAAAATTCTCAACTAGGGATTTAGCAGAAAATCCCCATTCCAAAAAGAAGAAAATACCCACATATGGAGGTGTAGTTTAACGAATGAATTATTAAAACTCCTACCTGTCTTGGATTTGGCGAAGACACAAACCGAATTCTAAATATATTTTATACACATTTTAATGCTAAGGAAAATGTATAAAAGGAAAATTTTCATTATCAGAAACGGTTTGTATTTTATACCTACACTTTATACGCCTTTTCGAAATACTTACGTAGAATTGGTTCGCTAAAATTAACCAGTGAATGTTTATAACTTATTTAGTACAATACAAGAATAGAATTTTTTAATATTTCAGTATTTTTGATAATAAAAGCGACATGTTGATGTTGTATTGTTTAAGGTGTGGCAGCCCTAACTTCAACCAAATAATTTTTGAAGGAATTGAAATTGCTTTCTAAAGTTGATTTATAGAGGCTGTCCTACAATTTCGTTGACATAATCACAGGTTCCGAAGTCAAAATAAGTCGATCTAATCAGATTTATTTACATACTAAATCGCTATGTTTGCCGTGCGAGGGAGCTAAAGGCAACAAACAATATTTTGATTCAATTACTCAAAAACGGTTGGTACGATTTCAATAAAATGTACATGGAAATGTTTGTGAAAAAGTAATTTGTGACGTGCACATCAATTTTCTTAAAGGATGACGAGGATGAAAAAACTACCCCTACCCTCACACAATTGTTAAGAACTTTTTTGGAGGGTTGAATGAGTACATCAATAACTTTTTTGGAGAGACACATACCTTAGCTTCATTTTTTGTCCCCAATACAAAAATCGTATCTCGAATAGTTTCAGATGTTTCCCCCAACGATGTTTTCCGTCAAAAATTCTTTAAAGGTAGACCTTTTTTTTAATAACTCGGTAGTGGTTAGTGCGATTTAACTAAAATTCGATATGTAAACTTTTCTAGGGAGGTACCAAGTTTAAATGTGTTAATCATATTTACAAAGAAACGATAATAGAAAACCACCCCCCTCTTTAGATAAATTTGATCGCAATACAATAAACTGAAATTTACCCCTTTTCTATGTAATCTCATCTTGCAAAAATTCTGCAGAATTTTGTTTCACAAATGTTTAATGTTACTAATTTTAATTTAGATCTTTATTGTTCTAAAATCAAAACATTTTTGTCAAAACAATAATAAATACGTATATTACTAATTGCCAAAAAATATAGGTAATAAAAGTACCTTTCCGCGAAAAAAATGTTTGGAGAAATAAATTGCGATAAAATTTATTTAAAGGTGGAGGTGGTTTTTCCTTTTATCGTATCTTTGTACATTTGATAAACACAATCTAAACTTAGTACCTCCTTAGGAAAATCTACATTTCAAATTTTAATTCAACCGCACTAACCACTACTCAGTTATTTCAAATAAGAATTTTTGTCGGAGAATCTCGTTTTCCTCTGCAACTGTTCGATATAAGATTTTTTATAAGGGACAAAAAATGTTGCTCAGATATGCACCTCTCCAAAAAAAAATAGTTGAAGTAGGTAGGTACTTTTTCAAAGAAAAGAATAAAAGGCAAAATAATGTTTCAACGGATTTATTTCGAAAAACTCGAAATATGTTTCGACCAGGCGGTCTTTATCAAGAGTAGATTAACACTAAATTATACAATAAACGTTCAAACCTTAAATAACAAATTGTAGTATACGTACCAGGGACAAGTTGAAAACAAGTTAATATAAGTACAGTAATTGTAGTATACGTACCAGGGACAAGTTGAAAACAAGTTAATATAAGTACAGTAATGGTATTAACTTGTTTTCAACTTGTCCCTGGTATGTATACTACAATTTGTTATTTAAGGTTTGAACGTTTATTGTATAATTTAGTATTAATCTACTCTTGATAAAGACCGCCTGGTCGAAACATATGTCGAGTTTTTCGAAATAAATCCGTTGAAACATTATTTTGCCTTTTATTCTTGTCTTTGATTAATTATGTTTCATCAACAGTGCACCGAAAAAAGTTTACTAGGTACTTTTTCAACCCCCCAAAAGTTCTTAATAATTATATGTGGGTAGGGGTATTCTTCACCCTTGTCATTCTTTAAACAAATTAATGTGCACGTCAAAAATTAGTATTTTGATAGACATTTTCATGCACATATTATTGAAATCGTACCAAGCATTTTTGAGTAATTTAATAAAAATATCTTTTTTTGTTCCTTCAGCGCACTCACGGACTAATGAAGCGATTTGATATATATGTTACAGTTAAAACAAGTTTTTAGTTAGAACTCGTTTTCCCTAGTTAAAACTAGATTTTACTTAATGCCTTTGTTAAAACTAGAAATACCCAGTTAAAACTAGAATTTACCACTGATATATTTGATTTTCAGATAAAACTAGTTGTCACATCGAGCTGTAGTTAAAACTAGCACTAGAAAAACTAATTTGGGATTGAAAACAAGATATAGTTTTAAACATATTTATTGAAAAGATCTGAGACACTAAGAACCAAATAGTAATCTAACACTAAAGGAACATTTTAGGGAACATCGACTTAAATTAGTTGCCAGTAGATGACAATATTAATTATAAGTAGGTATTTAAAATAATCAAATAAATTAACAGAACACAACCATAAAATTTCAAAAAGAAACATTGTTAAAGAAGATTGATTAACACACAATAAAATCTAATCAGTCAAACTTAAATTTAAAAAAGGATGAGGATCTACTACGCGAACAGTTTTAACTGACTCGCTTCGGAAAAGCGCGTTTTGTCTAGTAAGAACTAGTTTTAACTGATATTCGATTTGAGCATTAGTTAATTCCAGTATTAACAAATGCATACATTAAAAACTAGTTATAACTATAGGAAGAACGCGTTCTATCTAAAAACTAGTTTTAACTGCAACATATACATAAATGTGGTTAAATCGACTTATTTTGACCCCGAGAATCTGTAGTTATTCTATATCCACAGGGCTATTGGGCCACCTTATATACTTATATGTATTCAGTAACCTCTACCAGCATTCAGAACAGTTTATCCAACTAGAATATTTGGCTAACATACGTACGTAAGTACCCAATATTTTGTTGATTTCCGACACGAATAGAGTAAAAAATACATAAGGATTGGATTAAGCACAACGTATCGTTACATTTCGGATCCGAAACTAGTCTGAAATTAAGCTTATTTGATGGGGATTTGACCTCCGCCCTACTAAATTATTACTAGTGCGGTCATGTACCCACACTGCGATATTCGACGATAGCCATATTTATTTCTGATTTAAATGGATTGTTTTGAGTTCGTGCCAAAAGGTGTACTTGGCATTGCTATATTCTACAGAAGTAAAACAGATAAGGTAAACTTCTGAAGAGAATGTGATACCTATGTTAGCGCGGAATATTATTATTTTTCTACTGTAGTTTTTTGGTCTTCTTTTGAGAATGGCCTGCAAGGGTTGAAATAACGTTTATTAGATCGTTCTTGTTACTCAACCACCTTTTCAACTTTTTAAAAATGTTTCTAGCAACTTCAAGCGAAGGAATTTAAGGGAAATTAAGAAACCGTCTGCTTCAGAACTTTCATAATTACTTTTTAAATAAATTTATTCTATGCATATACATCGCACTGTATACTAGAAAAGTCGATACCTTCTTATCAATCTTAATTGACATTGGAACAGCGCTTAAAATTACCCCTGAAGTATTTTGATAACAAGTTTATAGGGTCAGTACTTCAGAAAATGCTCTTCACTAAACAAATGTTATATAAATAGTTACCTGAGTCTGCCGGCGGGGTTGTTGGGGTTGTTTGTTGACTTTGGTCGGTTTTCTGAGTTTCCCCTTTGCCACCATTTTCTTGATCAGATTCGAGGTCGCTCTCGTTCTCAGCTTTTGCTTCTCTGCCTATAACAACAGAAACACTTTTTAATCGATTGCAATGTTATAACCGTACAGAATGAAAACCATTTTAAACGATTCTTTTATCTACCACACATTTATGCTGTGCAATCAATATCAACACTACATCGGAAGATACAAAAATATAATAGGTATTTATACTATACGTAATGGACAAATAGAAGAAAACAATCGTCGCAATAATATCTAATGTAAGTATATGTATAATAAATATTATAAATAAATTTATGACAATATGTAAACTGTAAAAAAAAGTAGTAAAGGATGATGCTTAAATATGCATTCAGTAATCTAGCAGTTGCACTGTTTGGTACATCGAGAGTATCTAAAATTTTACTAAGAAACGCACAGTTCAGAAAATATCGACAGTAGGAAGTTAGCAGCCTATCTACTATAGTAGTTAGCAGAAGCGTCGTGTGGTTATGTTGCAGTTTTTAGATAGAACGCGTTCTTCCTAGTTAGAACTAGTTTTTAATGTATGTCAGTTAAAACTGTTCGCGTAGTAGATCCTCCTTAAGTTTGACTGATTAGATTTTATTGATGTTCTTTAACAATGTTTCTTTTTGAAATTTTATGGTTGTCTTCTGTTGATTTATTTGATTATTTTATTTACCTACTTATAATGAATATTGTCATCTTGGCAATTAATTTAAGTCGATGATCCCTAAAATTTTCGTTTAGTGTTAGATTATTATTATTTGGTTCTCAGTGTCTTAGATCTTTTCAATAAATATTTTTAAAACCATGTCTCGTTTTCAATCCCAAATTAGTTTTTCTAGTGCTAGTTTTAACTACAATTCGATGTGACAACTATTTTTATCTGAACATCAAATATATCAGTGGTAAATTCTATAGTTTTAACTGGGTATTTCTAGCTTTAACAAAGGCATTAAGTAAAAACTAGTTTTCACTAGGGAAAACGAGTTCTAACTAAAAACTTGTTTTAACTGTAACAGTTATAAACTGGTACGGTGTATTGGTCTCGGTGGCCTCCGCAGTTAGCTGATTGGAGCGAGTTCATATTCCTAATCAGTAAGGACAAAACTGTACACTATTTAAAAATTGTAGTCTACACATGATATACAAAAATAAAGTAGAAAAAATATCAACTTTGTTACCTTTATCATTAATTTAGCTTCTACTTTACAGAAATTTAGTTTTCTTGGAGGAAATATTATTTATGGAAGTTCAATAGGAAGACACCTATACAGTGAAAATTCGCCATAAAGAAACTTCAGAGCTTAATAAGAATATACTTTCATTATACGGAGTTTTCTTCTATAACGTATAAAAACCAATAAAATGTTTCGGGTGAGATTTTTATGCTGGGCACTGAAAGGAAATTAAAGTTATACCAATTTTACATCCATCACTTTTTCTTTACTATAGCACATATTTAAGAAACATTCCGATTCAGATAAAATTTTCTAATACTATTATTACTTTGTGCAATACTATGTACGTAATTGTCTCGTTATAGACAATTATAATATAGAGGAAAGCTGTTTTGAAGAATCTGTAGTTTCGGACTCTAACCATGTATTGTAGATAAATTACCATGGTCGTCAAAAGTGTTCGACGTTTCGTCTCCTACTACAAGAGACATCTTCAGGAACTTCACGTGGTTGATGTAAACTCTCCAACAACGTTGCTGAACTGAATATAGTCAGTCTGTTTTGTTATAGACAGTCACAGGTATATTAAAAACCTTGCCATGAATTTTGTGAATAATTCACAAACGGCTTTCACCTAAGCGTTTGTAAATGTAAGTGCAAGAACAATAAAACCCAAAATTTCATATAAAAAAAAGCTTTAAAAAACCGATAACGCATTTTAATACCTAAGAAGCTTTTTAAGGGCTTAAAAGTTTTCAAGTAAATTTTGGGTTTTTAAGATTTTTTTTTGGAGATAAACATTTTACGTTTCTTTCAATCTAAATAATAAAAAAAACTCGACAACCTACTTTAATAATGAAGTTTTCAATTCAATTTTATTTTTTTGCTTGTATATTACTCTCCTGATTTTTTTATTGAATAAGCAATAGGTATCTTAAAATGAATTTCGTTTCCTAACAACGTAGTTTAAGTATAAAAAGGTAACGTTTGCAGTATTTTATTTGTTTCATATTGAAGGTCTATATAAATATAAATAATTCTCCTTAAAAAACTCTATAGTTTTGGTTTCAACTTTGTGACAGTCCATGATTACGGGATGAATTTCAAATAAAACACACTTTGCAATGTCACTTAATTTTATTTCTTACCACTGGACCGGTTTCGACTTACAAAGTCATTATCAACAGTGCTTGCTAATGTTACTTAGATCTAATTTTTTTTTTATTGTAGGTATAAATTAGATCTAAGTAACATTAGCAAGCACTGTTGATAATGACTTTGTAAGTCGAAACCGGTCCAGTGGTAAGAAATAAAATTAAGTGACATTGCAAAGTGTGTTTTATTTGAAATTCATCCCGTAATTCTCCTTAACTCAAACTTCAATTTTTTGTATTTTTGTTCATCCGCCCCATCCTTTCTTTTTCCGTTTTATATTTAAGGATTTTCTATTTAGTCTTACGTTATAATAAATTTACTTTATAAAGTTACAGAGCGCCCAACTAATATATTATTGTGGTTTTACAAAAAAATGAGTTTTGTAACTTTTTGTTTTATTTAATTATGGAATTAGAAGAATTATCAGCTTCATCGATTCCTTAATTAAAATACACACCTAATTGTAAGTATCTTTTTTCAAATTAAACGCATTTGAAACAGAGAAATAAAAATAAATTTAACACATATTTGGGATTATTATAACATTTGTAATTCGTTGTGTATCTGCAATTAATTGAAAATTAATCTATTGAAGTACGTGGTATGTGGGATGTAATCTTTTTGGTTTAGTGTACGCTGCATCCGATATTTGTATACATTCTAATTACTATACGTTCTGGGTTGATTGAAATCATATAATATGCAAATACCACTGTGACCTAACTTAAAAGAATCTATTGAAATCCAGTGGTGAAACAACCAATGTTATTGCAGTTATATTGTACACGACTTATAGGTATGTAATGATTCCACGGTTTGGTAAATTTAAGACATATATTAATAATCAATAAAAAATAACTAAAGCTTTCTTTTATACTATTTACTATCTCCATTTTCTCCTTATTTGTAATAGGTATGTACAAATAATCTAAGAAATAAGGGTAGTAAAGTATTCATTTATAGATTGGTAGGTACCTACCTAATTACTCTTATTACTCAGATTATTTCGACATATTATTTTTCATGTTTAAAACTGTTCATAAAAAAAACGTTTTATATCAAGCTAGCACGACAAAGTTATTTTACCAAATCCAAAAATTTGTCGCTCGTGCCGTTTTGCCATAATCCCCTGATATCAAGCTAGCACTACACATAGCGTATCTCAAAAACGAAATGTCGTAGGATATTATTGTAAAGGCCATAATTTGTCGCTGAAAGATGACACATTCAACGAATTTGTCGCTAGTCTTATCTTCAACTGATAAGCGAAAACCATCAAACAATTAATCTTTGTTACATTTCTTTTAAGAGATCGGTTTTATTTACCAAATTTTTTAAATTAGGTTTTCCCTGTTTCCCCCAAGTTGGGCAACACGTTACCTTATGAAAATTTGATGGCTTTCCAGCAGTTTTTTGCTTATCAGTTGGAGATAACACTAGCGACAAATTCATTAAATGTGTCATCTTTCAGTGATAAATTAGCGACAAATTATGGCCTTTACAATAATTTCCTACGATATTTCCTTTTCGAGATACGCTATGTGTATGCTAGCTTGATATCGAGATAGCATACCAGCTCTGATTATGGCTAAACGCGACGAGCGACAAATTTTTGAATTTGGTAACAAATTAGCGACAAATTATAGTGCAAGTCAAAAATCGGAAAAGTAACTTTGTCGTGTTAGCTTGATATACGTATAAAAAAGTAGGTAATAAATAGAACTTTAAAATTATTTAAGTATCTGTTTCTTAGAAAAGGAATTTTTACAATGTCGAAATAAAAATATTGTTATTATAACTGTTTAAAACCCAAAACAAGTAGTAATTTGATTTATTTTATTTCAATGATTATGTAATATTTTACAGAGCAGCTCCTAGAGGCTTAATAAAATTTCATATCAAGTTGTGTAATCATAATCCTTTAGTGTCAGTACTTCGAGTTTTCTCGAAAAAAAGGGTCCCATATGCTCGATATATAAGCATTTCACACAAGCTATTTTAAACAGAGCCTGCTTTTAAGAAGATTACAGAGGGATCGTTTTACCCCCACAGAGGACTTAGGTTACTATTGTGTTTCTAAGAAAGGTAAAAAAGATGAAGTATTATTTTTCTTGCGTCAGGATTACATATTTTTATAGATCTTCTTTTCATACATAAGTAGGTATGTGGAATTTTTTTTTACAAACCAATGTGTAAAATCACATTTTAAATATTTATTAAAATTATTATAATTTATTTTATGAATAATTATGGTTTTTTCACACACCTACAACTTATAAGGTAATGTTTCATAAAAAAATTAGTTTAAATGTAGTAGTAAGTAAGTTGTAAGTTTTATTGAAACAAAAATGTTATTTAATAAGGACGCCGTTAGCTCTTGGTGAAACATTTTAATTTATAAAAATGTTATATCTACATCTCCATACAAAAAGAAAAAAGAAACATATTTTATTCTCCAACCTACAAAATTTTAGCATTATATATTTAAATAAGCACTTCCTTCCTTTTCCCTTATAATCATTTTTCCTGTATTTTCCCTCCTCTCTTTCCACACCTCTCATTTCTAAAATTTGCTTCAATGTATAGTTGAAGGCCTCTACCACAGCTACACGTACTCAGAGCTCTCCGTGAACATTTAGTATTTTTAGTGAGTTTCCTTTTCAATTCGGCTGAATTTTTAGTGATAAGTGAAGCTAAAACTCCTTTACAGACTGATTAGTATTGATAGCAAAAACTAGAGTAGAATAGTGCAGTTACTGGTGCCTAAACACGATAATTTTTCTACAAAAGTGGATCCTCTAGGGCGACAGGACCAAGATTAAATTTAAACACAAAAACGGTGGATTAAAAAAAGCCCGAGATATTAAAAAAAAAGACAATGGCTAACAGAAACAGAAACAATTGTGTAGGAAGTTCGATAACTGAATGGTTTAACAACAAAGGTAAAGGGGATGAAAGCAAGAAAAGAAAAGCAGCGACAACGGAAATAGAAGAAAAAGGACTAAAAAAGAAAAGTCTACAAACGAAGAACAGTGATAGGAGTACAATCAATGACATTATGGGTTTTTAGAAGGAGATGAGAGAAGAAAATTATTTAAGATGGAAAGAAAATATAGAAAAGCAGGAAAAAAGGGATATAGAAGAAGAAAAAAGATGGAGAAATTTAAACCAAAAGATCAAAGAGATGCAAGAAGAAAATAAATTAGTAAAACAGAGAATAAAAGATTTGGAACTGGAAACTAAGGAGAAATTAGAAGAAATAAACAAAGAAATGGAGATCTTGAAAGAAGAAGTCTATGGAAAAATGGAGGAAAACGAAGGGAATGTATGAGAGCAGAATTAAGGAAGTAGAAAAAGAAATGGAAAGAATAAATAGGGAAGAAAGGAAAACAAACATTATCATAAACGGGTTAGAACTGGATGAAGGAGAATGGAAGATTAAAAGAATATATAAGGGAGAAATTAGGAGTTCAAGTGTCAACACTAAAAGTATGGAAAATAAAAACAGCGATGTTTAGGGCAAAAACAGCAAACCTGTACAAGGCAGATTAAGTAAAGCTTAAAAAATACGAGGATGAAAACTGGCCAATAGAAATAGAAGCAATTCAGTAGGAAGTGAGATAGCGAATTGGATCAACAGAAAAGATAATGGAGAGGAAAGCAAGAAAAGAAAAGCAGCGACAATCGAAACAGAAGAAAAAGGAATAAAAAAGAAAAACAGGCAACAAAATAGCAGTGGGTTGGCGAGAAGTGACGAAGATAAAATGGACGACATTATGAAGTTCCTAGAGGAGATGAGAATAGAAAATTCGTTAAGATGGAAGGAAAGCATAGAAAATCAAGAAAAAAAAGATAAAGAAGAGGAAAAAAGATGGAGAAATTTAAACCAAAAGATCAAAGAAATACAGGAAGAAAATAAAGTAATTAAACAAAGAATAACAGAATTAGAAAAAAAAACTAAGGAGAAACTAGAAGAAATAAACTGAGAAATGGATAAATTAAAAGAAAGCGTGCATGGAAAAAGGGGAGAGAACGGAAAACAGGAAAAGTATGAGAACAGAGTAAAGGAGGTGGAAAAAGAGATGGAAAGAATAAATAGAGAGGAAAGGAAAACAAACATCATCATAAAAGGACTAGAACTTGGTGAAGGAGAATGGAAAAAGGAGATAGAAGAATACATAAGAGAGAAATTAGGAGTCCAGACAACAATACAAAAAGTATGGAAAATAAATAACGCGATGTTTGGAGCAAAAGTAGCAAATTATGCAGAAAAGATGAATATAATAAGGAACAGTAGGAATCTTAAGGGCACAAATGTGTTCATAAATTGGGATCTAACAAAGGAAGAGAGAAGGATTAGAGAAAAAATAGAAGAAAGAATAAGGGAAGAAAGAAGCAAGAAACCAGATATTAAAATCAAAGCGGGATATAAGAAGGTATTTATAGAAGATCAAGTATGGGTATGGAACGAAGGAATCGAAAAATTGGAAGAAGGGAAAGATAAGAAGAAAGGAACAGGGTTTCGACAGGAGATAAGAAGAGCTGGAGGACAAAGTATGGACCTAAAGTAAAAAATGGAACGAAGAAGATGTCGACAATTGCATGGAACGTGGCGGGATTAAAGAACAAGGAAAGATGGTTTTGGGAGGAGATAAAAAACTATGAAATGGTGCTATTAAGTGAAACGAGGGTGGAGGACAAAGACATGGAAGGTTTAGAGAGTAAGTTAGACGGGGGGTACAATTGGAAAAATTATAGTGCGGAAAGGATTAAGAAAAAGGGAAGAGCAAAGGGGGGAATGTTAGTGGGAATTAAAAAAGAAATAAAGGCTGAAGTTAATGAAATAGAAAAGGGAGTAATTATAGTAGATGGTAGAAAACAAAGGGGAAGATGGGTGATAATATTTGTATATTTGAATGAAGAAAAAAATAAGAAATTAGAAAAGATAGAATTTTGTTCAATAAAGCTCATACTATATAAGTGAATAGAGGAGAAAAACAGGTAAGGAAAGGGAGGGAGGGGAAAGACAAGAAAAAGAAGAAAAAAAAAAGGGGGAGTACTCAGTATTAATATATTTTTAAATTTTTATGTAAGATTTAGAATAAAATAAATTTTTGTTTATCTGTATAAATAACTTTTTCGTTTCAATAAAGCTCATACTAATAAGAAACAGCAGAAAACTAAAGGGTACTAATGTATTTATAAATTGGCACCTTACAAAAGAAGATAGAAGAATTAGGGAAACAATAGAAGAAAGAAAAAGGGAAGAAAGAAACCAGAAATAAAAATTAAAGCGGGATATAAGAAATTAATTATAGAGGACCAAGTTTGGGTATGGAATGAAGAAGCCGAAAAATTGGTAGAAGGTGAAGAAAACAAGAAAGGCAAGGGGTTTCGACACGAGAATAGAAGAACTGGAAGATAAAAAATAGGTCACAATTTAAAAATGGATCGAAGAAGATGACGACTATTGTTTGGAACGTGGCGGGTTTAAAGAACAAAGAAAGGTGGTTTTGGGAAGAGTTAAAAAATTATGAAATGGTATTATTAAGTGAAACGTGGGTGGAAGATAAAGATATGGAATACCTAGACAACAAGTTAGATTGTGAATACAATTGGAATTTAGTTTAAATGTTTCTATATAAAACGATAAAGGAAAATTTATCTGACACCTGTTTTGACTTTTATGACAAGTCTTTAATAAAAGTCGAAGCAACTGTAAGACAAATTTAAATAAAAATGTTGTGAAATGTTATTTTTGATTTTACCCTTTATATTTTCACATATCATATTTTCCTCGTTGACTCGTTGACAGTGTAAATCTTTTTATAAAGTTTTATTTCAGACGTTGTCATTTTTTGATTGGCACAATTCTTTCTGTATATTTTATTCGATTGAACTGTCATAAAAAAATCTTATCAATGCAACAAATTTTATAGCCATCTTAATGCTGACCTAATCAGTTATCTAAAAAGGTAATTTGCGGATCAACTTAATCGTTTAAATGAGAACCCCTATTTCTAATTTTAAATCGGAGAGAAACATAATTTTATGTTTAGATATACATATATTTATGTTTGGGATCAATGGACTATGGAGGTCAAACCATGTCCAGTGATTTCTAATTTTCATCGTAGGGTGACATTAAACATAATTGGAGATACGTCCTTTATAAAATTTGTTTTGAGGGTATAACTTAAGTTTATCATTAACTTAACTTTGATACAGTTTGCAAGGAGATCTAAAATAAATTTTTAATCCCCTATAAACAATAATTTACAAAAAAATGTTACGTTTGTTAATTGCATTACAATCCTCCATCAACTTTTCAAAGTTTGTTCCACCACCATTTAAGATACTTAAGAAACGTTAAACCAAGACGAAATTCTATTGTCAGTGATTACTAATTTTCTTTCAAGGGTGAGACCAAACGTAAATTGGAGATATGACCCCTATAAAATTTGCTTAATTGTGAGAACTTGAAGTTAATCGTTAACTTAACTTTGACCCAGTTTCTTAGATTTAAAGGAAATTTTCAATCCTTTTTGGACAATAAGAAAGAAAAGATTATTACCTTTTCCATTGTATTAATGCCCACTAACCCTTCAAAATTTGTTCCACTATTCGCAGTAGTATTTAAGAAATATTTTGTAAATTTTATATCTAGAATTCTTTCATTTGAAGAAGCGGTGGCATATAACTAAACATTTTTTGTGTGTAACACTAAAATAATATTTTTAAACCTGTGTTTTTATTATTATTAAATGTGTATTATTACGGAGTAGAGAATAAGTAATTATCGTCGACAACTATTATTTTTTTTTATTACGGGCTTCTTAATATCTTAATCAATTTGTTTTCATTAAATTTTTAATTTATTTGCTTCACAGATGTGGTTAAATTGCTTAGTGTTGGGAATAATCGAATTATTTTCACAATCGAATAATTAGTAATAATTCATATTTCAAAATCGATTTAATAATTCGAATTATTTAGTAGAATTATAAATTTAAACTAAATTAAAATTATACATATATAAATTCGTCCCAGTTAGGTATTAGCTATTATTAAACAATTTGCAGAAATCTGAATCATAGCCATATATTCTTTTAATTGTGCCGAAGCCGTCTAATAAATTAAACCATATCAATAATCGAGTAGGTATTGACACATTGACCGCAATAAGTGACAGAAACGATAACTTAAATGTCAAACACAATTGAGCTTAACGTTTTGATAGTAAATAGACAGCAATTTGAAGATTTAATTTAAGTAATTATAATTTTCCCTAATTTTATCATTATTTAAATATACTTTTTTATTTGATATTGTATGTATTTTATTTCTTAATTCTGAAAACAATTTTATCGAATTTATCCGTTACTTTTCGGAAGCACTGTATAATTAATTATATAATTATTAGTTATTATTTTCCTGCTCAAGTAAATAAATATCTCGCATTTCATCTCCCTTTAATACCTCGTAGCTGCTATATTATTATACTATTACTATCTCTTCTCTCTTCCAGTCAGCCTTACAGTACAGCAGTTCCCTTCCCTCTACGAAATAATCAGTAACGAAAACGAACGCTTCACTCGACCTCCATCGTAGATATTCGATAGGTGTAGGCGTATACCAGTTGAATAATTCGTATTAGTAATATTAGTATTAGTATTATTCGTAATTCGAATTCCGTTTCTAGTCGGAGTATGAGTATACTAATACTAAATAAATAATAAATAATACTACTAATTTTTATCTCGATATATCGAAAAAGTTAATCGAATTAGTTGCTTTCAATTTACTATCGAATTATTCGAATTATTTAATTCGAATTGTCGCAACACTAAAATTGCTAGTGAAAAAATGTGAGTTTAATCATCTCAAAATGCAAAACTTTATTTTGCTTTTCATGCTATGTTGTCCGAAAGTGTTTCGGAAATTTTGGAAATATAGTGGATTTCATTTATAATGACTTTGTAACAGGTTCCTATAAATCTCATGCAAATATTGCGAGCGAGTCTACACACAAAACTTTTTATCTTTTGTTTACATTTATAAATGGCCAGCAGTTGTAATGATACGTTTCTATTTATAAATAACTAGCAGTGAAACCCGGCGTTGCTCGGGTTAAAATATATCACGTGTTTAATGGTATAAAAAATATGTAAGGATCTATTTTTTAACGTAGATATTATAGATTTATATCATAGATAACGTAGATATTGAGAGACTTATTTGGCCATTAAACATTTCAATTTTTTTGGTCACTGTTCGCTCTTGTTTCCAATTGATCTTCACTCGACTGCAAACACAATTTAACTGACAAAAAGTCACTGAATGTTGATTTATATACCATCAGATATCGCAATTTCTAGTATTAGAACCCTCTAGAAAACTTTTTGAAACTTTCTAGATCATTCAAGAAATTTTTAGAACTTTCTCGAACATTCTAAGTCGATAATAACAGTTTGCGCTCATTTTAGAATTTTTTAGATCATTTCAGAAATTTTGAAATTTTTCCGGAAGTCCTTATGACTTAAAAAAGGACAGAAATATTTCTTTTCACCTTTCTGCCACCTACAACCACCCACATCCACCCACCGGGACCAAACTCCCTTACTCCCACCTGGAAACCAAGGGGTATTTACCACCCCAACAGGAAGTTGATTGGAGTAGGTAGAGATAGAGAAAACCCTGTCTTTACGTACGAACATTAGCATTTTATATAATATTTTGATTTAGATTTAGATTAGATTAAGTGGGTAAAGTTAAATCTAAGAAACAGTTAAAAGAGTAATGTTCTTGACATATTTCTTTATTTGATTAGTTCTTTCTCTCTTTATGTCTTTCTATATAGTGACTTCCGAATATAGCGACGTTATACATGAAATTCACTGTAATTAAAACTTGTTCTGAACGATTCAAAACAAATATTTATTGTTATATATTTTATATTTTCTAACCCTATAAGTATTAAGCTATCAATACAGTTTCCACAAACGCATATTTATTATGAATATCTTGAGAATTAGGCTTAATAATGACAGAGGGGCTAAACCACTCTGTGTATCCCATGATGAAAACTTGTTGAAGAAAATAGAAAAGGGCGATAGGTTAATTTTAATTTCTGACACTGTTGAATATTTTGAGTAAGTTGACTGGCATGAATGACGATGACTGCGATGAATTTATACGTCGATACTGTTTCTCAAAAATAATTATTTTATGTTACAAATTTAACCCTATTCGTATTTTTTTAATGTTTAGCTCTTTATATTTGTTCATGTAGAAGCGTTCTATTTTTTGTTGTGTTAGTTTTTATTTCTTACATATTATTTTTTAGTCATTAATTTGTTTCTAATAATTCCAATGTTTCAGGAAATATCTCTAAGAATGCATTTCCAGAAATTTTATAACACTAGTCATGAACCTAGTAATTAGCATTTATTTTGGGTTCTAGTTATCATTATCTGAAAAGGTACTTGCCTTCAATAAATTATCAGATACCGAAAGAGGAAGTGTATATTTTATAGTGAAAATTATCACTACTATTGTAAACAAAAATACAACTGATATATGCATGTAGGAAGATATATTGATAGTTGTATGTGGTGCAATATCATGATAAGGCACTTTTTATGGTATAGATAAACACATTTAAGGAATATTTTTTGAATTAGGTAAAATAAAAATTAATTTTGGCAGTAACATTAGCTAATTTCTTTTTAAATAATACTAGGTAAATGAAAAGTTATACTAATTAACAAAAAATGGAAAAATAAAGTTCTACGATATTGATATAAAAACCAAAAGAAAATTATCTACACTTACAAATTATTAATAAACATGTAGATATACTTGTATTATATACAAAAAAGCTTCGAGGTGAATTATTTTTTTTCTGAAAATTTGTTTTCTAACATGACATGATTTACGTACGTACGTACCCAGCACTAACACATTTATTTGATAAGTCTTTATATTTCAATGTTATTCACATTCAAAATATTGATATTTCACACTGTTAGAGATGACATCAAGATTTCCTGCGGTTAAACTAAATCGTGATAATATCAAAATTGAAGACTACAAATAAATAATAAAAGAACTGCAAGCTTCGAATTTTAAAAATGATTTATAAAATCAAATTGAATTATTAATTAATACGTACAATTTCAGGATGATCCTTACTTTACTTAGCAGTTACCTCTTTAAACTTTCATCCTTCAGTTGATGAATTGAGTTTTAATTAATTTGCTTTAGGGAGACAACTGTATATTTGCACCCTGTGTAGAACGTAATTAAGGTCAACGGTTATTTCTGTGTACCACTCAACTTTGCCTACTTCAAGTTCAGAAAAAAGTACTTTTTCTAACTTTTGCTAGAATTAATAAACATCACACTAAGATAGTTGCCATTTTTCTCTTAGTTCCTTGATTAGCTAAAGATTAAGCGAAAATTCTAGACATACACATGTATTACGACATAAAAAAGTCATCAACTTCTACGAGCATTTTGATAGAATTATATAAACTTACCAACAATAATTATAGCTGTTTGGACAACAAATGTTAAATGAACTCCTCATACTGACGACGAAAGGCTGTTTTCTTGTGGGCGTGGAATGCAATAAGTAAATTTTCTGGTTTACATAATAATCTGATAAATATCTAGGGTTTCTAAAACACGTAGAGATTCAATCAATGGGGAAAATGCACATAAATCACATTATAGAATCAATAAACTCCACGAAACCGACTGAAGGGCAAGCTGATAATGCGATGTGATGTAATTTAATAGAATTCATATTTATAGAAAGTAATTGCGGGTATTGATTTTAAAATCACATATTCATGAGAGTTTACATGAAAAATATTTTAATAAAATATGTAATTATACTTTTAACCATGAAATAAATCTCATATTTCTCTTGCAGTCAAGTCACGTTTATAATTATTGCACGAACTACTACTTATATGTATATTTAGGTGTACGTATGTAAATCCTTAGGCAAAATACATAAGCATAATTAATTTTAAAATAACAACTATTGCAAACTTTACTAACGAAAATATCAAAATATTTTTTATTTTTAAGAAATACCTAGAAAGTTAGAAAATAAAAGTGTTACTGCGATATGTTAATTAGGACTAATAGTGATAGGTATCTAAGTAAGTAATATTTAATATTCCAAATAACTAATCCAAAAGTTTCTGAGGGAAGAATTATGATCGTCAGGAATCACAACAATCTAAAATTGTTTTTAGGATGTATAATTTACAAATGTCAATAAGGCCCCAATGCGTTTCAGATGCTAGAACAATCATAGTAATACAAAAGGACCTTATTGAACATTATTAAATACCACACTAAGTAGAAAATTTGAAGTATCTGTTTTTTTTTATTAAGTAATATTTATATGGTATAAATAAAGTACCTAATAAATAGTAAATACATCTACATTCATTTATGTATATATCTACATCGACGGCACACATGTACATAATGGTAAGTACGTTCTTTCATATCTACATATGGTGATGTATGTATTTATGATGTCGATGTTTGAGGGAATATTACAAGAAAATTAAAATATAAAAGGGCTGTTGCAGAGCGTTTTTGATTAAGAGAGACGAAAAGAACAAAAGATAGAAAATGCAGCCTAGCGGAAAGTTGCTTTTACGCAAAAAGAAAATAAGTCTTCCTAAAAACAACAGTTTTCACTGATAATAAAGATAAAAGACTCAAAATTCCTCTTGCGTATTATATAATTTTCGTTAAAATGGAGTACGGATGAACATTAACCACGCTCTTTGGAAGTTCAAACAAAAATGAAAAAATACTTAGGTTATTACGGTGTTACGTGCATTCTTCAACTAAATCTGTTTAAGGTAAAAAGAGGGAAAACTGTATGTAAAAAGGGCGAGATGGTAGATGAAAGCTTTAAAAACCAACGTGAAACAACAAAAAAACGGTACGTGTATAACAATTTAAGAGATGAAAGCGTTTATTATTACAAGAACAAAGGCTGGTTAAAATAAGGGGGTAAAAAAGTAAGTAATCATCAACTTTTTTGAAAAAAGACGTTTTTAAACGATTTCAAACAGAGGGAAAGTTCTCAATTCGAATTAATGTACCTACCCTATATATGGCGATTATGTCGAGGTTCCTATTTAAGGCATTATTTATTATTTTTTTTAAATTCGAAAGGGTTCCTCTGAACATACATCAGAATTTTTAAATATGTCTGCCTTTATATGGCTGTTTTTCTTTTTATATCGTAATTCATCGCAGCTCCAATACATATCTTAAGTAGATTCTACTCTGAAAGCATGACTTGTCTATATAGGGGTAGTTTTACTACCATAATGAATCTGTAATTTATATAAGCATTATATTTAACACCAAAAGAAAAAATACCGGCCAAGTGCGAGTCGAACTCGCGCACCGAGGGTTCCGTACAAACCTGTATATATGTGATGTAACTAAAAATTTAAGGTTTTCGGAATTTTTCCTTTAAATGTGCTATAAAACATTGCTTCATGCCAAATTTCAAGATTCTAAACCGACTGGAAGTACCCTTTAGGTTTTGATTCCCTTGCGAGTAGTTGCGAGCTTGAAAATATGCGGCTTAAATTGCTGTTTCTTTTGATTGCGTTGACATAGAAGTTTGATTTTGTTACAGCTTAAAGGTATTATAGACCTGAGTATTTGGTATGAATTTCAATTTAATACCTCTACGCGTTCATGAGGGAAGGGGTAGTAACTTTAAAATTATTAAAAATATTTTTATTATATGATGTAACTAAAAGTTTACGGTTTTCGCAATTTTTCCTTTATCTGTGCTATAAGACGTTGCTTCGTATAAAATTTAAGATTCTGAGTTCACGGTAAGTACCCTGTAGGTTTTGATTAGAAAATTTGCGGAAATTTGCGGCATAAACGGCTGTATCTTTTGATTGCGTTGGCTTAGAAGTTTGATTTTTTCACAGCTCCAAGGGACAATAGACCTGAGTATTTGGTATAAATTTGAGCTTGATACCTCTACGCGTTCCTGAGAAAAAGTGTCTTGACAGACGGACGGACGGGCGGACGGACGGACGGACAACGAAGTGATCCTATAAGGGTTCCGCTTTTTCCTTTTGAGGTGCGGAACCCTAAAAAATGACTAGACTTGAGCGAACCTCTAATTCTTGGTGCATAAAATGTTCTTTAAGTTCTTACAGGGGTTAAAACGAGTACAGTTCAAGCATTTCTGTTAATAAGTACTTGGGACTATGAAAACGATTTTCGCTAGAAATTTGTATTTCAGGGGACTGCAAGTCCTTTCAAAGTGCTCCATCTATTTTTCGACGTTCTTGGTCCTTTGAGGCTTCAAGAACCAAAGCTTAAACTAAGAACTGAGGGATTGAAGATTTGTCGAGCTACGAAAATCATATATGGTAAATGTACTCTTAATAATGACCGATTAGGTCTAAACAATTGTTGAGTGTTTAATAAAGTTAATTGCAGAAACATTTTTGTTTGAATTTTCCTTATCAAGATGTTTCTCGAAGATTACGATACCATATTTTAAGATATAACTTATATTCAGAGTTGGATAATATCCTCTATCAAAAGGACTTCAAGCTCTAAACCCAAGGCCTGTACCTAAAGTGCTTTGATCCTTCAGGTACCAATTATTTTACATTTTAAAATCAAGGATTGGATTTACAAATTAGATCGAAAAGTAATTATGTCAAAAGCACTAAGCACATTAAATTTGGATTAAAACGGCTTAAAGTATATCAAAATATTTTTAATGGTTTTGCTTTGCTTTGTACATTGTAACTTTAAACAATTAGAGAGAACTTTAAGTCCTTCCTTTTTGAAATGGACTACTAAGCACTTGTAAGTAATTTGATTATCCTGCCTCAAATATTTCTTCGCGAAAGGTCCCGATTTACAGGGCTTTGAAGCTCTGAAAGGACCGAAATACTTCAAGCACAAAGCATTAAGTCTCTGTTCACATTTTTGGAAGTAACGACTGAACCAACTCCCAAATATTCATGTTTTATAATAAATTTTAGTTCTAAATTCAAGCAATTTTAGAATTAGATCTTTCTTTTTTTATGTTTTGAGCATAAGGGTAAACGCTAAAAGGCAGGTCAGTATTCCCTTTTATGAGGACAGAAATCTTCAAAATATTCGATCGACTTTGAAAGAAAATGGCTTATTACAACACGACGATACTAATTTATCACCTAACAGGGCAGTTATCGAGTCCAATATGTGATTTTATGACAAAAGTTTTGAGAAGCATAAACTTTTTCCTAGTTAGGCAATACATTATCCAACTTCGTCATTTGTTATTCTCTATCTATTCAAAGGAATCACGAAAGTTAATGAAAAGCAGTTATCCTTTGTTTGTGCATTAATACGTAATAAATTTCGAGGAAAAGAGTCACGACAGAAAGCGAACTCGAGAAACTTCATTAAAGTCGAAATCTGTATTTACACAACAATTGTAAGCCTCATTAAATATGTATACAAGGTCTCTGGGAATAATTAAATATTCTGATACTGATGGTTTAGTACCTACACCTACATTCTTAATGGTGAATAACGAATATTTTTACAAAAATTACCGTAGTTCAAGTAAAAAGTCTTTCTGTTTCCCTAAACCTACCTGAATTGTAGATTTTTTCTTACTGTCTAATAATTAAAAAGTCTCCAAAAACTGAATACAAAAAACTCTTAGGGAGTTTTATCACATTTACCATAACGAGTTGGGAATTATGCAAATAAACCAGTTACTTTGATAAATTTTCAAAAATTTTAATTATTAATCAAATTTACTGGTGATTATGTATTATCGTTACTACATATACTACTTTATTACATATATACACTCCTTTACTCGTTTGACCTGGTACATCGGTTTAATCAATGTAGCTATAAACGATTTTGATTATGTGCTTTTTACCACTTGCATAGAAACGTTATTGATTGACATCACTAAAAAAAATTTTTTTAGGCTGAATTTAACTTTACTTTTGCGACAATTTATGTTATGGAACGAATTTAGTTAGGTAAAATGTTAAATCTTCACCATTTGGTAAACAATCATTATCTTTCAATGACAAAATTGAATGTTTGCTTAGTGAATATTGAACAGTAGAGAACGTGATGAGGGTGGCGTACGATATCTAAAACGGGGCAGGTTTTATTATTTTTTTCTTAGCGAAAAAAGGTTAGGGAAATTGGGTGCGTGGGAATTGTAATAACATTATGGTGGTTTGTTAGCTAGTTGCAAGAAGGGATGAAATGTCCTTAGTAAAAGGCCTAAATGGAATTGCTTTCTTACAAAAATAGATAAAAGGATCATTTGTGACCACTATATTACATAGCTTTGCCTATTACAAACCTACATAAAATGCTTTCTTCTTAATTATAGAGAGTGAAGGAAGAAGGACTCTAATTCTGGGATTGCCACGAAAACTTCCAATAACGGCAATTTTTCTTAACTTAAAATAGCAGGTGACGAAGTTTATTTATAAACGTGAATACATACTTTAATAAAATTTTAAGTATTCTGGAAGTCATTGCTGCGATAAAGTCGTTATCTAAATCGTACTAATGTAATAGGAATTTAAGTAATAACTATTAGGTTTTACTAAACACATTTGTGATATTAATACCTATGTATGTAATAAAGGAATACAGGAAAAATAAATCAATCATACAAATCTAAAAGTCAATCGCATGCTTTACTTTATTAGTGACCAACGAAAGAAATAGCGTGTCTCTGATTCGTTTACAAAATAAGTTCGACACTTATTATTTATTTCCATTCGTTTTATTGATATTTTCATAAAGAAATGTCGTAACTATTATTCGTATATTCATATATTTAATTTAGATAACATTAATAAAATTTGCCATGTCTACATAAATATATATATTTAGATGCAGTCCTCATACTCTTAATGTACATCGATTTATTTCATGCGAAGGATGGTCGAAAGTTATACCTATTATTTGAATAAACGATAAATGAGTATTTTTTTGTTACCTAATTAAATTGAAAAGATATATAAGATAATGAAACAGAAAAAATATTAAATGTATTATTTATTTCTACCTGAAATGAAATAAATCTTGAGTACAAATAATTCTCTTCGACAATATAAGGTTATCATAAGTCTGTCAAAACGATTTACGAGCTATGTGGTATTAGGAACGATTCAAATAATACTAGCTTAAAATACCAGCCAATTAGGATAAATTAATAAAGAAAAGACTTTTGAAGTTATCAATAGCTGTTAGAGAAAAAGAATGAATATATTAAACGAATACTGAATCCAGTCACCTCTTTCTAAATTAGCTGCAGCTGAACAAATAAAATAGATATTAAAAAAGATCAACAATTATCTCCACCACCTTCAAAGAAACAACAACAAGAGCAACAACAACAATCTGCAAATTTCTCTCTCATATCCCCTACGAAGAAAAAGAAGAAGAAGAATGTTAGGAATCAGGAGCAAGTGGGGGATGATGATAATGATAATGAAGGGAAGGAGGAGGTTTTTGAAAATGTTGCTAGCATATCAACACCTCTAACAACAACAACTGATTGGGAGAGCCAACCTCTCGAAGAAATTCGTAAGTTTTACAGATGTAGATAAAGACGCTTTTTTAGACTATTTACAACAGTATCCCTCATTAGCTAGAGGATATATAGAGGGATTTTTAGAAGACCATCTCAATATGATACTAGGTACATTGATTTTTAATTCTTTGAGGAATAATTACGTGTTAAAGTAATTTTGTTATAATTGAAAATGACAAGAAGTTGGATGCTGGGAAAACACCATTTTTCATTCAAATAAATTTTCCATAAAAACAACGTGGTGCCTAATCGTTCTGAACATTTACGGATAATACAATGTTCAAAATTATATTAAATTTTCTCCTGCACATAACTGAACTATCCATTAAATTTCTGATAAGAATAAGAATTAAAAATGATATTCTTGTGATTTTCAAGGTTTAATTAAAATTTTTGTTATTAAAATATATATATTTATTTCAAAAATATAACGAATTCTATAGAAGTGAGATTTTCCATTATTAAAGTAGTAATTATATCGAAACGTGTTCTCTTAATTGAAATTTCAAACAGAACGTGAAACGAACAAACACGAATTATATGTTATTCAATCATTCCAGAGAATATACGTAGAATAAGACAAGACAAAGCTGCAAAATGTTTTGTTCGCGGCGGTTGTTGTTTTCAAGTTTACAATTAAATGCAATGAAGGCAGTCGGCGTCAAATGGTAGAGAGTAGTACGTATTACTAGCTTACTTGAACACAATAGAAACTAACAGAATGAACAATGTAAACAAAGGAAAATGTATATTTGCAATAATAACATTTCCTCGATATTGTGTCAGTTTTGTTAAAAATAGACAAGGATCGTTCGAAGGAGCTTTACGATTATAGAAGTAAGTACTTACCACTCTTATCTAATTCTTGTTGTTTGAGTATTAAATTCATGTTTAAATAAATTTACGTTTTTGTATTTTGTGAACTTCAATTCATCAATACTACGGTTGATATTATATATATATTTTACCAACCGTGAGAAGTTTAATTAAAAAATTCTGGTATTTCCTGTATTGCATGTATAATAATATACAGTTGATGATATGTGGATGTTACAAAAACAACCATTAGGTATATTATTTAACAGTTGGAATTATTATTAAAATACCACATAAATTTACTTCTGCCTCTTTAACGCCTGCATATGCTTCTAATATATTTCTAAGCTACTATTATATATCCCTCATTCCTTATTAACCTTCATATTTCTTATTTTGTAAAGTACTTACCTTTTCATTTCTAACTTTTTATATACGGTCGTATATACATATGTAGAGCAGCATAGACAAACTATTGAATAATAAAAAGTGAATGTCTTTGTGTTTTCACGTGGCTTTTAATCTGTTAATTTGTTAATTGTCTTTTGTTTTATTAATTTAACCATTCTTTAATAATAAAATTAGTGTTGCCACGTTGGGTTTTAATTTAGTATCTTATTTAGGTATTTATTATTTTAAATGTGAATGTTATTTTTGAAGTGTTTGTGATAATTTTAAAAATTTGTATAACAATAATAGCTAGGATTTCAATTTAATTTGTTTTACCGTATAATTTTGCAATTGACCATCAATGAAAAATGAGGAAATAATAGGTAGTTAGATTATTGATATAATAAAAGTTTTTAAAATCCCCCAAAAATTGGTATACCTATATCATTACATCGAAGTAACACATTTGGAGAAGAATTAAAAACTGAAGTAGTTATTTTCCGAAAACATGTTGCCACCTTCGAAAATAAAGTTAAGGGGCCAATTATAAATATAATAGTAAATGTACAAATATATTGTACACATGAGTGCTGCTCGTAGTTTCTTTTGTGTTTTTATTAGTTTGGTCCCTAATGAAGCGGAAAATTGCCTACGTAGTGGTATTAAAACAAGCAACTACTTAATCGAAGACAGCCCACGTTTCTCCTCCAGGGAGAATCTCAATGCTCAAACTGTTTATCAAGTTTCTTCGACGTGCTTAAATTAATTACTTCTATAGAGACATTTTGGTCTCTTGTGTCCTTTTAATGTGCTTTTACTATTTCTGAATTGTTTTTCTATATAAGATACCTACTCTTATATTAATAATTCTATAATATTGTGACAGATGTGTCATTCTGACGTTGATAAGCGCCGACTGCGAAAATTGTGTGGAAGTAATCTATGACGCGTTCCAGAAAGTCCGACAGTTACTAGACGTTTCGAGAGTTGCCTAGAAACGTCCATACTACTATATAAGGAACAGCGTTGGACAGTTTGATAGTATTTGATAGAAGAGAGCGACAGATATAAGCGAGAAGAGAAGATAAAGCGATTGACGAGCGAAATAGTTATAGAGTTGTTGTTATTACCGAAATAGTTATTGAATCGTTGTTGTGTTGGAATTAATTTAATAAAAGTTTCACTTATCTTTATAACATACTCTACATTTACTTTTTCAATTTAAATATTCTATTCATTTTCGATAGCGTACCTTTATGGAAGTACATCGTCATGATATAAACTGTAATTGAAGTAATTCACATGGTGGGGTGATTCCGTCGATTTAGTGAAAGTAATGATGAGATGTAATAAAATCGAAATAGTTATTAATCTCGTGTTGGGTAATTTCGAGAAAATGCTAAAAAACCTTATACTGTTTTCAAATAGCCATTTTATCAGACAGGTATTTGAAAAAAGCATATTTCAAGGAACCTGAACTCAAAACTTTGATAATAGTTAGAAGTAACAAGATTATTATCATGTAAAAAAGATTAAAGAAAAGTTTGTTAGGTACTATTTATATCAGTTTTATTTAACAAGTCTTGTCAAGCCAGCCTTTGTTCTATTGTATAATGATGTCCTTAGTTACTCCTCCGAGCGACATTGACCTTTGCGTCACCCTTAGCAACCACGACTCTTTTATCATCCCGGCATTTATAATCTGTACTTCCAAGGGCAGCAATTCAATACTGCTGAAATTTTCATTGAGAAAATGGTTTTCATAGGTTATTATAAATATACTCCTGCTACGGCAAATACGTCATTGTCAGCAGACTTCGTTTTATTAAGCTGTTTGTACTTTTTGACATTTAATTAATAACATCAGTCAGTTTCCTTTGTTAAAAAAAAACATCACTGAAAGTTCTACAAATTGTCAAACATTCAGCAAATTAGAAAAAAAGGGTAAATTTCACGTTGATGGCCAAGTTCCAAGTTTGCTCGCTAATCAAGTTTCATTCGATGATTTTACTCAAAACATTTTTGTATTTTTAGTCTTAGGGGCCATCCCTAAATTACGTCACACAAAACATAAAGTCAAATATTTTAGACAATGGACAAAGAAAAGACGCGCGGGACGATAGGACAGCGAGCGGGCACTCGCCGACGACTTAAAATTATATATAAACCTTATAAATATAGATCGAGTTAGTAATGTTTTTAAGTTTTTGTTTTTACACATAAATTTCGAGTTTGAGTATTTTAGATTTTGATATGTGACCAGTGGCGGCTCGTGGTCAAATACGAAGGGGGTTCACAAAGTTAATAATATGTAGGTAATATCAGAACATGAAGCGTATTTCACGATGTTGTAAATGCGCCGTAGGCGAAGATTTTTAATATTTTTAGGATAACCAAATACTTATGGCATTTAATAACACAATAAATAAAAACCTTACGTTTACTTATACAGGAAATCCATTCGTCTATGTTTTGCCGACAAATGTGACAAATCCGTAACCCCTGTCTTTGTCCACTCAACACTTTCATTAGGATTACCGGCAAAAATCAGGCAAGGAAAGCAAAATAATGCGTTTAATTTATTACACCCACACAACCACGAAGTTTTTTTATACTGTTCTACTTTAAATACACGTTTTAACTTTTTATCTTTTAAGGTACACTCTTGTATCAGCTGTAGTTTTGGGCGAGGTGGACCCCTTTTCTTTATTTCGAAATGATTTTGAAGATTATTTGAATTTTCTTTAATATATTTTACCGAACACGACTCCATCATTTACGTAATATTTTAATTAACATGTATTGTGCAATAAATTGTGCGTCATTTACAATTAGTGGATTTTGAACTCTGAAATCTGAACATGCTTCTGAACATAATTTTTTTACTATCGGTTTCTACCAACACTAGCTTACGGAGCCTTTAAAAATGACTCGTACTGGACATTTTCACCAGGTAGCCTAACCCAGCCTAACCGAAGTTGCAAAACCCTGACAGATTGTCGGGTACCCGTGCCGACGTAGCACGACATTTTCCGGCTGATTTCGGCTTCTCGTGCAGTGCACCTAAACGCTGTATGTTGAGTGTATATTATCTTCCATTTCACGCGTCCGACGCCTCTCTCTCTAACGCATGGACATCAAACGGAGTATCGCTCTCGTGATATGTTCAGAATAAAACTTGAACCAAAAAAGTTAGGTGAAGTCGTCAGCGACACAACAAAAATTTAAATATTTTCTATGGGTTACGGGTTGGTGTTTTGTAACTATGAACTATGAACTATGAAATGGTAAAAGAGATGTATATTATACGATAATCATAAAAATTATAATAAATATTAAAAGGATAAAATTATATGGTGTAACTAGTTCAATTTTTAAGGGGGTTCACTGAACAAATGCACCTACAGTAAAACCGCCACTGTATGTGACGTCAGAAAGCTTTTGATCTTCCCTGCCCCTTGTCACACAATGTCACATTTTACCTCCCACGACTATATAAACAATAGGTGCTCGCGAAATGCTCGCTTCTATAAACTTATTTTTCGTGAAAAAATATGACAATATATTTTTCTGATCCCTTATGCTCCCATAGACATGCATTTAAATGCAGTTTTTTCAAATTTATGGTAGAATGTAGGTCGGCTTCGGCTAGCGTCCCTTGATGAAACATTCTCCAGATTGATTTGTCATGGTCTAGGACCAGGTCTTTTCTTAGGTTTAATTTTTTATTAGGGTAATTAAGCCAGCAACATTTTTACCGTTTCTACGTTCATTGTAAGGGATGCTGGAATATTATATAATTTTTACAGACACCTATTTATTTCTGTTTTATCTTGGTTAATTTTTCGGTGAAAGTCAACATTTTTTATACATACACACTAGACTAAATAATATTTGAAGACTGTTTTAGCTCATAAAATGAGTCAAACATTAAGTATTGTGCTTGCTTCTTGCGCCCAAGAACTCAATTTAAGTAACATTGAAATTGTAGACTTTAGGACCATTATTGGAAGGACAAAAGTGATGTTAGGAAGGGTATTGATTTTCTACAACACTAAATAAATGTAAATGGGAAGAAAAGCTGGAGGCTGATGGGATGAAGATGAAAATTGTTTCATAAAGATTCGAATTTCAAAAAATATTGAAAAATATTCTAAACATAATTTTTGGCTTGTTTTAGCATGTAACCGTTTATTTTGAAACAGCAGAACCATGCAATAGTACTGCAAATTATGCTATTATCAAATATTAGGTAATTTAAAATTTATCTGTAGGTACTCTTCAATTTCGTGGCTGGGCATTTTGAAAATTAAACTGCGCTGGTCTGTTATGATTGAGTTTCGTGATTGTATTAAAAATGCTTTGTTCCCTTTCAACGACGCAAAGTAAAGTTTAAGCAAGTAGTACCTTAAAATAATTTTGTTGGAGCAGAGGGAAAAGTTGAAAATTGTCGATTGAGTACCATCATATTCAACAAATCTTTTTAAGTAAACCATAATGGATTGTGATAAACTTGGGATAAGAGCGGCGTAAACATTTGAAGGGTAACATAAATTGCATTTTACGAAACTTTACGATCAGTGGAGTTAGCAATAAAAGCCTGCCAGGTCCCGGGTTAGGTTTGAATGGCTTCGCCTTTGAAAGGAATTAATGCAAATTTTCATGTCACTATCGAAGGAAAAGTGCGCTCTTACAGACAACTCGTTAAACCGTGACGCGACCAACAGAATTTTATTATTAAGTAAATAAAAAGAACGTTTACGGCAAATTCACGGCCAGCTATGGCACTTTCCTTTCCTTAGTAAAGTTGTTACGTCAGAGTAAACAAACAAATAATGCAGAAAGCTTTGACGGTTTATAGCCGAATTACATAAGTGTTCCCTTAATACGTTTAATTTAATTTTATATCATAAACATAAACTGGAGTCTAAACAAAATATCTGTGGGATACGCAGTTATGGTCTACATAGTATTATGAAAAGTTGTAGGAATGTTATTTATATTTTTGTTGTAATATTGTAAAGAATAATAATACCTACCAAATTTATAAATTATTTCACCCTGTCGGGATAATCAATCAACAAAAAAAATCATAAATGGTAGTCCGGTCAATTTAGACATTCGAACATACATAAATTTCCACCACGCTGAAAATCAGTAAGATTGTTTAAAATATGATTAAAAATAAAATTTGAAAGTTCCCCATCTTGCCCCTGTATGGAAAAATTTTTATTCAAGGTCAAAAGTCAAAAAAATTAGTTTTTGGCAATTTTCAGCAAAACGGTAAATTTTATCATAAAAATACTTCAGAGAAAAATTGTAGATCATAAAATTATCTATAAAATATGTATGAATATTTTTTTTCTAAAAGTCACCGTTTCTGAGATATCAGGTTAATTGAAACCCAGTCCCTTATTTTATACACCAGTGTAACCTCGAGACAACATCTGTCTCCTGTTCAATTGTATGCTTTATGCCTTTATGTATTGCCCAATAAATGAAATACTGTTAGTCTCAGGGTTGCCAGATTGGGGGATTTTTCCCAAAAAAAATATTTTTTGGGGATTTATTTTTTAGGGGAATTCTTCTGGGGAAATTTTTTCCTCTACAATCTTTTTTCTATTTGCACTAAATATTTTCTAGTTCTTGGGGATTTATTTGTCACATAGCTTATTTTGGGGTATTTTAGAAATACATATTTTATAGATAATTTTATGATCTACAATTTTTGTCTGGGGTAATTTTATGATAAAACTTACCGTTTTGCTGAAAATCGCGAAAAATTCATTTTTTTGACCTTTAACCTTGAATAAAATTTTTTCCATACAGAGGAAAGATGTGGAACTTTCAAATTTTATTGTTAATCATATTTTAAACAATCTTACTGATTTTCAGCTTGGTGGGAATTTATGTAGCGTTACTCTTATTTTTTGGTCTAATTTGACCGGACTATGGTAATCCTCATTATATGAAAAAATAATTGCATCAATAAATATGTAATAATTAATGTGTGTAATGTTATAATTAATCGTAAAAATAAACAATGGCACATATTTCTCTAAATTACATTATTAGTTTTAGAGCTCCACATCAAAATTTTGAACTACGGACAGCTTTTCATCGCCTATTTGACATTAAATACAGTAATATATCATCGAGTTTAACCGCCTACAGCTATTCAAATAACTCGGTTTATATTATATCATTATGCATTATGTTCGAAATTTTGATAAAATTGCTAAAATTTGTTTTTTTTAATTTAAGATATTTTAAGTCGCATTAACAGCTAGGTCATGAGCGCCTAAACATGATTACATATTACTATTATTAGTAAATTGTAAAACTTATTCTATTCTTATATTTTATCATACATTTTGGTTTCTTGTAAAAATTTTAATACATTTTTGTATAGTCCTGGGTTATTTAGATTTTCATTAAATGACATAGAGAGGTTGTATTTCCTTCTTTGATTACTCAATCCTGGGCAGTTTGTGATGATATGTTCCACTGATTGGAGAGTATCGGTGTTACATTTTGTGCATAACGGGGGCAGCTCGTTCTTCATTAAATGAATATGAGTTAAATTGATATGGCCAATTCTCAGTCTTTGAATAATTACTTCTTCATTACGTTTGAGATCGGTGGCAGATAATTTTTTAAAGAAATCGTCTCTGACTTGTCGTAGCCTTTTTGGCGGATTTTTTTGCAATTCACTATTCCATATTGTAATGATGTGATTCTTGATGGCTCTTTTGGCTTCTGATTTAGTTAGGGGGACTATTTCAGTAGTTATTAGATCTGTAGCACCTTTTTTCGCTAGTTCATCTGCTTTATAATTTCCGCGAATACCAGTATGGGAAGGTATCCAAGCTAATAGATATGATTTCTTTACCTAGGTCTTCAGCTTTTAACAGTTCATGTGTGATGTTTTTTATTTGTTGATTTGATTTGATGGGGTTCTGAAGAGCTTTTAGTACGCTTAGTGAGTCGGTTAAAATTAAGGAAGATTCTACTTTTTCAGTGTTTATTAATTCTATAGCCTTTTCTATGGCATAAACTTCACATGAAAATATTGAGCACTCAGTTGGTAATTTGAAGTATTTTTCAATTTCTCCCATTACTATAGCACAACCTGCTCCCTCCTCAGTTTTGGAGCCATCATTGAAGATGTTCCTAGATCGTTGATACTGGTCACTAAATTCTAGAAATAACTCTTTCGCTATAGACATTGTAAATGGGTCGTTTTTTGATATATGTTGAGTTAATTAAAGGTTGATTTTTAGTGATGGACACGGCCATGGTGGTATGGGATCCGGTGCTCTTTCTCTTATTTGAATTGGAGAGAGATTAGTAATTTCTTGGTATTCTTCTATTCTTATATGCAGTGGCTTAGGAATTCTTTTATTATTATAAATTTGTTTGTGTTAGGGTTCATTAGTGTGCTTGTAGATGATGGGTTGTTGGGTTCTGAAGATATGTATGCAGCGTACTTTAGACTCAGTTCCATTCTCTTGAACTTTAATGGTATTTCACCAGATTCAGCTAGTATGCTGTTTATGGGGCTTGATCTAAAAGCATCTGTAGCAAGTCTTAATGCTGTGGATTGGATAACGTCAAGTGTCTTTAGTATATTATCATTTGCTGAGTCATATATTATTGAGCCATAGTGGATTTATTTTATTTAATCATTTCGTTATTGAGATTTCTAGCTTTATTCTAAAGAAAGAGTCACTTAATTGGCTCAATAATAATAAAAATTAATGTTTTTGTTTTCGTAATATGTACATATACAATCAAATGTGTAAATAAATGTATTAAGGTAGAATAAAAGATTTAATTTCTTTAAAGGAAAAAAAAGGTCTTCAGCATTTTTACTTGAAAGTTTTAATTATCGAAAAAAATTAGTGTACATATTGTAGGGCACATTACAAGGTGGACCATTGACCAGATGATCATACAAGAAAACCACCATAGGTGTTTATAAATAATATAAAACATTATGTATAGATGCTTGGAGGAGTTGGTGGCACTTTATTTATGTTTATTTTGATACGAAAATGTGTTATACGTATATTTTAAAGTGAAAATCGGAGTAAATATGCATTACTTAAGTAGGTACCTATATTATGACAAATATGTGTATACAGGGTTATTCAAAAGTACCTAACCCATAAAATTCGTATTTTCTGTTAACCCTTAATTCATTTCAATTTTTGTTCGTCTTTTATGATATTTTCAAACCCCTCCCTGCAGCCTCTTAATCTGTAGCTACCCTAACTCTCTTTTCTCAAATGGCAGCCTAGGTTTTGCGTGGGTTCTCTGAGAATTTAATCCGATAATGGCAACAAAATAGGGGTCTGTTCGTTTTGTTTTAGTCAAAACACTCCTCATATTTTTTTTAAATAAATTTAACTGAAATGAATCGCTTCCACTCACCTGATTCGACTTAATTTGACTTGACATGCACTGAGTCTGTGGTAAATACCTACTGTCAATTGTAGGTATAGTATATGTATATAGTTTAAGCTGGTAAAATAGTAACCTCTATCTTTACCCTTTAGTATAATTGAAATTTTAATGATTTTGGTTTTTTTGGGAGCCAGGGTGAGGTTTGTGTGGTTCAATGAAAAATATCCTGAGAATTCAATTTCACGAACAACTGTGAGTAGAATATTTCAGAAATTTGAAGAGAATAGGACTGTACGGGATCTACCTAAAACGGGCTGACAACTCGTGAAGATAAAAAACTTGATATCACACAACCTAGGTTGCTATTTGAAAAAATCAAGTTAGGGTTGTTACAGACTAAGGAGTTGTAGGAAGGGGGCGTTAAAAATATTACAGAAGGACGAACAAAAATTTAAATCAATCAAGGTTTTAGGTACAGCCCATTTCTAAAAAATAACCGTTACTTTTGAGTAGTTGCGGGATAAGGTAAAGGAAAATCCAGCGAAAAGAAAGATCTACAAGCGATATTTTTAGAATAGAAAATACAAATTAAAAAAAAAAAGGAATTTTAAAATAAAACTGCTACGTCAAATTAAATGTTTACTTTCTAGGTAAAAATAACCAAATGGCTATATTTATATTTTAGAAAACAATAAATATAAAAATAAAAGTAAACGATTATAAGATTATTATGCAGTTATAGTAAAATCCATAAAAATATGAGGGGTGTTGAGAAGAATAATACTTAAGTAATATCTGTATAATCATACACCTAACTAATTATGTTAACGTGCACGGGAGATTATTAGTAGTAATCGGAACTAATTATATCTAGACTAGATTAATTAGGTTTACTGTTTTTAATTGGATAAGTGTCGAACTCAAACATTTAGCTCCGTACTTGCTACGTAAGAATTCAGGGTCCCTAAAACGAATGAAAATCAATTTTTGCCATTAGGTATAAGTATATATATCTATTTTTCATACCCCTAAGTGATAAGGGTTGTCCACCCCTAACTTTTTATTTTTTGGACAATTTTTTTTAAGATTTGGCATTAAAAAATGCATATAACCCTTTAATCATCCCCGCCAGGCGTCTACTGATGTCACTCCTCACCCAGCAAACAGCACGGAGTGGGGATAAGAATGAAGCAGATTTTTTTAGAATGTTACAGGCAGTTCAAATATGTTCTAAGAAGTAAAAGAATGTTTTATTATAACATTTCAGAATGATTTGGCAATGTTCAAGAATGTTCCAGAATCTTGAAGATCATTCAAGAATGTTTCAGAATGTTAAAAAAGTTAGAAAAAGTTTTGAAACATTATGGGATGTTCTGGATAGTTCTAAATTCGCGAATAGTCTAGAATGTTCCATCAAACTTGTAATATATTCTTACCCGGGCAACGCCGGGTATTGCTGCTAGTATTTCTATATAATATCACGAAAAATTGGGGCCAAATCTCTACTTTACTTGACTAAAGCAGTGTTCATTTTTTTATAATTGACATTCAAAACTTGAGGAACAAGAGTACATATCACTTTATTTTTGAAATACATACTCATAAGTACAATTTCTATTTTAATACATTTAGATAATTATAGTTTAGCAAAATGCTTGCATGCGGATTTAGCATAATTTATGAAAACCCCGGAACCTACTACAAATGGGGCTGTTATGACTGAGCTATAGGTATACATATTTTCCTTTATATTCAATAAATAAAACACATTTTATATTTATTTCTGAAATAAATAAAGTAAGAGAACAACACGATATCGTCATGCGTAATTTTACCGATCTGTTTCCTTTTTTTGTATTCAAGGAACGTCTGATGACCCGGAAAAAATTGATCCATTTACAATTTCCGACTTTCCGTCGTGATAAAAGCAATTCTTTACTTCTGAGGCTGTTATATTTTATTTTACCTACATACCTTGTGTTCATTATATTATACCTACACTAAGCCTTTAAACAACACCTAATATTGTTGCTAAGTTCATCACCTGATAAGAATTTTACAATGATTTACAACTTATTTAGCAAAACATTGCAAAAGTTCTTTTATACACGTAACGGACTGTATATTACAATCGGTTTATTAGGGGTTGAACTAGTTAATTTACTTATGTACCTATTTGTTTCATAATAACGTTTAAAGGGATTTGTAAAATGAGTACCTAGAGCATGAAAACTTTTTTTATTATTATGATAAACAATTACAAGTGTATGTTTAGATATCGTTAACATTTAAATAAGGAAATAAGAAATTTCCCCAATAAGTAAATATCTAATTTTGAACAAATAATTATATTAATAGGTAACGAAATAATCGAATGACTTAAAACTTTTCACATCACTATTAAATGTAAATTTCAATAGGTTAATCAATGTCTATATATCGCCCTTCACCTATACCTAATATTAAATCATAACTTTACATTACAGTAGGTACTTCATATACGAGAGATTTAATAAATTGCTGTCCAAGAATTAATATTCTGGAAATTTTGGAGGTTGTATTATGTACACTAAAAAGATCAATCATAAAATCTCAACGACAATACATCTGTATGATACCTATTTTTCAAAACAAACAATTACCATTTTGTTCAGTCCTTATCGATGGTAATGTTTTACCAAAAAAACGTACCATATTTTAAATATTACAGATTGAACTTTTTAATATATGTATTCTAATGTTCTTTACAAACAGTTTTATTATTTTGGATAAGTTATAGGTATTTTCTTTGAGGAATTATTATTTTTAACCTGGTCCAATAGACTTTTTTCTAGTAGGTACTTTTAATTTATTTATTTTCAGGTTTTCCTTATGTGTAAAATTTTTAGATCATCACTAAAACAATGTCCATCATTAGTAACATACCTAATTAAAAAAGATTGAAACGGCTTTGTAGCTCTTTATGTTTTTTCTTTTATTTCTACCTGTTTGTCCAATGTCGACTTTAGGATAAAACCCGTTTAAGTTTGTTTATAAATTCCTGCCTGCTTTGCTTTGTCTATTTGATCTTTGTTATATTTAATGATATACCTATGTCTTACTATGACCTATTAAACATAATTACTAAGAGGTACATATATAAATTATAGCAGCAATTATTTTATGAACTTTATTATTCTTTATGGACAGTGTTGGTAGTTCAGTTTTTTCGATAATATAAAATACATTATTCGTTTATCTGCGACTTCGTCCGTCCCGATAGGCATAAGTACGGTCAGTTGAATAAACCAATAACAAGTTTGAAACCTTGGTTATTGGAAATATCCATCGTGGATTCAATTTAAGTAAATCTTGTCTAATGAATATATATATTTTTTTTTTAAATGAGACGTAGGAACCGCCTTGGTTTAATCACATACATTTTAATATTTTTTAATTGTAGGTACATACAGTACCTACAACATATTATTGAAAAAGTGATTTCTTAGACGCTAAAAACTACCATAATACTAATAAGTAAGTACATAACACCTACAGTAATTAAAATAAAATTTCTCGATAACTGCGTTTACGTTTAGATTTTTTACCTTAATTAGGTGTTTGCTAATTTTACAATCATTTCTGTCCTGACCTCTCCTCTGTCTCTCTTTCTCACTCTTCACACTTTAACTGTATCCACTTTCCAGTGTTTTACATCGTACCCACCTACAATAAGCCACGAGCATGAATTTAACCGATTGTTTAGAAACAAACAAACGGTATTTTAGTTGCAGAAATCGATTTACGGTATCTATTGTTTTTTTTTGCAAAGGCAAATGCTACATTTTACACTAGTAGATTTAAGAAAGTCTGCATTTTGTTACTCAGATCACGTTAACTCAAAAGAACGCGAAAACTGGACATGTAGAGAATACCGAGTCTCCCGACAAACTGATCTCGATAACTCCGCGAATTTAGTAATTTACCTACAAATGTCTACTGTCTAACTAAGACTACAGTCACTACAATCGGTCGTTGTTTTAAAACGTTGGCGTGTTCGACTATTATGAGTACCTACACGAGATAACAAGACGATAGAATACTTGGCGATGTCGCACCTGTTGTTTGCTGTTTTATTATAGTATTGCGGTTTGTTGGCAATTACTCTTAGAGATGGCTCCTCCAGTTCCAATTAATACGAAGATAACAAGATGTTAATAAATAAATATAAATTAAACGAAATAAGCAACGTACCATAAAAACGTTGCCAGCTAATTGCAATAATAAGAACGTTTGCAAACTGTGGTTACTGTAGCAAAATAAACCAGAGTAAATAAAAGTAAAAACTGGAGGTCATTGTTCACATATTTTTCACCTCTGTGATTCCTTGAATCTGTTATGTTTAATGCAAGTATTGGTACAATATCAAATTACGTGTCTAATGACAGAATTATTAAATCTAAAAGAGGCACAGGTACTAGGTACTTCTCTATTAAAAAAGTTTGAAATCTTCATTAGGGACACGAACAGAAGCTCATCATTACGAATTATGAGAACTAGAAATCTCATTTCCTACAAAAATAAATAACCCTAATTGTTGAGATATTTATATTTCTGATGAAGTTTTAACAAAGTCTACATTGTGTGATTTAAGATTTAAGAATTTTTAAAAAAATTTCGATCTAAATTTGGGCAATAAATAGTGTAGGTTCTTTCTAATGACTTTAATTTTGCCGTCATATATCGAATATTTGTCTGTACGTTTGTGAATATCTTTAGTTTATAATCTGACGAAAATTGTGAACTGCAACCATTCACTTTCTAGAAAAATAAAAACATTTTTCTAACGTTAATTAGAGGGAGGGGAAGAGAGGGAACTTTTACACATCGTATTATGACAAAGTAAATGAAATATTTGTCTCAATAACTTTAGTTCACAATTTTTCATCAGTTTATAATATCGCGAGAATGATTATAAATTAACGATGTTCACAATTATTACACGGTGACATATCCAACGATAAAGTAAAGACCAAAGAGGGTCATTTTGATAACATACGTATTTACCTAAAAAAAAGAAATTATTTTGTAAATAATATACCTACTGGTCTGTACTCAATACCTGTATGTATTTCAACACCAAAAGAAAATATATCCATGAACTCAAGATGAAGATAAATTTATGGAAAATAAATTGACAACTTATTTAATTTTCCCTGAAACTTCTTAGTGTTTTTATTTATGTGAATAATCGACAGATTATTGTGGATCGTTATGCATCTTGGTAGATTATGGTAAAATTAGCACAATATGTAGGTACTTACTGCAAGGGATTGATAAGTGATAAGCATATATCCATAACACTGATTATTTAGGTACCTGAGTGTGTTTATCATAGGAGCAACTAGCATCTAATTTTTAAAAGTGTTTGGACATTTTGTAAACTTAAGCAACATCATAGCCGTAACAGAATAAAACACATTAAGGTACTGTAAATATTTTCGTTTTATGTTATACTTGGGGTACTTAGCACCACCTAATAGGTACCCCCTCAGTTACGCCTATGTCTGCGATTATAAACAGGTTTGATTATTTAGTATGTTGTGAATTTGTGAGGGAGGTTTCGACCAAATGCCTGTTCACGTCAGTTCTTTAATTGTTCATTGGTTTGTATTTATTCGAATGAGTGTTAATTTATTTTTCCATAAATGTATTTAATAAATGCACCTAATAATGCCAAAGTAAGGCGCATTGTGTATACATAGGGTGTTTAAATAAACAAATTATAAATAAATTCAAGTATTTTCATTTTTTCTTAAGTATACCACAGCTAATCAACAGTGGCGTAGCTAGGCGTGGGCGAAGTGGGCCCTCGCGAGGCCTCTTTAAATGCGTGCCACCAAACTTAAAATCCCTGTTTATTATAAAAATTAAATAAAAACTTTAAAATATTGGCCAGACTTGTCACTTTTCTGAACATGAACAACAAAATATAACTCCTAGTTTTACGCTTTAAAAAGACACGGTAGCCTTTCGCTTATTTAAACTTGGCGCGTGTAACTCGAGTGAATGAGTCGCATATAAGAGGAAGTTTGTCTATGAACTGGGGATTCCCCGATCTTTGTTTGAGTTTCGCTGTCTCGCTCACACCCGTCATAATTTCGTCATTTCATTGTAAGTGCTATTGAGATTACAATTTTGGATTCTTGTACGACATAAATAATTTAAAATCTTTGCCAAATAACGAGCTTTTGAAGCACTGTAATGATTTAAGTTTAGTACTTCAAGATGGAGAAAGCAAAGACATAGAATCTTATGAGCTTAACTAAGAACTACAACTTTTAGTGCCTAATCAACCAAACTCCATTAGAGATGCCTATCAGATGATTCAATACATAATTACAAATGATTGGGAAGACATCTATCCCAATTGCTATTAGAATAATGTTGACTATGCCTGTAAGTACAACTCCGCAAAAAGAAGTTTTTCTAAGTTAAAAATTATTAAAAACAACTTAAGAAACAGCATGAAGTAGGACCGACTGCCTGCTTTAGCAATACTCTGAATCGAAGCAGATTTAACATATTTCTAGAGGATAGGTGTAAACAGGGGCAAAGCTTTTTATAATTCTGATAGTTCCCAATGCAAGCTGAAATTTGCAGCGATTTTGTTTTTTAGTACATACTACTTTATTATAGTACCTACTTAATTATTTCAAGAAGTGGGTCTTACAATTAATAGTACCAACACAATTTGATAATTCTGGAAACAAATCCCGAATATTGGAGTCGACTAAACCATTAATACCTCTGGTGTTCAACAATTTTGTGGGGCACACCTCGTCTTTCATCGTATATCTAACATCGTTGAGGTTGGTTGTTGGTTTATGAGATAAACTCATTGTTGAACAAAGGAACCAAATTAATAATTAAACTTCCCTTAAGTACATCACAATTTCAATAAGACAAATCAAGTTTAAAATTCACGTCCATGTACTTTTTATATTCTGTTCTTCTTTATATCAAATCATTCACTTCCTAGAAAATTAATCTTATACCAATTACAAGAAGAAATGAAGAAGACTGTCAATAGCAAACGTTAAATAACATCCTCTAAACCTAAAATGATTTTAACATTGATGGATGCGGCGAATTTTAAGGTTTTTTGTGTCATTTTTAATTTTATATTTCGGTAGCTTCTTATCTTTTAATGATAAATATAAAAATCTATATCAAGTACATTTTACCTTAAACTTCATTTTGTCAATTTAAACAGTAAATAATTAGTTTTCAGTACTCTAAGGCAATTAATTTCGAAATAATCAATTAAAGGAATACTTCTATAAGAGACTTGTTTGCTTAAAAGTTAAAGCAATAAATAAAATCAGACTGATTTCAGTTGGCACATAACTCTAATATCACGTTTCTTTATATCGTTATTGAAAGTTTTTGGATTCCGTCACGTCCCAAAACGTTTTCCCTAATAAATATTTAAGAGACGTGCAAATGAAAAATGACTCCCAAGTATATTTAGGTCAGACATATACAAATTCTTTACTGCAATATTAACTAAGTTTGTATATTTATACATGTGCAAAAATGCGAAGTTAAAATCTTTTGGTCCAGTGAATTTTTTTTATTTTTGGATACAAGTTAAACAAACAATCACCTTTACCTTCAACTTTGCATTCGTAGTAAACATAAACACGCGATGTTAATAACACAGACATTTTCGTATCTAATGGCAAAAAAAGTCTGTAAACACAATAATAATTCACTTTAAATACAGATATTTTTGCGATCAAACATTTTTCACCGATATCTTTTATTTCCAGTTCACATGTTTCGTTAACGAGATAGAAACGACAACGCCTGCGTGAAAACAAACCTGTCAGCAAATTTCTATTTCTACCGTCTTATTATAAAACGTTTACATTGTATTGTTTGTTTTATGATAACGACTGATTACAGAATGCTGAGATTAAATAACATACTTAATATGTAATATTAATGTTTACAGATACTTATTAAATAACGAGATGTTCTATAAATAAAGCTAAATAGTTATCAATTGATCTATTTATAAAAACAATTTAGTACCTCATCGAAAAATTACTTATAACAAATTATTAATTTAATGAGCCCAAAATGGAGGAGAAAGAATTCATAAACATCAAATCTCATTTAAAGGGAGTCATTGAATATTTCACGTCAACTTTTTAATTCAAAGAGTTGTTAAAATTTATTTTCCTCTTTTAATTAAAAGTTTATTATAGGGGGAAGCTCACTAAGGGGAGGGAGGGGTTCAAAAGAAATAAAAGACTTTACGTCATTAATTTCACTAAGGGTAGTATCTTCTATTTGGTGACGCTTTGTAATGAAAGGCTACAGACCTGAAAGGGCGATAAGCACAAAATAAGCTAGTTATCCCTTTTTTATCAATGATCCATCGTTTCCATTGTGCAATATGCCCTTTTTTATATTTTTATTGTTTCGTAGTAGGTTAAACAAACTCAAATAGATTGGTATTGAAAGTTTATGTCCAAAAAGTTGACTCGACAATTTTGGAATTAAAAAAAAATATATGTGCCAAAATGTGCCCGAAATGTCCTATTATGTGCTACGTAAAAAAAAATTATTAAAAAAAAGTTAACTTTTACGACTAGGTCCTTTTTATGATGTTTAGTTAGCTCCGCATAATCACTTTATCAAAACTAAACATACAGACTTAACATTTTACGAAAAATCTAAACTTTTTATTCAAATATTTTTTTTCACATTGGCACATAACAGATCATTGTGGGCACATTACAGCACTATATATTTAGTTTCGATAAAGTGATTTTGCGGAGCTAACTAAATATCACAAAAAGGATGTCTCAATAAAAATTCAATTTTTCAAGTAAATATTTTTTTTCAATGGCACATGATAGCACATCTTGAGCACATTACAATACAATTTGGTTTGGTTTTAATGAAGTGATGTTGTGGAGCTAACTAAACATCACAAAAAGGACCTAGTCATAAAAGTTAACTTTTTTGAATAATGTTTTTTTACGTAGCACATAATAGCACATTTCCCGGGCACATTTTTTTTTTTAATTCCAAAATTGCCTTAAATCCGAAGTTGTGAAAATTTCGCGTTTGTTTTTCGTAGTAGCTTAAACGTACCTATCTTAACAATAGAAAAACAAATGGGTGAATATTTAGATTAAGGAATTTTTTGTATATGTATTTGGGTTAGGGTAAGATTAGTTGACATTAATTTAATTTCTTGATTTCACCTGCGCCTCCTCGCCATCATTACAAAATATTTTTATAGGGATGTACAAAATCACCCTCTATCTTCTGTTTTTTTTTTCTGACTACAGCTATTCGTCTAATGGAGATTTATGTTATTCTTTTTAATTAAATTCGTTTACGCTACCATAAAAAAAAGGGAGAAAAACTTTTACCTTTTCCGCTTTAGGTTGCCAAAAATCCCATTCAGGTCTTATCTTCTACCCCATAACTAAATCACTGAGTATGGGGTAAATTGGATATAAGAACTCCACTCTCAACTTAAATGGGCCTTTCATTATTTGGAAATAAGTACATATTTATTTAAAAGACGTCACATGTAGAAATTTTCGAAATGGCGATGACAGTGTGATGATGCCTGAATACAATATGAGTATGTGTTTGAAAACGTGAAAGCACTAAATTAACAGCTTATAATAAAAATTTAATTAACAATTCTATTTCCTCCAGCCAGCAGTCGAATAACACGGTCGTTTAGTAGTCGTTCTTATGAGAGCTTTTATCGCAGATGCCAAGTTTACTGCTCCCTAGGATAAACATCGTTTCCTGAACGTTTTAGTTCATATGCTGTACGTATACGACATTAAATGCCTACTTAAATCGTGCACATTATACTCTGAATTTAGTGGAGGAACAAATTTCGCAAAATATGTATCCATCAACACCTACGTATATATGTATAAATCTCTACCTACCACACATTACACATAATGTGGAAATTTTTAGGTTCAAAACATTAATTACAGATTTACCTTACAGTGAGTGGCTTAAAAGAAATTAATTAAAAATTAAACAAGAATGAAATTGCCAATGATGTTACAAGTGCAAACACAATATCATTAATGCCAAAAAACCAGTAGCAACCTAACAGTAAATATTTACAACTCAAAGTTAATCGGTTACAAAATATATTTATTGTATCGACAAAAGATAAGCAACGACGTTAACGAAAAGAGGGGGCGAATTTGAAAACAAGATAATAGTAGTAAGTTGATAAAAAAGTAAATTGCTACAATTGAGGTTTTATTCAGACAAAATTAATAGAAATCTTCCAAAAACAAGTTAACGTTATAAGCAATATTTATTTTGCGAAAATGGGCATATAGACCAGGAATTACATTTAAAATGCGTGGAAAGAATGCTTCCTTATTTTCATGCAAGTGTGCACTTTTTATATGCAAAATCTGCTCATCTTTATCTCCAAGATATGCATTTCCTGAGAAAACTTACCATAGTAATGTTATATTTTTTTTCACAACATAAGAAATTAGAGATTTCAACGAAGAAAAAGGCCACCAACATTTTTAAAAAAGCAGATATTTTGACGTGAGAATTTTCGATTGAAAATTAGGGGGTTTTTTTCGATATTAAGTAGAAAAAAAGGTGAAAAAAAAATATTTCAAATCAAAAAAATTACAGCGTGTTTGGGACATAAATAGGTAAGTTTTAACCAAATTTCGTGAAAAAAAAATTTTTTGTAAAAGAAAAAACAAAAAAATTTGGTTATTTGAATTTTCCACATAATTTTTGAGGTTATGTGAAAAAAGTGTAAATACAAAAGTTGTAGATCTTTTTATTACCTACAACTTTGCGGTATAACTTTTTTCCATAAGATCTTTTAGTTTTTCCGGAAATCAAGGAAAACCGTTTTTTCCCTTAAAAACCCTCCTTCCCCTTCCCGACCTGAGATCGCCCGTAAATTATTTTTCCTTTCATTTCTGTTATATTCTCTTCCTTATCCAATGGGTTTCATCCTACTATAATTGTTTTTCACCTTTTTTCTATTGTTGAAGGGTTCAGCACTGGTCTAATAGCCCGACAGGTGGAATCTATATCTTAATCATTAACCCAATTGATGACATTAAACAATTGTTTAGAAGAACCCCCACAACTTGTTGACGAAACGTCGATGATAATTAAATAAATAGCTTTTGTTGTCTCAATAATATCATACATTCTTTTAGGTTACTAAGGTGCAGGAGAAACCACAGAATTTGACTTAACAATTGATCTTCGACCTGAAGAAGACACTGTGATGTAAAAAAAATTACTGTGAATACAATAAATATATTTTGTAGCTGAAAAACTGTGTGTTTTATTTACTGTTCAGAATTTCTTCCAGCAACGTGAATAACTTGTTTTGAGGGTCCAGGTTGATAATTAGTTTGTTTAAGAGGTAATTAGTAAAAGTAAAGGTAAGTAGCAACGTAGATTTTTGATTTTACGAAGTAAATTAAATCTTTTATGTAAAGTAAAGTTGATAGATTAGTAAAGTGAAAAAGTGTGACACTATACGGACTATAATCTAATAGGCATAGTCCTAACAATTTTGTTCGTGATGATCTTTATCACTCTATCCAAGAAGGGTTGTAGATAGTTATATAGCAATAAGAACTTGAAATTTCAGATAGACTAGAATGAGAGAACTGTCCAAATTCCCATTTAAAAACAACATTTTTGTTACTAAAGTTTCATATCTATTTATCATAAACAAATAATTTGAAAATATTCACATGTAAGAAAATTATCAATATATGAAATACTCGCTTTAGATGGGTTGGTACCTGTAAATCTGACCCACGAGCCGCCGCTAATTAATAGCAATATGCAATCCTCTTGGGTTTTTTTCTATGATCACTTCTTTTGATTATACTCTGCGACATGTGTGTTTTATATCTCATTTCTATTCTGAATTTCGTTATCGTTATTGAAAATTCTTCATTCAACTTTTTTTTATTAAACACACACCAACCAGTGAGAGTTTTCGCAGAGGATTTAGTAAGTTCGTTAATAGATCTTATTGAAGAGAACTGTCATAAAAATATTAAATATGCTACTGAACAAAAACGGTTCAAACAAGACCATATGGATTTTCAAAAAATTCTATGTAAGTGTATGTATAGCATCCAATTCGAATAAATATACATATACTTTTAAAACGCCTAGACGTGTTTCCGAAAGACCTGCAGGTATTATGACATTGTATATAAACTGAACATCTGATAAGATTATTACATGTTGCATTTGACATTATTGTATATGTACATGTATTGTAGCCTGAAATTTAGTTTTATATAATATGAAAGGGAATATTGAACCACAACTAAAAATAACTATTTTCACTTTATGCCAACCACTTTGATTGTGTTATGGTGTAAAGCAATTTCGTTAAATAGAATACTCAAGTTTTATTTGAAAAATAAAAAAAAACTAGAAACTAAGCATGGTAACCTAAATACTAATCATTTAGTAAAAAGCCACCCCCTTAATTTACCACTAATAACATAGGTACAATTCACAATATAACCACTGCATCTCTGCTTTTGAAAGCACCACTGCTTTCAGAATCATCTGGGGTGGAATTACGAGTAGTAGGTAGGGATTCATTCGAATTCATTACGATACATTTGCACATTATTTGGTAAATAGTCTCATTACAATTGGGCTCCGGTTTAGTATTTGGGATAACGACGCCCACCAGGGGGTGTGATACCTCGATGGAAAGCGCTTGAGCAGAGAAACATTTTGAAGTGGGTCCGGGGGCGAGGAAACCTAGCATTCAAAAGTTGTGAGTTACGCCCTTTCACCATAGACTTTGAATGGTAAAAGGGCCTATCTCATGTTTACATAACCTAACATAACCTAAACTAACCTAACCTAACCTAATCTAACCCATGTGCACCTTCCAATATCATATTTGTATTGTATAGTATTGGTAAGTATGGTAAATAGTCAGTTAGCACTGGGAATCGAACTCGCAACCTACAGCTCTGCTAGCTTGGCACTATCCACTGCGCCATTGAGATGAGGTGAAAGCATAGAGCTTGCCATTTAAGACTACGAAGGTATGCTCTATTCCATATAAAGTCAACGGAGGAAGGGCGTAACTCACAACTTTTGAACGGTAGGTTTCCTCGCCTCCGGACCTCCTCCAAAATGTTCCACTACTCATGGGCTTTCCATCGAGGTATCACTCCCCCTGATGGGGGTTATCCCAAATACCAAACTCCTGTCTACAATTGATCTAATCGTAATTTTAAGAAGTTAATTTTCGGAAAACTTTTAGGAAAAAGTCAATCATAAATGGTATCAACTCTTCCTTTTCCTAGAAGATTTACCACAGTTCCCCTAGGATCCCATATTTACTATAATTTAACGTTTTGTTTATCTCTATAAGATTCTAACTGATAAACTCATGACTTGTCATATTTTTAAGTATAACTAATGTATACGTGACATTTTAGTACCTCCATAGTCCTACCTAGGAAATTAGGTTGAAATCGAAAAGAAAAATAAATGCTTTATTTTTGGTGGCTTTGGTACCTACCCATTTATGAGCAAGCGAATCAGTATGGCATACAAATTAGTTTTTATTCTAGTTTTTCACAACTTTTGGGAAATTACACAAACAGACCAAAAAGTATCGTTTCAATTTTCGCCCAAAAATTACATTCAAGGGATTGAAGATCCACTTTTCCGTGTTCGTATGTATTTCATTAGATATGTATGACGTTAGCTAGCTGACTTTTTTGGGTGTGATTTTTCAACAAAAATGTAATTTGAATACGACCTTGCATATTTTTAGATCTAGGGTGCCGTGCCAAGTGTCTACATTATACACACATACAGAACATTTATTAGATTTTGAAAGGCAATGAAACGTAAAGTGAGATAAAAGGGCACTAAAAAAACGCCGGGAAAAGAGCAGCGTGATTGACCTCGATTTTACAAAGTCGAAAGAAGTAGCTCACAGCATACGTATGAACTCGTCCTATTTTTTTACAACTCTCTTGTTTAACAAAATTTTTTTTTTCTGTTTTTTTGCATATAAGGGATAATCAATTAACAACCTACCCCTACATGTCTTATTTAATATAGGTACATAAAGCGCTTTTTGTACGCAATTTTGATTTTGACTTCTTTAGATCAAAATCACTATCGTAATATATAGTACCTATGTATTCTTTCTTTTGCTCTAAGGTCATCAAACAAGAGGTTTTTTTTTTGTAAATGCAAGAAAACACAGAAATTTCAAATATTTGAAAAAACCTTTATGACCATTTTAAAGGATCATTTTTGCCATTTACTTTTTTATTTTCGATGACGCGTTCGAGCATTTCGACCGGTACAGCACGAATAACACAGGCAATGTTTGCCTCCAATGCTTCAATCGTAGCTGGTTTATCCACGAACACCGTGGACTTCACGTAGCCCCAAAGAAAAAAGTCCAACGGTGTGATATCACACGATCTTGGTGGCCAATTGACTGGTCCGAAACGTGAAAATAATTGTTCACCGAAACGCTCACTTAATAAAGCCATTGTTTCCCGGGCTGTGTGGCAAGTAGCGCCGTCTTGTTGGAACCAAATGTCGTTGAGACCAAGATTTTCAATTTCCGGCAACAAAAAGTCACTTATCATAGCACGATAACGAGCTCCATTACCGTAGCGTTAACGCCAGCCTCGTTTTTGAAGAAATATGGGCCGATGATTCCACAGGCCCATAAACCACATCAGAAGGTTGTTTTGAGTGGATGTAACGGTAGCTCATGAACCTCTTCGGGTTGTTCTTCAGCCCATATACGGCAATTGACGTAGCCATTCAGCCAGAAATGGGCCTCATCGCTAAACAAAATTTTGCTCGAAAACAGTGGATTTTCAGCAAGCTTTTGACCGAGCGGCATGGTCTAGTGGTCTAGATCATTGCTTAGCATTCGGGAAGTCACCGGTTCGATTCCGGGGCCGACTACTCTGGTCCAAGTTTTTCTGTGGTTTCCTTGGATCATTTAGGCAAATGCTGGGGTAGTAATATTTCACAGATAATCTTTCACTTCTCTTGTGTCTTCATTTCGTCCATTTCACCCATTCCCACGATTCCTCAAGGAGGCTGAAGAGGGCCTTCCGCCCTACCCCCCCGACTTTGCACAAGAGTGTAGGCCGGGGGGGACAGCCCGCCCACCAATATTGGTGGGAATGAAATACCCAAAAGTTTTTTTTTTTAGCAAGCTTTTCGAGCGCCCAAAGACTGAAACGACGACCCAACGAAGGTCAGTTGGTTTCAATTCTTGAACAAGTTGAATTTTATACGCCTTCAAACCAAGATCTATGCGTAAAATTGCCCGCGTTGTTCCATATGAGAGGCCAAGTTGTTGTGAACGACGCAGAATCGATTCTTCGCGATTTTCACGCACACTTGTCAGCTACAGCCGCGATATTTTCAACACTACGAGCTGGACATGGTCTAATTGGTCGATTGTCATTCAATAATGAATATTGCGTCTCCAATTTTTTTAATGGTATGGCGAATAGTGGACTCAGTAGGTCGATTATGGCGACCATAACTTGGCCGAAGCAAGCGAAAAACATTCTTCACAGAACGTGAATTTTTGTAATACAATTGAACAATTTCTAAACGTTGTTCGGGTGTCAACCTTTCCATAATGAAATGGCGATGAATACTGAATAAAAAAAACATGGTGGCTTCACAGTAGTCATGCGTGATCTGTCAAAAAATCCATATTGAAAAAAAAAACTCTAGATTGATGACCCCATATAAATACTTAAAATGAAAGTCAAAATGGGTAAAGGTTTTTTATTTAGTAAAAACTACGGCCAATATTTGGCCCTGCGATGATCTTTGTCAAGGCGATGTTTCAGAACTAAAATCAAATAAAAATATTCACCCCAATTTTCTATAAAAATATTAGGAAAAAGCTTAAGAGGTAGTTATGTAAAATCGTAAATGAATTGTTTTATAAAGGTCTATTTATTTCAACGTTTTTACGTAGTAATAAACACAATATATGAACGTCTATTGATTTTGAAATCACAGGTTATGATAATAATTTTGTTATAATCTTTGTTGAATTTGCCTTAGAATTAACGTTGTCTAAATAAATATATATATAAAATAAATTATATATAATATAAATTCTCATAAGAAAAACAGAGATAATGAAGAATTAAGATTCAGTATTATAAAACTACACTTATTATTATTACGTTTTGATTAGTACAATCAAATTTGAAAATAATATGGAAACAATTAAAAATATTATCCATTAATCTACTAAATAATAAACCTATCTGAAAGTGAATTATTTGCTGTAAACAATGAAAAGTGAAAATGTGTACTTAACTCTTTAACTTGTTGCTTATGGAATAAGAAAACAATAAATTTTTGAAGGTTTCACTAAATTTAATATATTCGATACGTACTTCGCCTTATAAGGGCATCATCAGGAGTGACAATTTTACTAAAAACAAAGCTTAAGTATTATTCTTTATGGATACAATTTTATTTATTTATTATTTTTGAAATTTTGTGAAGAATTAAATTTTCTGAATTTCCTTATAATATAGATGAAAATCAATTAAACAATACGTAATCTATTGTTAGAAAACATGGAATTACAAGCATGTTTCATCCATTTTCTGACAAAAATAAATATATCTACTTTTAATTGGATTGTATCGCACCTGCTCACTAATCAATAATGATGATACAAAAAAAAAGCGTTAGATACGACTTCAGTCGATTTGATATGGGTATCTACGTAAATTTTCGTTATTTCACATCAGACATCTTCGGATTAAATGAGATAAATATATTCAAAAATTTATATCGACGACTACTGGATTTGTTGTTATAATAAATGGAATTTCAATTGCGAACTAACAAAAGAAAAAATATTGGGATGCAGTTCAGGCGTCTCGTGAAACGGCCCAGATTTAAATGAGATGGATGTTCAGTGGCGATCATTGGACCTTTCTTAAACGGACCTTCATCTTTTGACTTTTTATAAATTAAATTACAGTAAAGTTACATGTAAAAATAAATTTGAATGTGAAAAAAAAAATTATATCACATATCAATGTTACAACATCGATTATTTTGAAAGAGACTTCAATGAACATTGTTCATTACAGGGTAGAATTCTCCAATTACGTTACGTCGTCATAGCCTAATTACAAACCTTAATTAATTATTAATCTACTACTACTAATATAATTTTGCCGATCCTTTACAACTCAAACATTATTCAAACCACTTGAAACTATTTAATATATTCTAACCCTTTATTGACGAGTTTTGCTAATTAATTATGATGCAGACATTAATTGATTGTCATGTTGATTTAGGGATATTAATTACCATGTTAACGGTAAGTATCTATATAGGTAAGTACGGAACGAGATGCAACTTCAGAAATTTGCAACTGTGAATAAGCACCCACTCTGCAACCCTAAACTTCGTAAATCAATACCTAATGCAACGATATGACAATTTGGAATCAGTACCTACTCACGATCAGGATTTAGAGTAGAAATCGCCATTAAATTTCAGACTCCTACTTAAAGGATTGCAAACATGTACGTACAAATACAAAAAGTGGAAAATTAGAAAAGTAGTTTACAACTGATAATAGAATGATAGTTTCAAAAATATTATATATTGTAATATAAACATATAAAGGCTGTGAATTTTTTTTTCAGCCAACTGAGTACCGATACAAAGAGTTCTACTTACTCGCAGTTTAAAAGCGTTGGTTAAAAAAAGTACGTTAAAAAGGGTCTTTTAAGCAACTGCCTCCCGACAGAAATATTTTTTACTTATTTATTTCAAAAGGTTCTATAAGCCAAAACAACTTCAAAAAGCCACAAAAAAATCTTTCAATCAACTGAATAGGTCTCGCGTTCATAATGCCCACATTTAGAGTGGGCGAAACACGTGTCCGCTTATGTTATTTGTTTGTGGTAAAGGGGTGAGTCTCCGTTATTTATTATTATGAATAGATGCCAATTAAAATAGTTTTTACTTACTTAACTTAAAATAATCGGTAAAATTATTGAAAGGGTCAATTTAACAGGATCCATAATTATTAAAAGCACTTTAAAGGGTTAGAAATACTATGTACCTCCTTTAGAGTACATTTATTTACGTTTTAGCTTAAAAGGATTAAACCAAAGGTGCATACAGGGTTCAAAAAGAAATGCACAACAATATATTTACAACTTAACAAATGAAAACAATGAGACTGTGAAATGCGATAGAATAAAAGCTCGAAGGTAGAAAAGCTGGAGACGAACTGAAGAAATTGAGAAAAGAATGATTTAGGAAACTTATGAAGGAGGAGCTAACAGTTAATAGATAAAAGTAGGGTACCAATAGGGTGGTAACAAAGGTGGAAATTTTTAGATTCTAAAAAATAGATTGTAGTACCAAACCACCGAAGGAACCCATCGTAAAAGTGTAATTAAGAAATAATGAAGGGTACAGACGTCATGCGGTTAGTATACGAAAGATAAACTGTTAATAGGATTATCGGAAAGTACAGTAATAAAGTTATTTGAATAGATAGGCCGGATACAATAGAAATATTTACAAAAGAAAGGAATTATTAATTTGAATAGAATATTTACATTTTAGATATGACGAAAGGAAGAAATATAATACAAAAGAATTCGGTATTTAAAATATATACAAAAGAGTGCCTATAAAATACATAATTATTGATAAGGAATTATTTGAAGGTTGAGAAATGTGGCGTTATCCGCCACACAACCAATGGTCACAATAGAAGTAGTTTTCAGTTACTAATTGTAAGTTCAAAAGAATCGATACCAAAAGTACTTTGCATCGAAAAAGATATATCGAATAATATTCACTTTACCTATCGACCAAACCAATGTTATTGTTTTTGGGCTACATAAATAGAAACAGTACTTATATCGAAAATATTTTACAAAACTAGTGCAGTTAAAAGAGGTTGCATTCTTTCTACGTAGTAGGCATTTAAACTCTAGGTACAACAAATTATTTGAGACGGTCGTTGTTTCACAGGTCACGTAGCAACAAAACTTGTAGCGGTCCGTGTATTGTAATTGTTTATTGAGAAGCGTGCCCGGTTCTTCGTGACGTGAGTCTATTTTCAGTTAGAAAAATTACAATTTTACCTTTTGTATTCAGCTTGTTAGTTATTCTTACTAGTATTCACTGCTCGTTTGACTCAAATTTGCATGAACGGTAGTAGGAATAAACAAAGGTATGCGTCGTGAACTGTGACACAATTGAGTTAAGTTACTGTATTTTTTGAAACAGACACGTAGAGGTGACCTAAAATAATTGTTGTTGCTACAGTCACTCCAAACAAAATTTCAAAAGTTTCATTAAAAATTCCTGATAAAAGCTCCTGTGAAAAATTGTGGAAATAAAGGTCGTAATGAAAAAGGCGCATTTGGAATTACAAAAATACATAGTTGAAACTACGTAATTTTTAAATAATTTTCAACAGAGTGGCAGACTAATTAAAGGTAGGCTGTATTTTGTTCAAGGATGGGAAAGGTGAATGAGTGGAACTTTAGTACCTACATATTTCAAATAACCTCCACATTGGAAATTTCAAATCTAGAAAAACATAATGATGGTTTTTTGTGCCAGAACCTTCCTTCAGAAGAGCTAGGCAAGGCTCTGTGCTTGAAAATGTGCTTCATGTCTTTTGAACACTTAGAAGCACTGTTACATTCTCGAACAAATAGCTGTAACTTTGTAATCGAATTACTTTATAAAAGTGCTTTGTAATTTCTAATTTAAAAAGACTTCAATAGTTTTCAACTTGCTTAAAACCCCTTCAATGTGCTTGAAGTCCTTTTAAATGGTTAAACCCCTTCAAAGTGCTTGAAACCAGTAAAATAAAACTATTAAGGGCGCTTTGAGCTTTTTGATGTAAGTAATTGCCCTTTTCACAAGTGCTTCAAGCCGTCTAATGTATTTGAAATATTTGAACGCATAATAGAACAAAAATTGTGCAGAAATAACTGGGAAAGAAGGGTGGTATTTTTTAAAACTTAAGTCTTTTATGGAGTCGAGATATGAGGATGGAAAGAGTTTAGAATAGAAAATATTTATAAAAGGTATATATAAAATGGGTTGCGTTTAGAAAGAAGTACCCTAGATTACATCTTAAGAAGGGAAACAAAATGTGGGAAAATGGTGGAAGATACAAGAAGAAGGGTTGTAAAATATGAAGAAAAATTGGGAGAATTGCCGGAAGGGGACTTAAGAAAGGAGATATGGAGGAAAAAGATATTGGGGATAGGAAAAAAATAAATATAATGTGAAAAGGGAAAAGGGAGTGAATGTTAGTAAGATGGTGGGGAAAAGATGTAATGAAATAGTAAGAGGTGAAGATTTGAGAAAAATATGGGAATCCAGATACGCCAAATGTATGAGGGAGTTAATATGGGTAGAATGGCAAGGGGATGAGGTGCCAGGATATCTAAGAGAAGGAAAAAGTATAAAGATAATAGCTAGATTCAGAATGGGGAATGAGTGCAATGAGAATAAGTTTTGGACGGAAGAAAGTAGGAGTAATAAGGAAAAAAACTTCTTCAAAAAGAAAACACTTGGCTTGTTTCACAGAATTTTATTGTTTCCGACGATCGTTTCGGTTATAACACCATTTTCAAAGGAGTATATTGATACTAAATAATATACATAAACGTGATTCTTAAATACTACGGGTTATCTTTAGCTACCTGGATGTTTACTTTTAATAATGGAGATACGTCGAAATCTAGTTGGTCGTTAACTATGGGAAGCCCTAATGAGGTGGCTTTGTTGATTTCAAAAATTTCGAGCGTATTAAGACGTTTCCCTTTACTACATTGATGTAATAATTTTACATTTTTTGTATCTAAAGAATGATTAAGGTCTATACAGTGTTGGGCTATACCCGTACATTTGTTATTTTTAATGATTGATTTTACATGCTCGTCTATACGTGTTATAACCGAAACGATCGTCGGAAACAATAAAATTCTGTGAAACAAGCCAAGTGTTTTCTTTTTGAAGAAGTTTTTTTTCCTTATTATTTAATAATGTTTCACCAAGTGCCAAGCGAGTCTACTATCTCAATTATTGAAAGTAGGAGATTGTGAAGAGTATGTGGAGAAAAGAGTGATCAATGGAGCATGTATTAGAAGAAGTAATGGGGGAAGACGTGTGGAAAGGGGGGGGAGGGAAAAATTGGAGAATATAATATGTTTCTTTTTTTTTTCTTTTTGTGTGTGAAAATGTAAACATAACTTCTTAGTTTCAATAAAGCTCTTACTACTACTATATTTGTACGCATAAATACCTTTTCACGTGTACTGAGAGCTTTGAATTCGATGTAATTAGCGATTGCAGTTCTTGGATTTTAAAATGTACCTATGCGAGATTTCAAAAACCAAAGTAACATATAAGTAAGGGCCTTGGGCTTAGAGTTTGAAGCCATTTTAATGTGGGTTTGCCCAACTCTGCTTGGGATAACATTCACTAGCTGGATGTTCAAACTACCGGAACTGTCCCATTCGCCAGAAAATTCTGTGGACTTTTTGTATGCAAATAACATGTTACTTAGTATTTAAAATACCTGGCCTAACCGTATCCAAAGTAAAACTTAATTTTTAAAAGATTAATACAGATTTTCGCTTTAACCGGTAGTTCTTCCAAATATGACCTACATGGCCACAACTTTCCTATTCTAGAAGTTGTCCTAAATACTGAAACTATTTATTATATATACAAGTAAACAATCAATTTTTGCACCTTTTGAGCAGGAGGTTCAGTGTATTCCCTCTAAATTTAAGCCAAGCTTCCATTTTGATATTCCAACCCCCTTGAGAGATTATCCGAAATACTAAAATAGTGGCAACAAGTGAATTAAATATTGCAATTTAAGCCCGAGTTTGTTATTACCCATTAAATCACATTTGTTGCAAAGGGAATCCAATTAAATTTTACTAATATACATAGTATAATGGCAATTCAATTTTAATCAAGTAAATCATTAGTACAAAATACAAAAGGCATATTATGGATAATAAATGTAGCTGAGTACTTCTTGCTCCAAAGGTTTAGAGAATAGAAATTTTAATATGCGTAGATTAAGGAAGCGTATAAAATTATAATTAGTTGTTTGAACCACAAAGAGAAGGAGATTAAAGGAGTAACATAAATATAAATTTCATTACGTAACAATAAGGTTTTCATGAACTCTTTACTGTTGTACTGGGTTAGCCTGTGTTCGAAACGACTTCTTGAGTTGCCAAATGAGAGACTAATAAGTGGTTGTACTTATTAAACACTAGATATCTAGTCTGGTTCAAGAAGATAACTTGGTAATAATTTAGAATTATCATATTTTAATATAAAAATGTTAGGTTATCTGGATTTTAGAAAAGTAAAACCAAAAAAAAAAATTAACAATACTCACCCTGCTTTATTAATAATAAAAAAATTTACATGTAGTTACGTTCCGGAACCCCACCGTCCCGATTTCTACAATTGTTTGAAAGAAAGGGCACTGCATTTCATTGAATAAAAACCTTCTTTTGTTGGGGTAAGTGCAACCATAGGGTTATGGTAAGAAAGGATAATTCGATAGAAGTAAATGATGTGTACATGGCCTATGTAAAAAAGGCAAAAATATCTTATTTTTTTTGTATTTGAACAGACACGGGTTGGGAATATTCTCTTTCAAACTTCGAAAACCATGTGAATGAACGGTTTCCTCGCGCTCAATATATAGGTACATCTATTTATTCTTATCCATCATACATAGGTACGTACTAAAATTTCAACAAAATTGGTGTTTGTTTAATGTAACATTTTGGTCGTTGTTAAAATTTAAAGCCTCTCGAACATATTCTATTTCAACTGTTAAATATATATCAAAAACAATTAAACGGTTATTTTTAATTAAAGGGGCGAACCTATTAAAAAGGTTTTCCTCAGAGAAAAATTAAAACAAACGTGTTCGCCACATGGAAATCGATAAACGTGATTTCTCCGGTGTAAATCGTTGTTTGTTTATTCATTTGAAAGCAAATGTGAAGTTGAGAGCAATCGACCTGGTAAAGAGAAGTAGTCTGCTATTTATTCCGGTCTCCAGCGTTCAATATCGATCATACATTTTGCAAACTTTCATATCGTGTGTTGCGTCGCATCGCCTGTCGCTCGTTGCGTATCGTAAGGTCATTGTTTCTCATAAATGAATTTCACGGGCTTTCGCACAACGAACAATCAACACAATGACAAAATAATTACAGATCTCATACGGTTTGTTACAACCACCAGCATTTATTTATCTTATTTTCAGCTTTTTTCACAGAATTTTTTAATAGTTTGCTTTCCATCACCAAAATTTTCATTACACACTGAAACTTGTTTGTAACGTATTTTCTAATCTGCAATCTACTGTTGCATGTTAAGTTACTATTATTATTCTTCGAATATGGGAAGTAAATCTACCCTCACTCTATGTGATTAATTTATTTGCTCTGTTAATACATTACTGAAAACTTATAATTTGTCATGTAAAGTGCTCGGGAAATCAAATTATGATAAATACTATTATGGGCATCATTATCAGACAGTTCTTCGAATACTCATGCATTCTAGTACAAAGTTAGAGGACATTACGAAAGACTTTATTCAGCCTCTTTTAGGAATGGAAGGTTATGGTTGGTTAAAAAAAATGAAATAGGTCAAATTAAAATAGAAGAGTAGGTTATTTATGGAATACTACATCCCCAGTCCTCGATGAAATGTTTGTATTAAAGCAGGCGAACCCGGAATTGAAACCGTGACCCTTCGAATGCTAAAAGCTGTGATGTCGATGTCTTAACCATGGTTTTTCGTTGAAAATGCATGTATTCTAAAAGCTTTAATTTAATGTATTTATGGGTGTAAAGACAGCCACATCCACATAATACGTATCAAGTACACTTCGACATACGTCACTAGACCAAGACAAGATTAACTTCCTCGTACAAAAAACGCTACAAAACGATATTATTCCAGACAAAAGAATACAAGCTGGATGTCGCACCCTATAAATAATAATCGTTAGATCAGTGCTGTCAAACATGGTCGCCACTGGGCCACATGTGGCCACCGAGACAATTTCAAGTGGCCACGAGAAGATTTGGTTTTTATGATATATTATATTGAATTTTCAATGGTTTAAAATGAATTTGATAAACTGAACCGTACAAAGTGCAGAAATAGAAATAAATTCGCTGCTGTAAAATTCTTAATAACGCTGTATTTAACATAATCATTTTACAAAAATAAACAATGCAGTGAAGAATTTGAGCTCGGCTACGACACACACATTTTTGTTTAGTATCTCAGTATTTTGATTAAAGAATTTGACTCACGATTTTCGGATTTTAAAAAGTTTCATATGGTATTCAAATTTTTGAAAAATCCATTTGTTTTCAATCAAAACGATATTCAAAATTTGTCCGATCTTTTCAATACAAAGATGCATCACTCATTTACCAAATGAAATGAGTGATGCATTATGGAAGCGATTGCTATTAAATTGTAACTTTTTGGTGCTCAAAGATATTTTACCGAAATTTCTTTGTATTTCGGTTCAACATATGTTTGTGAGAGCACATTTTCCAACCTTACACGACGCAAAAACAAACTCCGCAATGCATTATCTCAGCAAAATTTAGAATCGGAAATTCGTTACGAACTTTGTGAATCCAAGTCCGATTTAACTAAATTGACTGAATATAAAGGTTGTCAACGATCTCATTAATGATTAAATAAAGGAACTTCAACTTTTTTCGACATTTTTGGGTATTTTCTTATTACGTGGAAAAGTGACCACCGGCTTCAGCTCAGGGCTACTATTTTGGCCACAGCAGAAAACAAGTTGGACAGCACTGCGTTAGATGCTCTGACAAATTATTTCATGGGTATAATCATAGTTTATACGTCTCCTAGAACTTACATGCCTACAAAAAATGATTGTGGGACAAGAAAAACTTCTAGTAAAAACTGGTGATTGAATGTTGAATGGTGTCGCAACCCATAAACAACCATTAGATCCTCTAACAAATTATTTCATGGGTATAATATAACTTCATATGCCTTTTAGAACATACATATTGTGACGTGTTCAACACGGAAAACACAATTAGCAAAACAAAACAACGAATTTATTTAATTACTAAAGTTAGTTTGACTACACTACAGTTATAAACAAGTCTACACAATTTATTTCACTAAAAGCCTCTTGTCCCGCTCGCTTCTACTATAAACACTCGCTATACCATAGACACTATGACTTCTATCGCCTGTTGTTCGCCTATCGATCGCTTCGCTTCCAAACATCAGCTGTTCACTGTCAACTAACTCGGTGTGAGTGTCTCTCCTTTATATAGTCTTTTCAGCCTTTTTCTAGGGAATTCTACAGCCGTCTAGTAATCCAATTGTTTTCCCATCGATCTTTGCTGGTGTTTTCTAGATGTTTCAGGAAAGCCGGGAATATTCCTTATGTATTCAGGGAAGATGTTCGTTAATTATGCTCACACCAACTTAATTGGCAAGTACCTACTCGTAACAATATAAAAAATTATTGTGGGGCAAGAAAAACCTAGTGAAAAATTATTATTGAATTGAGAAGGGTTCCGCACAGAATAATTAACCATATCACAGACCCCTTTCTCTAAGGTTACCGTACCAAAAAGGGACTATGTCGGAATGTACTTCATACGTATTCTGTGTATGTGGCTGTCTTCACACCCGTATGTATATATTTGTTAATGAAAAGTACATTTTTTAACCATTTTGTATGTCCTATTACTTAGTACTTAAGGAATATTATTTAGAAGTGGTCTGGCTAACAGTCCACTAAATGCTTCAAGAATCCAATGCACCGCCCCTAATTGCCCTAAGGTAGATACTCTAATGTCTCCATGCACTTTATTTATTTTTTTTTATTATCTATCAAAGGAAAAATTAATTTAGCTAATTTAATGCAAGCCATTCAGACAACTATCATTTTTCTTTTGAAAATTGACACTAACCAGAATAAACAGATGTAAGTTTTTTTATGTTTTTCTTTTTGTCGTCAGCTGTGCTCGTTACTGAACATTTATTTAAAATTCTATTTTACAAAAAATATCTTCCATTGTGCTATTTAAAACAGTTTTGATTTTTAATAATACGATACACGTCTATCTCTAAAAAAATTTGTATGCAAACTCGGTCTTTTGGATGGACTAAGAAAATAAATCGAATTTTATGCCTGAAAGTTATTAAAGTACAAAAGTTTGATGACCTCTGCTCAACGAAAATATTTGCATTTTCTAATTACGTTCAGTTTTCTAAAAAAATATAGACAGTACCACAATTATTTAAATCAATACACTTTATACTTTTTTTTATTATATATGGATTAGCTACCCTAATAATTACAGACTTTTTGGAGTGATTGGGTGCACCGTCATGAATATTTAAGCAAATCAAAGAAACTCAGTGAAAATTTAGATTAGATAAGTTTTAATTGTTTTTAATTAATCACGTATTAAGAAATTTTTTTAAATTTTAAACAAAATCTCTCACAAATTTTTGCGTAGGATTTTTCCTCGTAGTAGGTAATGTTTTTTAATGAACGATAGAAATAAGTATACCTCCTTTAAAAGTGTCATCAATACCTTCTTTAAAAAAATCATGCACAATAACGATTTCTGTAAAAATACGGTGAAAAGAATTTTTTATTTGTCATTTGCACTTTTTCCACACCGCATTGTAATTATGCTGGTGCTATTACGCAAAATATAGTTTTTAATTTGTCGACCATCTTCCTCGACAAACGTGACTCTGAGTTATTGGATTCTTCTCGCTCCTGGCGTACATTGAAAACCCTGAACCCTTTTGTTGTGCATATACAATTTGTCTGTAAAACGTACTCGTTTTTTTCTTTTTACTTCAAACATAAACATAATGAATTTATACGTAATCTATGTATAAAAGGAGTTCAACTTTATCTACTAAAAAATTCATGAAGTATTTATTTACCAAACATCAATAAATACTGTGCTTAGGCTTTTATTTTTGTATGAAAAACGACTGAGATAAGGTTGTACATATATATACAGGGTGTACCGCAGACAGCTGATATCCTCTCAACTTAGAATGGGAATACTCAATCTATTTAAACAATAATGCCTAGTTGATTAAAGAACCAACCAAATCATTTATATACGGGTCTACGGTAGTGAGAAATGCTCTTATAATTGTCTATTTCCCTATGCATTTATTATTATTTAAATTGAAGTCGCTTTGTCTCAAAATATCCTGGTATAAATAGTTTTAATATTTCAAAAAATAAAAAAGATATGAACGTTTAACAATCACAACTAGCCAGAGAGGGAAATACTGAATTGGACGTCACAATTTTGTACCGCCATATAAATTAACACGTTTTGCAAGAAAGAGAAAACTTTAATATGCTGTAATGTTTTTTATATTTGACCAATTTAAAATCGCATTACATTATATGAATATATATAATACTAGCAGCAATACCCGGCGTTGCCCGGGTATGAATATATTACACGTTTGATGGAACATTCTAGAATATTCGCGAATTTAAAACTATCCAGAACATCCCATAATGATTCAAAACATTTTCTAACTTTTTTTAATACTCTGGAACATTCTTGAATGATCTTCAAGATTCTTCAACATTTTTGAACATTGTCAAATCATTCTGAAATGTTTAAAAATAAAACATTATTTTTTCTTCTTAGAACATATTTGAACTCCCTGTAACATTCTAAACAAATCTGCTTCATTCTCATCCCCACTACCCTGTGTTGTTTGTTGGGTGAGTAGTGACATCAGTAGACGCCTGGCGGGGATGACTAATCAAATAATAATTATATAATTGATCAGTTATCGACCACTGAGGGTTAAAGATTATTACAGTACTAATATCGCTATTAAAAAATGGGGGTTGGTGGTAGAAGGATGAAAATTAAGGGTTATATGTATTTTTTAATGCCAAATCATAAAAAAATCAAAATAAAAAATTTTGTCCAAAAAATTAAAAAGTTAGGGGTGGACAACCCTTATCACTTAGGGTATGAAAAATAGATAGTTCCCGATTCTCAGACCTACTGAATATGCATATAAAATTTCATAAAAATCGGTCAAGTCGTTTTGGAGGAGTATGGTAACTAACATTGTGACACGAGAACAGTCAAATACCCTAATACGAGTATAAGTAATATAAGTAATAAGTTATTAAATTTATATATTTAGGAGTATATTTATAAGAACCTATCTTAAAACAGTTTTTCTAATGGTTTCTTCCATTTAGGGGTTGTTTTTGTGGAAAAGAATCAATAACTGCCAGTATAATAGGATTACTGATCTTCATTTCCCATTTTATTCAATAGGCATTTCGGAGAATTTCTCATTGAATTACCGTAAAGATTAGCTCCAAAAGTTTTTCAAAAATTTTGATTCTTGGAAGTCATTCAATAGAATCGTGTCTGACCTTGAAGTAATTCCAAATGATCCAAACAAAACAGAGAACAACGGACCCTGGTGTTTATCACACAATAAAAGAGAAAAGTGACACCCCAATTTACCAGCACGAGCTTTTCTTAACCGTACACAAAAACACGTTGTTTTAATTAGCTACCAGTTTATTTCTAATTGTATTTATATTTCAAAGTAATTTAAAATATTTACAATGTTATAAGGTATTTTCGCTTTTACAAGTTGATTATTTCACAAAAAAATAAAAATGGACTTCACGCTTATGAAAAACATAAACTAAAAAGTTAATAAATGGAAATCGTCTGCTAATTCTCCTCCCTTAGGGGTGAAATGGTTTCGTTAAATTTAAATGAGTCTGTCCTTGAATTACGGAAAAAATTAATAATTTGCGGAGAAATCTCGTAACATACCTACACACAATAATAAATTTAATAAAATGAGAACCCCTATTTGTTGTAGTCAGTCGAAAAAATTTGATGCTGTAATAAAATAGTTTCAAGTTTTTATTCTGCAATTTAATAACAATTACAATTACATAAAACGAATTGCCAAATTCAGTCACAATTAGATAAATAGAGTAATCGTTGATTTCTTATAATTGATATTTTTAGAAAAGACCCAACAGTTAACTAACCAAAAATAACTGAGAATAATCCTTTGATTTGAAATAGTTGTAGATTTGTATACCTAGATCTTTCTGAGGATAACAAACAGCAGGTTTTTCTTATTTTATAAATTATAACTGCTAGGTTTTTACAGCGCCAAAGAAGAAACCGTAAAAACGGTTTCTTATTGATTAAATACACTATGAAATAATACGAAAGGTTTTCAGGAAGCCGAAAAAGTATCAAGGAATCCTGAAAAACAGTAAATGGATTATTTATTCACTTATTGTTTATAAATTCGTTTTTGATTTTTTTTCTTTTTATGACTGTTTATAATTCCAATTTTTTGTCAAGTTTATATTAACCCTCTTATGATTTCCCACCAACATTAAAAATGCTTTTGATTGAAATTGCTGAAGCAGGAAACCTGCGATTGTGTTGAAATCTTTTAACGTATTCTTTATTACCTAATTCACATTAATAAAATAAAACACAACGTACACGAGTTACAGAAATTTATTGTTATACTACAATAATTATTTCGGCACACTGTGCCTTCTTCAGGTGGCTGAAGTAATCTAAACTAAAACTTACAAAGTTGACTTATATACTATCTTAAAAGCTAGATAACAAGTGGGGACAATTTCTAAATATTTAACAAAGGTGTATTTACTACATCTGTTTGATCATTAATAATAGTACCTAATTTATTTAATTTATTTATTTCCATATACTCTAGTAAAGTTAATTTTCTACTTTTATTCTCTACATGTAGGATTTCAAAATTATCGTCAAAACAATGTTCATTTACAATCAAGTGTTCCGCATAGGTGGAAGTAAAGTTATTATTTTCATAGCTTTTCCTGTGTTCTTTCAGTCTTTCACTAAAACATCTTCCTGTCTGACCTATATACGCTTTATTGCAGAATCCGCAATTGAGTTTGTAAATCCCTGATTTTGATTCTTTTTTAGTGGGGTCCTTATTATTTTTAATGAAAATGCTTAATTTATTGTTAGTTTTAAATGATACGAATTTATCTGTAAATTTAGATATGTATTTACCTGCTGTAGTTGAAATTTTGCCTAAAAATGAAATTGAACAGAAATTTGTAGGTTTTGTTCTATTAAATGGATAAACTAATTTTAGTGTTTTGTTTGCCATTTTTTTTGTCCAGTAATGAAGTTATTAATGAAGGTTCATACCCGTTATTAATTGCAATAATATAGATCCTATCGAGCTCTTTTTTATAATTATCGTTAGATAAAGGAACTGTTAAAAGTCTATGGAGACTCGAATGAAAGAAGTCGAGTTTATGCGACATGGGGTGATATGATTCGGCGTGTATTATAGTATCTGTTTGTGATTTTTTATGGAAAATATCAAAGGAGTGTTTATTATTTAAATTTTGAATTGTCAAGTCTAAAAAATTAATGGATTTATTAACTTCTACTTCTAGAGTGAATTTAATTTTGGGATATAATTTATTTAGTATGTTAAAGAAATTATTTAGTTGTCTATCTGTTCCATTAAAACAAACCAAAATATCGTCTACATATCGGTAATAGTATAAACATTTTTGAATAGGTTGTTATGTATTAATGTCGTTTCTAGTTTGTTCATGAACATCTCTGCTAACAACGGGCTCAGCGGGTTTCCCATTGCAAGGCCCTGTTGTTGTTCAAAATACATATTATCAAACACCAGGTAATTTTGTTTTAGGCAAATAGTAAGTAAATCTATAATCTCGTTTATTATTATTGTGTTAACTTTATTGGTTTGTAAATGAGTTTCAACTATTGTACTTACTTCGTCCGGAGGAATGCTTGCAAATAAGTTTGATACGTCAAAGGAAACAAGTTTGCAATTATTCGTTAAATCTAATTTGGAAATTTTGTTGATTAAGTCTTTTATCTTGTTTACTCGGAATTTTGAAATCTAAACACACGGGGCTTGAACAAATGAAACTACCGGCCTAATTGGAGAATTAATCTTATGTAATTTTATCAAGCCGTATAATTTTGGTGGTTGTGGATTCATAACTGTTAAAAATAATTTTTGTTTATCTGTAAACAGAACAACTGAATTATTAAGTAGTGTTTTAACTTGTTTTTGAAAATTACGGGTAGGATCTCTTTTAATTTCTGTAAAATGATTGTCGATTAAAAAGGTTTTAACCTTCGTGATATACTCCGGTCTAGGAATAGCGATCATAGTGTTGCCTTTGTCAGCTTTGGTAAACGTTATGTCTTCTTTTTTAGATAAGTATCTGATGGATTTAGCTATATTAATTTCCTTATTGTAGGTTACATGATTTGAGTTTAGATGTTTTTTAATGATAGACTGAAGAAAGTATTTTTTGTCAAGACCAACATTTATTGAGTTGCTTTGTAAAGCCAATTCTACTTCAACGCCCAATTTTTCATAGGAACACTTGTTTACAATAGGTTTGATATTATAGTTAAAACCTTTGCTTAACAAAGTTAATTGTTCGGCATTAAATTGTATGTGACTGAGGTTTATGAATCTATCGAAAAAGGTTACATTGTGATCTAAATTAACAACAGATGGTTTCGTATCGAGAATCTTATTTGAAATTAATTTAGTTAGTTTTTTAGTTTGACTAAAATATTTTTTATCAGAAATAGGTTTTATTCTATGGTGAATGCTATCGTATAGGTAAATAAATTCTATGTGATGTAACTTATGCGTTAATTCAGTATATAATACCTTTATATAGTGTGACGTGTTCGGTCACAGAAAACACAATTAACAAAACAAAACAACGAGTTTATTTAATTACTAAAATTAATTTGACTACACTACAGTTATGAACAAGTCCGCACAATTTATTTCACTAAAAGTCACTTTTTAATCGCCGTTCCGGTAGACACTATTTATCGCTCTCTATGAACACTATCGCCTCTATGGTTCGCCTGTATCGCCTATCGATCGCTTTGCATCAGCTGTTACTGTAAACTGTCAACTAACTCGGTGTGAGTGTCTCGTCCGCTTTTATAGTCTTCTCAGCCTTTTTCTAGGGTATTCTACAGCCGTCTAGTAATTCAATTGTTTTCCCATTGATCTTTGCTGGTGTTTTCTAGATGTATCAGGAAAGCCGAGAATATTCCTTATGTAATCAGGGAAGATGTTCATTAATTATGTTCACACCAACTTAATTGGCAAGTACTCGTAACACTGCCCCCTTCTTAGAATTGATCGTCCCGATCAATGTCTTGACCTTTGTAGGGCGCCAGGCGGTCCAAGTGTACAACTTTCATCTTGGCCTTTGGTCCTCTCTGAATACGGTAGACCACGTCATTCAGCCTTCTGACCACAGTGTAAGGTCCTTCCCAGGCTCGCCGTAGCTTCGGTGAGCGTCCTTTCCGACGGACAGGATTGTAAAGCCACACCTGGTCCCCTTCTCTGAATCCTGTGCTGTTGGCTCTCCGGTCGTACCTGGTCTTCATGCGGTCACTCCCTACTTGGATTTTGTTACGAACGGCTCTATGGATGGTATCGAGTCGTTCCTCTAGCTGCTGTGCGTAGTCGGTAGGTGAAGGTCGCCGATCTTCTGGGTGTCCAAACCGGATGTCCATCGGTAACTTCAGCTCTCTTCCAAATAAAATGCTGGCTGGTGTTCTGCCGGTGGTCTCGTGAACCGCACTTCGATAGGCCAACAGGAACAAAGGTATATGCTGGTCCCAGTCTGTCTGATGATCGTTAACAACCATTTTCAAATTGGTTTCTAGCGTCGCGTTAAACCGTTCGACCATTCCGTCAGATTGTGGATGTAATGGAGTGGTCCTAGTTTTCTGTACTCCTAGCAGCTCACAGACTTCCCGGAATACTGCGGATTCAAAGTTCCGTCCCTGGTCAGAGTGGATCTCCATCGGAACTCCATACCGGCTGATCCATTGGTTGACCAACATTCCAGCGACCGTAGTAGCTTCTTGATTTGGGATTGCGTACACTTCGGGCCATTTGCTAAAATAGTCCATCACTACCAAGATGTACTTATTGCCAGCAGCTGTTGTTGGGAATGGTCCTGCTACGTCCAGAGCTATTCTCTCAAATGGGGCACCAACATTGTACTGTTTCATTCGCCCTCGGCTTCGAGTCTGAGGTCCCTTGGCTGACGCACACGTTGGGCACTTCCTACACCAATTTTCGACGTCTCTTCTACACTTTAGCCAATAGAATCGCTCTCGCACCTTCTCCAACGTCTTTGTTACTCCGAAGTGTCCTCCACCAACACCTCCATGGACTTCTGTCAGCACCTCGTTGACTCTGTTCTTCGGGAGAACTACTTGATGTCGAATTTTAGTTCCGTCAGGGCTTTCCCACACTCTTTTTAGTACCCCATTCTCGACGATGAGCGAATCCCATAAGGCCCAATAGCTCTTCGTGATGGTACTCGTACTACTAACATCTGCCCAGGTAGGTCGTGCTGTTCCTGCCTTTTTCCACCGCAGTATCGGTTTAATGTCTTCGTCGTTATCTTGGTCTTTCGCCAGGTCTTCGTTCTGCCAGTGTTCTTCAGGTTCCACCATCGTCTGACAGATCCTTGCCAAGTTGACTGGTTCCTTCTTTTCGGCGGCCATGCAATGTTTGCAGTTCCTCGAGGATGGTCTTCGCGAGAGGGCATCAGCGCTACCATGTTGTTTTCCAGCACGATGCTCGATGCTGAAGTCGTATACTTGTAGCCGCTGTTGATCCGCACGGCGTTCCTCGGCCGGGTAGTTTCGCTCTAGATGTCGGTGCTTTCCACTTTCCCAGTACCTTGGTCTTCCTTTGTTTTGTTCACAGTCTCGGGAAAAATGACCGACCTTCCCACATTGCCAACATCTGGCCGATTCTCTTCTGTCATCGATTGTAGTCCTTTTCACAGTTTCGACGCATTCGTGGCGTTTAGGGCAGTCTAGCTGTAAATGTCCGCGCTTTCCACATTCCCAGCACCTTGGTCTTCCTTTATTTTGGCCACAGTCTCGGGAAAAGTGACCGACCTTCCCGCATTCCCAACCTTTGGCCGATTCTCTCTTGTCGTTGATGGTAGTCTTCTTGACAGTTTCGACGCATTCTTTAATCAGCCTCGTAACTTCATTCTTGTATTCGTTGTCTTCAACAGCTGTTTGGCGTACACGCACGTGGCCCTTGGAAGCTTGTTTTGCAGCTTCGAATTCTAAGGCGTGCGCCAGTGCGTCACTCGCAGTCTTATGGCGGGCCAAACGGAGAACTTGCTGTAAGTCGGTGTCCCTCACGCCATCGACGAATGTTTGGACTGCTAGCTGGTCTGCGAAGTCCTGCGGAGCGGTAGGATAGGCCAATCTAACTAGACGTTCCACATCGGCCTCGAACTCCTGTAGATTTTCTGATGTCCTCTGATTGCGACACTTTAGTTGGGTTTGGTACACTTGTTGTAAATGTTTGTCGCCATATCTCATTTCAAGTCGCTCTAGCAGCGCAGAGAAGTCTCGTTGTTGGCGCTCTGGAATACCTTGAAGGACATCCAATGCTTCTCCTCGCAGAGCTATGACCAGCGCCGTTGCTTTCTCAAAATCGTTCCAGTTGTTTGCTTCTGCCGCTGCCTCGAACTGTCGTTTGTATTCAGACCAGCAAACTTTTCCGTCGAAAGTCGGTGGTTTAATTCTAATCGTTTTCGCAGTGTCTTCGGACTTCACTTCACTAGCCGGTCTAGTGTTCTCGAACTTCTGTCTCATCTTCTCTACTTCCTTTTGTACTTCTTCTTTCAACTGATCTCTTAGTTTCTCTTGTGTCGTCTCCAATTCTTGTCGTACTTCCTTTAATTCTTCTTGCACTTCTACTCTGACTTCCTTTAACTCTTCTTGCACTTCGGTTCTGACTTCTTTTAACTGTTCTTTCAATCCTTCCTGCTCAATTTTTATTGCTCTCATATCTTCAATCAATTTTTCTTGACCTGCCTTAATTTCTACTTGGCCCGCCTTCATTTCTTCTTGTGCTAATTTCATTTCTTCCTGTCCAGCTTCCATTTTATTCTTCAATTCTTCCTTCATTTCTTCCTGGCCTGCCTTCATTTCTTCCTGGCCTGCCTTCATTTCTTCCTGGCCTGCCTTCATTGCCTTCATCATTTCCATTAAAGCCTTTATTTGTTCTTCCATTATTGTTGATTGTTTTCTTGTTACTGGCATAAGGCTTCAAAATTCTTCTTCTCTTCGGACCTCTTCTACGATCTGTCGCACTAACTTTCTTAGGGAATCTTCAATTCCCTTACTATCCCACTCCTGACACCAAATGTGACGTGTTCGGTCACAGAAAACACAATTAACAAAACAAAACAACGAGTTTATTTAATTACTAAAATTAATTTGACTACACTACAGTTATGAACAAGTCCGCACAATTTATTTCACTAAAAGTCACTTTTTAATCGCCGTTCCGGTAGACACTATTTATCGCTCTCTATGAACACTATCGCCTCTATGGTTCGCCTGTATCGCCTATCGATCGCTTTGCATCAGCTGTTACTGTAAACTGTCAACTAACTCGGTGTGAGTGTCTCGTCCGCTTTTATAGTCTTCTCAGCCTTTTTCTAGGGTATTCTACAGCCGTCTAGTAATTCAATTGTTTTCCCATTGATCTTTGCTGGTGTTTTCTAGATGTATCAGGAAAGCCGAGAATATTCCTTATGTAATCAGGGAAGATGTTCATTAATTATGTTCACACCAACTTAATTGGCAAGTACTCGTAACAATAGCTAGAAAGTATATCTCTCTTCTTGTAGAAATTTTTTAGAGACTCCTTGATCCAGATGTTTTTGGCTTTGAAGATGGTTCTATTAGCGGCTGTTCCTTTTTGGTTGCATAGGATGGAAATGTGATTTGGGAACACCTTCTCTCTCTTACACTCACTTAGAAATCTGATGTTTAGATCCGTTAACTTGAGTTTTAGTTTTAGTTTAAAAAATTCACATTATTTTTTTTTTATATTAACTTTTCTTTAGTGAACTTATTGTGTAAAATATTGATAATTTGTATTATAAATTTAAAATTAATTTCATAATAATTTTTTTTATTTTTGTCTGTTGAAATCTAGCCTTTGGATGAGAACATTGCCTTGATTGAATTTTTCATAAAGGTGGTTTAGCTTTCCAATTATAATAATCTAAACTGCAAAAACATACAATCCATACAAAAGTGGACGAAATATCATTTTTTGACGTGTTGTCTTTATTTTAAACATTTCTATCAACAAGCTCCTAAACGCAATTGTCACAAAAAAATAAAATGGCTAGACATTAGGAGACAAGGATGTACCCTACGTACAGTGTAGAAGTAGGAACCTGGTTATATCAAAATTGTTTTAATAGCATAGGCATCTGTTTAAATGTCTATAGAGAAAATATTTATGTGGAAAACTAAGGGGTGCTTGAATTATTCATAAAGAAGTATAACTATTAATGATTACTTTATTAAAAATTCAAAGGCCTCAACATTTCTGAAAATGACATAGTCCTTTTAGATACGTCGACTTGAGATTATAGCTGGGTAATATCTATATATAAATTAGTCTTCAGGAGGTAAAAATAAAAAATTAAATAAAAGCAACAAAACTTTTAGTCTTGCAGTTTAAGCTGTTATAAATCCTTTTAATTACGGAGGTCACAGAGTACGTAAAAAACGTTTGAGCTCATCTTCACCTAAAAATTCTGAAGGTTTCCATGTTGATGAATTTCATTTTCTACAGCGAACTTTTAGTGGATATTGCTGTACATATTCATACGTGTGGTAATGTAAATTAAATTTGTCACGTTGTATTTTCCTCTAGCTAACACAATATAACTAGTCGCCTCTTTGGTAACATTACCTCAAGCACGCGAGTCAACATTAAACGAGAATATTATCAGTCATATTAGAGATAACTATGCACAGCTGCTCCTGGTATGGAGCATCTTTGTTGAAGTAAGCAGGGCATTTCTGACTGACGTCGCGTCGTTTTGCTCTTCTTGCTGACGGTGATGATGTGATACAGTTACCGTTTCGGGCACAGATAACAAAAATTTAATTAAACTATGCAAATTCCTCTTCAGAATTCCGACTTTCGACTTCCAAACTATACGTATAATAATATGTATGGACACGTAAAATGTATGCTAATAACGAAACGCTTCGGTAATGATTTTTAATTAAATACCTCCGCTTCGTTTAAAAATAATTGAGAATTATACCTTGCCAGCTTGTAACAATAAATCAACTCAAACAAAGACTTTTGTATTGTAGTACAGAGTTTAAGAAATTAGTTAGGGAATGTGTATTTGATTTTTGTACATTTGTATGACTCGCTGTGTAAATGTTGCGAAATATATATCGATAAGCTGTCCTTTTGTACTTAAAAAATTAGGTCATATAATCTACATCTATATCACCAAAAATTAAATTTTTGAATTGGTTGCAAAAAGTGCACTTCCAGCTTTCAACTTTCTCAAATGAAAAATACGAGAAAACAAAACTGAAGAGGGTCTTAAAAATGTTTTAGTCCACTGTTCTCACAATATATTCACAAATATTCAATCTACCTCAAAAACTCATTAACCTTTTGAGTCTGCTTTTAGATGTACGTACCTGCTGTTATCGATTTAGGTAAATACGAGAGTTTTAAATTAGAATTTACTTCTGTTTGAATGATTTTATATTGAAATTTAATGGACAGTTAGTTCATTTACATTAATAAAACGATGAAAACATTGATAAATTATAATCTCTGTTCAAACTCCTAATGCGAAAATTATTTGATTAAAACATATTGTTAATTGAAATTATTCAACGGTTGTAAAAAAAACGGAAAATAATTTAATTAGTGAAAATGCGGCGGGGCAATGTAAATCAAAAATGGTGTCCTAAATAGGGTTTCAAAAAGACAAGAATCCTGGACCTGAACTTGTCTTGACTTGAAAATCAATTGTTTTGTATTTCACATTTGTTAAGCCAAAATCTAAACAATTAAATTTTTATTTGTACAATTACAAAAATAACGAATTTTTAATTGATCAGTTCCTGACTGAAAATATGATATTCTAATGTACTTTCATTTGCGTTTCATTTTGTTACAATTATCCAAAACAAAATTGTAAACAAATCCTTTTTTGTTTCACAATTTTATTTATAGTAACTACTTATTAACCAAATGAAGACACAGTTGATAGAGTTGCCCTACATGTAATTTTGTTATAGTAACTTTACATTAAAGGGGCAGTAATAACTGATAACAAGTTTAATGTTGTTTCAAACTGCACATGTACAGCAATTTACCATCTGATAGTTAGTAGAATCATATTTACGGAATAGTATAATAACTCCACCTACGTGATGAGAAGTTAAAGGTCATAATAAATAATTTTCTAAAATTGACGCTGCTCGTTGAATTAATAAATTCATATAGTAGTAACAAACTGAAGATAACACGATAAAAGTTCTAACAAGGTAGATCGATATAAGTAACTCATATAATCTGAAGAAAACTATCAACAAGTACTAAAAATTACCTTTCGGTAGAAGGAATTAGGTAAATGAATTAAAATTTGTATTTGAATAATTATATACAAGTGATGTTGAATTAACTTAACAATAAAGCTATAAATAAATAGTAAAAACTAGTTCATCATATTAAAAAAAAAAAATTGATAAATTAAAGTATTTCTCTGTAGAACCGTGAAATTGTATATAACACATCAACAAAAATAATTTTTTAGAAAAAAATAAAAAAAACTGACGTTTCATTTCTATTAATGATTTATGTTTACGTTTTCGAAAACATATAAAATTAAACTCGATGTTCTCCTTACGTATTTTTACAACAATATAAAATTTTAACTACCTATCTATCTTTTAACTTAAATAAAAAATTATACGTTCTCGATTTATAGAATTTTAGTTTATGAAAATAAGATGTAATTTTTTTCTTACCAAGTTTTTTTTTATGAAAATATTAATGCGCCTTCCGTGGATATCTGTGCCAGAGCCGCACTTAAGGAGTCAAAGAGCCACATGCGGCTCTGGAGCTGACACTTTGCCGGCCATTGGTCTAGCAGGTGGCGGGCTGGTAATCTTTTTAAGTTACATTGTTGTACAAATGGTAACCAAGTATTTTCCGGGTTGTTATGCCGTGATCCTGTCTTCCTCCTTTACTAAACGTTTCGCCAGTCTCGACTGCTGACATCCTCCGTAGATTTCTGCTGCTTCTTCTGCTGAGACTGTCAGACATCCCGGAAAATACTTGGTTACCATACGAACGCTGGCCGTGAAAGCCTACGATCATCATTGTTGTACTAATCCTCACAGTAGGCTGGAAGGTCCGAATCGTAAGAGGGTGAGGAGCAATTGGTAGTTGTTGGGAATGAAATATGAGATTACCCAAGTAATTCACGTACTATTAGCGAGTTCTACAGCAAAAAAGTAAATATAGATAAGCCCTGCATGCCACACAACTCTTGTTTGTGGCAGTTGATTCGATAAGTATATATTTTTGGTCTTAAGAGGTCATTATTGAAAATGACTACTTACTAAGTATCATGCTTCACAAAAACGGTTTAAGGAATCGGTAAAAAATAGAGAATTTCTAAAGACGTTTCTTCTTGAATTTTCAGTTATTGTATACTGTGTGAATTGTGTCTGTGTTGTCACTGATCAATCGCTCTGTATTCGTTTTTATTGAATGTAGAATTCCGGGACGTTTACTTGTAGATCTAATGAAGCATTAAATGTGCGAGAACGGACACAGGTGGAGCTTATGCTCGGCTATTTAAGGAGCAACGGGCACTCCAAGGTCAAGGTTCTTAAGATTCTGAAATACCTCCACCTACTTGTAAGCTTGTAAACACTGACTAATTGAGTAAAATAAATTAAGACAATCTTCACCCATTTTCTGGATAGTTTTGAGACCTAATCCGAAATATTAATTTGTTAGAGTTACCAATGTCAGTCCAGGCCACAGAAAATGCATAAGGATTCGTAACTTCTTTATAATAACTGTAACATCTACGAAGAAATTTCAACTATAAAGTACATTAATGTTCCAGACGGTTAGCGAAATGTTTGCTCACGTTATGTACGTAATAATAAAAGGGAATGCTGATTTTAGTTTATGATTAATATAAAAGGTACCAATCGCTGTAAATAAAATATGATTTTATAACCTCAATTTAACCTTATTTAGCATGTTATTGCTATGAGGTAAAACCTGGTGAATAGTTGATGTACCAAAATGTGAATGCCCTGAAATATATCTATACATATGGGATATGACTGCGGTAAATATGTTTTCAACAAGCTAAATTTAGTAAATTAACCTTTGTATATATACTAGGCTACCGTTAGAATTATTAATTATTTCAAATGCTTGTCTCAAGGACCATGTAACACGAATTGCATTGTACAGTCCACATAACCAGCAATATGTACATATTCTCGGGACTCTCTGCCTACCTTAGGCATAGTTGGTTGTCTAGGGGTCTTAACCTTTACATCACTTTCTCCAAACGTGTTTTTTACAGTCCAATTATAATAACGACACGCCTTTATATTGTATTTGCATGCCTCTAATAACACTTTTTGTAATACAACTTTAATATTTGCAATAACATACATTGTGCACAATTCCAGTTGTGCTAATTAGTGTGATAGAATGATTGTAGTGCGACATACTTTTCTGAATTTTACTGGAATATAACTTTGATTTAATGTATACATGTAGCTGAAATTTGTTTGTTCGTTTAGGGGATAAACATGCCTCAGTTCCCTTTGCCTCTTTGTTGTTGATCATTGGGAATGTCATATAGTTCACAGTTATGTAGTCCTTTGAGCGCTGTGTTTATTTAACGGGGATGTTTTACAAATGCCAACAACAGCCACTATGTACAATGTTCGTACATTTTGAACAAAAACAGCGAACGTTTCGACATTCGCGTATTTATGATGCTAACATTTTTGCTCATCATGAAATAATTGGACATTTTTTCAAAATTACTTCAAATAATTATTTTTACACTTAGGTGCATATATTTACATATGCATATGGAATTTTCAAAACCTATTTATCAAAGATATAAAAAAAGCAGTCTCAAAGGGTAGTATCTACAATAATTTTGGCTTTAGTTTATAGAGGGTATGTAAATTATTAAATGCAATCTTTTCTACAAATACAAACTAGAAATTATGCTTCACGATATATTGCAGTTCACGATTATAAGCTAAAATGTCGCAGGAAAATTGCCAACTGGGGCTGAGGTGCATTTGGAAAGCAAAGAAGGGAACGACATCGAGAAAATAAATCTACAACTGTTTCAAACTAGTTCAGAGTAATTCTGTACTTTCAATCTTATAAAACTTTAAAAATAACGAATGTAATATACGTGAGGGTTTTTATACACAACATTTCTAAATGCTGGTGGAATTTTAAAATGAGATATAAATCGTTGTAGCGTTGGTACAGGAAATTTTCTAGTCAACTTCATTCAAGAACTGTTCATCCTTTGGGGAAAAAAGTTTTCGTATGGAATATTAACAAAATTAACGACTTTTGTTTCATATTCTAATGGAAAGCTGAAATTAAAATTAGGCGATAACAAACAAACGAAAAATTAGAAAACCTGCAGATTAGATACATGAGATGAACTCTGATGGGCTTAGAGAGATACACGCCAAAATATAATATATAGTCTTGAAAGAGACTAAAAACAGAACCAATAAGTATAGAAGCAGGATGTAGAGCTTTAAATTACTAGAATAAAATAACACACACGAAAAATCTAATTGTAAATATTGGAGTTGGAAAAACAAAAAATGGAGAAAAGAAATGAAGAAATTATCGGTAAAAGGAAGAACAAGTAAGTGGGTACGAGAAAGGGAAAAACTTAATCAACATGTGAAGAAGCACTTTGCACTTTCAGCATCAAGCAGAAAGAAGAAAAGATGAAAAATGAGTTTCTCCAAATCGACGACAGACTACAAGAAATGGATGACAGACGAAAAGCCAAAATATTTAGAAATGAATGGAAATGAAAACAAGATAATGATGATAGCTAGGTTTAAATGTGACAACGAATGGAAAGGAGAAAGGTACTGGCTAAAAGAAGACGAAAAGGTATGCAGAGTATGTAATTGGGAAAGAGAAATCTGGCAACATATAAAAAGCACAGCGTAACCAGGACAAAATTAAGCGAATCCGAAATAATAAATGACTCAAGAAAAGATATAGAGTGGATGAAGCAGATCCTAAGAAAAATAAACAAAAAATCGGAAGAAAGAAGCTAATACATTTATGTATACATATATTTAAGATTTATATTATAAAGAATTATTATTGGAAATAATAACGATGTTTTGATAAAAAAAATCAGTTTCAACTGAATTTGAATATTGTTATAATAAAATTCCACTGTTTTCGTTTATAATAAGAGACATTTATTTTTAATTCGTTTAATAAATTACTTTTATGTCGATTTCAAAAAGGGGATTGAAACAACTCAAAAGTAAATGGACAACAACCACTCAAATAGTGGATAAAGTATAGAATTGATTTTTGATGAACAAATATTATTAAAAAAAAAAACCGTTTGTTCTAAATCCGAAAATTTGAAAATTTCTCTAATATTTTTCCTTAATAATTAGTAATTTTAAAAAACCGTAATAGATGACGAATACAATATTTGTCGTGAAAGTTAACAATGCAGCATTAACTACTAACTTATACTAATTTTCTGAATTAAAGATGATAAAAAGTTCAATTCTTCTTTTTGAAAAGTGTTATAAGAATACGATAGCCTTTATTGATTTGGATCCAATGAATCATGGATGGAAGAGTGTATTTCTATCAGTTTGAAAGTTATGACGATGGATGTTTCAATTTTTAGTAGGTGACTATCAAAGTAGGTTCTTATCAGTTCGAAAAGTTTGATGATACAAATCTACTCAGATGGAGCCTCCTACAAAGAGGTGAAACGTTAATTTTGTAAAGGATTTTTTTTAATATCCATACTGAAGGAATATTTAGACCAGATTTCTTGTCAATGTTGACTCGAATTCTCCAAATGTTGATTATGTTAACGGCACGGTAAACCCTTAGGTATGCGACCCTCCCTTTTCTTTTATAAACACATGCACTTTTCAGACGAAAACTATCCTAATACAAATCAGCCTATTCATAGCAGTCGATAGAGTTTCAATTTGTGTATCAGTGTGTGTTTTTGTTAGAAAGTGTCGTTTCTTTAATTTTTAAAAATGTGAGCTCATCTCACAGGGTGACCAATTTTACTTTATCAACTGACACTAAGTTATTTATGTTATTTATTTATGAATTTGCATTACAATCTAATATTCTTCGTTCTAAGCACTATGCGAGTTGACCCTTAGGCTTTGTTTTTGAGTATGATGCGAGTTGACCCTTCATACTCTGTTAGTCATATATGGAGGGGGTACTATGCGAGTTAACCCTTAGTACCTTAGTGAAAGTATACTGTTACACTGTTTACCATGCTAGATACTCTAGGACTAGCTTGATTTATTTCCGAGGAGGTATTTCGCGAGTTGACCCTTAACACCTGTTATTCGGAAAATGATTGAAATGCAAAGACATCGATTATTGTTTATGTAGTAATTTTTGTTTTATTCATCTATGGGTTTAATTGGTTGCTCATATATTTTTTTTGTTTACTTTCCAGATGTGTCATCTCGGACCTGTAGAGCCATTTTGCTTCATTTAATATTTATAATATATTTCTTTCATTTATATGTATTAAATTTTGTTTAAATATCTTCCTGACTATTCTTACCTGGGCAACACCGGGTATTGCTGCTAGTAAGTATATAATAAAGGTGGGTAGTATTAGGTAGGTACATATAAACATACATAAAACATTGGTATGTAAATGTGGCAAAGTACGCTTCTTGCTCGACTTTCAAGTTGACTACATAAGGAAGCCGAAGGAATTCTACTTTACAATAATTGAGCATCTAACCTTGAAACAATGACTCACATTTTACATAATCGGTATTCAGTCTTGCTTTAAGCGAAATTCCATACACTTTTTGTTTACAAGAATCTGACATTATCGTGTTACGCTTTTGCTTTTCTTTTTTACGTAATAAATCACTGTTCCAAAAACTGCGCCTTACTGTAAAAACATGTATTTTTACGTAGGCAAAATATAATTAACTAGTGACTGATCAATCGATCATTGATAGGCACTCGACGGTTCTAAAAATGTAACATCAGGACTAGGACAACAGAAAAACTCTTTTCTTTTCTTGAGAGGATATTTGTTTTTCTTTAACCAATTTAAGGATGGATTAAATCAATCAGGATAATAAAATCAGGATAGTGCGCACAACTGATTCTGATAGTAGTGGTTCAGTTGACACAAAATCCTTCAAGACTTTTACTTGAGGCTGATATCAGGGTAATCCAATATTCTCCCTTTAGATTTCTTTAACGCTTTATTGAAGTTCGAGTTTAAAAGAAAATTTTAATATCATCCAGTTGAAACCAAAACTCAAATTGGATTGAAATTGAGATGAAAATAAAACACAAAATTAGAAACTTAGCCGTGTAATTTGATTTTACAGAAATTTCCTATAATCTACAAACGACATTAAGAGCAAAACAAAGGCTGATTATTGTAGTTGCTAATGTATAGTTTAAGTCGTCAATTATTTTTTAATCCTAATTTTGTTCGTATCGTCCAGTTGAACCCTACTATACTAACGCCTTAATTACAGTTTTTTGTTCGTCTGATTTCTAATCAATTTATTATTATGTAAAAAATAAGTTTTTAGTGATAAATGTTGATACAGCATGATTTAAATAAGAAAATAACATAAAAACACAATTGATCAAATTAAATTAAATTGAAACAAATAATATTCGACTACTACAAATTTGGGTTACCAAAGTTTTTAGAATTATAGGACAAGTTATTTATGTTGGATTATAAGAAAAAGTAGGTATAGAGTTTAAGATGAAGGTTTACACACAACAAGGATAATAGATTAGTAATCAATTTATTCGTATAAATTGTAGTTATTTTTAATGAGATAACTATTTAAGTCCTAACACACATGAATGGAACCAAACATAATAAATCTAAAATGATTGGTAAGATTTATCGTTGTTATATACTTTAAATTGAGAAGTAGTTTTGGAATTTTGTAATTATATTTAGCACAGTTCCTTAAAGACTTTAGCAATTCGACATTTTAAATAAGTTACCATTAATATAATCAAAACATAACGGATTTCCAAATATCTTTATTATTAATTAAATTTTTCCAGACTGTCATTAGTGTTTCAATCAGGTAGGTGCACTATTTACTTTTTGTTGTTCATCCTTTAATAAGGTCAAATATAAAGAGTAGGGATTTGTACATTTTGGTTGCTTGGTTCACTTAAACGTTTATAAAAAAGGGTACTTTTTCCTATCAGAAACAACTAATTAATGCACAAACACTTTTTTGTTTTTTCAGTTTTGGACTGCAATTTAATTAAATTAAATTAATGTAAATTAATTAGTTTAAATGTATCAGGGCTTGTAAATTAAACGTGGTTGTCACATACTTAAATATTTGAACTCGAGAAATCTTTTCTAAGGGTTACATAGTTTAGGAAGAGTAGGGTGCTATTATTTTTATTCGAGGCTAGAGTTTTCCTAATTAATTAAAAAATTCAGGTACAGTTTTTTACTACAGTCATTACAGCTAATTTCATATTTCCCCGACTTTTCTAAGGAAGGAATTTTATCTTTGGGGTTACCGAGATTTTGAAGGGTTACCACTTGAACTGTAGGCAATGCGAAAACCAAGTTTACGAAAAATGCCTTCGAATCCTCGTGTAAATCTTGGCTCGTATGGTATAGTAATAAACTTGGTCTTACTGGCGTCTGTTTGAAAAGTCGAAGGCCTTGAAACAGAATTCTTAAACTTAATCTTATTAACTAATTTATCAATGATGTTACTATTGTAACCATTGTCAATCGCAATTTTCTTAATTGTACAGAGTTCCCTATGATATCTACTTTTACTAAGAGCAAAAACTAAGCAATCTTTGTACAGGAAAATTAAAACTAGTTATTTTATGTTGAACCCAATGGTTAGAGTCGTTGGTTATAAATCTAGAGGTATTAGTGGGTTTTCAATAGATATCAAATGCTAAAGAATTCCCATTTCTTATAACCAGCGCATCTAAAAATGGTAGCTTGCCACCTTTCTCCAATTCAACAGTAAATTTGACCGAAGGGAAACGTGAATTTAAAACATCAAGAAAGTCTTGGAGACTTCTGGAGCTCAAATCGAAGATAGCGAAAATGTCGTCCACATATCTAAGCCATATTCGAGGAAAGAACTTTAGGTGGCTAAGGTCACTTTCAAAACGACTCATGAATAGATCGGCTATGAAGGGTGATAAGGAATTCCCCATAGCTGTTCCTTCTTTCTGTTCGTAGAAGCAACCGTTTAATTGAAAATAATTTTGCCGCATGCACGTTGAAGTTAGAGTAATGTACTCAACTACAATGTCATCGGAGTAACCATTTTCTAGCAAATCCTCACTGTCTTTTAGCTTAATATCTTTAACTTTGTTTATGAATTCAATGGAATTCTTAACTGAAAAACTAGGTGGTTTAATTGGGAGGTTGTTAAATTCATTTGTCAACCATTTGGCTAGCTTATAAGTCGGTGAACCAATTGCAGAGACAATCGGTCGCACTGACCTACCTGGTTTATGTATCTTGGGCAAACAGTACATGCGGGGAACTATTGGACCTGATACAAGTAACTTACGTTTTAATGCAGGAGTAATAATGTTGTGACATTGTTTTAAAGTTTTAGTGAATTCCGCAATCATACTAGGTAAAGGATTTTTATTTAGTTTGGAATGAGGTCCATTACTAATAAGGTCATACCCGTTCGTAATAGTCCTTTTTATCTAATATCACAACATTATTACCTTTGTCAGCTTTAACATAAATACAATCCCTATCTATCAAGTTTTTGATGTTGAATTGAACTCTCAACAGGCGAAGTAAACTTTAAACCTTTATTGAGAAAATTAATCTCAACATTATCAAAAACCAATGTAAAACCAATCATGAAAAATTTTAATTACAGTTTTTATCCGGTACCTACTATTAATCTTTACGTGAGGATCATTAAAAATAGTTACAATATTATGATATACGTATGTATGTTCATCATTTTGCCAACAGTAATTTAGGAATGTACAGGAATAAAACCAGTGTAAATCCTTCAGTTCGAATTTTCTGTGCACAATTCAACTGCCACCTTAATGACTCTCTCATTTGCATTAATTTAGTGCACAATTCGAATCTCACTAAATGGAAAATTGGGAGGGTAGTTTGCGGCCGTAGTACTGGATGCCGAGTACTTAATGATATTAGCATAGGAAGTGAGTTTAATTACCTGTCCGAGTTAGTGTTGGATTTTGAGTAAACAGTTATAAAATTTGCTTAATAAATAAACTGGGACGTGGCCAAAGTCTATTTAGTCGTCTGGAAGGAATACTGACTAAAAATTGAACAAATCATGGAAAACGTCAACAGAATGCACCAATAAGTAATCAATATCAAAACAAAAACATAATAATTTTACGAATTTACAGTAGCTAAAGTACATAAACCGATTGATTAACAAATATCAATATCGCGACAGCACTATCAATAATAAGAAACTATAATTAGCAGTTTTATTCAACAAACATCAAACTCTAAAATATTACTAATTAAATAAAACTACACGAGTTAATTTCCACAAAATATATTAACACACTTAACAATTGTTTCGCCTTACTAAGGCTTCATCAGAAGTATACATGAAAAACTTAAACTAGGAGACAGTACTTAAATAAGTTTTCAAGGTGTGGGAGGGGGTTATGGTAGTGGTTTTATAAACATGTTTAGTAATGGTGAATTATTGATATCAATTTGATCATTTAGCAGTTGGTTAGTATTTTTATTTCCATTGTTTCTAAAAGTGTAAGTTTGTAACTTTTGTTTTCCAAATGTAACACGTCAAAGTCTTCGTTAAAATCGTGCTTTTCAGCTATAAGGCGTTTCGCATAGTTTGAATCGAGTTTCTTATTTTCGAATAACTTTTTATGCTCGTTTATTCGTTTTTTAAAATTGCGACCGGTTTGTCCAATATAAATTTTACTGCATGATTTACAATTTAATTTGTAGACACCTAATAGATTTCCTTGGTCTGTATTATCTTTATTATTATTAATATTTTTACTTAAGGTATTTGTCGTATAAAAATTTTTGATGATTAGTCATATCTAGAATATTAAAACGATAATTATTCTTTGAGACAATGTTCCTATTAAAATTGCTGCTTCTTCTGATTTTGATTAAAGAAACTCTCATAACCATAGAATTAAAAACTTAACTCTCCATCGTTAAAATTTTCTTTTTGTAACCATTTATTTTGATCTTCTAGAATGAGTTACACTTACTCGTATATATGGTACATATTGTACTATTACCACTACTGACAGATCAGGCCTACTCTTCAGAAGATTAATATTAATAATATTGATAGTTTTACATCCCTAATAATATAATTTCTGAAGTAACAAAACGCAAGAATTGGTACATTGGCAGTCTCTGCTAGAGGTGTTTCAAATTCTTATGAATTGTGAAAAAAAGGCGGAGTCAAAGCTCATATGAAAGGGCAGCTCATAAATTTTTAAAAAGTAAGGGTTGTGATGCTCTTAAGATACACAAATTGTTAAATCGTTCCCTTAATACTACAATTATGGTTTCTCCAAGACAAGAATCTTGATGCTAACGCCTAACTCTTGACTTGGAAAGCAAGATAAAATAGTTTTTCATGTCGTGTGTAATTTTTTCGTCATAATTTCTTGTATCGATCAATAGCCTCGATTTTTCTCGACATAGGTAGAAAAAAGATATCCTAGGCTTTAAAAGAATGCTGAAAACATTGTATAATCTAATCTACACGGAGAAAAATAATCATGATTTTATTACTTGATGAGTCAAGCAAAATTTTTCTAGCAAATAATACTAGATTTCTTATAAAATGTACTTGGTGGTATAAAACAATTTTTCATTCTTTCTAATAATTAGTATTAGAATAATCAAGCTAAATAAGTCTAGGCTTTTTTCCTCTACCTCTCGATTATTTTATCGTGTAAAGAAAAAAAATAGTAGAATGAGAATAGTTTAGTAAAATTAGTCATAAGAAGTGTAAAAAATGTTTTCTAATCAAGTCAATTTTACTAGAATTCAGTCTTAACACCGAACGTAGATTGACTAGACATTTCTAGTAAAATCTCATTGAGCGTCTGGTCGTCCATATAATTGAAAGATTTTTTAGTCATGCTCTCTAGAATTTTAGCAATGTTTTCATGATTGTTGTCTCTGTGTAATCATGCCTAATCATGAATTTCTTTTAATGATATACGCCTAGTTACATACATAAAGATAAGTATTCATTTATTAATGTACAGGTCTTTGATTTAAGACAAGTTCAAGACATAAATTTTTGAAAACTAAGTCTCATAGAGTCCTAACTAGAATTACTTACCTTGAGTTTGTTTCTTTTTTTTTTAATTTTTAATGCTACAATAAGATAATAAAAATGAATTTGTTTCTATGATACATCACTATACTTAGAGAATTCAAAAATTCATTGTATGGAATTCAAAAAGGAAGATCCTCATAATACTAACATGTAAAAGTATTTATTATTTTTAGCAAAATAGCCGAGTTTAGCAGTAAAATAAAGAAATTGTTCTGGATGTATTTAAATTATTATGCTCAGAAATAAAATTATGTAGCTGTAACATTAAAAAATCATAAAAAGTTACTAAGGAATATGTAGTAAGAGCTTTATTGAACAAAAAAGTTATGTTTACATTTCCACACACAAAAGGAAAAAAAAACGTATTAATATATTCTCCAACCTACAAAAATTTTAATATTTACACTAAGCACTTCCGTTCCTTTTCATTATAAATATTAGAGCTTTATTGAGACATAATGTTATATCATCTCCCCTCACATAAGTAAAAAAAAAAAAAACAAAAAGAACTAAAAAAACGCAAACATTTTATCAGTATATATTTAAAAAACATACTTCCCTTCCTTTTAATTATTTATTTTCCTGTATCTCCCTCCCCCTTTTCCCACCTCTCCTTTTTAAAAACTGCCTCAATAGGTCCACTAAGGAATATGTAATTACCTAATTAATTTAAAATAACAAAAATTCGAATTAGGTACCCCTTTGTAGTATTAAGGGTACGAAATGAGTAAAGTAATAAACATTAAGTGCAACGTACAGAGATGGATGAAAACCAAAAGCATAAATAAATCGACGCAGAGTTAAAAACGGGAGGAATGCTCCGAGCTTCTGGAACCTTTTAAAATCGATAAAGGCACATGTTCTAGTTTGTTAAATTTCCTTTTCTATTTTTACATTTCTGTAAGTTTTGTTTGATTTTCTAGTATGTCAGCAAGATTACGATTTTCACTTCTACATACACATATAAAGGAGAACGATTGATCTAATATAAATATGTGTAGACCGACAACTACTACTAAAGCAGCCTGTCAATTCCCGTCAATTTACTTTTCTTGGAAAACCTGTGAGAATGGTTGCATTACTTACTTTAGTGACGTACACCTCCAAGTTCTTAAATGTCAGTAATTAAATGATAAAATAAGATGTCTTTTAAGCAAAAGATTTAAAAAGAAAAAAATTTAAAAGATGAATGGAAAAATTAACCCGAAAATTGAATTGAATTTAAAAAACGCCAATCGAAATAAATCAACGTCTAATAAGAAATTAAAATAATGAATGTAAGGTCCATTAGAATTTTTAACAAAATTACTTTGAGACGATCTTTACTTTAAAAGTTTAATATTTTCCCTATCATCCTATTATGACTGTAACGATCTTGAATCGAAAGACTGGTTGCGGTTGGATACGCAATATACGCATCTTTAGCTATAAGTGTATTTCCAAAGAGTAATCTTATCTAAGTCTTCTTCTATCCCTTCTTAATTCCATTTTTCCTTCTAATACGTCACTAGCTAACTTTTCAATGTTGTTGTCTTATCAAATCCTGGATCTTCATTTTCTTTTTGACTTCTACAACACCCCTGTCCGTTTACATTTTCCAAAAGATATTTCATCGTTTCTAAACATTTTATCCACGGTATTTCTCATCATTTTTAATTATGTTTCTGCTTGTATCCAATATGTCAATAATTAACTCTTCATCTTATAAGTTGTCCTAGCATATCCTATCTCTGGATGTTTTTTTTAAGTTCTGCAATATCCTTCGTTAAAATACCTACGTCATCATTTCTAAACATTTTGTCCACAGTATTTTTTATTAACCCTCTGTAAGATCCCTATAACGAAGGATTTTATCAATCCTCTATGGTTTATTAAAAATCGTATATTTTAAAAATAAGCAGTACGTACTTTTCAGTCGTTTTACCAGGCTTGTTCTATTTTATAAGCGAAGCTGAACATTTTCTCATTTAATAAACACGATGAAATACTACATTTATTAAAAGCCCTTCCTACAAATTGAAAACACTTCGAATCTGAATTACTTAAACGAATACTGACGATAGATTTTGAATGAAGTTCGAGAGTGAAATATGGAGCTTCTCTTTTAAAAAATGTTGTACATTCCACGTTAAAAACTAATCTAAAAATAAATCACCATCGAATAACTATAAGTGTATACCTAAGTAATTACAAGAAAGAAATTGCATGTGGTTAATTTTATTTATAACTTGCACAAGTGAATAAAAAAAACATCGGTTTGTTATTCAATTACCCGATAATATTATTTCGATTGACAGCAGTCATTCCCAAGTGAACTTAAACTTTTGTTTTTCTATTTTCGTAAGTTATTGTCAATATGTTTCATAAACATTACACTTTGGAAAGTCTCTACTTTAGTTGGTTGATAGAAACTATTTATTAATTGTTCTTATTATTGATTACTTTTATTTTTAGTAAGTAATCTATTAATAAATTTCAACAAGTAACCCCTAATAAGTACAACGATTGATCAATTCGTACTTGTTTATTTAAATTTGACAGTTAATTTGAAATAGAACCACGAGTTTGATTTTTTGATGTTGTTTATCAGATACAGCTGTCTGACTCGAAAAAATTTTCCTTATAATTTTAAATTTTCAAAGTTGAAAAGTTATATCCTCCGAGAGCGATTCCTTTCTTCAATTCATCATTCCCTAAACGTTCAGTTTATTTTTAGAAGCGGGAAATAAAGTGCGTAGCTGGATATAAACCACATTATCTAATTGAGCAAAGTAAATCTCCTCTTAGCAATTCCTGAATTAGTAAATGGGTACAATTAGGAAAATAACTATTCCTTATAAAGGTTTGTTGTTAAATAAAAAAGGTTTTGGGAATTTTATTTTAGTTTTAGAATATGTATAAATTGTTATATAGAGTTCGTAAGTGGTTTTTCAGGACATATTTAGAAAATAAAATAAATAAGAAATGTACAGCAACTCCGTATAATACGACTATAGTCTAATGTCTATAGATATTTTGTTTTAAATCTCCTAGTTTCAATGAATATATTCTCAACATCGATACCTTCAGATCTCACATAAAAATGTTTACTTTAAAAAGGAAAAAATTTTTATTTCTTGTCAATACTTATCACGTGTGCTTTTTATCGCGCTTTTACTTTTGTAGCAAAAATCTCTAAAACGTGGCTTCTCAGACTATAGTTAAAGTTCTATGAAAGTCTTCTTAGCGAGTACAACTTCGCAGTAATATAAATACAAAAATCAATAAAGCCAATTATTCACTATATTCCATTTCAAAAAGCGTCGCTTATCGTATAGTCGTATTTCATCAGTCTTTTCTCGGAATATGTATGGTAACTTCGTGGAAAGTGCAGTATTGAAAAAGCTGTTTTTTACTTATTCTTGTGGTTCTCTCCGAAACATAATAATTTACGGCAAAAGTCGAGGTCAGATTACCTACACAAGAACAGGAATAAATAAACATGATCAGCATAAAGATGTTGGAAACTGAAAGGAATACGAAATCCCTTAAATTGATGGAAATGTTTTCGTATAAGGGCAGATAAATCGATTGATGTTGAAACACGATCTTTTTTAACGTTATTACTTATTGTTGGCTTAAAACAATTAAAATAAGTTATAAAAAAAATTAAATTAATTGAATTTAAGAAAAATTCTCGGGCGCCACTTTGTCAAACAATGAAAAATTATTATGCTCCGGGTAGAGCAGTGGTGGTTTCTGAAAACCCTGACGCTTTGAGAGCTGGAAGCTCTCATAAAAAAAAACACAAAAAGAACCTGAAGAGTATATTAGAAAAAAATACATAAAAAAACTTGACAAGTCCACCCAAAAACGCACCCTGCAGCAGGGTTCCGGGTGTCGAAGGGACTTTTCTATGGTGAAAGGGACCAGACAATAGATGAAGTGACTTTGGGGACCAACCTTATATGTTATTATAAGTGCCGCCTGCAGGTGGTATCTGCTTGATCTGATAGCTTTTATATAATCAGTCCTTTATTTATTAAAATATAAATTTGACGACATTGAAGATGCCCAAAAAAAAGGAAAGGATGGGTACAGGCGAGTCACTGTCGAGGTCAGAACAAATGCACAAGATTCAACAAATTACTCACCAGATACCATAAGAAAAAAATATTTAAAAAATGAAATTACTGAGAAAAAAGGTGTGAAATACTAAATTAATTAATAATTTACAAACTTTCCACAAAGGACCAAAGGATTAAAAAGATAAAATTAGACTTGTTTATTTCTAAAAAGTAAGGAACCCTAGATTTGGCACGACATTGTCTAGATTTCATTACTTTTTAGAAATAAACAATAGCTCCATCGAGACTTGGCTAGTTTTTTACAGAACGTTTTTGGTGGGATTTCACTTCTTTTTGTAGAAACGTGGGCATATTGATTTATTTTATTAGATTTTCTTATTTGACACATTATTTCTCTTTTTAGGAGTAGTTTTTTTTATTATTACAAATCTTTCTTTTCTTTTTTTCCGGTTCTGATTCTTGTACAGTAGCAACAGTTTTTCGTATTGCCCATTCGCGTTCATTATTTATTCTTTTAGACGGTTTAGACGGTTTAATGCCCCGGGGTATGATCTCAAATTTTGACTTAATAGGCAATAATTCGTGAATAAAATTATTAGCGAATTTAACTACCAATTGTTTAGGCTTTGTTTGGTCTTCCGGGTCCCACCTCACTTTTTGTACAACGCCTATCGACCCATTCATTAAACCTAAACTAACATTAATGTTTCTCCTAAGCATTACTTTAGCTCCCTCTTTAATGATTATAGTTTCTTCCAGTCCAGCAGTCATGAAGATACTTCAGACCATCGATTTTTGACATCAAATGAAGCGGCCCACCAAGTTGAATATTTTTTGTAAAGGTGGTATGCCGATCTCTAATAGTTTGGTTGGGCTCTTGTGTTTTCCAATCAGGGTCACCAGGTACTCCAGATCTTCGATTATCCTAGTTTTTATAGTTTTCCCTTTATGTGGCCATTAAACCCTAACTCTGTACCAAATTTCAGCACTGAGTTTATGGGAAGTACTAGTTCTATTCTGATGATCATGAGTGAGTGAGTGAGTGAGTGTCATAAATGCGAAACTTTGCTTTCGCTTAACTTCGGAACTAAATGACCTACAGACTTGAAATTTGGGATTTTAAGTATGTGATTATGGCTTACTGGAAGACGAAAATTTCTGCGTTCTGTTCTTATCCAGAGGTTCTCAAATAGGGGCCTGAAAATGCGGCGAAATGGTTCCAGTAAAGGATGGTACGGCAGTGTTTGCTTCGCGCTCGACTTGGCGGGGGCACTGCCGTGCCCCCGATTTAAGAAATGCCTCGTGGTAAAAAAAAAAAATTTGACAAAATAGTTAAAATTAATTAAAAAATAACAATTTAAAAGAGTGATTCAAGAAGTTATTAGGTACTTAATTTGAATAAATTTACGTATAATATTAAAAAGGTAAGAAGTTCACACAAGTAGACGCACAAATAATGAACAGAAAAACACACACACACACACACACACGTCTTGTCGGCACCAAGGATCGAGGAAAAAGCCTCGAGCACCGACCAGAAAAATTCATCGATCCTTCCATCGATCGCGTAGTCCTGCGCAAAGGCTGTTAGCCTTGATGATAAGACGGAAGGTCGATCAAGATTAAGAAGAAATCAATAGAACTGAACCAAGACAAACACAAACTGAATAGAAATGAGTAAAATTTTAGTAACGGGATTTTCCTTAGTATAAGTAGAAAAATTGAATCATCAGTACCGTAGTGATTATTATCCTTTTTATAGCCACTAGGACAATGACCAACTTACGAATACATAGTATTATATATTAAGTATATATTTATTTAGGGAGAGCGCCATTGAAAATATCACATCAACTTTTTGATTAAAGGAATTACTACAACTTCCTTTTCCCCTTGTATTTAAATACTCATTGTGAGGTAAATCTCGTAAATCTTACTAAGCGGAAGGGTAGGGCCTAAAGTCAAAGAAATACAATTAATGTAATTAATGGATGTTTCTCGATAAAAGCAACTGATTTTTTTTTAAACAAAAATTACATCTTACCAGTAAAGGCAAACAGTTCTAATGGTTTGGTACTTTATTGCTTCTGTAAAACCACTTTGTCGTTCCTGTTAAGAAGAAAATCTGAAAATCACGAAGTTCAATTTTTTAAATATCTCATCACTTTTGTAAAAGGGAAGTAGTTGCAACGGTATAAATTCGATTAATGGCCTGCGCAAAACACTTTTAAATTTATTTAAAGTCAATCTTTTATTTGTTCAACATACTTCATACTGCAATATTCACAACCAACTTTTATTATCTGATATGTCAATAGAACCATAAGTTAAGTGAGATTATTCTGAGTCGAATGTTAAAAAAATTTTGTAAAACATTTGTGAACCGAGGATTGTCAGAAAGGGTGGCATATTCTGAATATTTTCAGTTGCCCTATGACTATTTCATCCACCTGATTATTAAATCAAAGAGTACAAAATTGAAAAGCTTTCTAAATTATTTTTTTCTAAATTTATTTTCATCACAATATAAAGAATCTTTAATGATATATCGGTTAATCGATTAGTATTAGTATTAGGTATATTTTTTAGTATTTTTTCTGTGCACGTGAAATTTCATATTATTCTTATTCATTTTTTATGTAGTACATATAACATTTGCACTTTTCAATTTTTTTTTTTGTTTTTTAAATAAAGTGTACATATAAGTAGTACAAATGAGTAGGGACATACATTTAAATGTTGTTAGTATGCAACATTCGCTATCGACGCTCCCACGCAATAATAAAATCCTAGTAAGTAGTTCCTCTAGTCCTTGATTGATAAATTTTGAAACAGATTAGAACCAACAAACAAGTATTTTAAAAAAATTACCTCATTTTTGGCTATTTCCCATGTAACGAGCTATTCATTATTAGTACAAAATAACAGTAAATAAAAAACGTGTTTTTGACGAGAAATGTCTTATAATATTAGGACTCGTGTTTGTCACGATTCAGATGTGGATCCTTTTACATTGTGACCAGTAAGTTCGGCATTAACAGCTTAACAGAATTTGTGATATTTTGATTTATGTTATAAAACATTGAGTAATAACGGCTATAGCAACTGACTGGCGAATTCAAAATTAAATAAATCAGAAAGTTTAGTTTGGGTTTCTGGGCGACGACAAAACAAAAGTCAATTAAAAGAAAAACGCAACCGTCATAATTTGCTCGAGTTTAGCCCTGAAACTGACGTTTTTATTAACAGAAAAAAAGACCAATACACGAAAACAAAATAAAAGAAGTAATTCTACTCTGACGATTGAAAGGTATTGATGCAGATAATTCAAGAACAACAGACACTGAAGTTTATTATTGGCGACAACATGCAAATGAAAATGTATTTAAATAATTAATTGTTGTAGGCGTTACTTGTTGAAACTTTATATTTAAAATAGAAAGCGAATCCAGGTAGTTTAATACAAACTTTATTAAACAAAAAACTCTATAAAAAAACATTAAATCTTATCTACCCCGTAATTAACTCCAATTCAAATAAGTATTGATCTATCACATACTTAGGAGATATTTCTGTAAAATTAAGACATACATATACTGTCAAAATCACATAATCTAATTACTTCTTTTAAAACGAGCAATACTTTATCTAAATTTATAAAATATAACAAAGATAAAACTGATAAATCATCAAAATCTGAGGTTTATTTACTTGAATGTGGTGACTGCAATCAAGTCTATGTTGGTCAAACTGGGAGATCTTTTATTCATAGGATTCGTGAACATAAACGTAGCTACATCAATAAAAAAATGGATTCTACCTACGCAGAACATTTGTTGCTTGAAAAACACTCTTTTAATGATAATTTCAAAAGTTTAAAAGAATTACCAAAAAGTATTAAACTCAATTTAACAGAAAGTTTGTATATTAATAAACAGAATAAATTAAATGTTTTACTTAATGATCAAATCGAAGTTAATAGGTCTCCTTTGTTAAATTTGTTTTTAAAAATTTAATTCCCCCACTTATTTCTCACTTTACTTAGTCTTTACCGTTTATATATAAACCGATATTTGTAACTTGCTAATCAGACTCATCTTCACCTGAAGAAGCCAATGTTTGGCGAAACAATTGTTGTGATTAATAAAATTATAATTAAAACTTTTCATCGTTATATTGAAAATGTATTTATAGATGTATATAGCATGCATAAATCTACATCATATTTACTTTCTTCTAAATGTAGCCAATTTTCAATTATTTATATACTTTAAATACCATATTCAATTATACAAAAACAAAAGGCGGTTATTGGTAAAATGTAAGGTAATTATTAATAAAAAGGGCTCCTAGTGTCTAGTTGTTGTTTTCTTTTTGTAATATTATATCTATATATTAGAATTCTCCATAGCTGGAATAGGTAAAAACTGTAGCAAGATAATGTATTTCTTTATGTAGCTTGTTGACTATATTTAAGGAGGTTTTTCTGACTACATTTCAAACTAGAGGAACTTTTTCAACTATACATGTATAAATTTACAAAAGGTGTACAACCCTTCGTGACCTATTTATATCTTAGATAGCGTAACATGTTAGCTATTAAAAAAAAAGAAAAGAAACGGTTTACTTCATCAGCATTCATTATGATATTTTTTCTATTATAAGTCGTATTTACAAATTACATTCTTCCTCTTATTTTACAAATAATTACAAAGCTAATATGGAGAAAAATCTATTAAGAAAAAAAAAAACCGCCAACTTTTTGCCCTGGTTGCAGGTTTTTTTTTAATTAAAAAGATTCTATCTATGTAATGAATCCTTTTGACGTTTTGAAAATTGCCTTGATAAAGACCTAGGACGAAACGTTGTCGGTTTTTTACTTCACATTAGCTTTAATTTACATTGTTGTACGTTTCCTGTCCAGTTTGTTTAATTTAGCCAAAGATGACATTGAACTGTTTTATTATTAATACAATTCTTACAAACATGTTTATCTGTACGCATTAATCATTCAAACGACGAAACAAATTTTAATGGAGCTTTATATGTAGATATAAAGAAAGCAATTTAAGCCATTTTTTTATTTTCTTTTATAGTAATCTAATTAGAATGACCTAATGACATTCATAAGGACAAAGTCAAGGTACAAAGATATTTTAAAACGAAATTGGGCTGATGCTCTTTGAAATGAGTTTGGCAGTGTGAATTTAACATTTAAGTTCCACAGTTAAAGAAATATATAAAAAATAAAAATCCATTGATTAACGTCTCACCTTGATAATTTTGTCATTATGATAGTGATAGAAGGTTACAGACACAGACGACCACTCCTATGTTTTAGGAAAGAGAAAGACCAGATTTTGTACTGTTAATTTCGTAATACAATAACGTTAAAATTCTAGGTGCAAACCGTTTACGCAGACATTATTAATAGGGGCTAAATTAAAACCTATACAAATACTAAGATAAGATACTTAAGCGAAAAGGAGTAGGTAAGCTTTTAATTCTAATTAGCTTTTAATGAAATTTTTTGATTTACACAAAACTTTATTGATTTCTTAGAATTTTAACTTTGTCGTTAGTTGCATTTCTACGAAGAGTTTTCGTATTTTCTAAATTTAAATTATTTCATATTTAATAAGGGAAAATTGGAAATCTTGGATGAGAAGAAATGAAATACAGGGGAAATGAGTGTTAAAAATTGTTAGGTATGATGATGAAATACAAATGAATGAATAAAAAAAAATAGTAAAAAAGGTGAGGGTAAGATAGAAGAAGTTAGATAAGGGGAGAATTTAAGAAAACTGCTTACCACAAGATATGTATTTGGGTTGAAGTAAATGCTTTAGGGTTTTTTGCAAAGAATAACAAATTAATTAAATTATATATGCTCTACTATAAGATATTATATAATTTTTTCGAAATTCCTTGTCGGTTAAAAAAATCTGTGTAGAAACCTCACCCAGCAATACTTTTTCCTTGTTTTTAATTGTTTGTTTAATTTTTAATGAACGTTTATGTTCATAATAATTTTTTTGGGGTTATAATTTTAAATTTTCATAGCTGATGATATAAGTATCTTGTTCAAATTATTATTTAACCATTTACAAGTAATATTTTTCAATGTAATCAGTAAGTTTGAGAAATTGAGCCGTAACTATTTTCAGAATAATCCACATCGAGATTTTTTTCTGTTTCATTTTAAACTTCTTATTTAATTTATTAGGTACTTACTAATACTCTTTTTTTTATTGCTTGCTGTAATAATTCCGAAAATCTCCTTTACCTAAAAAAGATTCAATGCTTAACATTTCTTCCATCGATTACTTATTGTTTAGGTATCTTCGTAATTTACCGAAATACTTATTTGTTTACCTTTTTATATTTTGTTCTTATTTTGTAGTCTTACGCTCAGAATTGGCAATATCTCGTACAGTTTTACGAAGAAATATAAGCAACACAAAAAATTATATAAAAAGCAAAATATTCAGTACTATCTAATAACATCATTAAAAGCACACTTTCACTGTAACGAAAAATATCTATATTATGCTGTTTATTAATAGTGGTGAAGTTCGTCAACAAGGAAATTCAATTTCAGATTTCACTTGAAAAAGGCTCCAGTTCCTAATTAAATGAACACGGAAAAAAGAGGAGCCAGTCCTGACGTAAATGCCAACACTTTTAATAACAACAAGACCAATATCGTTTAAACGATGACCAATATAAAATTCTGATCAATTTCTTATCTGCGAATGTGCTCAGTAAATTGAAAATAATAGGAAGGTAAATAAATTTGTGAAGTTGAAGTATAAAAGACACTTCTTATCGTTCTTTTATTAATACTTTATATATAAGCAAGAAGGTAAGCGAAAAAAGTCTTTCAGTTCTATTTAATAATATAATAGATCTAAGGGCGTTTACGAAGGCGTCCTTTATATTTTATGAGCTCGTAAAGCTTGTTGAGTATTAGACGTTGGCCTTTTCACAAAAAAATCAAGTAAGTAACTCACTCTTAAAAAAGAAATGGGAGAATACCTGATATAAATAAATTGTTTTAATAAAAAAGAAAAGTGAACAGAAAGTTAATAGAAAATACTGAAAGAAAGTACGCATTAAAAACAGGGTTATTAAAAAGAAAACATCAAACAGGTTTCTAATTCTTATGAGTCTCAACCTTAAGGAGGCATCATAAACTGTGTCTCTGGGCGTTCTAACGTTTCATGAAAATTTGAAATACTTCTTAGGATTCTGAACAATGAAAAAGAATTATTATGTATATATAGAGCAAGGAATTATAATCATTACCAGAAGTTACTTAGCTCCTGTTTTTAGAGTTTTGATTTCTATTTCGTGTGATTTCTGCTGTAAATTAAAATTTAATTTATCTGGGATAATAACATTCGATGGTAATCATACAAATATTTGGAGAAGAGGTTTATTTTTATGCCTATATTTGTTTATGACGTTATATCCAATATTTGAAAAAGTTTCTGAATAAACTTTAAGATACCCTTTACGAATGAAATAACTGCTAACAAAAACGAACTTGATTTTGGTATTGCAAAATATGTCGCAAAAAGTCAGTTACCACAACTAAATTTACTTTACTTAAATGGAAACAAATTTGTTTGTGTGCAGAATTCCTTTCATTGTTGCATCTATCGAATCGCGTCGCGTCGCATTGAAAAGACCATTCACACAGCCCCATTCGTTACTATCTATAGATGTACTAAAGAATTATCGTTAGAAGCTAGACTCGAGACTCTCATTTTTCACATTTTTGACGACGCTGTTTACTTAAGCGTCCAACAACTTCTGCACCGATAAATTTGACGTCTACTTTCCCGCGGAGAAATGACATTGTTTCAGAAAAACAATTTGTCTCTGCGACCACGTAGAATATCTGACAACTTATGAAACTAATGGCTTTCACTTCTATCTACTAAATGATATATTACTGAAACTAGCTCTACTGTAAATTACCCAAATACCAATAGTTCTTTGGATTCTTACAGTTTCGGTTTGACAATACGCCTAATATCTGTTTGTATGTCACACATGTTTCACCCCTTACGTGTATATGCTACCAGATAAGCCCCAACTACAAATTCAATAAGTTTTGTTCAATTTATCCGAAAATCAACTGACCTAGCCCAAACTCGGTCCAGTATTGCTGATAACCAAACCTGATTGAAAATAAATTTCATACCCCAGTAATCTAAATTAACCAGAACATACTAATTTAACGTCTTGCAGTTAGGTTATGGTTCATTAAAGTTGCCTTGATTCGATTTTAATTTCACATTTAAAATAATTTGGCCTAGGCAAACCTGTATAGTTTTTTCGGAGGAGTTTTTTGAGAAGTACATATTTAAACTGATGATCCAAAACATGGAAAAATGAAAATTTTGAAAAAAATATATTTCCTTAATTGGAATTTCGCTTATGTAATTGAGATAGGCTTTTACGCACCTTTCATTAACTGCTGAATATTTTAGGATCTTTTACCCCTTCAGTCACAAAATATTTACCCTCGAAATTGTCAAGAAATTTTTAGCTAGAACTTTTAACAGTGACAAAAGCTGTTTATGAAAAATTTAAAAATATAATTGTTCATAATAAGAACCTTATGGTCATAGCATTAATGTGCATTAGAAACATCTTTCCTCATAGCCCGGTCAGATTAGAATATTTTTGTGAAAAAATGTAGACGGACAGTTTTTTTTATAAAAATATGTTTTAAAGAACAATATCGTTTTTATGTGCACAGTTTAAAAAAGTTGAGGAAAATTGCTTTTAAATAAATTTAAGTAAAAAACAGTCTTTTCAAATTTTATCTCTATAGCTTTGTTGCCTTTATTTACTTTTTTGCTTATATTTGTATAATGTTGATAAGAAAACTATCATCGTTATATCATAAATCATGTATTTCTTTGAGAGATTCGCTATATTACGAACCCACATTAGCTTCAAAATTAATTTTTAGAGCGTTTAATTATAATTTGCCTTTTTTAAACCGTGTTAAACGTGAGCTGCAAACTGATCAGTTATAGTTGGCATTGCGTAATAAACTTAAAATGTTTTGTGCAAAATATATTTCGTTGCCTAAAAAAATAATACATAGGTAATAGTAGTAGCAGAAAATTATTTATTTTAGAACTCAATATAGGGCATCAAATCGATCAGCTGATCGCAGACAGTGAAAATTTCAAAAACTGCAAATTCCTTCATGCAACTTTACTAATTGATTATGGTATTAATTTACGGTTATTGATTATACTTTTGGATTTATCATTAGAAATTATTGCAGGTGCTTGTTTCCAACGGCGTAGCTAAGGTTTTTTGGAAAGGGAGCGTCAAAATTGAAAACCAAATATATATTTTTTTTTTGATAAGAAACTAAATTGATATATATACACTTCAAATATCTATTCAGGAAAAAAATTAAAATCTTACGAAAAAGGAAGATATAATACTAATCTTCGAGGATTTTGAGAAAATGGGAAGTTTAGGAGGGGGCTGAACTCCCTTGCCTCACCCTGTTTGTTTCTATTTAATACTTATGAATTATAAAACAAATTCGGTAAATTAGATAGAATATTCTACCCTGCTAAGCCGAAATGTGTTATTTCAATCAGAGTAAGTTTCGACTCTTTGTAGGTAAATTATACTTTCGCATCTACAAAAACAAATCTATATATACATATTTTTGACCATATAATTTATTGGCATACCCAAATTATCAATAAATTGTACCATTTATACCTTGTAACGTTTTTTTTTTCTATAAAAAATTCCGTTACGAAAATTTAATTCATTTCTATTCAGTTTGTGTTGGTCTTGGTTCAGTTGTATTGATTTCTTTCTAATTTTGATCGACCTTCCGTCTTATCATCAAGGCTAACAACCTTTGCGCAGGACTACGCGTTCGATGGAAAGATCGAGGAATTTTTCCGGTCGGTGCTCGAGGCTTTTTCCTCGATCCTTGGTGCCGAAAAGACGTGTGTGTGTGTGTGTGTGTGTGTGTTTTGTGCTTCTACTTGTGTGAACTTCTTACCTTTTTAATATTTTACGTAAATTTTCATTAATTTTTCATAACTTCTCAAAGCACTCTTTTCATTTGTTATTTTTTTATTTCATTAAAATTTCAATGCCGTTAATATTTTAAAATTTTAATTTAATATTTTTTGTTTTAGGGAAATTTCCACTCTTTGTTCATCATATTTGTCAGCCCTTATACACCCTAGTTAGGTTACTGACGGGCTGTAAAGCTGGGATTACGGGAGGACACTCTACTAGGCCAGGGGACTAATTTTAAAATCAATCAGACCAACCAGAGACCAATTAAGATAATTAAGACCTGCAGGCGACGCTCTCAGTATTTATTTGGTCCCCAAAATCACAATTATTTTCTGGCCCCCTCTTGCAGACTAAAAGTCCTCTTCACACCCGGAGCCCAGCGGCAGTCCCAATAGTGGCTTAGGGAACACTTTTTCCTAGGCATGTTTTCGTAAGTTTCTTTATGTATTTTTTTTTAATATACTCTTCAAGTTATTTTTTTGTTTTTTTTATGAGACCTTCGAGCTCTCAACACATCAGGGTGTTCAGGAACCACCACTGCTCTACCCGGAGCATAATAAATTTTCTTTGTTTTGACAAAGTGGCGCCCGAGCATTTTCTTAAATTCAAATAATTTCATTTTTTATTAACTTACTATTATTATTTTAATCAATAATAAATAGTTTCGTTAAAACCTATTTTATGAGATATCGCTAATATGATTAAATAGAAATGCTTCAAAACTTGAGATACTGCTTTCAGTAATTTAAGGAAAAATCGACATATTAAAAAAAAATCTTACTGTTTTTTATTGTTTTAAATTCGGAAGCACTATTTTGCTTATACCATTAGGTGCTAAATTGTCATTGCTTTCGAATGGCCCTACAAAAAACTAAAAGAATGTATCTCAGAGATATCGCCTTTCGGCTTAGCGGGGCAGTATTGGTACATTAGAATAATCTATTTAAACTATGTTTCATCGTTGGTCATTACATTTAAATGTTTTAGAATTGCTTTCTTAATTTCCAACTATACATATATTCCAACAACAGTAGACTTTTTGTTCTATGTACTACCTGAGCTTAAGCATTTTACATTTTATCAATGTCTAATTCGTGTTTAAATTCTGAACAATGAGTACTTAAGCTTGTAGAGTTTTTTTCTTTTATCTGTTACGTGTTCTTTTATTCTTCGTTTTGGATTCCTACATAGATTTTATCCCAAGTACTTAAACTAACATCTTGTTTTGACTTGAGTTAGCGAAATCAGAAAAGCCAAAATTACGCAGACCAACTTTATATTCTTCGCTTAAATTCAACCAAACTGAATACCAATAAGGCAGTATGAAAAGTCTTGCGTGATGGTTATAACTAGAAGTACTTCAAAATCTTATGAGTCGAAAATAGCGAAAGTCGGAGCTTATGCCAATGCATTTGGTAAACCCAACATTGAAGCTGATGAGATTGTAAGTACATTTACCTTCATAGTTTCGTGCTCGTACTTGACCGTTTTTTGTGCTATTTTATTGTTGCGGACTTTAACTTGCTTCACTTTCTATAAAATCGCTACATACCTACAGCTGCTGTTAAATCAAATAACACGATTCCAAGTAATTGATTTTACCGCAGAAACGAGACATTACGTTGCCAAGAACTCTTTTGGTAGATACAATAAATGCAATCACGAAAAAGCACCATCGACCATATTTTTTGAGTCGTAACATATCGATTAAACTGAAAAACATTTACAATTAACAGCGGGTAAATAATTGTTTAATTGTATTTGCTTCATCGTTAATAGCATTTGCCACGGCGTTTTCTTTACACATATTACATTTTCTTTAGGTAATCCCTCGTATTAATTTCAAATAACGAGTTAGGTTAATGTAAATGCAAGCAAATATACATTTCAGTGCTAGGTATAACAGATACATATATCTATCCGTATTTATTCACTTTACCTATGCAGATAACTAAGCTCTTGTATATTAAGAAACTGGATATTGCGTTATTCAATCTCCTTGTATCTAGCAGGATAAAAGAGTAAACGACGAACAATAGATTTTTATCTCAACTACTACAAATGAATTCCGTTACGTTCTGCGGGTACGATATTATTGTAAATTTAAAGAGGATTGCGTCCGTATTTGGGTTTTCAATTTATGAAAATAAAAATGATTTATTGTGCAGAAAAAATTTCAATAGAAACGCTACGAAGATTTAACGAAGCATTTACGAAAGAAGGTTTTTGTTTGACACTCCCTATTAAAATACAAGATTTATACATTTTTTATCCTTAGATATTATTAGTAAAAAGTGTTCCATCCTTTGCCTTTTTAAACCTGGTGGCCTTTAACAAAGTTACAGGGGCCTCTATTTCTTGACATTGCTGCGTCAGTGTCTTATAATTTGGTTGGCGCTTAGATATCACAGATGAACAGGCATCTTAAAGGAGTTTGCTAGACGTTTATAAACAATTTTTAGTTATTATTATTTGTGAAAACGGAAGTGAAAACAATTCACAATTTTAAAGTAAGGTGTTGTTGTAAGGCTGAAGGTGTTTAAAAAGAAGGGTAGGTACGCAATCCCTGGCACATGAATAAAACTCAACAACTAATATAGTAATGTCAATGGCTATTGTTTTCACAAATTCCTCTCAAAATATTGAGAAAACAAGAGTATTGCCTCATTTTTATAAAGTGTCGGCTAAGGCAATAAAACTGCCAGCATTGATGTTATGACATCATTCAAATGAAAAACGTTTTGAATTCTTTTAACTACTTATGCTTGCAATGCTCAAAATAGTTTTAGTTTTTTACAGGGTTGTTTTTAAGTGAGTAATAAACGGTCGTAAATCTTTGGGGAAATGACATTTCACCATTTAATATTAAGTATCAATGCGGTCATTCAACTAAATAAGCTAATAAATCTCCAGAAAATTTTATTGCCTTAGTCGCTGCTTTAAAAAAAATGGATAATAATTGCGGATTAAAATGAAGAATCTTTATACAAAAGACGAAACATACTAAGAATAAGTATAAAAATAATTTTGACATTTTAAATTATTCACAATTAATACTTGAATTTATTTTACTTGTAACTTCAATCCACCCCAAAGAACCATTACACTAAAAGCGAAACGTTTAAGGTATTTACAACAATAAAAGATTATATTTAACAAGCATTGACTTCTTAAATTGCTTGTAATTGAATTTTGCTTATAACTGTAATCCAACGTAAAGAATCCTTATACCAAAAATAAAACATCATTGTCAATAGAAAAATAAAAATTACAATCCACTATTTTTGACTTCGTAAACATTTATAATTTTTCGAATTTGTTTTGTTTTTTATTTTCCTAATATATTATTCTATTTGTTATAATTAGAGGTAATAATTGTGGACATTATGATCTGCTAGATGTCCAAAAATAAATCTTCAATGTTGCAATCATCAATTTTATAGAATCATTTTATAAAATTAGACTTCTTATAGGAGTAGAACAAATGCACTTTGTTGTTAAATTAATGTACAAATAATAAAAAAAGGGAACTGATTGAGTTATTACGCAGGTTTCCCATTGACAGTGTTTCTGTAGTATTATCAATCAATAATGAAAAACAATCTGTTTTAACGATGTTTCAGATATCCGTTTTGCCAGAACACATCTTCAGTGGACGTTATTACACCATTTTTTTGTCACTGAGATTTTTCCATCAATTTTGTTTAATTGTAACCTAGATTTTTGTTATTGTTACATATTGAACCTTGATCATTTTGCAACGCATGAATGTTACAACTGCGTTTGACACAAATAGGTGTCCATTTTTCAAGGTAAAAATAGACATTTGGAACTAATAATCACAAATGCAATCAAAATTCAAAAGATAATCAGATTAACCCTTATTGTAAATTAAAAAAAAAACGTAAAGGAGTATGGCAAGACAACAAAGAAACATTATCAAGACGGTGTTAAAAGATATTCTATACACAATAATACACCGATGAAGAAACGATAACCGTTGCGAAACGTTGATAGAAATAACAGCGCATTGTTAACAAATCTTGTAGGCCCTCAACAATCTAGAGGTGCCGCAAGAGTCAAGGATTTACAGATCTGGTCTTATTTTGAAAAGCAAAGCGGCATGATATCAAGAACAAGATTTTCATATAAGACAACACTATCTTGTCAAGACAACTTGCTTAAAATCTTATTGTTAGCTATATTTTGTTTCATAAATCATGATCACTTTAAAATATACCTGCATTTTAAAAAACGGGTTGTTTGAATCGTTACGTTTACTTGTACGTAAATAAATTTTAAGTTCTAAAGTTGAATATAAGTTGGAAAAAAAAACCCAAATTATTCAAAGCAGTAAGTTGATGACGCTTTAACTTCCTGTAACTCCAATTATCAATTAAATTAAATTAAATAATTATTAGACATAACAATAAATAGAAGTTTTTTTTTACAAAATTTTGTTGCAAAAAACCACAATAATTATATTTCACCATTTTCTGTATGATAAAATTTGTTTCTTCTGTTTAATGGTGAACAAAAATAGAGAGAACCGAGTTTAAAGTACGCTGCCTACATATCTTCAGAACCCAACAACCCACCATATACATGCACAGTAATGAACCCTAACACAAACAAATATAATAATAAAAAAATTTCTAAGCCACTGCATATACTAATAAAACAATATTAAGAAATGACGAATCTCTCTCCAATTCAAATAAGAGAAAGAACACTGGATCCCATACCACCATGGACGTGTCCACCACTAAAAATCAACCTTAAATTAACTCCAAATATATCAAAAAACGACCCATCTACAGTGTCTGTAGCGAAAGACTTATTTCTAGAATTTTGTTACCAGTATCAACGATCTAGAAACATCTTCACTGATGGCTCCAAAACTGAACTATAGTAATGGGAGAAATTGAAAAATACTTCAAATTACCAACTAAGTGTTCAATATTTTCATGTGAAGCTTATGCTATAGAAAGGGCTACAGAATTAATAAACACTGAAAAAGTAGAATCTTCCTTAATTTTAAGCGTACTAAAAGCTCTCCAGGACCCTATAAAATCAAATCAACAAATAAAAAACATCACAGATGAACTGCTCAAAACTGAAGACCTAGGTAAAGAAATCATATTAGCTTGGATACCATACCATACTGGTATTCGCGGAAACGATAAAGCAGATGAACTAGCGAAAAAGGTGCTACAGATCTAATAACTACTGAAATAATCCCCTTAACTAAATCAGAAGCCAAAAGAGCCATTAAGAATCTCATCATTACAACATGGAATAGTGATTGGCACAAAAATCCGCCAAAAAAGCTACAAGTCAGAGACGATGTCTTCAAAAAATTATCTGCCACTGATCTAAAACGTAATGAAGAAGTAATTATTCAAAGACTCAGAATTGGCCATACCAATTTAACTCATATTCATTTAATGAAGAACGAGCTGCCCCCGTTATGCACAAAATGTAACACCGATACTCTCCAATCAGTAGAACATATCATCACAAACTGCCCAGGATTGAGTACTCAAAGAAGGAAATACAAACTCTCTAGGTCATTTAATGAAAATCTGAATAACCCAGACCTATACAAAAATATATTAAAATTTTTACAAGAAACCAAAATGTATGATAAAATATAATAATAGAATAAGTTTTACAATTTACTAATAATAGTAATATGTAATCATGTATAGTCGCTCATGACCTAGCTGTTAATGCGGCTTAAAGTATCTTAAATAAAAAAAAATAATAATAATAACTAGCTTTATCAGGAATTTCTTTTGTATTTTAATATTATGTATATTGGAAATATTGATACTTGAGATATTTAAAAGTCGTGTTCAAATTTCTTGAATAAATCAAAACAACATAATATAAGATCACGTATACAAGAATAATACGAGTACAAGACAATATTCGAGTTTTCATTATTTTTTTTATATATCTATTTTAAAAATAATGTAGGTACTGTCGTGTTTGCGGCAGTCCTAAGAAATTTATATTGTAATACATTAGTTATGATATTCTCATGCATTTATCATCTATTGTGCACCTATTTCGAAGGATTTGTTTTTTATTAGTTACGTTTTAGGCAAATTATCATTTCGCTAAATACTGTACTTCAATTATCGTGTTCTACTATAATAATTGATGTAGCATCATCATGCAAAAAAATAAACACAATCAAACAAGAAAACTTTTCGATTCCGTTTCCTAATAAAAAAGCCAAGAATATCGAAGGTCAAGGTAAGTATTAATACACCTTTCCATTTATAACGACATATTAATGACGATTTGTACCCTTTTTTTATTAGTTTACATACCTAATTACATATTTATATATCTACGTACTTATAATAAACAAAACAATTCAAAGCAACATGTTTTAGGTATGTATATTCAGTTTATATTTTCCTGGCTTTTAAACACTTACAATTAAATAAGTACTTATTCATCTGAAACAAGAACGTCTGTAATTAACAAATTACTTTTATAATTTTTTTTATAGTACTCGTAAAAAAAAACGAGGTAGGAATGAAGTAAGAATTTGCGGCTTCCGTGGTTTTTGTCTGTTGTTACAAGCAGAAGTAAAAATAAATTATTCCGACAACTTTGTTCGCTTGTTTTGTTCCAGTTTTGTAAAAGTAAAGAAATTTTTAAGTAGATACTAAATATTTATTATTAAGCAACATAATTTGTACGCTTAATTTTACTGCGACATCAGTACCGAGTTTTGTAATTTAAAAATGTGCGTTTAAAGGCTTACACGGCTCTGTTAACAGATTTTGCTTTTGGGGAGGTAATTCTGTTAATACCTACATTACAATGTTCTGTGCAATCGGAAATAAAACCTTTTGTAGGTTATCGACAAGGTTACATTATCATTAAAGGTGGTAGGCATTGTAGGTTTGATCTTGCCAAGATATAACAACAAACCAAGATTGAGTACACCTCATTAAGTTGGCATGTGAGTAGCCAAGACTTGAAGGCTTACTTTTGCTTATTACTTACTACTCTCAGGAGCTTGTGTATCCAGATATTAGTTTCTAAATAGAAAATAAGAAACATTTAATTAAATTCAAAAATCAAGTACCTAGTACTTAGTATTTTATTCTGTCCGTACTTTACTCGCATTTTTTTATTCAGTTAAGGCAACATATATGCTGCACGTATTAATTATGCAATTAGTAAACGAAAGTTTAATTTGCACGACCCTGGGTTATAATTTCTTCAGTGTTATTGACTTAATTTTTTTGTCGTAGTTAAATTCATATCATTCCAATGTAGGTACCTACCAATATATATAAGCCTACACCTATATAGCTAATTAACTTGTTGCTAGATAAAATACACCTACAGAAAACCAGCAACTTCTTAATGCTCATATCACGAAGTAGACATTTATGTACATAAATATTGACATTTAATTTTACCAGCACAAATTAATTAACTGGCATATAATTTGTTCCGACTTACCATCATCTTCGTGGCTTTGGCTACAATCCTTGCAAACTGCTGCCCGTTGTCCTCGACTGGCCATCTGTTGAAGAGCTAAGAGTTGTTGCTCTCCCAGCTCCATGTCCTTATATCCTTCAGGTGGACTGAGGGTGACCGCATCGACGAATTCGAAAGGAGGCGCGAATTTCGGACTCGGCGGGGTGTTTTCCGAATATGTTTCGTACATACTACAATTACAATTTGGCTCGCAACACGTAAGACGTACCATTTCATGGTCGTTACATGTACATACACTGTCATCATCTTCATCATCGTAATCGCACTCTTCTCGGATAAGAATTATGTAGTCGGCATCGAAAAATTCGTTTTTGTTTTCGTTGAAGACTACTCTATGTTTATTAGCACCATCCCGACCTCGACCAGGTTTCTTCAAGAGTGATTTTAGATTCTCGTGGTCGGGATTGTGTTGTTTGACCTTATCGCCATCGGTACCCATGATGATCGGCGCTTCCTTTGTTACAACAGAGCTTGAAGAAGAACAATCGTCTGAACTAGCAAGTTCGTCATACTCATCGTAAACGACGTAAAAATCGTCAGAATTAAATCCCTTGAACGACCCAAGTTTATTAACATCAAATTCACATCCACTAATTGAGCCATCAAAATCTACATCATCTTTCTCAACCTGAGTGTTTTCAGTCGATTGATTATCGAGAGAGTCTGATTTATATATAATGTTTTGATTTTTATCAATATCGCACTGTTTCAATAGTAAACGTTCCTCAACGTTTTCGTATTTACTTTCATCGAGTTCTGGTCGATTTGTTCCGTTTTCTCTGATGTCATCCGAAATACCAGCCGCTTCTCTTAATTTACTTTCTAGATATTTAATCCTAGAATGACTATCCACACATTTTCTGTTTATATTTCTACTGCTGAGGATGTCCACAGAACATACAGAGCATGAATCACTATTTTCGTCTGATAACCGGAAAACTAAGGAAGGATACTTTTCTATCAGAGTAACCGATGAGAAGCGACCTTCTGATGCTGCCCTGGGATCATTTTCGTCCTTTCTTTCTTCGAACACTAAACGTCCGTTCCTGAATTCCCACTTGAGGAACGCTAAGTCTGAATCGAGAGATGATTTTTCAACAACTTTGGCACTATTCACGTTTTTCCTGAGATTATTAAATTCCACGTTCACCTCACTTTTTAGTTCACTCTTATCGTCTATAGAGTTGGTTTCTTTATCATATTCTGATGGAATAGTCACTGTTTTATCAGCATCAGTGATAGGGTCCTTACAGCTGTTTGCCGAGTGGTTTCGGGATAAAACGGGCGCAACACTATTCCAGGCGGTCGGGATGCGACTGCATCGCGGCGCCTGTGCGCAACGTGCGCCGTCAGACGCGATCGATGGATCCGAGGTGGTCGAGGTCCCTCGTTTTGAGTCCCCCACGCACGACGCACCCGCGCAACCGGCGTCGGTTTCGACGTCGTCGGCGTCGTTTACAAAGGAATCTTCGACGACAGCTAATCCATTCACAGCACTGATTGCACGTCCTTCGCGAACACTGTACCACAATTTAGATCCAATTTCATTTGGACTGTTGTTATTATTTTTTTGCCAACGTGACCTTCACGGTCGACATTTTTTCACACGTGACCTTCTCTATGGTACTGTTTAATACACGTGAGGACGGTCCAACGATTTCGTCGTTCTCTGAATTAGTATCGGAGGTCTCCTCATTGTCTAACGTCGACGATTCCGAAGTGACTGTTGTCATTTGGTCATTGTCTCCGGACGCCCCACCTGGTCGAGTGCTTGATGCATGACGGTTGTCCTCGATTGTTTCCATTGTGTTTGTAGGTGCGTCCACAGCAACATGATTATTAATGCCGACCGCCGCCGTCGTCTTGGGCGTAATAATTACGTTGATATCTTCAACGTTTGCCTCTTTATCCCCGTCAGTCTCACGTGTATCTTTTACTGACGGTACCATGTTTCCTTCCGTTTTAGAAGCTTTATTACAGTCACGGACCAGTCGATCGTGATACAATAAACTGGTTTCATCTTTAGACAAGATGCACTCGCCCACTTCCGGCGATCCATCGCAATCGTAATGCAGTCGATCGTTCATATCGGATGAGCGAAATTCCTCAGGCGCCTCCAGAATTATTTGCTCGTCTAAGTTTAAAGAGCTAAGAGACGCCTCGGCCTCCGTTCTCGCGTCAACGGGCGGCGGAAGATCGATGAATATACCTTTGCACGCCTCCGGCATAGTTTCTGCTTCGATGGCCTTGCCAGATAAATCAGGAACTACGGTGTTTTCCGTACTACAAGCACCCACGGCTTTTGTTTGTTCGTCGTCGAATGAAGATATTCCTCTTATACGCAACAGAAGCTTCAAGAGGTCTCCCGATTCTTTATTTGATTGACTGTTAATTTCACTTTCGGTAGATTTACTTAATGAAGTATCAACTTCGTTCAGATCGTTTAGCAAACAATTTGAAATTCTCGTCTCGCCTATCTCTTTAAGCTCTTTATTATACTCGAAAAAATCCGAATAACGTTCAGCTCGGTTTTTGTCTTGAGAATCATTATTCATTTGATCTTCACCGCCTTCTGAAATTTCCTGCAACAATTTTTCCTTTGAGAATTCGCTCGTTTCTATTTCTGACATTGTAACTTCTGGGACATTGGCTGTTTCAAGTTTATCATCGTCTAAATTCGTACCTTTTTCTAACTTTTTACAATTTTCTTTGTTGCAAGTTTCTTTTTCGTTCGTATCCTTTCTAACAAGTGACGAAATTTCTATTTCGAGAAATTCTTTGTCGTGCAATTCGCAAAAGGTTTGGGTCACATTTATATTCGTTTCTCCTGATTTCGATGAACTGATCGGTTGCTCGGTTAAATTTGACAAAGGATAACCAGGAACGGTTAGTTCAGACACAAAAGATCCCATTTCGCACCGATATGATCGAAACTGGCCCTTTTCGGCTATTTGTTGTAGATTTTTATCGAGAAAACATGCGAACCAGAACTCTATTGTTGACTTATCCGACCTGTCAAGGGCAGTCTATTGCTGATTCTCTTCTAATTGCTTTTTGCTACGTTTTGCCGTTTCGGAATACGAAAATATTAAACGCCACGACCGCATACTGTTAATAACCTTCTTTTTATTGCACAGCATTTCATCCCCCGTTATTTTGATAACTCTAGTACCGATGCCTTCGTAATTATTCTGAAACAAAAGAACGATATTTTAGCAATTATTTTCTAAAACACAATATTAAAATGAACTAATAACATAAATTATACATGTACCTATATTAAAGTGAATGCAACTAAATATCTACCATACTGTTAATAACAATAACAAAATTATATTGTCACAGTAATTAATTGAGGAATTATAATAATTAAACCGACCAATAGCTATCTAATGATAATTCCATTTTAACAATATCAATTAAGTCATTCATTCAAATAAGAAGAAATTAATCTGAGCAAAAAGAGCCATTCTGATTGGGATCAATTTATTTTGGGTTTTCTGTCAACAGATTACGTATTTTGTCTAAGTAAATCACTAATGATAAATCGAGCATCAAATACATGTTTGCATGATTTCTTGAAGGCCTTTAAATGTACTTTTTTTGAATACATTCTGTTATTTTCCATGTCGTTCATTTCAAATCTTAATTTCATTTCATATGAATTACATTAAATACAGTGGCGGATTTACCAGCAGGCTGCCTAGGGCGGCAGATTTTAAGGGACGGCAAACTTTGCTCAAAAATTTTTTTGTCTTACAGAAACAAAAAAAAAATATTATCTGATACACGGAAAAACAACGAGGCTCAAACAATCAACAAAAATTGCAATATTTTAGTGCTATATTTACAGTATACTGAATACACTAACGTCTGTATATGAAAAATTACTAAACGCTTATTTATAAAATAAACTATTCCAATAGCGTTTAAATATTACATTTTAAATTTAGTATTTTTACCTATTTTTGAAATTAATTATTGCCATAATTGTTTCTTTAGGTTCACCCACACTATTCAATTAATGTGTAATATGTATCACCGCTTAAATATATTTATTCGAAGAGAAATGGGATCCGAAAAAAAATTGCTTAAAAATAATAACAAATATTATATAGAAAATATATATGTGGAAAATTAATACTTTTCTATTGATATTTCTGATGATATTAACAACCTGTTTGAGTGTAGAATAAAAATTTAATAAATTTACACGTAAAAAATTGCATATTGTTGCACAGAATTTCATAAATATTATACATTTCTTAGAATGATGATAGGTAATTAAAAAAGCAATAATGATAATTTTGTAATAAATAAAAGCTGTAAATATCCATTCAACGAAAGTTCTTCTTAACATTCTTACATTTTTAATCCTAATGAATTCGTATCAATATGTGTTGATTAGTCTTATAAAAATATAATACAATCATAAAGTTGCAATTTTATTGACAAAAAATTGATTGTGAATTAGGGTATAGAATTGCAGGTGTCAGTAGGGGCGGCAAATTTTGAATAGCCTACGGGCGGCAAATGTGTTAATCCGCCACTGATTAAACATTTTACACCCTTTTCCTTTTGAAATCACTTTTCATTTTTTCGTTTTTCAATTAATTACATACCTTTTTTGGCACCCAGCTTTCGACAGTGAAGCTTTCCCATATCTTATTGTTATTACATTTTATTAAATTATTTCCGTTTGGCCAAAGTTATTACGGTGCGGTTATGACTTAATTGATGTTTAAGTTTTATAAGAGCCCAACTACAGATACTTCATTAAAAATTAATTGACAGGAGCACCTCATATCTAACTATAAAAAAAACGTCGGTAGCTTTATTTGTTGAGTATATAAATAAACAATTTGTTTCAAATAACATAGACTGTTGAGGTATCAACACTATTTTAATTATTATACTATGAGTATTACTTACACGAAGATGGATTATAAACTACACAATAGGTCAAAGCTATGTTATCTGCACTTAAACTGGTTTTGATTTCCTTTATCGTATCTGCTCCTTTGCCTTTTTTATGTTTCTTTATTGCAAAAAGTCTCATAATTTTTAGTTAGTTAAAACTAGTAAAAGCTATCTAACAATAAACTATGAATATTGTTGGTAGTGATCGGTAGATGAAACATTTTAACATAAAATAAAAGAACTGGATTATTTCAACACTTATTTATTAGCTCCACGAATACATAAGTATCTTATGTACTCTTGAAAATGACCGTTCTGGTCGAAACGATTCGTCGAGCTAATAAGTAAGTGTTGAAACAATCTAGTTCTTTTATTTTATAACAATAAACTGTTTGTAAAAGTAAATGTGTACTGAATGCCTCTCTTAAAACTATAAATTAGAATTGTATGCTTGATTTTTATATAAAAAAACTGTTGCTGATTTCAGGACAAACTAGTCCTCTCTTGGCCAAACTACTGTATGGTTACTTAACGTATTCCAAACCAATTTATCCTTAAGCCTTTGCAACTGGAACTGATTAGTGACTAAAAGATAAACCTAGTTATGTAGGTATGTAATAAAATAAAAAGTTACGTAACAGTAAAAACTAAACTTATATTAAATTTACATTTCTCTATTTCGTTTTCAAAAACTCTTCAGTGGAAAAAGGTAGGAAGTGTATCAAAAGCTTTAAAGTTTATTAAAAGTAATATACAAAAGATCAGCTATGTCCATGGCCTTTTCCGATATTAAAGTTACCAGCGATAGCAACCTATAAAGACGACTACCAAAATACTCTTAAAAAAAAATCTGAAATTGCCTTTCATATCAAAATAAAAGAAAGTGTTTTAGGAAATTTAAAACGAAAAGCAAAGTAAACAAGTTTTATTAAATCGCGTGGAGGAAAAGAAAACGCTTTCTGATTATAAAATGAAAAATAACGTTCAGTTTCGCAAAAAATACACAATATAAAGAAAAATATCTGTAGGATGTTAATTTCTTTAACAAAAAATTATCCGTGCTTCCGTTAAAATTCTCCGCCGCACTCAATATTCAATTAAGTTGAAGATAATTTTTGTGAAAAAGACATTTTAAATAACAAAAAAGAACGTTTAAAGTAGAGAAGAATTAAAAACTCATGTATACAATGAAAATTATTTTGCGAATTTTTTAACGAAATTATCAATATTTTGATTTCTGCAAAAAAAAATTTTGAGTTCACAATTGAAATTTTTGTAACTCATAAGATGCATAAGGTGCATTATGTGAAATATGAAACTTCATTAAGCAAAAAATCCATTCATTTTAACGCAATTCTAGTCGTTTTGAAATATGAGTTTTATAATTAAACTAGCAGCAATACCCGGCGTTGCTCGGGTAAGAATATCTCACACGTTTGATGGAACATTTTAGAATATTCGCGAATTTAGAACTATCCAGAACATCCCATAATGATTCAAAACATTCTCTAATTTTTTTAACACTCTGGAACATTCTTGAATGATCTTCAAAATTCTGGAACATTCTTGAACTTGAAATGTTATAATTTATAATAAAACATTCTTTTACTTCTTTGAACATATTTGAACTCCCTGTAACATTCTAAAAAAATCTGCTTCGTTCTCATCCCCACTCCGTGCTGTTTGCTGGGTGAGTAGTAAAGCAAGTAGATGCCTGGCGGGGATGACTAATTGATTGATAATAATTGATCAGTTATCGACCACTGAGAGTTGAAGATTATTACAGTACTAATATCGCTATTAAAAATTGGGGGTTGGTGGTAGAAGGGTAAAAAGTTAGGGTTGTATGTATTTTTTAATGCCACATTATAAATAAAAATAAAAATAAAAATTTTGTTCAAAAAATAAAAAAACAATTAGGGGTGGACAACCCCTATCACTTAGAGATATGAAAAATAGATAGTAGCCGATTCTCAGACCTACTGAATATGCATATAAAATTTCATAAAAATCGGTCAAACGTAGATGTACACTTTTTGAAACTTTCTAGATCATTCAAGAAATTTTTAGAACTTTCTCGAACATTCTAAGTCGATAATAACAGTTTGCGCTCATTTTAGAATTTTTTAGATCATTTCAGAAATTTTGAGATCTTTCCGGAAGTCCTTACTTAAAAAAGGACAGAAATATTTCTATTCACCTTTCTGCCACCTACAACCACCCACTTCCACCCATCGCGACCAAACTCCCTTACTCCCACCTGGGGATCAAGGGGTATTTAACACCCCAACAGGTAGTTGATTGGAATAGGTAGAAATAGAGAAAACCCTGTCTTTACGTACGAACATTAGCATTTTATATATGTATATATATATATATTTAGATTAGATTAGATATTTGGATTTAGATTTAGACCACTTTAGATTTTGTAAAAGCTTTTTTACGCTTTGGCATTGTGTATATGTAATGTAATAAAGTTACAACAAAATTAATCTCTTGATTGTTACGATGATAATACTGGCGAAAAGTCACTGAAATTCGGTTTATATACTGTAACGAATTTAGATGCTTTCTCACAACTACTGTCCTCCGGCCCAAAGATGATCCCTTTAAATACACCTTTCGAACTTTCTAGATAACAGCTGGAAGAAATCCTGATTGTTCCCGAATGATGAGTAATAATTAGAAAGTCGTCCATAATTCACAGAATTGATTTTGTTACTTGTCGCTGGAGAAAGATTAACAGCTTGTAAGTCGTTTATGATAAAGGAAAGCCGGGCGCTGTGGCTGTGTCGTAAACATGTTAGCGATAAGAAGTACATGCATACAAATTGTTATCACACACACGCACGGTATCACGGGGCGCTACAATACCATCAGACATCGAAATTTCTAGTATTAGAACACTCTTGAACATTCAAAAAGTCTGTTCTTTTTCATTTGTCAAAATCACCTAAAGCTTTTTGGTCACTGTTCGCTCTTGTTTCTTGATCTTCACTCGACTGCAAACACAAGTCCTTATGACTTAAAAAAGGACAGAAATATTTCTTTTCACCTTTTTGTCACCTACAACCACCCACTTCCACCCACCGCGACCAAACTCCCGTACTCTCACCTGGAGACCAAGGGGTATTTACCATCCCAACAGGAAGTTGATTGGAATAGGTAGAAATAGAGAAAACCGTGGATTTACGTACTAACATTAGCATTTTATATATATTTAGATTAATATAATTAAATTAAGAGACCGTTTTGAACTTGATAACGAACCAAAAAGAAACAAAGCTTAGCGAGATTCAAATTTGAATTCAAAATTTTAATAAGAAAAGTACATTACGGAAGAATGATTATTTGTGTCAATTCTTGAGAGTAGCAGCTCTATGTGATTCACACATAAGGGGTATACAATTTAAAAATGAATTTTTGACCATGGCGATTCATCAAAATCTCACAGGAAACACAGAAAACGAAACAAGACATCCAACTCAAAATATTTAGTTATTTAACTTTGCTATGAGCATATAATTTTCACAGGTTGTTTCAGATTTTTTTACTGGAGTTGTGCGTTCTGTCTACAGATCGTGAGTAAACTCAAATGTTCGTTCAAGTTCTAAGTATTCTGTGACACTGAAGACGCTTAAAACAGCATATCCATCCCACCTCCTATATATGTTATGTTAAAAAGCTGAGGAGAACAACGATCTGATTTTGCTCATCCGATTAGCAGCCCGCGGAATGTGCACATTAGTCGAACTAACGACCCTTAAACTATGAGTTTTTATAATGTTTAAACTGATTTTCAACTTTTATACCAAGAAAACTTCATGGGGACGCAATTGTTTACTTGCTCTCATTAATGAATCGTCTTGAAAAATAAAGAAACTAATAATTTAAACTGAAATCTAGCTTCTTTCAGTTTGTATAAGATGTTCACAAATTATAATAGGTACACTGCATAGCGGAAAGTTGCTTTTAAATATAAAATTATGAAATTAAAACATTTAAACTTGAATAGTGTCATTATTATGAATATTAATGGTTAAAAAAATACATATTCTATAATTCTTTAAAATTGTTAAATTTAAAAACTGGAGATATCTCTCCTTCTAAAATAAACCCTTCGCTCCTAAATGTAATTAAAATTAGCCTAATCCTTATATTTTTGTACAGAAAATTGGCAGATGACGGAGAAAGATAAGTACACCTATTTTTAGAATGAACGAGCCTTTCGTTCTTTTGAAGAATCTAAATGTTAAACGTAAAAGGCTTTTCACAAATGAAATGTCTTCATTAATGCTAATTAAGAATGAACGACCTTCAAGTTTCAGTAAAGCCATGCTTATTTTTCTTTATGTTGTTGAAAGATTTAAAATGAAGTCTCAACAAGTTCTAAATTCAATCTTTCTAACACCTGAATTTATGTTATTTGAAAAGAGTATTTTTAATATAAAAGCAATTTAGTTCCTTACAACTTTACAGATAGTTTGTGCAAAATAAAATTGATATTGAAACTGGATTTCAAAGCATTTGATATTTTTACTAATTATTAAGATCCTACGCATCAACAATTAAAAATGAATGAAAATAATTTTAAGATATTCTAGAAAAATAATGATAAGCAAAATTCTAAAATTTGAGTTAGAATAAGTAACTATGATTTAAAATAAAGTAGATCTGAAGAGTAAAGTCCAACATACCAAAAAATTGACGAGTTTCAAATAAATATTCCGCTAAACAATAGTCTTGAATATCGAAAGTAGGCCTAAGCCACAACTCCATCTTTAAATAATATGTTTTGATAGTTCATTAATTCTATAAAGTGTTATCGGAGAAAATATCTGTAAAATTTTATGTTTCAAGCATATTTTTATGTTTATCAGTAGATAAGGTTTCACGAGACTTAATTTTCACGACCTACTGTCCTTATCTTGTCATGATTGAAGAAAAGATTAAGAGAATTCCTAAAATCAAGAAATGTCAAAAGTCCCTATATATACTTCACTAAATACAAATCTGTCTTTAATAAAAACCTTGGTTAAATAAATAGAGTAATCTTTTTAAATAACTCCTAAAATATTTAATAAAGGATGAAGGTCCATCATGAGGGATTTTGGCCCTAAACATTCGCATAATATCTGGTTAATTACGTGTATTCAATTTTTGCGTTTTATTATCTTAAAACGCACATTTTTTAATTTTTAACAAAATTATTTAAATTATTCTAGAAATTATTTATTTCCCAAGGACCTTAAGAATCACAATATATAAAGGTTATGTACCTCGCTAAGCTTTTGTTATTAAAAAGACTTATTGTTTAAATATTACAGTTTACAGTGTCCTTTTAAATGTTAAGATATCTTCCTTTCTGTGTCGAGAGATATCGAGACCCTTGAATTATGACAAGAAATTGCACAAGACAAGTAAAATTACTTTCTCTTCTGACTAATCGATATTGTTTATAATATAATGGTTAGTTCAGTAACATTAGTAGATATCGTGTTAAAAAAATTTCTACTATTATCTGGCATGTCTAATTGTAAGCTAAGGAATTTAATTTTAATGCTTCCAACAAGTATAGTTTTGTCCAATTTAAATGCGTCGACCTCATAAATTATATCACTAATTGAACTAAAATACAGCTATGAAAATGCCTTATCCACCACATCATACAATATAAAAATGTTCACTCATCAGGTGTATGTAGGTACTATAACAGCAAATGAGCTGCGGGATTGAGCTGACGCAGCAATGAGTTCGTTACGGTGGAAAAAATAAGGAAGTTGGTTTGAAATACACAGCAAAAACATTAAAAGTTCCTGTTCCAGATGATGTGCTTTGATTAACTGTACATCTCTATGAATCGTCACATTGTCATCCTCCATCCTCTTTCAAAGAACATCGCTCGCATCTGCAGATGACATTTCGGATATTGTTTCGTCGCATTCAATAATCTTCAGTTACCACGTGTTTTTCATGTCGAAAGTTAAAGACCTGTCTGGATGCTTGCTTTATGTAGAGCTTGGATGGAGTTCTGCTTTATCGCGCTCTCCTGCCGTATATCCGGTTCCACGCGAACGAATTTTACCCTAAAAAGGATTTTCTACGGGGAACTTTTATGAGTAAATTACAACAGGCATGTTCCATTGAAACGAGAAAATATACGTATGCATACACATCGTTGCCAAAAGTTCCTCGGATTTTTTGTAAAAAGGCATACTTGGTAAATGCGATTAAGTGAATTACACCAATCATGTGCTGGAACCCTATTTTAAATACAAGCATTAATTTACGAAAAATATTACGTGGAAAAAAAAAATAACGAGGAAAATACTCAAAATGAATGGTTCCACTCATGAGATGCGAAGCTGATATTTCAATTACATTTTGTTTATACCTCAGTCGTTAAAGCTCAAAAGTAGATATTTAATTTTAGTTGAAAATTTTAACAGCACCACCAGGTAAGCCAGGTTAAAGGGAGTTAAATATCAGAAATAATGCAAATTCAATTTTTGAAGTTATGTTTCGTCTAGTTTTTTACATTTATTATGAAAACTAAGCCCCAATACGACAACAAACAACTGGTAGAGACAATTCACACAAAGTAAAATAAGCAACCTGGAGATAACTATTAGAAACGACATCCTCTAAACTACCATCGACAAGACTCCTTAGAATATGAAGGGCAGAGTCCACACAGTAACTGTCAGGTTCCAGGTACACTATAAAACGGGGTAATGAAGGCTGCTCGGAATGCAGGGGTTGAAAAGACTTAGGCTTTCACGGTCGGCGTTATTAGAAGAAATTGTGAAATCCGGACTTGTTAGCCGTGGTCTAAAATTGTTTCTCCTTCGGTGAGAACACCGATGAAATTGTTTATCCGACGTTTCACCAACAACTGTGGCTGGCATCCTCAGGGAACGTAGCGTGAGCGTAATGTCCATAGCTGCGGTTGTACTGAAACTTCTTCAACAACACTTTGTCTAATAGATTAAGTGATTTTGAATGTATCAATAAATAATACAGCAATAAAAGACAAAACAGCAGGCAGAGCAAAGGGTGGCTTAATCGTCTCTTTTAGAAGAGATGATGTAAAAATTATTGAGATCATTGATATATCAGAAATGTAGAATATATTTGTGCAAAATTGGAAATATAACTTTCCTATCAGGATTGAACTATTGAATAATGAACTAAGCCCCAATAAAAACAATACGTAATTGTAGTCTATTGTTAGTGGTTTTTCTTAGAAAAACGTGAAAAGTCATTTTTCAAAGATTCACAGCTTTTCTTATTTAACGCTTTTAGTATTAGCTGTGGATTTTTCTCGTCTTCTTCCTTAAATTCTCGTAACACTATAAGCATAAGTAATCGAAAATTGCATTTGAAAAATCTAGAAACCCAGCAAAAGTGAAGGGAGCAACCAACGCAGGAAATTCATTATTCCAAGTACGGTAGTTTCGTTTATCCTTTGTCGTTTGCTTTCCCTACCAACGCTGCTTTTGTAGGTACTCAGAAGGAGAAGAAATTGTATTTGTGTGCATATTTTTGATAATCTATTTACGGTCATATAAGTATTAATAAAGGAAAGTGATATGTTTATACATTTTGCTCTTTGAATTTCGAACTTTATCAATCTATTGAAAAATATACATACGTTAATCAGCCAATTCTAGACACGTTAGTTTAGCGGAGTTATGAATGGATACTATTTGAGATTTTTTTTGCGATGGATATAGCAGAAGTCAAAACGCTTCAAATTTTCTATTAAAAGGATTTGCAATTAGTTACACATATAAATGCAAGAACGAGACAATATTGCAAACTACAATGCTTAACCATCGTTTAAAAAATTATTCAATATTTATTTTCTTGATAAAGCCAAAAGCATCATGCCAAAGATCAAAATTCTTATTGGGAAAAGTCATTGCTAAAAGCATTATTATTGAATCCTCCAATAACTAACAAATTCCTACAAATAACCTTTACAGTGTTATCTATATTTGTTTAACATACTTTAACGAAACGTATGTATGTAAAAGTAGAAGTACACATATTACCTATATATATGTATTAAAACGAAAAAAGAAAATATCTTTGCTCGAATAAAATGTATGGAACAATGTAGTAGTAGTAAGAGCTTTATAGAAACTAAAAAATTAGTTTACATTTCCACACACAAAAGGGAAAAAAGAACATATTATATTCTTCAACCTAAAAAAAAATTAAATATATTTAAACTAAGCACTTCCCTTCCTTTTTCCTTATATTCATTTTTCCTGTATTTTCCCCCCTTTCCACACCTCTTCTTTTTAAAATTTGCTTCAATAGGGCCCTACCACTACCATGCGCATTTATTATCCTTCCAAGTTCCTCCCTCTCATTCTTTCCCGTTACTTCTTCTAATACATGCTCCATTGATTCACTCTTTTCTCCACATACTCGACACAATCTCTTACCTTCTTCCATCCAAAACTTATTCTCATTACACTCATTCCCCATTCTGAATCTAGCTATTATCTCTATACTTTTTCCTTTTCTTAAATATCCTGGCACCTCATCCCCTTGCCAATCTACCCATATAAACTCCCTCATACCTTTCGCGTATCTGGATTACCATATTTTTCTCAAATCCTCACCTATTACTATTTCATTACATCTTTTCTAAGCGCAATACCCATTTTATATACCTTTTATAAATATTTTCTACTATTCTATGCTCTTTCCATCCCCATATCTCGATTCCATAAAAAACTATACTTTTTACTAACGTTTTAAATAGCACCACCCTTCTTTCCCAGTTATTTCTGCACAATTTTTGTCCTATTCCCCATATTCTTCCCAGCCATGCATTTGCTTTAGCTGCTTGGTTACTTGTGTGCACATCGTCTTTGTTGTTTTCTGTTAGCATGTACCCCAAGTAGTTGCATTTTTTAACCCTTTCTATCACCTTCCCCTTCCATCTCAATTCCTCTTTCTCTTTCCCTTTCCTATCTCTTACTTCATCAAAAACTAATATTTTGGTTTTTTCACCATTCAACTGCAGTATGGAACAATGTTTTATCGTTATTTCAACTATCTGGCTATCATATTCCATAGAAAAGTTTTCGTTGGTTACCGATGAAAAGCTTGAGTGAATCGAAATGTTCGATATATCTTCACCATGCAACATAAATTCCCTAGGTGATTCAACTCTATTTATTCGCTAAAATCTATGAAATCCTCTAAATAAACCATATACAGAGTGTTCCGTAAATATCTGGTTATTAATTTATCAAATACCGCTTTAAGATTTGTTACACTGTTATAATACGATAATTTAAGAAATTTTTTTATTTATAATCATGATGAGCAAGAAATTAACTGGACTAGAACTTTCTAAAAAAGTTTGAACAATTTTTGCTGATTTTTGCGTGATTTACCCGAGAACTGTTTGACTTGACATTTAATCTTTACAAAAATAATGTTTGTAAGTATAACTTCTTTAATATTTCATTTGTAATATGTAGTGTACTTCTTTTTATGACTTTTTTCTATTTTGGATAAACTTAATTTCTCATGTAAATATTTGTGGCCTTAAAACAATAAATGCAAGTCGATTAAAAATGCGGAATAATATTAATAAATATTAAAAATTACATATTACGTAAAAATTACAGTTACGTAGATAATTTATGTAAATTTTTAAAAAACAAAAAATGGTTACATTTGACATTAGCAACCAGAAATTATTTATTTTACAATTTCGATTATTAACGCATGAACCGCTCAAATTCTTTAGTGCGGAAATCATACTTTTGCTTATTCAAATCGTAAACTTTCACAAACCAATTCTGCTTTAAATATTTCTTTACCTACTTTGTAATAAAAGCCAATATAACGTACACATGATATAAATAAATAAGACTGCATTAAATATCACTTCAAAAAATAAGTGGAATTTATGTAGTAGATTAGTTAATTGTCTAATAAAAGCGCAATTACAGTTACTAATAACAGGCATACGTGCTAATTATTGTTGTCAGTAATGTAACTATGTATAACAATATTAACGTATAAATATTGTATTTGTCCATTTTCTCAAAGCAAAAATTAATGCAATTGGCGCTACGACGCCCTTGACTTTCGCCTCATTCATTAAAATTTTAATTGCTGACTTCTAACACAGTGTCTACATTTAAAATGCCTTGAAAGCAGTATGCAACAACAGGTCAACCATTACTCACTTCTGACTATTGTGAATATTGTCTAGTTCTACCATATGTAGGTATAGAAATAACATTTAAATATAGATTCACAATGCAAGTACTGTGTCTCATACAGAATAAAAGAATCTTCATGATATCATTCATAATTAATTTTTCTAATGTCGACTAAATCGTCAAAATTAGTTGCAGCATGGCATCAAGTAAAGAGACAATCGTTTTTTATTCGATTTGATTTACATATCGTATAAACAAATATTCAGAAAATGGAAAAGCTTATTTAGTCATTAAGAAATTAATTAGCCGGTAACTCTTCGTTGTTTATACGTATATATATAGTTATTATTTTTTTTCAGATTTGGCTCACATTTCTTGGCTTATCGATACTTCTCCTTTGGAAATTATTAAATTATATCGTGGAAACCGATTAAATATTGTTAACTTAATATTTCGAAAAAGGGGGTTTCAAGCTGAAAATTGGTAAATATAAATTAAACTTCCGATGTATCGTTGAAAATAGTTTTTTAACAAATTTTATACTGAGAACAGAATAACTGCGGCGCAACGAGCATAGCCTGGATGAATTCTAATAAGTTGGATATCAATTTTTTAGTTAACGAATAATTAAATTAAACTAAAGAAAAACACTTGTAGAAGTTTCACTATTTATTAGATAACTTAATGTACAATTCGCTTTGTTAAGGCATCATCAGGAGTATAATTGAAAAAAAATATTATCTTCAAGCATTTTATAGTAAGTTAATGCATTCCAGTGTACGCTAAATTGGAAAGTGAATTTACACTTACCACTTTTTATTTTGAAGTCCCCGTTTTCCAAATATTTAACTGCAAGAGTCGATTGGTATCCATAATATAATTTAATAATAATTTCGATAAACTAAGAAAAGTGACCCCAGTCTGACAAAAGAAAGCCGTATATATTTTTTTATATTGCTCATGATTTTATTAAAATACACGACATTAACTTAACGCTACACTAAATTAAAAGTAAAAAGACTGCGTTTTCTTCAAGAGAAAAATCAACAAACTGAGGTCAAAATGGCTCTTCTTGGTTGTAACTTCTTTTAACTATATTGAGTTTATTGAGACATAAGAGCACTTCAATAAAAATAGAAGGTGAATACAAATACACCATTGGAAAAATTTCACTCAAATATATTGTAATTTCTTTACAAATTTGTTTCGACTGATATGTCATTTTCAAAAAATACATGAAATTGTATTAAAGTTAAATAAAGTTACAAGTCTATTTATAGATCTAATGACTGGGAATACCTACAATTAGGAGCGCGGTATTATTCCTTAGAAGTTCAGTTTGGTTGTTAACCAGGGATAAATTTTGCTGTACAGCCTTCTGAATTTCAAGATTTTCCAATAGATTTAATTTTCGGCTTTTGTTAGCAGAATGAAATTTTTTAACAGAGTCTAAATTAATATTATGTTTGTTTATAGTGCAATGTGCAGCAATCCCTGTGTTTGTTTTTGATTTTTTATGCTATTAACATGTTCAGCAATTCGACATTGGATTGATCTGCCGGACTGACCAAAATATAAAAAACATTACAGTGCTTACAAAATACTATATAAACTCCGTTTTTTTCTAAGGGGTTAACTTTGGTTTTATTATTGACCAAGAAAGAGTGAAGGTTCTTTTTATTAACTTCTATAGTTGAAAGATTGAATTTTGATAATTTATTTTTGACTCGGTTGCTAACATTTTTTGTATAATTTAAAGAACAATAAATCCTAATATTCGAGTTATCATTAGTAAAGCTATTGTAAATCTGTTTCCTTAGAATAAAGCGTTGTTTATGTTTTAACATCACATCAATGATGGCAGGTTTATAACCATTATTAAGAGCTATGGTTTTTATTATAAGTAATTCTTTAGTAAAGTTATTAGGACTTAAAGGTACAGTTTCTAATCTATGAATTAAAGAATTAAAGGAAGCCATTTTTATTCTTAAAGAATGATTGGAGTGAGAAAGGATAACAGTATCGGTAGTAGTGGGTTTTTCCTGTAAATCGATCTTTTTATTAATTTTGGTTATTTTGAGGTCTAAAAAATTGATAGATTTGTTGGATTCTAATTCCATAGTGAATTGTATTTTACTATTAAAAGAATTTAAGAAATTGTGTTTTTGTATTCACCTTCTATTCTTATTGAATTAAAATGTTTCACAACAAATGTACCACGGACTCTTGAAGTTGTAATAAGTGCACTTCTTAGCAGCTTAATTTTTATACTTGTTTACGTCTTCAGTTTGTTGCTTTACTAGTAAGGAAAACGTAGACTTTTACTTTTAATTTATCATAGTGTCAAGTTAGAGTCTGTATTTTACATTTAATTTGTTGTAGCGTTCAGTTAGGGTCATGTTTTACAAAAATGACGAGAAATATAAAAAATATATAGGAATACACTTTTATTATATTGGGGTCACTCTTCCTATCTTATTGATATCCTTCCTTTAAATTGTAGGGAAATAGACGTATACGGCTACAAACATGTATTTCCGCCTTAAAGTCCGAATTTGTACCACAATGGAGGTCAGTAGTGAAATGTCTACTCATATACGCTTTTTTATACATAATAAAATATTAAATGGAACATATGTTGTCAATGTCTGAAACTTATGGAAACACTACTTCAGAATTATTGGTATTGATAAATGGGTACATAGATTATAATTATAAGACACCTAATACGTGCTAGCCTTTATCATTATTATAAGGGTAAAAGACCCTCATAAGACCCTTTTATCACGTTTGTTTAGTTGGTAATCTTTTACACATTGTTTTATATCAATAATTCAAAATCTACTGACGAAATATGCCCTACTGGATTATATTCAAGTTTTATACGAAGAGATGCAAAGCAAAAACTAATTAAAAAGAAAAGTAATAACTGAACTTATAAGCAGCATCAATGTTAATGAACGACCCTATATTACATACACTTACTTCCATATTTCTCTCAGAAAATGTACTTGAAACAAGCTGAACTACGTAGCTCAAGTTATGCATCAATAAATTCTCTTTCCGCACAACTGATCCGAATACTTCGTCTTTCAAAACGTAATAATGAAATTCGAGATTAACAACTACCTAAACATTAAACGATCTCATAGAAATAACGACGCAACGTATATAAAAGTATTCTTAAAAGCTTAAGCAAACGTTTCAAAAAAAATAACTGTTCTCAGAAATTTTTAAACTATTATCTACACGATTTTAGTAACGACATACTGATAGTTTATAAGCAATAGGTATGTTTTATTCTACAAAAGAAAAATGATTTCCGTCACTGATAAAAAATTTTGTGAATAAATAGCACGTTCCATTGGCGATTAGCATTACCGTCATTCGATCAATAACCCCCCTCATCTATAGTCTTCCAACAATATTAAATTAAATTATTTTCCCTTTCCCCCTTGTAATAATATTAGACCAACTTAGATCCAAAAGGGGTGAAATAAATTAACTTACCTATACGAAAACCACAACCAACGTTTTTCCTCTGAGATTTGTCTGATTTAGAAACCTAAGAGACGAAACGATGGTTGTAGTTTTTGTATAAATAAATTTATTTCAACCTTTGGATTTTTTAAATATCATAATTTTTCTTAAATTAATAAAGCCATCTCTTTATTTTAATTCAAAAACGGCAGGTAACGTCTAAACAACGTCACTTTTTCAATGTGAATGCCGCGTGAGGCATATTTCCAAATTTTACTGATTACAGACAAAGGCATTGCAAATTAAAAAAGGAGAGAAAAATGTGTATTGTCAAGGCAGTGCAGGTGCCCATCCAATACCAATACAGCAGCTGCTATGAAGTTGTTGGAAATTATTAGGTACCTATACGTAAAAAAAGCTAAAAAATACTATTTACACTATCTATTAAGCGTTAATTTGTTTAATCCAAAAAAAAAGGTTTAACGTGTCAATGTAATTATCTTTAGTAGAACCGGAGGCGTAATCAATTTCTTAATAGACTTTCTGAAATATGGAAAGAAATTCATGTTTTTGTTTTGTGTAATTTCCACTTCCTTTTTATTTGTGGTTAGCTTTTTACTACAATGAAAATATTTGCTCTAATAAAGCCGCAATAAGTTATTGATCAACAAAATCACTGATGGGATTAATTTAATAAAAATTTATAAAGACAACGAACTAAATCCATTTTCACATTGCATACTTAAGTATAAATCAACATTCTGTTTATATTTTATTACAAAAATGACCAAACTAAATATAATAATGTCTCAGTATTTCTAACGTGTTTGTTTGTCATAAGTGTAAGTGTGTTCTTTTACCATTTTAACTTTGAACGTTTGGAGGCTTTGCCCTTTAGTAATTTTTATTAACTTATTTTAAATTATTCTAAATTATTAGAAAAAGTTTTTTGAGAATTAAAAACCGTCATCTGCTATTCAGGAGAACTGATTTTGCTTCAATTATTTACTTAACTCTACCAATTTCCTGAGAAAGCTCAAAACCTAATGGCCGAAACGTTGCTGTAATTTGTCAGTAAGTAAATACAGGAACATTTCCTTGAAAAAGTTCTAAGAAATAAACTGCCATTACGTACTTCATAAATTAAGTATGTAGTAAAATAATTTCAATTAGTAACAGCATAGTAGGTTATAATAGATCATAGATACACTGTTAAAATTTTAAGTAAAATTACATTTGTTTTACAAAACAAAAGATAAGTAAAATTACAAATCAGTGTATGGCAATACAAAATTACAATACAATTTAAGTAATCTTCTAAGATACATGAGGAAATCTACTAGTACCAGTTGTAATTTTACAATCTTTATGTATAAATTCTACACACATTGTTTGTAATTTGTTTTATTACAATTTTAAGAAAAATTACAAAACAAAATGTAATTGAAATTACAATGAAGTCAATGAAAGTTTAAAAATCTTTTTCTTATTTTTACAGTCTTGATTATAGGATTCCATAGTGTATTGTAATTTTACTAAAAATAAATCTGCTGTAGCAGAACTAATCATCAATATTTTTTTTACACATTCTGAAAATGTGATGAATTTTTGACACAATATAAAAATTAACTATAAAAAGAAAAAAATAATAAATCGAAATTCAAAATTAATACATCCATTGAACCACCCTTTCTATGATTATCTGTTCACATTATAAACGAAGTTATTAGTAACGCTCGTGTTATTTCTTGTCTTTTTGCATAAAAACATGAGTTTGATCAGTGGCCGCCAGATGGCGCTGTCGTCAATGTTTGCAGGACATTTGTATTCCAATATTTATGAAGCCAAAGATATCAACCCCGGCTAGTTAACAAATACCAAAAGACAACTCAACGGTGAGTGTTGATATATCTATCATGCTTAACTTTTTAGGAAACATCTTTTTATACTTTCTTAACATCGGGTGTATCAATTAAAGTTTTTCCTTGATGGTCCAAACATGCCATTTTTTTCTTTGATTTTGTCACCCGCGTTTTCTCGACTTTTAAACATACTGAAATTACGAAGTATTTTCAGTATAACTTTAATAACATTACAATATTTGTATTTTTATATTACTTACTAGATTATTGGTAACTGTAGTAAAAAAGTTACGAATATTTTGTAATATTCCTAAACTTAGTTGAAATGAATTGTGTAGTATAATTACAATAAAGTATGCTGAAATTAATAAACAATTTCACTATAATTTGTTTAACAAAATTACAATATTTGTGTTGTAATTTTTCTAAACAGATAATAGGTAACTCTTTAGTAAAATTACTACAAACGTTTTGTAATTTTCCCAAATTTAATTGGAATTAATTGTGTAGTAAATTTACAAAACTGGACTTTACTTTTACTATATCGTGGTGCGTCACAACTTCCAACAATTGTTTTGTAAAATTACCATACAAATTTCTAACAGTGTACAGTTTAAAGTATGTTGGGTTAGTGGCGTAATTTCAGGTTAGCATGCGTTGTCACCCCAGAATTGTCCAATCGGATATTTTGATTTAAAATAGACTGGAAAACCTTATAAAACTAATAAATTAATGTATTTTTAAAAAAAATCTGGGGAGGATTCTCAAATCACAATTACATTAGTAGGTCTTGCCACCCCAGTTTAAATGATGAAATTATGCCCATAGGTTAGGTTGTGGTAAACTGCAGTAGATGCCCCATCATGTTAACTAATAAAAGCTAGGTGTATACGTATAATACAATCGAAAATACATTTTTAATATTAAAATGTAACAATTATAGTTTATTGAATTCCATAACGAAAATTTTGACGAAAAGGAACAACTAACTCAATATATCTGTAATAGAAAACGTGAAAGTTACAAAAACTTTTAATGATCTAAAGCTCGTTTCGACACACGAAGTGTCCTTCTCAAATAGAGACAACTGGTGGTAGCTTGATACCTCTAAAAATCTAATGCTAAATAGGTATTTATTTTGTATCCTACCACAGATTTGAACTGTTTTCATCAGAATTTTATTAAAAATTTTTACTTTAAACTTTAACGGTTCAGGAGTCAATGGAAGAGTATTGCAAAACCATACTTACAGTGACTTCTATTGTGAGATTTTTTCCAGATTTCAAAGTTTTTCATACATCTTATTGTTAAACATTTAAAATATAGAAAAGTCTTGGTAAAGTTTCACTGGAAAATTTATTGGCTCGACAATATCGTTTCGAGCTATGCGCTCATTTTCAAGAGTATGCTTATACTAAACTTAAATAACATACAAATCATAATTTATAACCTACTTAAAATAAGGGGGGATGAAAAAGTTTTTAATTCTAACTGGTTGTTCATTAAGTTTGCTGATTGATATAAAGCTTTGTTTATTTCAAGGGATTCAAGTAAAGATAGTTTCTTTCCTTTATTTACATTGGTATGTAAGATTTTTATATTTTCTAAATCTAGAGAATGTGATACAATTGTAAGAACAACCAGTTTTATTATCCAGTTTTTTGATACTGTTCACATGTTCATTGATTCTAATGTCTATAGTCCTACCAGTTTGACCTAAATAGAAGGCATTACAATTTGTACAGGCTATCTTATAAACTCCACTTTTTTGTCTGATGTTAATTTTTGGTTTACTGTTTACTAACAAATTTCTTAGCAAACGGTTATTCACTTCGACTGCTGTAATGCCTAGTTTTTTATCCAGATAGTGGTTGCCACCGAAATGGCTTCTTTAGCTTCTTTGGACTGATTTTTGCACTTTAAATTAACGTATTTATTTATTGAACATGTTTCACAAAAAGTTTAAATATTATTGTTAAATATTTATTTTACGTTCCTTATTGTACACACAGTAGACTTTTTTGCAAGATATTTTGTACATTTTTTATGATATCTGTCACTTTTTCAGACGATATCAACACTTTACATTTTATCTTTTCTGTTAGGAACAAGGAATACATAAAGGCACAATAACCTGTGTATGAATATTAAATTTGAATATACTGTACTAACTAAGATTTAAATACACATTTTTTGGATTTACCTAACTGCCAACTCTCACATATCTACAGACACTTAATATTTGAAATCTTGTTCGAGGTATTTCAAAATCTCTTAGAATAAAATCTTCTATGTTATTTCAACGTTCTGTATAAAAAGTATCTAAGTATTGATTAAAAATAATAAGTACCTCCTTAATTTAAACACGTTGTTTGCTCTTTTTAGAAGGTTGCTCCAGCAATTTAAATAGTATCAGAAGTATGTAGCAGAAAAATATGTAATACATAGTAACTATTGAAAGTTTCATAACAAGGACTTCGTTAGTTAGCACGTTATACGTTAACCTGGAGAAGTAACCTATCTTACTGCATGTGCTACTAAGATAAGCATGCATATTTTATAATTAAACTAGCAGTGAAACCCAGCGTTGCTCGGGTTAAAATACATCACATGTTTAATGGTATAAAAAATATGTAAGGATCTATTTTTTAACGTAGATATTATAGATAACGTAGATATTGAGAGACTTATTCGGCCATTAAACATTTCAATTTTTTTGGTCCCTGTTTGCTCTTGTTTCCAATTGATCTTCAATCGACTGCAAACACAATTTAACTGACAAAAAGTCACTGAATGTTGATTTATATATCATCGAACATCGAAATTCCTAGTACCAGAACACTCTAGAATATTTCACTTTGAAACGTAGATGTACACTTTTTGAAAATTTCTAGATCGTTCAAGAATTTTTTAGAACTTTCTCGAACATTTTAAATCGATAATAACAGTTTGCGCTCATTTTAGAATTTTTTAGATCATTTCAGAAATTTTGAGATCTTTCCGGAAGTCCTTATGACTTAAAAAAGGACAGAAATATTTATTTTCACCTTCTGCCACCTACAACCACCCACTTCCACCCACCGCGACCAAACTCCCCTACTCCCACCTGGAGACCAAGGGGTATTTACCACCCCAACAGGAAGTTGATTGGAGTAGGTAGTGATAGAGAAAACCCTGTCTTAACGTATGAACATTAGCATTTTATATATGTATTTAGATTTAGATTTAGATTAATAACAAAAATTATCCTTCAGTGTACCTAACTAAAATCAAATATATTTCTTATATATAGTCCAATTCTTTTAAAGTAGCAACTTAGGCAATAAAACATTCAATGGATTTATTAGCTTATTTAGGCGACGGTCTGACATTGGCAATAAAAATAGAACAGTCCGATCCTCATTTGATGACACTGTTTTTGCAGCTGAAAGTGCTATAGAACCTGTCAGGTACCTGAATTATTATTACGGTACTTGCTCCAAAGTTTATGTTTATTTTATTATATATATAGTTTATTATTTTCTTTTAAAATAGTAAAAGTTTTTAGACTATTTTCTGCTTTGTTGGCACAAATGGGTAGCAGAATCTGAAATGTGTTTCATTTGAATTGTGCCATAAAAGACAATTCCAGTTAGTCGTCGACAAGGGCAGTTTTATTTCCTGAACTGTTACCTTAAAAAAATTATATAATACATATATTTTTACATTCAAATAACGTTGTAAGGATATTGTAAAGTTCTTTACAGATTTTTACCTCTTGTGGTAGTTTAAAATCACCTCCAGCCGTAATATGATTGATGTTTATGATATTAATTTCGAATTTATCTCATACAGTGTACTTTTATCGTGTACTGTGTAACATCATGTGCATAAAACGTACATGTGGGTACCTAACATAATTCTTTCTCTATACATGTAAGTTTCGATTAATAAAAAGCATACGTTTTTTACCGCGTCTGAATAAGCTTGCATTTGATTTATTGAAACCAAAACAAGAGTTTCAGAACGTGGACATTTATCATTGTCAAAAACAAACACAAAAACTTAGAACAATTTATCATTTCAACACGTACCTACCTAGATAACCAGGCTATCCACTACCTTCAGTGAGGAAATTTTAATCTTCTAAGAGTTAAAAAAAGTTATACCTTCTGGGCTGTGTACATTTATTTCTTCGCTTATGCGTACCACAAAAACCCTTATCACATAGAAACGATAAAATCGTATACTATTTCATTACAATTATTTTTGCTAAAACGAAACTTTAATTCAATCAAACATATTTTTTTCTCACAGATAATGGTAACTGTTCGAAAAACAGTTCTTTGTATAAATACAGAATAGTTAAATACCTGGAAGTTTCACCAATATTCTTTATTGCTCTCGACAATATTGTTTCGATCACACGTGATCATTATCATGAGTATCTTATTACTAACATAAATACTATACAAATCATAATTTATAATCTATTTAAAATGGGTGGAGAGGAAAATGTTTCTAATTGTAGCTGCTCGTTTATTAGATTGGTCGAACTGTACAAAGCTTTATTAATTTTAAGTGATTCTAATAATGATAATTTTCTACCTTTATTTACATTAATGTGTAGCACTTTTAAGTTGGCCAAATGTAGATTGTGTTCTAAAGTGATGCAATATAATAATGTTACTTAAATGTTCATTAATTCTAATGTCTATTGATCTGCCTGGTTGACCCACATATATGGCATTACAATATATACAAATTATTTCATAAATTCTGCTTTTTCGTCTAATGTTAATTTTTGGTTTAATACTTACCAGTAGATTTCTTAACGAACGACTACTACATACTACTAGTGTGATACCTAGCTTTGTAAAATAATTTTTGAATTGAGTACTGACGTTATAGATATAGTGTATGCTACAAAAATTGCTGTTTCTTGAAAATATGTTAAGACCGTCATTGAATAATAATTTAGTAACTTTTTTTATTTTTGACAGCATTTTATCTACAATATTTGCATTGTAGTTGTTTTTTACAAACATCTATTTGATGGTTGTAATTTCTTTCTCAAAAGTATCTTCAGACAAAAGTAAATTCACTAGTGGATCTGCAAAAGAGTTGAAAGATGTGAATCTAGTTTTTAAGGGATGGTTAGAATCAGCAGGTATCTAAAGTACCATTTTTTTCTGTTTCTATTGTAAATTTAATTTTTGTTTGTATGGAATTGATGTATTTAAGAAAAATGACGAATGGTCTACTAAAACCCGATCAAATAACGAAAATGTCATCGACATAGCGATAGTACGACTTTGTCATAAATTTAAGAACACAAAAGCTTGAATGTAATTAGCTATTTATTTAACTCATTTTTTTTGTAGTCATTATTAACAATAAGTTGTTTCTTTTCGGTAAGCATTTTAGGAAAAAAGACTCCCATAATCCTGTAAATGTTGAAGTTTTACATATTCATTAAACATTCAATCAAAAATGACCTTATAATCACAAATTTTACCACCATCTTATAATACTAACTTTATTATGATAAGACAGGATTTTAATGTTTATAGTTTAAAGTAATAATCTCATTAACCTGTTTATATATTTATTACCTACTTCAATGAAATGATTTAGTGCCCCAATAAAAACTAAACTATAGTGGACTACAGATGGTCAGTACCTACACAGGTTTCTGATTGATTAAATATAACAGCATTAGTATTTTTTAATCTTTAATTTATTATTAAATACTTTTATTATGCACATCTTAAGTAAGTAATTTTTACAATATTGTCGTTTATAAACGAACAACGAGCGATTTATTCTTAAAATACAAAAAGCAAAAGGCTTGCATGCAAGGTATTACCGGAAACATTCGTAATAATATAATGTTTCTCTAATTACGCGAATAATTAAGCAACAATTATATAAATTTTTCTACATAGCTATTCCTGCCATAACATGTACATAATATGGTTAGTAAATTGCACAGCAGGTAGTTGCGTAAAACAGATACAGCTGTACAGTTTAAACAACAAAATAAAAATGAGTAATAGGAGCACAGAGGCAAATATTTAAAAAAAAAAAAATACTAAATTTAAAATGCATTACAGTTAAATATAAGTTATGTAGGATGATACTGACAAAGTTTCTTTTAGTATTTTAAATAAATTTTCCCATTACCTGACACTCCTGTTAATTCTTTGTGAATATTTTCAAGTTAAAAAGTACGAGAACAAAGAAGCTCTAAAAATTTAATTTGAAATTTTGATTTCTGTAAATATAATACATTTTGATGATGCAATGTTCGGTTCAAATTCTTTAATAGCTAATGGGCTCCAAGTTTTAAATTTCAAATTCATTACTAGCTTAATTTTTGAGATTGAAATTTGAAATAACAGAAATTATATTTTTGGTCTACTCGATGAGCTCTAAATAATGACACCCCACATGCCAAGGCAAAAAATCTTTTTTGCTCCTTTTGACGTATGGGATCTCATATAATAAATAATTAAATGGAATTTTTTAGTAAATATTTGGTTTTGGGTCAAGATTCTGCATAATATACTATCCAATTTTTAGTATTGTGACCCATTTCGTTTAGGAGTTAGAAACTTGTGACATACTGACAAACGGACGGGCAGACAGTACCTTCGGGTACGGAACCCTAAAAATGTTAACAATTAAAATTTTCTTAAAGTAGCAATATCTTAATGAAAATCGGTATGTTGACTTAAATTTCAATAGAAACTAGTTTTTTTTTTCATAATTCAAAAATAAATACACACCTTGCCCTTGAGCTTTAACGGACCTCGTATATAACTAAGAAAATTGATATCTGGTAGTTGCATTTTCTGTTTACAGTCTTGCAGAACTTTTTATGAAGAATGATGTTTTTCCTAAAATTAATAATAAAATATATACATATACATACTATATAAGTAGGTACCGTTGAATTGTGTTATGACGAAACGAGATATAACAAACACTTGACTTTAAGAAATGAAATTTAAGAACAAAAATACATTTTTTAATTTGCCATAGGTAGTAATACAAATTTCAGGAACGAACAAAATTTTTACCCCATCAGGTTTGTTAACCGATTTCTACTGCAATTAAGCTTTGTGTGCATATCAAAATGAGAAATATCTTATTCCTATTTTCTGTTCAATTTATAGATTTCTTTATTAATTTAGTTAGTTGGTAGACAATTATTATATTTCGTAAAAAACCACAAGACAAATTAAACTAATTTTCCAGTGGTTTTATGCTTTAATTATTGTAATGAGAACAATTAAGAGTTAAGTACTATGCAGCAACAAAATAAAAATGCCATTTTTGATAATTTGCAAGCGATAACGAGATAATAGCCATAGTTGGTTCTCACACATTCACGCAGAAATCAGTAATTATTATTATACCCACCATTCGTAAAAGGAATGAACAATTTCCGCAACACTGCAATAAATTAATAAAGTTCTATTAGCATATAATTTAGTTATTAGCAGGAATCTATTCAAAAAAATGAAACTTTTTATAACACATTATTCGATTATTTTTCTTTCTTGAACAGCACGTCGTTACTAAATTCAGAAGTAAGTACTTAGGTACTACAGAAACGAATCAAATAATTAGCAGCTACGGGAAGAGTACGTGAGGATAAGGTGGATTTTGTGTTTGTTTTGAAAATATTTTGATTACATTAGATATAAAAATTGTATTGAGTAGGCAACTATCACGTGGGACGCATTTAATGTATAAATTGTTTAAAGTGTAAAACGAGGAATATGAGTTATAAATTACCACATAGCACAAATAGTGTATAAAACTTCATATTTTGGAACGAAACTAATACATAATAATAGTAAATAATTAAAGCAATTAATGGAATGGTTTGTCGATATTTACGTATTCACAGGAAACTGGGAATCAAACCACTGATAAACATGAAGAAAAACGGTATGCGTAGCGATCATATGCCTCCCCACCTTTTTCTGATTTTTACTTCTACTTGCTTTATTATTTTCACTCATTTCCGATATAATGTCATGATTATTCTAGATTCCCTCAACTTCTGAGTTTATCGTGATTGCGCTCAGTGCCCACTCCTGAATATTAGAAAGCTAGGGAATCTCCTGGTACCTACCTGATGCCAAAGTAGGGTGTGGAAACTACCTATCAGAGTACAGAGTATCGAACCAGTACCTGTCGTACGTCCACGGAAACCTTAGGGGAAAATGGCGAGTAGTTGGCATGTAAATGTGTCAATGCATCCAGCACAAACCACAATCATTTACAATAGCGAGCGTAAAGGAACCCCGACAAGCATTAAGGTACAGTATAGGGAGAACAGGTTATTGTCACCCTTAAACATGCCTAGCAAATGGCGCATTTGGTGTAGGGTTTGACCGTTTGACGAGGTCCGTTGTTATCAAGAATTATTGTCGTTATCTTGGCTTGAATCGAGACTAGAGTACCCACCAATGTAAAAGCCGAGACAAGATTTAAGGGAATCATGTCGACAATTTTTGAGATCTAAACATTATGTCAGGATTCTTGTCATAAAGTTTAATAAATACATAACAGGATACATTAAACTCTGATAATTAAACAAACAATTCTGGTTCTAACAAAAGCCTAGCATGGTGCATACTGCATAGCACTAAGAAATACATAAGTATCGTTTTAATTAATTCCTGAATGATTAACTCATCAAAATGATTAGCTCCATTTTTTAGATTTTTTTAAGCCCACAATTTTTATTTGAAACTTTTGTTTCCACAGTCAACAGTTTTTTCTATAATTAAAACAACACTGTGAATTAAATTCCTAAAGCATTAAAAATAAGTAATATTAAGGAAGTTCGTTATGTGTATTAATTAATTTTCCATGAATTAATTTATTTTGAGTAGTTGTGCGATGGTTGAACACCTACACTCAACGAAATTTCAATTCCAGTTACAATAACTTCCCTTAAAATACGGGGGTTGTGTTGAATGTTGCGGGTGTGTTGCTTGCCTAGTTTCTTCTAAGGAACACTTAACCCTCTTCGGAAAAACTTAATTTGCCGAAGTCGATATTTTTTATTGTGGAACAGCGAACGGTAATTTAATTCAAATCTGCACTTTTTAGGAACGAGCAAATACTAACGACTGGTGTGAATTTTTTATGCCTTTTTATTAATAATATGTACACTTAACTAACATTTAAAATTACTGTTACAAGATTGCCGATATTTTCTTTTACGATTAGTGTTTTTATAGGACTACGAACAACAACTTTCTTGTGATGACTGATACTGACTTACAACTCTGAAAAATACAAAGGGAGGATGCCGGGGGTGGAAGAGTGGTTAGTGGGTTATTTGACCTTAGGTTAATGTTAGTGACTAAATTGCAGGGTAGATGCATCTGGTACAAATGCCTGCCGAGGGACCCTAATAAAAGTAGGTACCAAAACAAATGCCTATTTCAAGTACAATCTTTTAACCATAGGAAATACCGTGCCTACTAGATGTTCTCTTTTCTAGGAAAAGAAATTGTTCTGAACTGCGCACCAACAGGTTGCATTAATTAAATTTTAAGCCTGTTTCCTTTTCACAAGTATATTATTAGAATTTGTCAGCATTCTATAAACGTAATAAGGCATCGTTTTGAAAGAGAAATTGGGCTTTTCTAATATAAATAACGTCTACCTATATAGAAATAGGCGATATGGGAATCTTTCTCGTTACTTAAATTATTACTTAAACTAGCTATGCCCGCGACTTCGTCCGCGTGGAATGGTGACTTTCGGCAGCATTTAAAATTTTTTCCTCTATATTTTTATTTTTTGGGCCGTAAGCCTTTTTGCCGACGTCATTACACAAAACTTTTCATTCCTTATTTTTGCCCCCTTTAGGGTAAACTTTTTACAAACTTTAAATGTCGTATTTATATCTAATCAAAAGCCTAAAAAATAAGTTTCAAGCCTTTAGCTTTATATCTACTTATCTATCTTTGTACCAAATTCTCATTTAAATCGGTTCAGGGAGTTTGGGGGTGATTGCGTAACACACAGACAGACAGAGTTACTATCGCATTTATAATATTATAGATTAATATAGTTTAATTATAGTTAATAATAGTTTATATAGCTTAGTATTCAACTACTTTTATTGATCCAAATAAACGAAACCTATAACTTTTTACACTTAATATTTTAATATTCTGCACGGAAAAAAAAGTATATTTAATGTGAATAAAATACACTTCATTCAAGAAAATCTTTGTTTCATATATACGCAAATAAATATTTTCTTGAATAAAGAGTTTAAAAGTTTTAATGGTAATCAAATGCTGCGTTTCATTTAAAAATATATAGTTTCAGTTAAATACAGCAATGTTTGAAGCAAAAAAAGAGTTTACTTACGAAAACCATAATATTTCTTCGTTAGAATAATGTATTCCTTTAAACAGAATATTCATCTACTGATTTCAACAATTTCGTTTTCTTAAAATAAGATTTGCGGGCTTGGAAAAAATAAAATTTTTCTTCAACACAAGAAACGGATGTTTCCATTTAAGATGGTACTTCTTCATAATAAACTCGATTAATATTTGAGTTTAAAGCGGTATATTTTTGTATTAAACATGAAACATTTTCATACCAAAATAACAAAAATTTGTTTGAAAATTTAATTTTTTCTTAATTTTTTATTTTTAACAATAAAGCAATTTTACAAATCAATGGAATGGTATATAAATAAGATGTGATTATTGTAGCATATCTTTATTGAACATAAAATAATAAAAAGGACAACGATACACACATGAACAATAGAATGAAAGGAACTAAAAAAAATTGCTTAAGACATTTTAGTGTTACGTATGATTCACCAGTAGGAAGTGTATGCATCATGACTGGAAAATGCGTCTTTTTATTTTTATCCATGATAAGAACTTTACTTCCATTTACTGATTCGACCTTATATAAGCTCTTTAATGTAACGTAGTGATTGCTCAAGTTTGCCATTTTGATAAGAAGTTGTTTAGTCCAAATGATTCCAGTAGCTGTAATATAAATTATTGTTTTTAATTTAAAATCAAAACTAGAATTCTTGGTTTATCGATCAAACGATTCTCATCATAAAACAATCAATAAACGATTTTCAAATAGCAGTAGGTAGTAGCCATTTTTTCTTTATCGAGAGAAAGCGCGCTTACAAATTTTGCTAAACTGTAGATACCTACTGCTATTTAAAAAACAGTTTTATTTTACTACTACTTCGTTGAGGATTCGTTGTGGATAAAATTGATTTGTAGATATTTATGTACCTATATACAGCAGATTACGTGATACAGAATGAATTAAAAACTTAATTCTAATATTGCGGCTCTATTACATATTTACCATGCAAAATTTTGCATTATTTCATACTTCTATTTTAAATATAATTAATAAATAAATTCGTAAAAATTAAGTATTTTAATGGGTACTTACTTGGAAATGCTTCTCCAAATTCTCCAAAGCCAATTTTATTTAAAAATTCTTCCATTTTATTATAAAAATATACCCCTGCTTTTTCAGAAAATTTTATTGTGCACCAACAACTCACTTTACACTGATAGTTTATTAACGTATGACGCAATATATTGAAAATCTAAACGGGAGACAAATATGGAGCTCATCAAAGCGTCATATGTTTGTACTAAATAAAATGTTCTTTAAAATGAAATGATAATGCTTTATCGAAAGCAGAACTGTTTTGTTTCGAAGAAGTGCTTTATCCAATCCAGTTTTCGGCTACTTGAATAGAATTAATATTTTATTGTTTCAAAACAGAAATGTTTTAAAATTAAGAAATTACTTTTTATTTAAACCATTCAAAAAGTTGTAGCAAAAGAAACATTTTCATTCCAAGTAGTTCCTTGACTTGTTTTAAGAACAGAGTTAGTCTTCGATCGAAACCTGTATAAATTTGTTTCAAAACAAAAATTCTTTCTTTAAATCAATTGCAGTAAATAAATAAAAGCGTTGAAGGAAATATTCTTGTTTTCTTAAAACAAAGCAAAACACTAAAAAGAAGTATTTATTTATTTAAAATGAGTAAATATCTTCAAAGCAATATATTTTCTTGTTTTAAAATAGTTTTTTTTCTGTGTGGGCCGAAAGCTTTTTAGACGACGTCATTACACAAAAACTTTCCCCGGCTAATTTTATCATCTTTAGGGTAAAATTTTTACAAACATTGAATGTCGTATTTATTTATATCTAATCAAAAGCATAAAAAATAAGTTTCGAGCTTCTATCTTTAAAAACTACGAAATTTCCGCACAAACTTTCCTATTTCAACCCCTTACAACCCTTTTTTCGCATTAAAAAGTAGCCTATGTCCTTTCTCAGACTCTAGACTATCTCTGTACCAAATTTCATTCAAATCGGTTCAGTAAATTTTAGGCGAGATTGTGTAGCATACAAACCGAGTTACTTTTGCATTTATGATATTCCGCGAATTCACTTCAATCGATTTTCCCATGGGAATAAGATATTTTCCCGCAGTAAAACGTAACCTATGTGTTAATCCAGGGTGTCAGCTAACTCCGTACCAAATTTTATTAAAATCGCTCCAGCCGTTTAGACGTGAAGAAGTAACAAACATACACACTCACACACTCACAAACTTTCCTTTATAATATTAGTGTGATTATCCTGTCAATGCTACATTTAAGATGAATGGAAAAAAGGGCTACAAAAACAAAGGTGGATAAATAATTTCACTGGAAGAATGTTAGACATCGATCACGTAGAAGCATATGTGACATAAAACGAACTGTTTCAGAACGGACCACGGACAGTGCAACCTTCTGCTATTTAAATTTGGTTCGGTTCCGAGTAAAGTGAAGTTTACGGTTGTGGTGGTGAAAATGGCAGCATCAGAACTTTTAGATATAAAAGCAGGGTTGAGAATATTATACATTCATTATGTTCCAGAATAGAAAATCAGTAGTATTACCTATAGAAACGATAACCAAGTTCTTAGTGCCTTACTTGGTGATCTATCAGGCAAGTTTAAGGTCGATTCATGCTTATAGTAGGTCAGGTCACGATCTGATCAAGATTTTATTATGGTCAGATCAAATGTGTCACTGTTCGCATTATACAAGCTGTCTCAGAATTTCACGTACATGGAACAAACGCAAGTTCCTGAGAGTCGTGTTTGTAGAACACGTATTTTTAGAATTATTATATAACTAACTATTTATTGTTTTATCTTTATACTGTTTTTAACTATTAATAATAATTTATAGTAATAATATACATATGTGATTTGTGAAATGAACTTTTTGTGGACTTATGTATCTCACACCACGCCGATTTGATAACAATATACTGTGCAAAAAAGAAAAACACAAACCGGAGCCGAAACGATGGTGTAGGTTTTGTACTAATAAATTATTTACCCCCTATACAACTCTGAAGTTATTTCCGATTGATTTATACTTCAAAAAGTAGTCCCCTTTAGACATTTCTGTGGGTCAATCTTTAAATAATTGTAATAAATTAAAAAAAAAAATTTTTTTTTACCTTCTTACGAATAAACGAATAACTTTTGTATGTAATACATGTGGTTAAATAAATTTATTTGTACGGTCGCATCTCTTGTATGTTTGTGCTACTTCAACCAAGTTAAGAGCTAGAAATAAAATTTGTATTTAAGTGAAATAACATTCAAAGAGATTTAACCTTATTAATTATTAAAAAATAAAAATTTTCGCTGTGCTTACATTAAAAAAGTAGGCGAAGCAGATGTCTGTATAAAAAGCTTTTAAGTGGTGGCCAGGATATTACCTCTTTAATTATATTTTCATTATTTGAGCTATTGCCGAATTTTTAGTTATTATATTATGTTAAAGTAAAATTTCCGGCACTTTCCTTGCCTAAAGTTGGTTCACGTTTCACTGTAGTTTAAAATATTGAAACACTGATCCCCATTAATTTTAAACGACAAGATAAAAGTCTACCTCCATAAAAGTGATGATTACTTTAAAAACTTTTTAAGAAAAAGTCATATTTAATATACACTTTTAGATCGCCTTAATTGTAGGGATGGGTCTTCAAGAAGAAATTAAATATTTAGAAAGTACTGCTTTTAAAAAAATTACGGTATATTCTCCATTTATATGAAATAAGTAAAATTACTTACACATAGGTAAGTGTGAGACAAATAAAAAAAATTGAACATGTAAGTACCTACGGTAGATTTATTTTACCTACGATTTTCAACATTTGTATGAAAACTTTATTAAATTCGACACGCTCTGATTAATATCCACGTTGTTCATAAATTACGAACATTTTAATTGATTTTCGGTGAAACTTGTTACATTAATATTTTATTAAACTGAGAAAAGAACGAGAAAAGCCACATACCTACTCATAAAAACTAAAACATTGTAATTGCGATATCCGTTTCATATAACGAACGTTGTAATTTAGATTCGTAAGTTCTTAATTTCAACTTTCTCTTAATTATACAAATTTGTACAGAATTGTTAACGACTCAGGTTCTAAATTAAGCTGTTTAGGGAACTATTAACATTTAAATAATATTAAAATAAACAAATTTTTCATCCGCAACTAAACCAAAAAGTACAAATACAAATGACACCTAACAAGTTGAGATAGTAATTCAAATTAACAACTCTAATTATTGGGCCGAGCCGAATAGAAACTCGATAATAACTTAAGAAAAGGTTACGAAAACGCAAAGGGGCGAATTGAAACCCGGGCGATCCAAGTTATGCTTTTGATTTAAGTGATTCCCATTTAAGTTATTATTGTAATATTAGAGACCAAGTAAAATAATTATTATTAAGATAAATAAACATTAAGGTGTTGTTTCAAGACGCTACTAATAATAGATATTACCACTTCTTTCAAAGTCTTCTCGTTACCTTCACTCTCACCCTGGACACCACCCAACCCCCAAACCATTCCTCGAATCGCCCAATCCTTACCTTACCTTTAATCCGTAATCCTAACTTTACACTCAAGCCGAACCCCAATCCGCAGCACATTTTCACTCCCAAGCCCCAAACACGTCTTTTTGCATTAACATCCTTTAATCTTACTTACAATCTGTCCTCACTCTTAGTTCTTATTAAGGTACATTTTTTAAATTTGACCCCCCATGTGTCTGATCCACATACCGCCGCTGGTTAAAACCTAAATTAAATTATAAAATTTGTAGGAGTATATGACTAACAGAAGCACTTTGAGCACAATCCAGCTCGAGTCCACTATTCAAAAATATATAATAGATCATCGTCTACCTAAGGTCGTCAGGCCAAAGGTTGATTGGACACACACCTCCAATTTTTCCTATCTTGTAAAAATTTTGCAAATCCTTAAAGTTACAACACCTCACATATTTCTTTACATACGAACCTTTACCCTTCTATACATATTACTTAGCAGTGAAGCAATAATAAGGGGTTGTATAATGTATTCCCACCCAATAATCACATACCTAAAACGGTGCAGAAGATTACCTCTAGTTGGGCAAAGAGTATGGGTTATAGGTTGGAAATAACTTATACATCCCTTTATTATTGTTTGACTGCTGACTGGCTAAGGATTTAGGAGAAGAAAAACCTAATAGGTTTTTACACTTCTTACTCCTGTTCCTCTTTCCAATATGTCTCCAACTATTCCCTCATTTCTGAAAAGGAGTCCTATCAATAAAGCACAACTTTCTAAAACAACAATAAATTTCCTACTTTACCCTTACATTCAATCATTTTCTTTTTATATTAATCTACATGATAGATTTCCTAAGGAACCAATTAATAGTTTTCCATTAATAAAGGACTCTATAAAGAGTGAAATATGATTTATTTTTCAATAGCTATAAAATATCTAGTGATACGTAAATATCAAATTTAAAAAAAATAGTCGACACTAATAAAGGCATCTGAACGTAAGTTGTGGAGTGATTTCATCAAAATATAGTAAGTAAATGAGGCATTTATGCCGGATGTTGAACGTCGTAACCGTAATTTAAGTTTCTTTGTAAGAGGTCAAGTAAATGACCCATTCATAGAGACGGTAATTAACTCCAAAGATGCGAAGACCACTTGATTATAATAGTGTTAACTTACATTTCGTATTTAAAGCCATTCATTCACCTTTGAACTTCTCAAAACTATTGCCTAAACTCTAATAATAAAAGCGTTTTTCTCTGTATATGTAACTGACGATTAATTTATGATCAAAACATATTCATTCCAAAACTGGCGATCACAGACTAAATGTACGGATATCGAACATCGTGCAATATAAATTCCAAGATACCATTTTTGTAAAACAGATAACCGTTTACAATTCCTATAAATTTCCTTTATAGATACAACTTAAATTGTCATACTATTTTTGTCATTTGGTTTAATTATACTGTCCTTTCGTTTGTCATATCGTTAAAAGGATATGATACCGAATTGCCTTTTACAGAACATCATATGCAAATTTAAAAAATGAGTGACTAGTTTGTAGAACATTAATAATTGCTGGGTATTAATCATAGACTTTTTATACTGGAGGTCACAAAATTGTCAAAAATTTATGCGATTCAAAATTACATATGCCCATAACAAATGTTGTAGACATGACATGTTACAAGGCAAGGAATGATAATTATAATTCAATCAAAATCAAACATTTTACACTATTTAGAGAAATGCACTATAGACTTGGACAATCATTAAATAATGTAGCGACCAGCGACACAGTACGTGTGTGCGATAACAATTTGTGGCATGTACTTGTTATCGCTAACATGCTTACGGCGTAAACACCGCACACGGTACTTTTCGTGTTATCAACTTACAAGATGTAAATCATTCTCCGGCGACAAGTAACAAGTTCAATTCTGGAATAATCGAGGACTTTCTAATAATTACTCATCATTCGGGAATACTCAGGATTTCTTCCGGTGGCAACGTGTTCAAAGTTCGAAAGGTGTATATATAGTGATCATCTTTGGACCGAAAGACAGTTAGTTGAAAAACGCATCAGTGCGCGAATTAAAACCGATAATAGACAAAGTGATATAAATAAATTGTAATATAAATAAGTGAATTGTTGTGATATAAATGGTAGTTCTAAGTTAGTGTTTAAGTGTTATAAATAGTGTTACATAAATAATCGTTTAAATAAATACTCTCACTAGAAAATTCGTTACAATAATATACTTATCACACAAAAAGTTACTCAAATGTTTTTGTTTCAACGTCTTCGAAATTACAAACGGTAGTCTTTAATTTTTTTGTGTTGTGGGATTTAAATTAACTGTATGATATAACTATATATAACTCTTTGCCGAATGAAAGTCAGATTACAGATATATAAACGACAGTTCGAAGTTGTTTTTTATCGGTTTCCTAAAGAGGCAGTTACGGAACCTTAATCTTTTTCTCGATATATCCCTTGAAGTTGGAACAACTTAACCTTTGAATAAGTACTCTGTAAACATCGTTAAACGTATACTTGCAGGAAGGAAGTTGAGTAGTCTTCTAAAGGCCAATACGGTATACGAACTTTTCCTTAAAGCTTTACACGTTATAAATTATTTATTTCCCAAAATGTTAATTATTAAGTGAAGAAGCTATATAAAGCACAGTCACAAAGTTAAAGAGGGCAGAAAAGGATTCCTAATTACCATCTGTTGGAGATATTATCAAAATACCTCGATATTTTCCTAAATGTGATTTACTATAATTATTATGATAGTATATAAATGTGAAATAAAAAGGTGTATAGTTTTTACTATTTATTGATAATGCAAAACGATGTTGTTTTATACAAATGTTAAGGCAGACTAGATACTGGAAAACTTAAATCTATCGATATTTATAATAATAACTCATACATAAGGGGGGAAAGAGGGCGAATAACAAGTAACAGTAGGTAGAGGGTGAAAATAGTTTTGAATGTTGAGAGCGAATGGCGATTGTAAATTTTAAGAATGCTGAATTGGAAGGAGGAGAACGTAGTAAGGGTAGTTAGTCACGAGGACACAAATGGTGTAGTCAGCAAGAATAATATGCGTACGCGGAAACCTCCTGATCTGATGGCGTGATGTGACTTATTGCATCCATTTGTGCATTTTTACTTATTGGTAAGTTATAAATATATGTGCAAACGACATCCTTTTGTCTTTCTTTTGAATAAACTAAGTAATTAACGCACATCGTGTATCGTTATTTAGAATTCAGAAGTTTGAACCGTATTCTTGTTTTGGGAATAATTTTATAAAAGTAATAACCAAAAATAGTGCATATAATAATAAATTAAGTTAATTAATAAATAAATAAAAAATTTAAAAAAAAAGACTAATTCCCAAACTCGAAACGTAACTAGTTGTCGTAATAAAAGTAAAATTTAAGTATGTTTCTACCAGGTAAAGTATTGAACATCATCCTTTACGAAAATGATAAAGTAGTTAGAGGTGAAGACGGGTATAAGTATTCTCTGTTATTTAACTTAAAATGGAGCAAAGTAAATATACTCGAAATAATATTTTTAAATTGAAAGTTTCACTAGAAACTTGGCACAGATGACGCTACCATCGCATCAGTACATAACGTCGAGAAAAGGATCATCGAAAGAGGGAAAAAGTTCATTAAAAAAAACTATTTTTTAAAAACCTCGCTGATTTAGAGGAAACAATAAGTAAAGTAAATGAGGGGGGAATAGTGATAGGAAGGAAAAAGATATGGACAATATCGTACACGGATGATATAGCGTTAATTGAGACAAGTTGGGATGCAATGAAGATGAGAAATAAATTGGAAAAATATTTGGAGAAGAAATGGTTGCAGTTGAATGGTGAAAAAAACTAAAATAATAGTTTTTGGGGTAGTAAGAGGTAGGAAAAGAATAGAGAAAGAGGAATTGAGATGGAAGGGGAACGTGATAAAAAGGATTAAAAAATGCAACTACTTGGGGTACATGCTGACAGAAAACAATAAAGACGATGTGCACATATTTAACCAAGCAGCTAAAGCAAATGCGTTGCTGGGGAGAATATGAAGAATAGGACAAAAATTGTGCAAAAATAACTGGGAAAGAAGGGTGGTGCTATGTAAAACGTCAGTAACAAGTATAGTTTTATATGGAGTTGAGATATGGGGATGGAAAGAGTATAGAATAGTAGAAAATATTTATAAAAGGTATATAAAATGGGTGTTGCGCTTAGAAAGAAGTACTCCAGACTACATTTTATGAAGGGAAACAAAATGTGGGAAAATGATGGAAGATACAAGAAGAAGGGTTGTAAAATATGAAGAAAAATTGGAGGAATTACAGGAAGGGGACTTAAGAAAAGAGATATGGAAGAAAAAAATATTGGGGATCGGGAAAAAAAATAAATATGATGTGGAAAGGGATAAGACCTTAACAGAAATGGCAATAAGTAAAAAACAAATGGAGGAGTGGAGAGGAAAGGGATTTAATGTTAGTAGGATCGTGGGGAAAAGATGTAATGAAATAGTAAGAGGTGAGGATTTGAGAAAAATATGGAAATCAAGATACGCGAAAGGTATGAGGGAGTTTATATGGGTAGAATGGCAAGGGGATGAGGTGCCGGGGTATCTAAAAGAAGGAAAAAATATAGAGATAATAGCTAGATTCAGAATGGGAATGAGTGTAATGAGAATAAGTTTTGGATGGAAGAAAGTAAGAGATTGTGTAGAGTATGTGGAGAAAAGAGTATTGTAAGAAGTAACGGGGAAGAATGAGAAGGAGGAACTTGGAAGGATAATAAATGCGGATGGTAGGGGGAAGGAAAGATACAGGAAAAATGATTATAATGGAAAAGGAAGAGAAGTGCTTAGTTTAAATATATAACGCTAAAATTTTTGTAAGTTTGGAGAATAAAATATGTTTCTTTTGTTTTTGTTATTGTTTTTGTGTGTGGAGATGTAGATATAAGTTTTTTGTTTCAATTAAGCTCTTACTACTACTTCAAAGGTACATACATACATTAACCATTAAATATAATAAAATGGCTCTAAAAACAAAATCTTGAAATTTTATGACTGAATTATTAGAAATTTTACCCACCTCCTTTTTTTATTTTTGTGTGACAATTGTCATTGCAAATGTATGAAATTGGTTTGAACAATGTGCAAATGAAGAAATAAATTAATATTTCATATATCACTTTAGTACACACGTTTTAATATCATACTTTTTTTAAAATTAATTGTACTAATGACTCGACATATTGCCAAATTTCTTCAAAGTGGTGGCTCAAGCAGTAAAATTTTCAAAAGATTTATTAGCTTATTTGGATTTCAAAAAAGGGAAGATTCGAATTAAATTGTATTATAAGTAATCTTAAACTGTACTGAATTCGACATCGGCTCAAACTAAAGAAGAGTATTCATAAGACAAAAATAATCTTTACTTTGAATTATAAACAATCCGACTTCTTCTCAATCTCACAATCTTTCGCTGTTTTACTACGGAGTACACACTCAACACAACAATCCTATTTTTTTTAATTTGGTAGAGTAGGAGGTACCATAAAAACCATTAGCCAACGTTTTAGCTTCGGATTTTTCAGAAACTTTCAAAAAGTCGAATCGGCATTTGCGTAACTATCATTATTATATGGTCACCAGTCACTAAGCCAAAGACTGGTTCACCTTCTGAACTAATTTTAAATAATAACGTAATTCAGGTCTTCTTAGTCTCCTTTTTACTCAGGCTTCTGCTTTTAGTAGGACATTAACAAGCCCTAATGTTTCAGAATATTTCTTATAATTTCTACTAACCTATTTCAATTTTTTCTTTTTTTAAATTTTCCTAGTCTTTCCAATAACTTCTCAGATCCAACTTTTTCTATTCACGGTATTTCTATCATGTTCCTATTCTCTGTTTTGTGACGTTACCTTTGCAATACTTTATATTAAAAGGAATTACGGAAAAGTTCAAGTAGAAATATTTCAGAATTTCATGATCCTTAACCTCGGGGACGGTAAACAATTCCGGTTACTCCTTAGAAAAAGTTTGAGCATAAGCTTCACATCTTGACGTTTTTGCAATTTAATTAGCTCATGAGGTTTTGAAATGCCTATAACAATGTTATTTTGAACTAGAGAAAGGTACACAATAGGTTAACAAAAAAAATTATAAACAGTAATGTTTACTGTGTGTACGTACAATAATCTTTTGTCGCCCTTTATAAGTTTATCTGCCAAAGACAACATTATACCTAGTTCACAAAAAGTATTGATTACTTTGCCTTGAGTTTGCAATGAATCATGAGTTTTTCTTGAGTGAAACTTTTTTAGCCACCGAGTCTTTATTTTATACATTAGCAACTGTCTAGTGGAAGATTTGTTTACACAATTAAGTAATAGGTCCATTTGGAGGCTATTTATGCTGAAATACAAACTTGCGAAAGGGCTTTTATCGTGAAAATCCCACGTAGTCTCAATAGAAGACAGGGTTGCCAAATTGCGCGTAGACGTCGAACTTTTGTTGCAGATGCCGGATTTCGAAGCTAATTAACATTCTGCGGAAATGAAAAGCTCTGGAGAATACACAACCAAATTTACGCAATGCTAAGGATTTGTATATTTGTGTATGAATTATCTATTATGTATGTAAAGTAGATGGGTAAGTACGTGACACAACGCGAATCTGCCAGCAGGTACACACACAGTTCAGAATTACAAAGCGTAAAACCCTTTTCCAGACCACACAATCAGTAATGCAATTTAATGAAATATGAATTTAATCATTAATAACAGTAACGGTACCTAGGGCTCCCCTCTAATTCTAAAGACGAAGTCAGTCAAAACTTTAAATTCTACGTTCGACGATTCTATCTATTAAATAAATAATTAATTAATGGTCATATTAAATCATATAGCTATATTAATATCATAAGAAACTAAAATATAATAAAGTGAAATATAGGTAAAAGAAATTCACCCTTAAATACCATATTTTTTCAAAAAGTAGGCGGAACTCATGCCCTTTTCAATAAGAAAATGTAGTAAGTACTCATACAGGGGCTCTTTAATTATTATTTTCTTTAATTAAATGCAGTATTATTTACAAAAATATTCCCCATTGTTATACAAGTTTACGGCAATAAATAGTAACCAAATTACCAATATGAATGTATGACACGTTACCAAAAAAGTATTCGTCCAGTACTATTGTTCAATTTCCGTTTATTTTTTCTGGGCCTCGTTTTTCTTTGTTTTCGAGTTTTTGATGATCCAACATATTTCACATTCGCATTTCCCAAGACATTTTGCGCACCTGGTTACCTAATCTGCGTCAATTCCTTTTTATAACCTTATCGCGTCGCCAGTGAAAATGTTTATTTTTTTGTTTATTTATTCATAGCGTAAATGATGTCCCCCATAAAAGGTTTGAATACCAACATTAAAAAGAATGCATGCCATATTCTGATACACGTTTCATTCGGCCAATTCACGATCAACCCTCAACAACTTCAGAATTACATTGTATTCAGTAGATTGTCGGTAAAAGATATTTTTATTACTCTAAGATTCGGTTGTGCACCCAATGGAAACTAGTAAATACGATAAAAAATCAACAATTTAACTGAATAAACAGAAAAATCCAAAATACGAAGCAATCGGAAATATTTCTACACAATCTTGTAAGTTTGTTGGTATTTTTGATACATTTGATAGCATCAATTTTATACATAAGTAAAATTTCAGTCAATGGTGTGAGCTACTTTTCTTTCACTACTTTGAACTAATTAGTGAGATTTGGTAATATGTGAAGGGTTTTACCCCATTTCCCTCTCTGTAAAGGGTTGCTATTGAAAAAGAGGGGGAAAATTACAATAATTCTTTTATTAAATGCTTGCTATGAGATTTTTAACTACCTCTATGATTTTAAATAATATTCGAAGAGATTTTGCTAGATCTTTTCCAATTTTAAGCTCACGTAATTAAAAATATCGTCTTTCAGAAATTCATAATAATTGAGAAAGGTGACTGCTTCACTGTTACATATTTTAATCACTGAAAATTAATTACAGTGATCGAAGCAATTGGTAATGTTCGATTATACAATAGCATACACTCAGATAATTGCTAATAGACTTAACACTATCAAAGCTCTCATTAGCAATACCATTACAGGGAGTATCTCGCATGATAGCTGATCAAAGAACATGTTATTTAGAGAGATCTTCAAAAGTTTTTACGTTGTTCATAACATAAATTTACATTTGATATATTCTGATAATAGAAGATGAAGTGGCTGACAGTAAGATAGGTAACAGAAGCAGCAGAGGATAATAACAAGATACGAAAGTAAAGGGTATTCTAGAATTACGGTTCGGGTTGATGACTTCAGTTAATGCATTTGGGTCTATATTATTATTACTGGAACTACAGAACTCTGTAAACAACTTGGGGTTGCACCTCGGAGACATAAAAGCGATTTACACCTCGGAGTCTTTACAGTGAATGACGGAATGAGTGCAGAACTGGCTGTTGACTGATATTTATACTGTGGAACGGTGAGGGTGGCGAGGTGAAATCGTCAACCTTTTATTAGAGCGTTTGGGAACTACGCCGCAGCACAATCTCCCCACGCCCACCACTTAACAGTATAAATACCAGTGAATAGCCAGCTTTAAATCGTCCTTCTCCACATCGAGCTTTCGAATCGAGCAGATCTCCTGACAGTAGCAGTCAACCAACAGTCAACCTCACCAGCAGCAGCCGGTAGATCCTGAGCGACTTCCAAGCGACCAGTGGCGTTTTCACTTCAATTCCACAACAGGTGTAAAGAGTAAGACCAATTATATTTTACGCCTTAACCGACATTCATAGGGACGGAGTACGCAAAGTCCCTTTGAATTAACACCAATCCTTCCTACAAAAACCTAACAAACTAATCACACTCACGTGCATTAAACCTATACACTGACATATCAGACACCTTAGTTTCAATTCTAATTCTAATTTACTTCTTCAAGGTCACACCAGACGTATAAATTTCGATAGTTGAATTTCTACTCACCTCTTCAAGGACACCGCTTAAATTTAATAAATTATAAATTTTAATTTCAATCTCTCCTTAATTTAAAAAGAAAAAACTTTAATTTAGTTGCCATTTAATATGCAACGCAAGATGGCCGTCACACCTTCGACCTTCAAACGCCCTGCCTCCGAATCGCCGATCGAAGACCAGCCCTTCAAGGCTGTTAATCGTAGGCGCACTCGGTCCTTCGACTCCCAATATACCTCTCCTCCAACTTGTCCTAGGACCCCAACCAATTCTTTACCCAATTCTCCTTCCCGTTCCAACTCCCGTCCTATATTCGAAGCACTGCTCTCGAATATTTCCGATAAGTACGCCAACCAAAAGAACCTTTACTCCCTGTTAAAATCGATCCCTACGCTCCTGTTCCTTTCACTAACCGTTTTCCGAGGTAATAAGGCTCTTATTACCTCAAAAGACCCCGATTTATTAAAGAAACTCTCTCCCTTTCGTTCCCTGTTGTCCAATAAAGTCACAATTCAATCCAACCAACCTTCGGCACGTTCCAAATCCCAATGCAACCGACATCCTATCCGCACTCCAATCCCAAAACATCCTAGTTAAGAACGCCTGGCACATTAAGTCCAGGCAAACAGGGCAGGACACGTCCCTTTTCCGTGTCATCTCAAACTGCCTTAAATCAATTGATAGGCTCCTTTCTAAAGGTTTTTCGATGTTCTCCAAAACGTACCGCTGTGTCCCTTCCTAATCACCAGGCCCTCAGCCTTTACAATGTGGCAAATGCTTCACATTTGGCCACAACACAGCGTCCTGCATTCAAAAAGAACCGCTTTGCTACCGCTGCGGCGCGAAACATCCTTCTTCCTCTTGCACCACTTCTACTCCTTCCTGATTCAACTGCAAGGGCAAGCACCTTGCATTCGATTCAAAATGTCCTAATCGTCCTTCTCCAAAAACCCTAACTCCTTCCAAAATTGCACCCGTCAAGTGCGTCGACGTCCTCGCCGATGACATGTCGGAAGACGAGTCATCGCATTCCTCATCCGTTTCCTCCTCTGATGCTCCCGAACCTGAACGTTTCAGGATCGAAGACGCCATCCGATTCACCTTCCTCTGCCTTCAATCCCTCACCCACAACACCAAACTCGTCGAAGACGTAGTTTCCCGACACTCTTCCCAATTTTTCCGGCGTAGTTTCCTACGTCCAGAAAGGAAACAAAGTCCACATCTCCATTACCAGACTTCCACCTCAACCTCGTTCCTAATTCCAAACTTTACAACCAAACCGTCGATGGCTCATTCCCGTTAGCATATTAAATGGACATTATTAAAATTAGCACAGTTAATGCATGCAGCTGGAAGCGCAAGAAAAATCACATCGCGAACACATTACACACCGATTCAATACACATTCTCGAAACTTTGAGTAAACCGGCCGAAAAATTCCACATCTCGCGCTACAAAATATTCAGAACCGACAAAAATGCCACCAAAAGAGGAACATCTCTTTTAATTCATAATACAATCGCTTCCAGCCTTTTCCAAATACCCCAACAGTTTCGAGACATAGACGTATGCGCGGCCATAATTCACACTAGACACGGAGATATCACAATCTTTTCATATTATAATCGTCCTTCAGACACTCTTCCCTTAGATTTCCTAACCTACATTTCCAACCTTCCAAGAGCCATAGTTCTAGGAGACTTCAACTCAAGGCATACTTCTTTCGGAGACAATCACACCAACGCCAACGGCAGAATTCTCGCGAATGCCCTTCTCTCCCTTAACCTGTTCCGTGTTAGAAACAGCAATCGTACACTAATTCATTCCAGAGGATCTTCAATCCCAAATCATATAATCTGCACCGACCGATTAGCACACCTTTTCGCGAACGCATGTCACATAGGCACTTCTATCACTAGCGACCATCAAACACTATCCACCACCCTATACATTCAAACACAAAAAATAACACAACCAGATTATAAAGAAATACGCGATTATAAAAACATCGACTTCAACATACTCCGGGAACACATAACAAACGCGAAACTAACCGCAATAACTATACACGACACCGCCGATATTGATAACGCGATCGAAACGTACACGAGATCCATTCAAAACGCGATCAACGACACGGTACCATTAAAACGCGTATACATCGGTAGAAAACCTCTCCCACCGGATATCGTAAAACAAATTAAAAGAAAACGTGAACTTTACAGGCTCTACACGCGCACACGAGATCCACTTGTCAAAACTGAGTGGAACAGACTAAACGCTCTAGTCCGTCTCAACATCAACAAACACCACGAGAAAAGATGGCACGATACTTGTTCGAAATTAAACTATCGCGACGGTTCGAAATTTTGGAACAAATTTAAAACGTTAACCGGTCAAAAGACAGCCCCTGTTAGCCACCTTGTCGTCGACAACAAAATTTGTAACACACCTTCGCGGACACTATCGAATCCCTGCACACAACATACACGGCTCAACATCATAACGCGGTACACATCGCGATGGTAAACCGTCAAACCACACGCGCACTTCAAGCAGCGCATCACACTCCACACCACATCCTACGCGAAATAACACGGACGACATTGTCAATACTTTCGCGAAGCTTAAAAATAACTCACCAGGTGAAGACAGCATCACCAATAAGATAATTAAAAATCTTCCGCCATCCGCAATTGAATATTTATGTAACATCTATAACGGCGTACTTAACACAAGTTATTACCCCTCATCGTGGAAAAGCGCGAACGTCATTATGATTCCGAAACCCGGCAAAGACGCGAAATCTTACCGCCCTATCTCCCTAGTAAACAACACCGGCAAAATCTTAGAACGAATCATCTCGGCCCGTCTATCCGAACACTGCGAAACCAACAACATCATCCCTAATTCCCAAACTGGGTTCCTAAAGGGGTTCTCTCCCCTTGACTCAGTCCTTAAACTTCAAACTGAAGCAATCTCTCAAATGAACACTGGCGGTTGCACTCTAGCAATCGCACTAGACTTCGAAAGAGCGTTCGATACAGTCTGGCATAATGGCCTTCTGTACAAATTGCTTCAAATTAACCTTCCTCCTTTCTTTGTCAAATTAATCCACTCCTTCTTAACAAACAGGTCCTCCAAGATCAAAATTGGTAACGCATTATCTCGCACGTTTACTCTTAATGCAGGGGTCCCTCAGGGCACAGTTCTAGCCCCGCTTCTTTATAACATCTTCTGTTACGACCTGCCTCAACCAATTGAAAACTCCATCAGTCTGTGCCAATATGCCGACGACACGGCATATTGAGCCAACGGGCCTTCCTCAGACTCCTGCAACAATAACCTAAAGCGTCAAATCAAACTCCTAGAAAAGTGGCTTAATAAATGGCGATTAAAACCAAATCCCGACAAGACGCAATTGATCTTATTCACTCACCCCAGGCTCACACGCAAACCCGCACTCTCACGCGAAAACATAAATATCAAAATTTTCAACACACGCGTACACCCACAGAAACACATAAAATATCTCGGCATAACACTCACCCACACTATGAATCCTTATAAAGATCTAGCAATCACACTCGACAGAATTCGAAAACGGGCGAATCTTCTTTCGCTAGTAAACGGCCGCATACAATCGTGTAACACAGAAACACTTCTTCATACATATAAAACCTTCGTTAGGCCACTTATAGATTTTCGGGCAACCTCTCTAACCACCATCTCAAACAGTCAGCTTCAGGATATCCTCGCCTCCGAAAGAGGAATATTAAGAAAAATCGCCAGACTTGGAAGGTTCTTCCCATCGGACATTCTCTATAACTATGCAGAACGAACAAAATAGCTCAAACCCCAACGCCAAAACACGACACTTTAGTTGTCCGAAGCACTTTTCGGTAACAAAGTTACCTTTTTCAGGGACTGAAGTGAACTAAACCTAAAAGAGAACTTATCCTAATATATACTGAAAGTTGTTAAGGTTCAGTGAACATGGTTCAGCAGCAATGGTGATGATGTTCAATGGACATTGACAATAACAAAAGATGATAATTAAACTAAACTAAATAGCGGCGATCCAGGGATAGGACCCTTGTCATTGTTAAGTAAAATTTGGTTATTTTTACAAATGTATAAACTTTCAAAACTATCTAGTAGACAATTATTCCTAACTTCCTTAACTAATTTAAGATTATTAATATTAATATTATGTTCTTCAGTAAGAATATGTTGGGCAACACTAGATTTTTCGGCTCTACCAAACCGTGCATGAGCTAAGTGCTCCTTGAACCTAGTTTGGATCGAGCGTCTAGTTTGTCCATTATATTTTTTACTACAGTCATTACAGCTAATTTTATATATCCCCGACTTTTCTAAGAAAGGAATTTTATCCTTGGGGTTACCGAGGAGAGTTTGAAGGGAGTTACCACTTGAACTGTAGGCAATGCGAAAACCAAGTTTACGAAAAATGCCTTCGAATCCTCGAGTAAATCTTGGCTCGTATGGCATAGTAATAAACTTGGTCTTACTGGTGTCTGTTTGAAAAGTCGAAGATCTTGAAACAGAATTCTTAAATTTAATCTTATTAACTAATTTATCAATGATGTTACTATTGTAACCATTGTCAATCGCAATTTTCTTAATTGTACAGAGTTCCTTGTGATATCTACTTTTACTAAGAGGAAAACTAAGCAATCTATGTACAAGGAAATTAAAACTAGCCATTTTATGTTGAACACAATGATTAGAGTCGTTGGTTATAAATCTAGAGGTATTAGTGGGTTTTCTATAGATATCAAATTCTAAAGAATTCCCATTTCTTATAACCAGCGCATCTAAAAATGGTAGTTTGCCATCTTTCTCCAATTCAACAGTAAATTTGACCGAACCGAAACGTGAATTTAAAACGTCAAGAAAGTCTTGGAGACTTCTGGAGCTCAAATCGAAGATAGCGAAAATGTCGTCCACGTATCTAAGCCATATTCGAGGAAAAAACTTTAGGTGGCTAAGGTCACACAACAACCGCCAAAGTTTTTCCAGTCTTCATTCGTAATGGCTTCCCGGTCATCGGATTTAAACAGGTATCATAAACTTAGTTGTAAGATTAGATTAATTAGTGCAGATATCCAATTCTTAAAAACCTGTAAACGTAACTCTCGTTTTCCAGATTTTATGAATATTAAAGTTTCAAGTAATTGTAAAGTTATTGATAAAATAACCACTTTTGCTAAGCGTAAATGGCTTGATTTAGAATTGGATTTCTTGTACTCTAAACGTAGTCTACTTGAATTAGAGGCGTATAGCTTATTTAAGTCTTTAACTTATAAATTAAGTAATTCGGAATTCGTACAATGGAGTGAGTTTCAAAGGAAGATGTTCTTATCTATAGATTGTAAATTTCATAAAAAGGTGAACATTCACCGAAAGAAGTTACGTAAGTTAGGTATATACTCTAAACCACTTCCTAAGAAAGTCGAAAACATTGTAGAAAATCTCTCATCTCAAGTTTTTGATAATGCTGAGATTAATTTGATCAATAAAGGTTTAAAGTTTGCTTTGCCTTCTCCTGCTATGGCCTTGGAGAACGTTGTAGCGCATGTTGAGAGTTCAATTCAACATCTAGACGACAATTCCAAAGGTTATATCAGGGAGGCTTGCAAACTTAAACTAAAAAACAATTTAAAAACTCACAGTTCACGCATTAACAATGCTAACAGAAAAGTTATCAAAAAATTGAGAGATAGGGATTGTTTTTATGTTAAAGCTGACAAAGGTAATAAAGTTGTGATATTAGATAGAAAGGACTATTACGAACGGGTTGATGGCCTTATTAGTAATGGACCTTATTCCAAACTAAATAAAAATCCTTTGCCTAGTATGATTGCGGAATTCACTAAAATTGTAAAACAATGTCACAACATTATTACTCCTGCATTAAAACGTAAGTTACTTGTATCAGGTCCAACAGTTCCCCGCATGTACTGTTTGCCCAAGATACATAAACCAGGTAAGTCAGTGCGACCGATTGTCTCTGCAATTGGTTCACCGACTTATAAGCTAGCCAAATGGTTGACAAATGAATTCAACAACCTCCCAATTAAACCACCTAGTTTTTCAGTTAAGAATTCAATTGAATTCATAAACAAAGTCAAAGATATTAAGCTCAAAGACAGTGAGGTTATTGTTTCATTTGATGTTTGTTCCCTTTTTCCAAGTGTGCCAGTTCCGCTTACTTTGACATATTTAGAGGATTTACTTAAAGAAAATGATTTCTCCGATGACATTGTAGCTGAGTACATTACTCTAACTTCAATGTGCATGCGGCAAAATTATTTTCAAATAAACGGTTGCTTCTACGAACAGAAAGAAGGAACAGCTATGGGGAATTCCTTATCACCCTTCATAGCCGACCTATTCATGAGTCGTTTTGAAAGTGACCTTAGCCACCTAAAGTTTTTTCCTCGAATATGGCTTAGATACGTGGACGACATTTTCGCTATCTTCGATTTGAGCTCCAGAAGTCTCCAAGACTTTCTTGACGTTTTAAATTCACGTTTCGGTTCGGTCAAATTTACTGTTGAATTGGAGAAAGATGGCAAACTACCATTTTTAGATGCGCTGGTTATAAGAAATGGGAATTCTTTAGAATTTGATATCTATAGAAAACCCACTAATACCTCTAGATTTATAACCAACGACTCTAATCATTGTGTTCAACATAAAATGGCTAGTTTTAATTTCCTTGTACATAGATTGCTTAGTTTTCCTCTTAGTAAAAGTAGATATCACAAGGAACTCTGTACAATTAAGAAAATTGCGATTGACAATGGTTACAATAGTAACATCATTGATAAATTAGTTAATAAGATTAAATTTAAGAATTCTGTTTCAAGATCTTCGACTTTTCAAACAGACACCAGTAAGACCAAGTTTATTACTATGCCATACGAGCCAAGATTTACTCGAGGATTCGAAGGCATTTTTCGTAAACTTGGTTTTCGCATTGCCTACAGTTCAAGTGGCAACTCCCTTCAAACTCTCCTCGGTAACCCCAAGGATAAAATTCCTTTCTTAGAAAAGTCGGGGATATATGAAATTAGCTGTAATGATTGTAGTAAAAAATATATTGGACAAACTAGACGCTCGATCCAAACTAGGTTCAAGGAGCATTTAGCTCATGCACGGTTTGGTAGAGCCGAAAAATCTAGTGTTGCCCAACATATTCTTACTGAAGAACATAATATTAATATTAATAATCTTAAATTAGTTAAGGAAGTTAGGAATAATTGTCTACTAGATAGTTTTGAAAGTTTATACATTTGTAAAAATAACCAAATTTTACTTAACAATGACAAGGGTCCTATCCCTGGATCGCCGCTATTTAGTTTAGTTTAATTATCATCTTTTGTTATTGTCAAGGTCCATTGAACATCATCACCATTGCTGCTGAACCATGTTCACTGAACCTTAACAACTTTCAGTATATATTAGGATAAGTTCTCTTTTAGGTTTAGTTCACTTCAGTCCCTGAAAAAGGTAACATTGTTACCGAAAAGTGCTTCGGACAACTAAAGTGTCGTGTTTTGGCGTTGGGGTTTGAGCTATTTTGTTCGTTCTGCAACAACCGCCAAAGTTTTTCCAGTCTTCATTCTATAACAATGTCGACATTATACCCATCACTAACCGCATCACCACAATCCAACACAATTTCATTAAAAAAGCCATCGGCAACGACAATCCGATCACTACACACACACTCACACTAGCCATCAAACTAAAACGAAAACCCAAACACAAGATCCCTTTCCCACCGGCCAAACTCTTGGCCATCGCTCCCGACATTCCCGATGCATACATCAACCACCTGAACTCCCTTCCCATTTCCATTAAATAACCACACACACTAAGACACACACACACACACATACACACACACAAACACACAAAACCATATAACCAAATAAATGACAATCACCGAACATAAACGCAATTTTGGCTGAAGAGGACCGCTAGGTCCTATAACGGCCTGAGGTAGAGGGGTTTTAGTCGGTAGGTCCGAGGACACCTTCCTCGGGAATCCGACACTACCCAGTCGTACGGACGGCTGGGTGTCTATGAAGATTTCCCCTCTTCTACGAAAACATAAAAAAAAAACAGCTTTAAATCCAGTCGTACTACGTAGTTAAAGTAGCTCCACTAACTATGATACTCGCAATTTGCGAACAGAATATCCGGACCTAATTATTCATTAAAAGTCTATATTCTTATAAAAAAATATTTGTCCTAATATACTTATTTTGAGTTTCGCTAATTTAAGAATGAGTCCTCGTGGTTCTTAATAAGTTCACCATGTGCTGTCCGATATGAATACCGTTTTTGAAATGTTACATATCTCTTGCCCTTTATATAATTTTGTGATATGTGAATAACTAATAGATTTTACAATATTCACGAAAAATGAAAAACGACACCTTACCAACGACCAATAATTGTTCATTTTAATCGATCTAAATGACCTTTATTCTAAATTGGATGGCAATTTAATAATTACTTTTATTACCAGTTTCATGCTTTACAGTTGGCACTATGAACGAGTGCAAACAGTAAAGTTATGAAATATATGGTATCTCACAAAAACTTCTTCAAAATTTTAACCATTACAAATATTCATTTTTTCTATTTTATAAATTAATATAATAAATATTCCGTAAACGTTGTTTAATTATTTCTAGACAGACCAGTGCTGAAGCTTTCAAAAATAGTAAAAAGGGGAAAAAAATTTAGTAGGATCAAACCCATAGGAAAAGGAAGAGAATATAACAGAAATACAAGGAAAAATAATATGCGGGCGATCTGAGGTCGGGAAGGGGAAGGGGGGTGAGTTTTTAAGGGTAAAAAACGGTTTTCCTTGATTTCCGGAAAAACTGAAATTCTTATGGAAAAAAGTTAAATAGCAAAGTTGTAGGTAATAAAAAGATCTATAACTTTTGTATTTACACTTTTTACACATAACCTCACAATTTATGTGAAAAATTCAAATAACCAACTTTTTTTTCACGAAATTTGGTGAAAACTTAGCTATTTGAGTACATAATAGTAAGTGATACAAATAGGGCCTACCTAATTTGAAACACTCAAATCTTGATAAATTATTGGAAAAGGTGATAAATAAAAGCGAGGCATTATTCTTTGGTTCATATATTTTAAGTAATTAAGAAAACATATTGTAATCTTTTATCAAAAATTATTCAAAAAGAGGTAAGTCTAGAACCTTAGCTTTGGGCCTTTTTAAAACGTAGTGATCGAACAAAGCCTATATCCCTAAATTGTAGGAATATTGTTATCAGAGTATTAATCTATATAAATATATATTTCTGAGCCTTTTATCAAGTTTTTTCATGAGATCCTTGAACAACTTTGTAAGTTATTTTACTAAATATTATGCTTAAATTGTTAGTCAGACTTGAAGTCGCATATAAATAAAAATAGAGAATAATATTTAAAAAAAGGTATCCAAACAAACAAAAATTAGAAAATTAACATATCTTCTCAAAAATATTATTAAATATTGAAAAATATAATTATTTTCACAGGCCTTAATTAAACAAGGTAACTAAATAAGGCCTTGGAACCATAATTTTCGAGACAATTTTGGTCATTAATATTTATTCGAGGTGGTATACGTGTTCTATGGGGGAGGCAGATGAAAATACTCGAAGGTCAGGTGTGGCGGGAGATAGGATTGACGTGAGTCAGTATATGTTTCAATATTTTAGAATTCCGATTAAGGCCTAGGGTCAGCAAATAAGGCCTATTTTAAAAGCAGGCTTTATTTAGTACATTGTACTTCATAAATGTTACAAGCAGTATTTAATTCGCATATTCTAAAAATTACAATTTAAAATCATAGTACTCTTTTTGATGAGTTATATTGTGATCCGTATACATAACTTGAAACAAAACTTCAAAGAATAACGTATTAAAATTCGATATAAATTATGACAAATTAATAACGGGCAATGAAAACGCTCGTCCACCACAAACGACCGGTCACAAGTGTCGCTGCGAGCGCGAGCGGGCCTCTCACGCACTGTTTCCTGAGTCGTGGGACTGTCGTCTATCCGTGTGTAAAATATTTTTGATGTAAATATATTTTAAATGAATTTTCCGCACTACAGGCCTTATTTGAGCATAGGCCTTATTTGTATCAGGTACCTTATGTCCCAAACACGCTGTAATTTTTTTGATTTGAAATATTTATTTTTTCGCCTTATTTTTATTTAATATCGAAAAAGCACCCTAATTTGCAATCGAAAATTCTCACGTCCAAATACCTCTTTTATTAAAAACGTTGGTGGGCTTTTTATTCGTTAAAATCTCTACTTTCTGATGAATTGAAAAAAAATATACATTACTATGGTAAGTTTTCTCAGGAAATTAAAAAACGAAGAAAACAAAATAAACGTTTTAAAAAATATTATATGAATAACGGAATCAGTATAAAGTATGTGAATTCAATAGTACGATTAACATTTATATTTATATATTATGAGATTTTCTATGACATAAATGTAAAATAGAATTTAATAAATCGAGTTTTCTACTAAAAACAATAGCAGCGGTCACATTTTTTATATAAAATTCCCTTTTTGAAATGATATCTTTAATATTTAGAACTATTATTTGCATTTCCTGAGAAAATTTACCATAGTAATGTATATTTTCTTTTCACACCATCAGAAAGACGAGATTTCAACGAAGAAAAAGCTCACCAATGTTTTTAAAAAAGCAGATACTTTGACGTGAGAATTTTCGATTGAAAATTAGGGTGATTTTTCGATATTAAGTAAAAATAAGGTGAAACAATAAATATTTCAAATCAAAAAACATACAGCGTGTTTGGGACATTAATGGGTACCTAAGTTTTCACCAAATTTCGTGAAAAAAGTTTTTTTTTTTAAAGATAAAAATAAAAAACTAAAAAGTTGGTTATTTGAATTTTTCACATAAATTGTGAGGTTATGTGTAAAAAGTGTAAATACAAAAGTTATAGATATTTTTATTACCTGCAACTTTGCGATTTAACTTTTTTCAATAAGACTTGTAGTTTTTCCGGAAATCAAGGAAAACCGTTTTTTACCCTTAAAAACTCACCCTCTTCCCCTTCCCGACCTCAGATCGCCCGTAGATAATTTTTCCTTTCATTTCTGTTATATTTTCTTCCTTTTCCAATGGGTTTCATCCTACTATAATTTTTTTTGGTTTCAAAAATTATCGACCCTGGGTCTAACACTTTATTAGACAAACAAGAGAAAAGTTTCATTATATTTCTCCTAATACTTACGGCAGAGTGCAGATTGCAGCAAATAATTAATTAAAACAGCAATTAGCTACTTTTTACTGATTAAAAACAACTAGGTACCTGCTGAATTCGCAACAAAGTTGTTAATTGAAAGATGTTTCAATTCGTTCAGGATTCAAATTTGTAACAATTTATTCTAGTAGGAATTTCCAAATTCGTATTATGGTTTGAAGCAGAAGTCGAGCATCTGAATGCTAGGGAAGTTTTGCAAAAAATATAACTGAAAGGAAACGTTTATTGTTACAAATCCCGAAATTTCAATAAAAATTTAAGACAGAATTGTTGTTCTTTTTGGGTTGATGTAACGTGTAGGTATTATTACAAGGAATGAAAAGTTACTACACATTTTTTTTTTTGTAATAACGCAAATTGGATTTAAGAAAAGCAAAAAGTAGGTACAAACTAAAAAATTCATGACCCCAAAAACTACCAAAGTTCTTTGAAATGCACATTCAAATGCTGGCTGGATGGAAGCGTCTATAATAATGAGGGCTCGTATGTAGTTCAAGGAGGATATTTATGGGGGATGACACCTAAAGAATTTTGAGTTCTTTCAATGATGTAATTTGCGTCAGTAAAATTTGTCCTACATTCCACATTCCCTCATAAAAAACGATCGTTTAGAAAGAGTCTGTAATATTCACATAACTTAGCTTGCAAAATAATTTAGAACTTTCTTTGTAAAACAAATAAATGAAATTTCCCAAAAGTGTCACATTATATGCTTAATCGTACATTGCTTATGAATTACATACAGAATAGGTAAAACGTTGACAACACATCTTCTGACGCAATGTAAACCAAGAGTTCTGGATTTTAGTTTCATGCTTTAATTATTATGTGAGCTCAAAGTGGCGGAGGGGGTTCAGCAAAATTTCATCATTTAAACAGAAAGGAGTCATTGGATAGTCACACCAAGTTAATAATCAAACAAAATTGTTATAATATTTTTTCTTTTCTTAAATATAAACAAACCCATTGCAGGGTAAATTTCGATTAAAGGTGAAGACTGCCAGCACATCCCACCAAATTTCGCTAGAGGAGGGAGTCCAAATTGTTAAATAGGAGCACCTCACGTAATTAATGGACTTCCCCTTTACTGTTAGTAAGGGGTAATCGTTCGTCAGAAAACTCTATCAAGGTAATTAAATTTACAAACTACATAATTCATTATTATTGTAGTTTTTAATCAATTGCTTACCATCAACATTTCTAAAAACCCCTTACTTTTTCCTCATATCCTCAGCCATAAATGTTGATTGGCACTTCTCGCAAACTAGAACAAAATCTACATTTGCAGCTGTTTGCGACCACTAATTTTATTTTGGTTTTCTTCTTCCCCCTTTACTCCAGTTTCTGCTTTTATTACATCTCTAAGTAGCCTTAAAGTGTCGAGAACTATCTTAAAATTAATCAGTGACGGGTTTATTAATTTTTGTAAAAGTGTATTAAAAATTCACAGACGCTTTTAAACTGTAGAGCAAACGCTAAACAAAACTAAAAACTGATTTATGCTTCTTGGGCCACTTATAGTTAAAGGCATTTAAAAATTATTTTCTATTTCTAAAAAAGAGTTAGATGGAATGTTAATTATTATTTTTAAGAGTTACTTAATTGAATCCTGAATCTAATTTTTGAGGTCACCTAGAAACTTTCTACCTCCCTTTTTGATGCAAAAAAACTTAATTGCTTTAGTGATTTAAATCTAAAGTGAGTATAAACGCTTGAGGATCAAATACAAAATTCTACTTAATAAATTATGAGCACATCTACACAAAATTGGTTTTAGCGAATTAACTTTACCGCTCCATTAAATCTGTTCCTGTTACGGTCGTGTGCTAGGTATTATGCACGTGATATTCTAAAAATATCACAGAATTGGTACAAAATCTTTCGTTCTTCGCTTACTCGCTTAATAGATGGGGAATTAATAACTAATTGACCATTTCACCGGAGCAAAATTAGACGAGACCTTGTACAAAATGCTAGTCAACGAATCGTCTAATTGCGACAGAGCAAAGGAAAATATGCTCGGAACCAATTTTATCCTTAGTTATTACTTTCCAGGTGGTAATGCTTCAAACTCGCTCACGTTTGAGCCAGAAAGAGTAAAGTAAAGAATTCTCTTGTACTAACATTTTCTTATTTAAATAAATCCAGAATGTCTCAAAAATTATATTATCCAAGTCAATATATTTACACGTTATACAATATTTAGAGTACCTGCCAAGATACTTTAAAGGACACTGCCTTAGTTATAACAATTGTAAGAATAATGCATAGCAGACCTAAGGACAAAGTGCTTTCGATACACATTCAAGTCCACAAAAGATAGATATTTAGATAGGTATTTAGAGGGTGTATCGTCGATGAAGTTCTCTACCTCCACTTCATGCGAAGCATCGGAAAGGCATTCAATCAGCACAACGTTAAGACCATCACCCTCTGTGACTTACTAAAATTAGCTAAAAACCCTCGATGTACGTAGGTGACCTGTTTTTGTGGAGAAGTCTACATTGGTATTACACATCGCAACATTAGGACAAGAACAGCGGAACACAACTAGTAGTCTTCGAACCACTAGCATGACGGGCCAATCGGATACTGCGAGTGATCACTAGACGCTCCAATCAGATGTCGATACGCTCGCTTACCGCTTCGCAGTATAAATACCAGTGATGAGGCAGCTTTGTACTCGGTTTCCGCAGACACCACACACCGGCCGCAAACTCTTTCCTGTTTCCGAATATATTTTCGACAATCTAAACAAGCGTCATCACACCTCAATGCTTCTGATTGACGTCCAGCAAGCCTTTGATCGAGTTTGGCACGAAGGTCCCATTTCCAAACTTATCGCCCTTAACACCTCACATTTACTAATCGGGGTTACTAGATCCTTTCTCTCTAACAGAACCTGTCGTGTTTGTATCAGCTCTGCTTTGTCCGCTAGTAAACCCATATAACAGCCGGTATCCCCCAAGACTCTAAGTTGTTACCAATCCTATTCAACCTGTTCTTCACAAACATGCTATCCCATCCTCAATTCTCACCAATCTTTGCGCTGATAACATCGATTTCATAAACTCTGCTCATACCATTTTCCAGTGCTCCTAAATTGGCATCTAGGATGGAAACTCCTTATTAAAGAGGCTAAGTCGGATACCATCTTCGTCTCCCGTAGAACTCGAAAACCTCCCTACATCATCGTAAATAACCACCCAATTAAATGGGGCCATTCCGTCACCTATACCGCTGTCGATCGTCTTCGACAGAACACTTAATTGATGGAATGATATCCTAGCCACCCACACAAAAACTCTGAGCACCTTTATTTCTTCCAAGTCCTTCCGAAACAAATCCATCTCTCAGAAAACACATATCCGTACGTTCAACGTAATCATTAGAAGCATCTGCCATTCTCCATTGGGGCTACGCCCACCCCAACCACCTTCGAATCCTCCAAGGCACTCACATGCGGATTGTTCGTTTCGCACTCAACTACCCCCTGGTTCGTCAGAATCGCCAAAGTTCTGAATGAAACTAGTCTTCCTTCACTTCTCGAGGTTGCAACCAAATTCGCGACAAATCTCCGGACCTCAGTGTCAGGTCAGGTTTACGAAGGCTTTGTCACCTTCTATTTAGACTGAGCCGTGCCCTTATCGTTCATTTCTATTTTTGCTCTTTTGGTCCCGGTGCCTACCCAACTCATTAGAGTTAGGGCCATCGTTTCTCCCAAAACTCTTTCTTTCCCACATTCAAACTTCTCCCCATTCCCAACAAAAGAACCTACTAGTTGACATCCTAATTCGAGAAGAGGTTTTAGTCGGTGGACGCCTCGGCGAAACCGACAGCACCTCTCTTCAGAAGGTGTCTTTTGAAGATCCCCTTCTCGAGGATAAACTAAAGAAAAATTGCCAAATATTGCCTTCTTAGTTAACGCAGTTTTCGGCAAAACGTTTGGACGTAATGGTTAGCGCATTTTTATTCGTAATTAAGATCCTATATAGCTTACAATTATGAATACCCTTTTTTTTATTAAATTAAGGGCTCTTTCGGCCAATTTTATTTATTTTATCAACACCCCGTAGAGGCTTTAAGTAGAAAAAAACTCTCAATAAAACAAACTTTAAACTAGTTTAATAGTGGAAATATTTAGACCCTTAAGAGGTAAATCCAGACGTAGAATGATACGGCTTTCGCATTCATACGTATATACGATAAAACTGTAAATGAGTTCAAAGTCCCGTACATTTCATGAATTATTTATTCACCTTCAGGGGTGGCAGTCGAGTGGTTCATTGACGCAGTACTTCGCCATATGGATGAACATAGTGGCACATGCGATATTAAGGGTAAAATTAACTTCGACGCTTTTACATTTTGCTAATGATGCAAAAAAATATAATAATAATAATATAAAATTATAGCTCAATATAAAGGAGCATTAAATAAACAACATATTGTGACGTGTTCGGTCACAGAAAACACAATTAACAAAACAAAACAACGAGTTTATTTAATTACTAAAATTAATTTGACTACACTACAGTTATGAACAAGTCCGCACAATTTATTTCACTAAAAGTCTCTTTTTAATCGCCGTTCCGGTAGACACTATCTATCACTCTCTATGAACTCTCTATCGCCTCCATGGTTCGCCTGTATCGCCTATCGATCGCTTTGCATCAGCTGTTACTGTAAACTGTCAACTAACTCGGTGTGAGTGTCTCGTCCGCTTTTATAGTCTTCTCAGCCTTTTTCTAGGGTATTCTACAGCCGTCTAGTAATTCAATTGTTTTCCCATTGATCTTTGCTGGTGTTTTCTAGATGTGTCAGGAAAGCCGAGAATATTCCTTATGTAATCAGGGAAGATGTTCATTAATTATGTTCACACCAACTTAATTGGCAAGCACTCGTAACACTGCCCCCTTCTTAGAATTGATCGTCCCGATTAATGTCTTGACCTTTGTAGGGCGCCAGGCGGTCCAAGTGTACAACTTTCATCTTGGCCTTTGGTCCTCTCTGAATACGGTAGACCACGTCATTCAGCCTTCTGACCTAAGTGTAAGGTCCTTCCCAGGCTCGCTGTAGCTTCGGTGAGCGTCCTTTCCGACGGACAGGATTGTAAAGCCACACCTGGTCCCCTTCTCTGAATCCTGTGCTGTTGCTGTCGTTCCTCTAGCTGCTGTGCGTAGTCGGTAGCCGAAGGTCGCCGATCTTCTGGGTGTCCAAACCGGATGTCCATCGGTAACTTCAGCTCTCTTCCATATAAAATGCTGGCTGGTGTTCTGCCGGTGGTCTCATGAACCGCACTTCGATAGGCCAACAGGAACAAAGGTATGTGCTGGTCCCAGTCTGTCTGGTGATCGTTGACAACCATTTTCAAATTGGTTTCCAGCGTCGCGTTAAACCGTTCGACCATTCCGTCAGATTGTGGATGTAATGGAGTGGTCCTAGTTTTCTGTATTCCTAGCAGCTCACAGACTTCCCGGAATACCTTGGATTCAAAGTTCCGTCCCTGGTCAGAGTGGATCTCCATCGGAACTCCATACCGGCTGATCCATTGGTTGACCAACATTCCAGCGACCGTAGTAGCTTCTTGATTTGGGATTGCGTACACTTCGGGCCATTTGCTAAAATAGTCCATCACTACCGAGATGTACTTATTGCCAGCAGCTGTTGTTGGGAATGGTCCTGCTACGTCCAGAGCTATTCTCTCAAATGGGGCACCAACATTGTACTGTTTCATTCGCCCTCGGCTTCGAGTCTGAGGTCCCTTGGCTGACGCACACGTTGGACACTTCCTACACCAATTTTCGACGTCTCTTCTACACTTAAGCCAATAAAATCGCTCTCGCACCTTCTCCAACGTCTTTGTTACTCCGAAGTGTCCTCCACCAACACCTCCATGGACTTCTGTCAGCACCTCATTGACTCTGTTCTTCGGGAGAACTACTTGATGTCGAATTTTAGTTCCGTCAGGGCTTTCCCACACTATTTTTAGTACCCCATTCTCGACGATGAGCGAATCCCATAAGGCCCAATAGCTCTTCGTGATGGTACTCGTACTACTAACATCTGCCCAGGTAGGTCGTGCTGTTCCTGCCTTTTTCCACCGCAGTATCGGTTTAATGTCTTCGTCGTTTTCTTGGTCTTTCGCCAGGTCTTCGTTCTGCCAGTGTTCTTCCGGTTCCACCATCGTTTGACAGATCCTTGCCAAGTTGACTGGTTCCTTCTTTTCGGCGGCCATGCAATGTTTGCAGTTCTTCGAGCATGGTCTTCGCGAGAGGGCATCAGCGTTACCATGTTGTTTTCCAGCACGATGCTCGATGCTGAAGTCGTATACTTGTAGCCGCTGTTGATCCGCACGACGTTCCTCGGCCGGGTAGTTTCGCTGTAAATGTCCGTGCTTTACACTTTCCCAGCACCTTGGTCTTCCTTTGTTTTGTCCACAGTCTCGGGAAGAATGACCGACCTTCCCACATTGCCAACATCTGGCCGATTCTCTTCTGTCATCGATTGTAGTCCTTTTCACAGTTTCGACGCATTCGTGGCGTTTAGGGCAGTCTAGCTGTAAATGGCCGCGCTTTCCACATTCCCAGCACCTTGGTCTTCCTTTGTTTTGGCCACAGTCTCGGGAAAAGTGACCGACCTTCCCGCATTCCCAACATTTGGCCGATTCTCTCTTGTCGTTGATGGTAGTCTTCTTGACAGTTTCGACGCATTCTTTAATCAGCCTCGTAACTTCATTCTTGTATTCGTCGTCTTCAACAGCTGTTTGGCGTACACGCACGTGGCCCTTGGAAGCTTGTTTTGCAGCTTCGAATTCTAAGGCGTGCGCCAGTGCGTCACTCGCAGTCTTATGGCGGGCTAAACGAAGAACTTGCTGTAAGTCGGTGTCCCTCACGCCATCGACGAATGTTTGGACTGCTAGCTGGTCTGCGAAGTCCTGGGGAGCGGTAGGATAGGCCAATCTAACTAGACGTTCCACATCGGCCTCGAACTCCTGTAGATTTTCTGATGTCCTCTGATTGCGACACTTTAGTTGGGTTTGGTACACTTGTTGTAAATGTTTATCGCCATATCTCATTTCAAGTCGCTCTAGCAGCGCAGAGAAGTCCCGTTGTTGGCGCTCTGGAATACCTTGAAGGACATCCAATGCTTCTCCTCGCAGAGCTATGACCAGCGCCGTTGCTTTCTCAAAATCGTTCCAATTGTTTGCTTCTGCCGCTGCCTCGAACTGTCGTTTGTATACAGACCAGCAAACTTTTCCGTCGAAAGTCGGTGGTTTAATTCTAATCGTCTTCGCAGTGTCTTCGGACTTTACTTCTCTAGCCGGTCTTGTGTTCTCGACCTTCTGTCGCATCTTCTCTACTTCCTCTTGTACTTCTTTCAATTCATCTCTTAGTTTCTCTTGTCTCGTCTCCAATTCTTGTCGTACTTCCTTTAATTCTTCTTGCACTTCTACTCTGACTTCCTTTAACTCTTCTTGCACTTCGGTTCTGGCTTCCTTCAACTGTTCTTTCAATCCTTCCTGCTCCATTTTTATTGCTCTCATATCTTCGATCAATTTTTCTTGACCTGCCTTAATTTCTACTTGGCCTGCCTTCATTTCTTCTTGTGCTAATTTCATTTCTTCCTGTCCAGCTTCCATTTTATTCTTCAATTCTTCCTGGCCTGCCTTCACTTCTTCCTTCATTTCTTCCTGGCCTGCCTTCATTTCTTCCTGGCCTGCCTTCATTGCCTTCATCATTTCCATTAAAGCCTTTATTTGTTCTTCCATTATTGCTGATTGTTTTCTTGTTACTGGCATAAGGCTTCAAAATTGTTCTTCTCTTTGGACCTCTTCTACAATCTGTCGCACTAACTTTCTTCGGGAATCTTCAATTCCCTTACTATCCCACTCCTGACACCAAATGTGACGTGTTCGGTCACAGAAAACACAATTAACAAAACAAAACAACGAGTTTATTTAATTACTAAAATTAATTTGACTACACTACAGTTATGAACAAGTCCGCACAATTTATTTCACTAAAAGTCTCTTTTTAATCGCCGTTCCGGTAGACACTATCTATCACTCTCTATGAACTCTCTATCGCCTCTATGGTTCGCCTGTATCGCCTATCGATCGCTTTGCATCAGCTGTTACTGTAAACTGTCAACTAACTCGGTGTGAGTGTCTCGTCCGCTTTTATAGTCTTCTCAGCCTTTTTCTAGGGTATTCTACAGCCGTCTAGTAATTCAATTGTTTTCCCATTGATCTTTGCTGGTGTTTTCTAGATGTGTCAGGAAAGCCGAGAATATTCCTTATGTAATCAGGGAAGATGTTCATTAATTATGTTCACACCAACTTAATTGGCAAGCACTCGTAACAATATGTTACAAGTCGAATTTCTGCACATACGTATGAAAGGCCACGAAAGACTTAACGATCAGAACTATGAATAATTAACTGCAATGAATAATAAATGTAACGCTATGGGTTTAAATGAAAAATTGAATTCATGAAGGGTTCGAAACAGACGTTACACCCAAATTGAACCATATTTCCCAAAATTAAAGGTTACAGTAATGGTGCAGACTTTAAAAAAGGAAAGTAATAACTCTTATGAGCACATGTAATTGAAAATCATTTTTTTAATATGAACAGGATTTAATCGTACAGGTGAAATAGCATTCTTTTGTGAAAAACAATAACAGAATGTTGGAGTAACAGTCTTTTATTTCATTTCAACAAACTTTTGTAATAAATTTCTAACTCGTCATAATAAAGTTGTAATGGGTTTCGTTGATAATCAAAAAGAAAAAGGAAATTGCGATTTGTATAGGTAGTTCAATATCTTAAAGACCATAAACTTTTGATTGCGCGGTGACACAAGCTCCGCCCAAATCACTGACAATTGTTACCTTTAAAAAACATTAGCGGTCGTTGTGTATGGTTTATTTGCAGCTCCCGTTTAGAGGAAGAATTTATTGTGACAATATTTCACTGAATATATTAAAATTTTTAAATCGGACAAGTTAATAAAAAATATTTAAAACCCATAATAACAACAACTGTTTCAGTTAAATAAAAAATATGCATTATTCTTAAGAATTTTTATTTTATTCGAGTAACACTATATTAAGTTTTTAAAATACCTATTTCTTAAGATTTGTAAAGAAGTCGAACGGAAACTATTGTAATTGAAGGAAAATTTGTTCAAATATGACACAATAACTTTAGAATTGGGTTATAATCTGCTTAGTTGAAAACCCGAAATATTTTAAAGCATCTCATACGATTAAGTACATCCTACGCTGTCTGATACGCAATATGCAAATGTGTGGGCAGATGTAGTACCCAAGTTATGTGCTATCCACTAGAGATGTTAATCAATACATTAATGTCATTTGCTGCAAACGTGCATTAAGTAATTAACACCCTCAGCAATTTATTAAAATGAGAGAGAGAGAGAGAGATTCATTGGCGAACATAGAAATCATTCATAACCTAAAGAACTGCATGATATTGCCCGAGAAATGGAGAATTTACTTTACTTTACTTGCATCATTTCGATTGCTATAGGGATTGAAACGGCCGCAAACTGCACTTTCAGCGAAAAACGGAGCCAAATTGAAATAGGCACTTGGGAAAATAACGTAAATTCATATAAAACTACTTCTGACAGAAAGTGGAAATGTTTCGCTTTACTTGCAGCATTCTTACTGTTTTAATACCACTAATTTGAAAAATAAATTAATACACGTATTTTAAACACTCACCTAGCTTTGTCCAGGTTTTCCACGATCAATTTCTCCACCGTTTCGTTAATGCACAACCCTCACAATATTTTTTTTCTAAATTGAGCTTCATTAGTCGTTCAAAGTTACAACATTGTAATACAGGTTTTGTAACTCATTTAACTTAATTAAGTTCCTAAAACTTCGATACCTAGGTATTTAATTAAAGATGTAATTGATGATATTGTGCAGTCAATATATACCCATAAATAGACGCAAAAGTAGCTTTTACAATAAATTCACAAATTTGGAACTTCTTCAAGTAGAAGGGGGTGAGTTATTGGTGTTTACCAAAAAGACGAAGTTTCGAATTTATTAAAAATCAGTTTTTCCACAATTTAACTTGAAAAAGTGTAACTTTGCCATTTTCTTTCGTTGTAGGAATTAACTATAAGAATTTAAACCTCGGCCAAAAATTCTAACAAATTTCAAACTCCACATTTTTATTTTTACAGTAGTTTCACTGCGACCAACAGGAAACAAAACAAATCAATCCTGAAATTATTCGAAGATTAGAATTTATCATTGCAGATTGTGATACGCCAATTTTAAATATTAGTCATTGAACCTCCAGCATATTATAACATTACAACATATTAGAAATATAGCCTCTTGCTTTTTGATCCACCCCCATTTTTTTACGATCATTTGGCTTCAGTAGATATGTGTTTCCCCCATAAAAATGAAAAAGACTACTGTTTCCAAATTCGTTGTTTCTCCAGTTATATAATATGCAGATAGCGTATTGATTTTCAATAATTCTGTCAAAATAATATAAATGCTTAGACGTTATTTTCCTCTACATATCTAAATTTACATATATTTATTATATTCCTCCCTTGTGAACAAACGTCATTCGGGGATTCTTTCAATTTATTTCATTATTTATTATTTTTTAAAGTATTCGGTTCGTTATACTAAATTCATTTCACTTTTTTTATACGTACACATAATATAGGTATCTATATGTAAGAAGTAGACGTGACGGAATTTATTATACTTTAAGGTGAGTAAACAGCCTGTAAAGCAAATACAGTTAAAATAAAGAAAAACATTTCAAATTTTAATTTTTAAATTTTTCATATGGTATCGGTGTCGAGTAATTGTTTGTCTGTTTTGACCACCGTAATGACGACGGACATTTTTCTTTAGTCACCTTTAGTCTTTCACCTTCATGCACCTTATTTGAAGGAATCTTCAATGCCTTTAAACATTATTTTTTTTAATTATTTTCATTTAATTTTTATTTTGTGCTTTTGATGAGTACTTGTTCCCGTTCTTTTGTCAGCCAGTTCAGATTTTTAGAGTAGGTTCCGGTTGGACTAGGAGACTGGGATTACGGTTAGGGGTGAAGACACCTTGAGGCAACTCGACAAGGCTACGAGACTAACTTCCAACCTGTCTCATTAATAAGTTAGGAGCCGAAAAATACCTGCAGGCGGCCCTCATAAATATCTATGAGGTTGGTCCCTTTGGTCCCTGAAGTTCTTCCCCGGGATCATCTTGCCTCGTAAATATCTATAAGAAAAATCTCCTAAAATACCCGGAAACCAGCGGCAGTCCCTACGGTGACGTAGGGAATTGTTTTTGGGTGGACTGGCTTGACTTATTTTGTAAGTTTTTGTTGTTTGTAATTTTTTTATTATACTCTTCAAGATGTATTTTTTTGTTTTTTTCGTTTTTATGAGAGCTTCGAGACCTCAAAGGCTTCAAGGTTTTCAGGAACCCCCACTGCTCTGCCCAAAGCATCTTAATTATATTTCGTTGTTTGACAAAATGGCACCCCAGCTTTGGTTATTAAAATTCATTTTGCTTTAATTTCTTCACTATTTAATACTTAACTTAGGTACTCTACTCTTATTTTTTTTAACAATCAATAAGTAATAACGTTAAAGTATTTATTGATGTAAAAATATTTTGAAATACTTATAGCAAACTACCTGTTATACGAGGATTATATACTAAATTAGTTATTTTAAATACTTGGATAATATTGCATTTTTTGAATTTTCTATACAAATTAATGTTATGCAGGGTATCGGCTGCGCTATTCTTGAGTTATTTCACGTTGTTTTTGGAAAATTTGATGGTTGCAGTGTTTGGAGCCATTTTCAATATTTTAGAATCGAAAGCTCTTAAAGAGAGGGGATGTTTCACGTTTCGTTTTCCAAAGGAACGGCCTATCATTCACACATTTTACATAAACTCATGTTTTTCAACTACCATACAATTTATGATAATTTTCTTCTTATAAAAACGAAGTTTTCTTTTTTTACCTTATTTAGACTGGGAGTCCCAATTTTCTTGGATTTACCTATATTCCCAACAGTATGGAAGTGCTCTACGACAGAGGTTTCTAAAACTTTTAAAATGTTAGAAAAGTAGGTAAGTATAGACGAACCGTTCGGTGCTGCCCTAAAACAATGAACGGTTGGTAATACTGACAATAGGTAACACGTTTTCGGCCAATAATGTGGTCAATTATCAAAGTTAAAAATTAGTTGTTTACTGTTATAATCACAGTGACGACTAATTTAGGCAAAAAAGCAAAAATTGCACAATCAGGAGCGGAAGGTTGTTAGCAACGTTTCTTATATACTCTCAAACAATTCAGTCGAATGTTCGAACAAAAATGGAAATTAAAACCGAAGTCAGTAGGTCAACTGGAATTTTTATAAATTGTGTACAAATTCTGTGTAATAACGCTACTGAATGGAAGAAAAATGACCTATCAGGATACTTTTTTTGCCCAGCACCGAACGGTAGATCGAGACCTGTGGTAGATGCTTAACATACACGTTGAAGAATTTTAGATATGATCATCAAAAACTTAACTATGCTTAAAATGTGTTAATAATAGTAATCATGTCTGTTTTCTCTGTTAGATTTGCGGGCATGACGGTAATAAAATAATAATCATACCATCGACATTTGTACGTTATTGTTAAGTATCTAAAGTACCCATAGCGAAATGGAAACAAACTTAAAATATTATTTCATATTCTACAACTTACTAGTAAGCTGTTACACTGCTTTACTTTGGCATATGTATATCCTGTAATTAAACAGCGCTGTCCTCTTTGTATATAAGCAATTATCGTTTAACATGTAGATTACATTAGTTCTGTATGCCTTCAATTTCAAAGTTTGATACTTGGTATTAGCAAGCCGGGCTGTTCAGCTCCGAAATGAAATCGAATAGTTTAGTTAACATCTTTGTTCGTCAAAACATTGCACGAGGTTATGCACTTTAAACAGCTCGTTCCGATGCAAATCATGAATTTAATTGCAACTATGAGGGGAAGATAGAGAAACCGGCCCTATGCGAACTGCAATAAACTAATCTCCTCGTGTAATCCAAAAACTTTATGTAAATCGCCCTCTGAACTGTTACTGATGGTGTTTGCTAAACGTACGCGCAAATATGATTTAGAGCTTTTACGACGTCGTTGCCAACAAATTTGATTCCAAAGTTTGAAGTTTGAGCTACGTTAAATATTTGAGGGTTAGTAGATTTTAGTAAGTACTTTATCAAATACAGAGTGATGATAAATGCTTTTCAATTATTTTTTTTATTGTTACATATGCATTTGTAATTTCTACACACTCGGGATGTTTATTGTGTTTACTCTTAATCAAAATATTCAGTGCTTCGCAATATCAAGAGAGATCGTGGAATATATCTCACTTGTTAAAATTGACACATCTGTTGAGATTCTACACATTATTTCTTAAATTTGAACCTCATGTTAAACCTTTATAAGGATTGAACTAAATCAAAAGATCGTAAATTTATCAGTTTATTTTTGTTTCTTAATGTTCAGACATTAATTTACAGTCCTTATATTTAACTTTCTCAGGAGATTTGAACTAATTTTTAAAGCAATTATTACACTTTTTATAAGTTCAACAATTCTTTCTTGGAGGATGCTTTATGTCATAAAACAAACCACAAATATTTCCGGCATGTTGTTGATTAATCAAAAAGACAGTTGTCAATAAGTCAAGACAAATTACTTTACACGTGATGCGTAAATACAATAAAGAAATAAAAATTAATTGAGTCGATGAAACTTACAATATAGCTCCGCGTTAGTATAAAAATTAAAATATGAACACAGTTGAGTTTATAATTGTTTAGATTCTTCAGGTGGTGAAATAAACTAAATTTAAACTAATTACAATTAAACTTAAAAACCAAATGGAAAATAGAGGTGAAGAAATACATACCAATACCAAATATTGAGCAGAAGAGAATTACTTGTCAATTTCGTCCCTTAAGATTAAGCCTAATTTATTTAATTTGTAGAAAATAAAGGAGTAAAATTAAATTTGTCAGACTTGGCAGAAATAATAAAATTAAATAAACTAGTCTTAATCTTAAATTTACCAATTTTTTTGCTTAATATTTAGCATTTGTATTTATTTCATCCCCGGTGAAGTCACAGTGTAGGGAAATATTTAGTAGGAAATAATAAATTCATTGTAATTGTTTTTTACGTTATGCACTGCCGTGCCACTTCTTGTACAAAATGATGTACTAATATTTTTTAAACTATTTATTAATAAATAATAACAACACCACAACTATTTACATTTAATTAAACTATGAAATATATTTGTAATTTGATTATGGTGAACGATTTGCCTTTATATGCTACCTGTTGATAATTTGAATGATTTTGATTGAATGCTATTTGTTGAATTATATCCATGCTCTTGCTTGAATGATATTTGTTGAATGATATTGTTTGGATGAATGTTTGTGTCTTAATGTCGCTAGCTACCTAGAACCTTTTTTTACAAGGGGGTAGCTGGCGAGGTTATCATCCTCGACCTTCTACATTTTCAAGGCTATTGCCGAAAACCTGCACATTGATTAGGGCATGGTGCAATAAAAATTCCTTTGATATTAACAATTTGATGAATTTGACAGTAATAACTATAAAAAAAAATAATTTGTAAAAGAAAAATCAAATTAAGATGACATTCTTTATCAATTTAATATATTATATAATACATTCTTAAAAAATTATTTTCGATACCTTAGAATTTCGTGGTATTTGAAAGTACCTATCTATTGAGTAGTTCTATCTTTTACGTTAGTTCATTTTAATGCTTATGGTCCTTTTTCTCCCTAACATAATTACTTTTATTCCCCTTATATTTACAGTTGCCTTTTCTTCTATAATTTTGCCTTCCGTATACTTATTTATTGATTTTAATGAAGATTTCATTTTTACGTTCAACTACAGTCGATCAATTTATTTCTCCTTACTTATGGAGATTTAAGTCGTCATCCATAACCAAAATAAACATTGATAGATTCGTTACACTCTCATTTTTCAATCTATTGTTTGATTTTGAATAATCCATGTTGTATATTGTAGTAATGTAGTTTCTCTATTTTTACGTAGCTGTGATTACTACCCTACTACCAACTCTTTCCTTTTTTTGTGTTATCTGTTAACCACGTAAAAGCAGATATCTTGCAGATACAAATTCCAATGATATAAACACGTGAAACGTATTCGTATACCTTACGAAAAAGAAATAAAAAGGGAATGTAGGTGACTTTAACATCAACTGATGTAAAGTCTTAAATCCGTCTTTTATCCCAATGATCGGATAATCCTTTATTGAGTGCCTGATTATTTCAATTTCTCGCTACAAGCGCAGATTTTCTCGATTTTAAAGACTGCATTAAATCTTAAAATAAGGCATAGCAAATTGTATCCTTTTAATGTTGTAGGCTGCTTCTTTTTAATTACAGGCAATTAGTACTACAATGTTACTTTAATTGTTTCCATTTTCCAAAATATTTTCACTACAGTAACTGCACGTTAAATAAATAATATGAAATGCATTTAAAGGTATTCATCGTCAAAGGCTTATTTTTTTATTGAATACAAAAGCAATTTTATTAAGTGATATTAGTGATGTGCCGGATCGCTAAAATTGTATATCCGCGGATACGGATCTGAAAACGGATATTTGGTCTCAAGATCCGCGAATACGGATACGGATACGGATCTTTACTTTCTTAGAGTACGCGACGGTAAATATTGTAGGTACATCGACCTTTTGAAAAAGACAAACTGTTATGAAACTTTTTAAGAGCTAACTTTTATAACAGATTGCCTTTTTGCAAAGATCCATGTGCAATATTTACCGCCGCGTATAATTTAGTGTGACACTGGGCAGCACAGATAACGTTTGTGTTTGGTATATCAGTTAAGAAGAATGTCTACAAAACACCATCAAATCCAATAATGCAATATTAATGTCACAATAATTTTAAAACTAAATTAATCTGGTCGCGTCTAATCAATTTAAGACGATCGTCTTCTTCGGCCGTCGTGTGCGTTCTGTCCTTGGTGAACCATGTGGCAGGCGGCATCCCTCTTAATATTTAATTTTGCTTTATTTATTGCCGCTTTTGTCGGCAATAACCCGCCACGCACTCATCTATACACACAGTACTGCCTAAATCTATATTGATCGGCACAATATATATATTTCATCTACAAATTTAAAATTAATAAGGTAAAAAATCCGTAAAAGATCCGCCAAAAACTAACGGATACGGATACGGATACGGACATTTCTTTTCCCTCGGATATCCGCGGATACGGATACGGATACGGATATCCGGCACATCACTAAGTGATATACAGATAATATATATTTTACCATCAATTTTTCAGTTCAGCGAAAGTAAAATCTGCAGTTTGCATCTGCCCAAGAAACCCATTTAAAACCATTTAGAAGAAATAATATGATGAACATGTACATATATACATATGACTACATTTATGAACATAAATATTGCATATGTGCATATTTGTGTTACCAGAGGGAAAATATCAGCACCAATATTCACGTGAAACTTAATGTAGGTACCTATAGAGCATGGTCTGTGAATAAGTCTAGAATTTTAACAAACAACTACAAACCAGAATTATCAAAATCATCTAAAATTGAGATACATAGGTAAATTAATATGTGCCAAAATGTGCTATTATATGCTACGTAAAAAAAAAAATATTCAAAAAACTAACTTTTATGACTAGGTCCTTTTTATAATGTTTAGTTAGCTCCACATCACTTCATTAAAACCAAACCAATTGTGTTGTAATGTGCTCAAGATGTGCTATCATGTGCCATTAAAAAAAAAATATTTACTTGAAAAACTGAATTTTTATTGAGACATCCTTTTTGTGATATTTAGTTAACTCCGCAAAATCACTTTATCAAAACAAAACATATACGTAGTGTTGTAATGTGCCCGTAATATGCTGTTATGTGCCAATGTGAAAAAAAATATTTTAATAAAAGTTTAGATTTTTCGTAAAATGCTGTCTTCATTAATACTTTCTCTACTAGTAATGTTATTACGAAGAAAAATGGAAATTTTACTTTGACGAGAATAGGGAAATGACTTGACTACATAAGTATTTTCATATTGTTTTATAAGCATATATATATATATATATATATATTTATTACTTAATAATTACTAATCTTCTATTCTAAGATCTATATACATAAATGAGCAAAAATTTCAGTCTCTTTGTCTATGTGTTGTGATAACACTAAAACGGTACCATATGATAAGTTTATTCCCTACACTAATAGAAAACTACTATTAAATATAAAAAGTTACTATAAAAAAAAAAGATTTAATAACACTTTGTATTAATAAAATTAATAATATTACGAATTTTATAGTGTCTAATACATTCTATACATTCGTAAACTAATGAAAAGTACTTACCTTATACAAGATGTGTTGCATAACATGTAAAAGAATGTATTGTGATGTTTCATAAAAAATATGTGAATACTATGTTAAGCATGTTATTATGCTATTTCATCGTATCACATTTATCGATTTTTTTTTTCAAGTAAATTTTTCAAGTAAATATATTTTTTTTAATGGCACATGATAGCACATCTTGAGCACGTTACAACACAATTGGTTTGGTTTTAATGAAGTGATGTTGTGGAGCTAACTAAACATCATAGAAAGGACCTAGTCATAAAAGTTAAGTTTTTTGAATGGTTTTTTTTTACGTAGCACATAATAGCACATTTTGGGCACATTTTGGCTCATATTTTTTTCTTTTAAATTCAAAAATTGTTGAGTCAACTTTTTGGACACATATTGTACGCCTAATGAAAGCTTATTTGTCAATCAGTTTAGAGTGATTCACCCAAAAAAGACCATAAATTGGCGAGTACATGCGCAATCGTTCGTCAGCTTTGAGAGCCTCGTCTATACAAGACAACTAACAACTGAACAGGTGTTTAAGTTTGCTCGAAAACTGCAACAATATAGTAAGAACCTGCAGTAACAAATTTATAAAATATGCATAGGTAACCAGATTAGAAGATGCAACATTAAAATCCTTTGTGTTATTTTTAGTGCTAAAATTGGGGAACACGCAAATTCCAAAGAACATTTGAAAAATACATACTTCAACCTAATATCGTTAGAAAAAGAACAAAATTGAATAATTTGTAGACCCATATTTTTGTGAATCACCCCAAGACGCCACTGATCCGAAATTTATTCAAGGTTTCAATTTTCATTGTATTTAATAACAAATCTTAGAAGATAAATATGATTGCGATGCTTGTCGTTGGGTGAGTAACATCGCCAATGGCTCAAGTGTTTACGGTAACCTGAACATCGAATGCACAGGACAGAGCAAGGAGAGAACATCTAATTTCAACCATTTTACATACTCATTAGAGTGTATTCGCTTTGATGTAGTGCTACGTATACGTGCTGAAATGGTTTAAAAGTGAAGCAAATGTTGCGGCTTCTCTTTGTCACAAATTTCACCAAGAGACTTCTTGACTAACGATAAAGCACCTCGGAGTGAAATACAACTGGCGCGACGCTATCTGACGCTCGTCACTAATGGTTCAGTGACATTTCAAGTTTCTGAATGTGGTTTCAACCAAAAATTTTTGTTTTAAGTTTTCAGTTTCAAAAAAGGGACTCCTGGCCAGCGTTCACTCAAGATCTGGGATATACACTACTAAAATTATATTAACTATGTAGACATTTGTATTTATTTATATGTCTCACAAAACCTTTTAGAACAATGTGAGTTGATAATTTTGATTTTATGTTGCTCATCGCCTTTATATAAGGATTTTATAATTAAAAAGAAAAAAATTAATAAATGTCAGAACGTCAGCACATCACACAAAGGGAAGAAACGATCCCTTTTTGTAAAAATTTCGTATTGTTTTGTATCACGTAGGTATTTACATTTCCTGTTTCATGAGTTCCTTTACATTTTCCAGGATAAATTTGAAATGAGTTACACATGCTATATTTTTCCAACTGAAAACTGAAACATCATGTTTGTTAATTTATTTGATTAAGATGGCTTTCTCCAACTTTTAAATAAAACCCGAAAAATATATATAACGTAAACAGACGAGTTGTTGATGTTTAATATTTAACCCCTAACAGCGCAAACTTTTTAATTAACTTTTGTTTATTTTTTCCTTGAACGCATTTCAATTAACAGATTTATAAATCTTATAAACTTTTACGCAATTCTTGTACACTTACCTATAGCACCAAATATGATTGCGTATGTAAGAGATCAATTAACGTGTCTTTTCTAGTTCTTTAGCAATTTTCTACTATTTTACTAAAATGTAATAAAAGTGTTTCCGTAGGTACATTTTAGAAGTAATTTCTAGATTATCCGCTACTTACTGGCCATTATTTCCAAGTGTTGTATAAAGATGCTGTGTGAGAGAAAAAGGGAAAAGTGAAGTTTCAGCTAACGCAGAAAACGGTATTAATTCCACTTAGCAATCTGTTACTTTATATGACACTATACGCGTTTATTTGGCACAGATGATGATTTATGCGGCTGGTGGTCGAGATCTTCTTTTGCTTTAAATTTATACGAATCATAAAAGATTTCTCTCTGGAATGTATTACAGAAATAAAATAGTACAGTTATAGAGAATTACTTTTTCAAATTTATTTGTATTAAAGTAATTCGAAATAGATATCGATTTAAAATTCTGTTCCGTTACCTGCTGCTGCTTAATAAAAAATGAACACGAGTTTTGCTCGTATACCGTCTCAGAAGACAATCTTTTTAATCGCCTGAGAGAAATACGGATATTGCATTTTCCACAAGCACTCGGAGTACCGCTTGCACTATTACGTGAAAATGAACGTGATTTAGAAAATTTCCGCCTGTTTATTCCTTAGGGTACACGGTTGGAGAACAACAAATCGTTGTTTCTTTATTTATCTGATTATTTGTCCGGAAAATATGAAAACTTAAACCAGCTATTTGTCATGTGAATATTGTGTAGACGGTTTGAGCGAAACCCGGAAATGGGACAAACGGGATGTGGTACCTTTTTGTGTCTACTATAATACCGATGTGAAAACAGTGGAAAATCTAAAAAAGAAAACTGAACAATGGAGTTTGCATTTTATTTTGACCATTGTAACGTAATATGTACGTATAAGACGTATGCAACAAAAATCATGAGATGTAGGATAACCCTGAGAGACAAACCAGAATTTTAGTTTGCTTTTTTAGGAAAAGTTGATACCGTGTCGGTAATACCAACGAAATTTATTCTAAGAATTCCAACAACAACATCGACCAACTTGCCGTGCGACCGGTTTTCTCCACTCTAATTACCTCGCTCGCCCCTTGCTGCAACCGAATCCTATACAACTATGTACTTTTATCTTTTATCTAAAATTAGTATTTTGAATTTTTTATTTTTTTTTCAATTCTTTTTTTTTTCTTTTTGTTTCTTGTTTCTTTTTAACTCTATGTTTCCATGCATGCCCTGTCGTTTTCCGTTACTAATGTTTTCATTTGTCATCGCGAAATTAACATTAGAAACTCGTTTTTTTTTGTTACTTTCGCCCTTCTCTCACCACCCCATCTTCAACCCCTCTTTTCCCAACCCTTGCTTGGTACTAGGATTTGTATAAATAGTCGTGCAATCCTCAGTATCAACTTCTCTTCTGTCTTCATTTCGTCCGTCTCATCTTTCTTCCCCCATACCACCACCTACCCATTCCCACGATTCCTAAAGGAGGCCTTGAGCCCTACCCTTCCGACTTTGCACATGAGTGTAGGTCGGGGGGGACATCCCTCCCACCAATATTTGTGGGAATGAAACACCCAAAAGTTTTTTTTTCAGTACCAACACCGAGCGGCATGGTCTAGTGGTCTAGATCATTGCTTAGCATTCGGGAGGTCACCGTTTCGATTCCGGGGCCGGCTACTCTGGTCCAAGTTTTTCTGTGGTTTCCTTGGATCATTAGGCAAATGCTGGGGTGGTAATATTCCACAGATAGTCTTTCACTTCTCTTCTGTCTTCATTTCGTCGGTCTCATTTTTCGCTCCCACACCACCACCCACCCATTCCCACGATTCCTGAAGGGGGCTGAAGAGGGCCTTCCGCCCTACCCCTTCGACTTTGCACAAGAGTGTAGGTCGGGGGGGGGGGGGGTGGTACAGTCCGCCCACCAACATTGATGGGAATGAAACCTAAAAGTTTTTTAAGAGTTTTTCAGTACCAACAACTCCTCCCATATTCCACCGACCCACGGCAAGGAAGAAGGAGTTAGTCATCCACCACCGAACAAGTTTCCGCCACCGAGTAAGTTTCAATTTCCGTTTTGTGTTTTCTTGTTTATCGATAGTCTTGTACAGTCTTGTGTGTATAATATTTCTTTAAAGTTAAGTTGGCATTACGCTTCGTGTGTTTGTGCTTTTGGACATTTAATTGTATATATTTTTTTTCCTGTGCTGTCTATTCCCGTGTGTATATATTTTTTGTGTTCTTTGTGTAAATTAACTGTTGAAAAACTTTAACGTGTATCAAAGTCAACACTTTATGTCATTCTTTAACGATCCTACAATATAAATATCAAAAGTTTGTTTACTTGTGATATCCATATAACAAACGTTTTACATTGCTTATTTAAAAAGACATTCATCGTTTTAATCAGCTTTTGACTACCACGGCTATATTCTAACTAAATTTGCTTCAAAACAATTCTGGCGGTAGGTAATCTGGAAAGATTTTCTTTTCAAATAAATGCAAATATACAGCTTGTTAATTCCAGCCGAACGATAGCAGACATACTCCTGTAGATTACCTCAAAATATGGAAGCAAAGCTGCTCCCTCTGTTCCCCCAAACACAGTTCTGGTAGGTATAACCTGAAACATCACTGCTAATCTGATTACTGCAGGGCCATGATGTTATTACTACCTACCGAATAAGGAACAACCTTTGTTTCGCATTCACGAGCACTAAACGATTTTCCGCAGCATACAATCGACGAATTTAATTTCTGACCGTAACAAAACAATAAACATGTGAGTATGTAGGGCGGCATTATTATGTTGTAAAAATAAAAAATACAGAATTTATTCATAGCAAGGATTGCCTGTAGAGAAGTATGGATAAGGAAGATTATTAATGTAAGAAGTAAATTTTGTAAAGGAATTTTTATATTCGTACTTAAATATTTACATAAGATTTCTGGTCAACGCTTGCTCCATTCCTCCAGATGTTGTTTATTTTAACGGCACGGTAAACCCTTAGGTATGCGATCCTCCCTTTTCTTTTATAAACACAAGCACTTTGCAGACAAAAACTATCCTAATACGAATCAGTCTATTCATAGCAGTCGATAGAGTTTTAGTTGTGTATCTGTTTGTTAGAAAATGTTGTTTCTGTTATTTTCAAAAGGTGAGATCTCACAGGGTGACAAATTATACTTTATCAACTGACTGTAAGTTATTTACGTTATTTATTTATGAATTTGCATTACAATAATATTCTTCGTTCTGAGCACTTGTGAGTTGACTCTTAGTGCTTTGTTTTTGAGTATGATACGAGTTGACCCTTCATACTCTGCTAGTCATATATAGAGTGGGTACTATGCGAGTTGACCGTTAATACCTGTGATTCGGAAAATGATTGAATTGCAAAGACATCGATTATTATTTATGTACTTAATCATTTTTTTGTTTCGTTCTTCTATGGGTTTAATTGGTTGCTCATATATTTTTTTTGTTTACTTTCCAGATGTGTGATCTCGGACCTGCAGAGCCATTTTGTTTCTTTTTTCATTTATAATTTTGTTTGTTTTCATTATTTAAATATTAAGTTTATTGGTCATTTTGAGAGAATGTCTTTTCTTCCTTTTATATTAAATTTTGTTTAAAGATCTTCCTGATAATATTTTTTTTCCTTCAACGCCCTACATTAAGTATTAAATTATACTAACCAGTGTTTTAGTTAATACTGACATTAGCCCAAGAATTTATTAGCATATATTTTAAATATAACCAGTGTAGGTCAATATAGTCTCTTCTAGTTATCTCCCATTATCTCAGATAAAATTAAGTATTGTGTCCAGTGTCACTTACAAGGTTTGTTCGAAAACTAATGTCACTTACTGAATCGAAGAACCTAACAATTCTTGTAAACTTTAGATTACAAAATATTTAGTAGTAGTGGCATTTAATAAAATATTTTGTTACCTAAACTTTGTGTTTAATTTCGTTGTAATGTCACTTAGTATTTCGTTCATTTACAAGTCAAACTCTTATCCGTGTATGGGGCGATTCACTAGTTACGGAAAAGGTCTCAAGGAGGAGGGAGTTTAGGAAAAACTCCAAATAACATTGCCTCAGGGTATAAAAACCATTCTACTACTACTACTATTCAATTTATGTGTAATATGTTTCACTACATAAATATATCTATTCGAAGAGAAATGGGATCCGAAAAAAAATTGCTTAAAAATAACAATAACAAATATTATATAAATATATATGTGAAAAATTAATACTTTTTTATTGAAATTTCTGATATTTAACAACCTGTTTGAATGTAGAATAAAAATTTTATAAATTTACACGTAAAAAATTGCATATTGTTGCACAGAATTTCATAAATATACATTTCTTAGAATGATGATAATTAAAAAAAAACAATAATGATAATATTGTAATGAATAAAAGCTGTAAATATCCATTCAACGAAAGTTCTTCTTAACATCCTTATATTTTTAATCCTAATGAATTCGTATCAATATTTGTTGATTAGTCTGATAAAAATATAATACAATCATAAAGTTGGAATTTCATTGACAAAAAATTGATTGTGAATTAGGGTATAGAATTGCAGGTGTCAGTAGGGGCGGCAAATTTTGAATCGCCTATAGACGGGCGGCAAATGTGTAAATCCGCCACTGCTTTCAGTAAGATATAAGTACGTGCATTGTGGAGGTGTCCCCATGGAACTTCTTCGGGATGTACTTGGGAGATTTGGTGCAAACAACTATATCTTTGATAACTGTCAAATCAAGTCAATTTCTTTTAATGTGTAAACAACTGAAACTACGTGAGTAATCCGATTCGGGAACTGTTGGTATGTTGGTACCTTGAATTGACATTCCCGTAGGTACTATACTGTGGTATTAAGTATTGTTGTGTCACATTTTCGATAATAGTCGCTTACCTCTTTACGGTCTTATCAAAAGGTCTTGTACTTCCCGTAAATTCGACAAACAATAAAATAATCACTATAATAACAAAAGTTTTCTCTATCATAGAACCCTATTTTACCGAAAACTTTCAGTTTCAGAAACAAAAATCACTTAGTAGAAATATTTTGTTCAAGTGGGCGCATTATTTGCTGCTTTTATGCTAGACGAAAGAGTTACACCAAAAAAGTAAAGATGGCTAGCACCTTCACCAATCTTATAATATATGGTATACAAGTGTATATAATTACTTTAGGTATAAGAATAATGTACAATGTTTGTCCTGGTCTACAACTTAATGGAGGTCAGGTGGTTTTTTTGTTGATTAAAGGTGAAAATAATGACGATCAAAATTGGTTTTATAGATGTATTTACACTATGTACAAATTGATGTTATTTACAATGATAATAAGTGTTCCGACGACTGGACATACTAGTTTTTTATATATGGATAGAGATGATTGATCATGTATACTGTTAGATAATTAATTAATGAAGATTCGAGGATTGATTTGATTGATACGTTAGATAGTTAAATGCTGGACGAAGACTGTTAGATAGTGGATAGTTCGATGAAGACTGTTAGTTGATAGGTTGATAAAGAAAATATATGTTAGCTGGAAGGAGTGAGGATGCGTTCGAGATGGACGAACAAGACAATAGATAAATGAAGAGAGATAGATAGAGTCAACTTATACTGGTGTCGGTATTGGATCACAGGATCGGTTCTTGGAAGGAATTGAAGGATATTGACAAATAAATTTTATAATTGGTAATAAACATTTAGGAGGTTTATGGAGGGTGTAATAAGTATGGGATATATAGCAGTATAGCAGTTTTTTTTTTTTTTCGAATAATGATATCATTCAAGCTTCAAACAATTAAGTTTCAATTTTTGAGTGGGAGGTTTCTTTTAATATTAAAAATGCTCTTAAAAGCATCAATCTTTCTTTTTTTACAACCCGCTTTCCCTTTCATATCTTTATATCCACTATTTCACCACTTTTTCCCAATATAGCATTTTGTTGCTTCAATTTTGTCTGCTATTATTCGATACTCCATGTTTGGATTTTCCATTCATATATTTATAAATGTATACTTATTTTTTGTTGTGCAATGACAAAACATAATAACAAAAAAAAAGACAACAAACCGTTGAAAATATGTTTTTCAATATGAAAACGAACAAGTTGTTGTCTACCGTATTTGTGAAAACATTCCTATCAACAATAACATCAATGCATCATGCTGAATATAGCAACCTAGAAACAAAATCAAATTGAAATATAAATAGAACTAACTGTTCCAGTTTAACAAAGTTTGACGCTATTTGTTTCCATAAATGAAAGGGAGTTGACATACAACTTTTTATTTTGTCATGTCCAAAGTAACTGTATTTTTCTGTGACATGAACAAGCAACATCTCAGATCCGTTTCATTTTTTAAAGCAGGTACAAAAAAGTATGTATATAGGTACAAATAAAATCTCTCTTTTATAGTCTTTATACACTTTTTAGTATACTCCTTTGTATTTTGTAATTTATTTCAAATAATGCCTACTCAAAAAAAAATACTGGCTACTCCAACTTAACTTCTTCAAAATTAAATTTTTCTAGATATTTTTACTACATATATATATACCGTAGAAGGATACAAAATGAACAAAATAATAGTATAACTTGCTTTTATGTAGTAATTGCGTGGGTATCACGTTTACGAAATTTATCACCATTCCTTCCTAAACTGTGCTAAACCCTCCATTTGTTCTTAAGAGCAACCCACATACATACCTTCTCTGTAGAGTTTGGATCCGAGCAAATGATGATTAATCGCTAATAACTGTTTCTGCTTACCCGTTGTGGTCTTACTTTATCGTTAAAGAAGATACGGAAACAAAGAAATTCAACGCCGTTAAAGCCGCTAAGGTTAATCTCATTTCTCCCTTTTTATTCTTTCCAGCATGAATATAAAAAGTAAAAAAAGTTAAGTAAGTAATAAAAACATAATAATAATTTATAACTTAGAAAAACTATCAAAAGTGCTTTAGGATCCCTTTAAACCTTGTGTTCGACGCCCTTTTCATAAGTGATTTAATTCAAACCTTTTGGAGGTTCAATAACATATTCACAGTACTATAAACCTTTTGATATATTTAACGCCCCCTTTGTTTAAACCAAGTCCACACGAAGTTCCACACCTTTTTTATTTATTTACAGCTATTTTAATTTTATTCAAGCTCTCGTGGTTTACTCAGGGTCTTTATCGAGTGTTTAGAGATTAATAATTAAATCGAAGTCTTTATTTTCAAATAAATAGTATGTGGAAATTCAGTACAAGAAGCTATAATGAATTAGTAGAAGGAATTCAATTCTGAAACTTGGGCTCATTCTACTAATTCATATACTTCTAATAGCCCATCAACTTGAAAAATCCTGTATAAAAGTGTTTTTTTTTGATAACGACTATACCAAGGCCTCTTTAGGACTCTAGGGTACCTTGCTTATCTGTACATAATAAATCGCCTTTTTTCAAATTAAGAATATTTTAGACTAACTCCTGTTGCTTACCTGATTTATCGAATATAGTAAGCACTTGGTTATCGGACGACCGGCTGTATTAACACACCATTAAGTTACTGTTCCTCAACAAGGTTTAATCTGCTTAACTGGTTTACTCCAAAATTAACTAATAGTAGTAAAGTGCAGAGTTGCAGCAAAGGACAGGTAGGTATGTAATAATACCATAAGCGAGTTTATAAATGTGAAACTTGGGAGTTTAGCTTAATTAATGGCCGAGATATGATTTAAGACAGTAATTCCTAGTCAAATCAATACAGGTCTGCCTGCTCAGTGTGCACTCAATAAACATTAAGGTTTATTACAAATCATGAGGACAATCAACTGTAATGGAGTGATAATCTTGTTAATACTACTTGCACTTGCAGTATACATCTAAAGGCCCACAGCCCTAGTAGGTTAATACTTAATAATGAATTATCCGACAAAGTACCAAATTTACTTTTGATGACTGAAATCATAATCGCTGTATGTCAACATTAAAGCAATTAAGTTTGTCACATAATTCAATTTTCATTTTTGTTTTCCTTATTCGTGCTATGAAACCTTTCCTTGAACTAGTGCTCATATTTTTCTAAACTTATACTTTTCTTTGATCGTTTTGTATTTCGTTAATTACATTTGTTAAATTGTTGAATAATTTGACCGATAAGGTTTTTAAATTTGAATGAATTTTAAAATATTTTGCAAAAACAGGCTCAAAGTTTTAACTTAAAAAAATTAAGATTACGTTAAGTAAAAACTTTGTCTGGCCAGTTACTAAAATCATTAATTCTTCTGTTCAATGAATGTTTCTTGTTTTTCTTATTTTTTCGTTTACAAAAACATTCACAGGAGGGCACAAAAGAATAAGCGATTCTTTTGATCATTTGTACTTAAGAAAATAAATTAAAAATAAAGAATGTACATATTAGGAATTCACCCCAGACCATTCATAGTTTAAGCCTGTTTTAATTTAAATAATACGGTAGTACACGAAAAACTAATTTGATAAGTTCACGTTCAAACCTTTCTCCATAAAATGTTCTAAATTCTTATAAGATTTTCTTAGATGTAGTATGAGAAAAATACTTTTCGATTTCTAACAAATTAATAATCGGTACGTTGTATTATTGCATTCAAAAATTGCATAATTTAGCTTTGGTGTTTTTTTTACAAGAAAAATTATTTTTCTAGGTCAAAAACTTATCTAAACAGAACGCCTAAGCATATTCAAATTTCTTTTGAAATAAAATTAAAGCAACGAAAATAACGGTACAAAATTATATTGAAGTTACGTACCCTTAGAATTCTCGTTGATGGTAGAATGTCGATCAAGCGTAAATCTGGAAAAGAAATTAGTATTTAGCTTAGATTGTAATACTACAATATTAATATTGTTTACCTAATAATGTTAATATGGATATAGATGCAATATGTGTATCTGTGTGTGTGTGTGTGTGTGTGATGAAATATCAACAAAGATTTTTACTTTTAATGTAATTTTGCAATTTTAAATAGAGATCTTAACTTTTAACTGAAGAAAAGCGGAAATTTTAGAAAAGATTATGGTGATAACTTCACAAAGCTTACTTTTAAAGATCGTCAAAAGTAAAGTTTAACTTTAGAAAGCCATACGATCTAGAATCTAGATGATTCGGACTTGTTTTGAATTTAAAGGACTGTTATACACATCGAAACCTTTAATTTAAACTTAGTTTCATTTATGTATCTTATGAAATAAGATAACGTTGCAAAAAAGAACCGGAAGTTATGTCATATTTTTGCATGCGGGCAAAATTAGCTTAATTCATTAATGTCGTCTTATAGGTACATGTGAATACTACTCACCCTAAAAAAATTATCTGTGTATCTGATCCATAGGACACGTAATCGGTCGGCTCTCCGACTATTATAAGTATAACAAAGTATAGTAAATCCTTTCTATAGCTATCTAGGTTAATCGTCAATGTCAAGATAATTCCTAAATAACCACTTAAAATTCTAAAGCCGTTATGCTTGACACTTTCTATACCACCCCTGGCTTTTGAGATTTCAATCAGCCCCTCTAGTACAATCTAGAAAACTAACAATGTAGGAATGAAAGAAAAAAGCGACTTATGTTTTTAGTATTCTGAAAATGCTCTCTTTTATCACATTTCTTCGAAAACAACATTTACGAAACACTGAATACATTTCAAATGCTACATATACATACGTCTAAATATGATAACCGAACTAGACAAGCGAGCATGGAATTTAATATCTCGTCTGTATGAGAAATTGAATTAAATGTGTCCGGGCTGTCCTGTTAGAAGTTGGATTACATTCTGTAATCATTTTCAGTCCAAAGAAACCATACAAATTATGACAGGGCAAACCATTTTATATTTTGTTTTCGTCCATAAAACGACGCTATAATTCAATAGAGAGCGTTTTTGAAATGTCATTACTTGGAATTTAGCCATACAAATGAAAGGAATACTGTGAATTGTTGAACTTTATACATTTTTTCATACTTAAAATATTAATTAATCTGTAGTTATTTACCAAAATTTCAAATTTGCTGAAATTAAGGAACACAGCTACCCTTCAGGCGATCGTGTTGGGTCAATCAATTCTCGTAGTAGTACCTCGATATCTGCATTTTTGTTCCTAATAAAGAGATCTCTTTGCCGACACAGGTCATTAGAATGTTTATTAATATATTCATATTTTGACCATTTTTGAAGGCACCGCCACCCCCTATAAGCAGTAGTTACGATTGCATTCGTCAAAACATTCAGTCATCATATCTAGTATTTTTTTGCTCTTTTTCTTTGTTGTATTTGTTACCGTTGTTCTTAATATTTTTCGTAGTTATTGTTTTTTTGTGTGATTGTTTTACATTTACGTATTAAATAAACTGTTCCTACAGTGAATGTTTTTATTCAGTTAATTGTTCGGTCACGACTAATATTGAACTTCGTCGTATTAATTTAAGACGAAAAGTGATAACTGCTCTCTAAGTTACGTTAGGCCAGCAGCACTTTATCCATATCTCAACAGGAATCTCAACTCTTTTTTCCAGGAAACTGAAAATAACAAGTTTCTGTTAATTTGTCACATCTGATATTTACCAGCCTAAATTAATATATACACTAACTTAGTAAAGCAGATTTTGGAGTGATTTATGTTTGAAATTGCGCAAATATGCATAAAAATAAATTTTCAAATACTCGATTAGTTTTATATTAGACCAGGATAAAGTTATGTTTCCTACGTTAATTTTCCTTTCCGTATTTTCGATTTTTAACCTATGCTTCCATCCTCCAGTATTTCTCTCATAGTAAACCCCCTTTGTAGTGTAATAATAACTTAATACAGCATATGAAAATTTCATGGTCAACGTAAGGCTAAGAGCAAACAAAAATTTTTATCTACACAGTGTGTGTTTTCCACAACATTCTTTAAAAAAAAAAACATCCCTCCTCGCCATTCAAAGTTAAATTTATCAAAGTTTTTTATTAGGGTGGTTTAATAATACTAAGTACTCTTTTTTATACGCTTTTTTACAGCGCGACACCCGAGACAACCTTTTTATGCCCACCCACCCGCATACAAACATAGATAAAAGCACATTCTACAAATAGATTGTGTACGTACTCGTACACAGGCTAATAGTTTTATCTACGACGCAGTTTGTTTTGTGAATTTATTCTGACAAGGGCATTTACCCAGTCTACTCGTTCAAAACTTTGCCATCAGACAATAAAGCTATTGTACAGATATAAAGCGCTAACGGAGAACTCAGAGATCTAGACAAAAGAGATTAATTGAAATCGTTCGTTTCTACGTAACTCGAATGAAACGTCGTTTTCCTATCTCACAATGTGAACTAATGTACAAGGGTAATTTTGTAAATTGCTTTCAAATCGACCAATTTCTTTCTTTATTGCAATGCTGAACAAAATGTAGCAAGTTAAAAATTCATGCTACTACAATAAGTCCAAAAAATATCAGCACTCCTTGTGATTTGGAGAACTATTGACCTTGTGAGGATTTTGAAATCTCTGTTTTTGTATAAAATTTCTCAAAATAACTGTTTATTGACCATATTAAATAATAACTGTAACCTTCTTGCAATTAAATTCAACGTCCCAACAATGTTTATCTTCATAAAAGCAAAAGGTAAAGCAAATAAAGACGAGCCTCAAGATGGTAGCTTCTCAAACGCAATCGACCACAAACGAAACGTATTATAAATGGTGGCTTGAGTGCATCAGAGGTGATAATGGAGAAATAAGCTTTAATTGCGGAAAATTAAATTAAATTAAAAATAATAAGTTGAATTTATGTATTTCGTTTAATTGTTTCAACCGTAAAATAGTTTTCCCATGCAATTAAGGGTTAAAAACATTGGGAGAACAAAACTATACGTAGTGCTCTATCATACTGTTAATTATTCTTAATATTTACGTTGAAAATTCGTGTATTTTATTAGGCAAAAATTAGCGATATTAATTAATCATATTATTATTAGATTAATAAATTAATTAGAGATATTAACATTTGATATACTAATAAGCATTCCAAGTGGGTTTCCAACGATGAAGGAAATGTATGAACCGTTTTAAAAATTTTGGAACTACGTAAATGATTTAGAAAAAAAAAATATTGCGGTAAGCGTGACACTTCAGGCTCTGGCTCTAGGTTTCAAAATATTGTTTGATATCCTTCCCCAGGTGAAATGCTAAATTAGCCAAGTTATGATTTTTAAAAAATACTGATCCTGTTTTCCTTGATTAAAGTGGTTTTGATCGAGATAACTCAATTTTTATTTTAAAGCTCTTGCAGTTCTCTACTCGTTATATTTTTTGGAGAATTATGATTAGGTAAAATCGCAATTTCAACGTTTAAACGTTGTTTTGAAAAAATGACAAATTTTCTTAGAACCAGCAATTTAGGAAATCTTATTAGGTACCTGAAGCCAACATTACAATACATTGTAGGTACTCAAATTGCTGTTAAAAAGTAGAAAGGGCGAGTCTACACCAGAAAATTCGTACACTGCGTAAATACGTAATTTAGTAACTATTGAAAGTTGGAGAAAAGCTTGAATTCCACAGGCAAAGGAAACCTCAAAGTTTCCTGCCTAGCGTCGGTTTTCGTTGTAATGCGTAGGACGAACAGCAGTGGATACATTATTATTGTAAACAGTACAAAAAAATAAGGGAAGAAAACCATTCATTCCTGGAGATAAATTCTTCTGTCAGCTAAAACCGTTTGTGAAAAGGCAAATATTTTACGACACGTATGAGATATACCTTTTACAGTGAAAATAATATAGAAGCTTCTAGCCGGAACTCCCAACATCGATCCCGAACTGGCACAAATCGCCGCCGTATCTCGTCCCACAAAAGACATTTGTTAAATTAATTTGAATTAATTAAGGTTTCATTTCTTTTGAATTGTGTTGGTTAGGTTATGGTATTTGAAGGTTCTCTCTCTCTCTCAATTTTAGTCCGTACTTTCAAAACAAAGAAACATTTTTGAAAATAACATTGATTGGGAATAAGTGAAAAAGAGAGAAAGAACCTTTTGTGGGACGAGATACGGCAGTGATTCGTGCCAGTTCGGGATTGATGTTGGGGTTCCGGCTAGAAGCTAGTAAATAATATGTATTCAGTAATATTATTTCCAAAAGATTCTTGTTAGGTACTCACATTTTACAAAATAATTAATAATTTTAAAGAATTTACATAGGAAATCCAAACATATCATCTATTCCTGGGGAGGTACATTTGAGTTTGCAATTTATTAACTACATGCAAAATGATTTTTAGTCATAGTGTCAAATAGCGATTTGACATTTTAAAGGCATTTTTACGAATCTCAATTTAAAAACAGGCACTAGTTTCCATCTAAAATTTTCAAATTTATCTTGATGTAATTTTTAAGGTTATTGCTAAGATGGACTTAAAGGTTATCATCAAATTTCTTTTCTAAAAACCAACAGCATTCCTGTAAGTCATTTTTCGATTCATGTTCTCTACTCTGAGAAAATCAACTGTTCCAGTACTTTTTAGATACCCTGTATACAAGATCGAAAAGTAATATAGCAAATCGAACTAAACTCAAAATCATAAAACTACTAAAAGAATAACAGCAAGCAAATTAAGTTATGGTAATAGTTATTATAAAAATAAGTTCATGCGTGAAAAATTTACTAATTTTCGATTTTTACTGATATAAATGTAAATCTTAATCATAACTACCATTTAAAAATAACTCCTTTATTTCAATTTTTCAAAAATATTTCCCGACGCATTCACCAAATATTATTACACAGCTTCTGCGTCAAAAGGTATTTAATAAAGGTTACTGGTTCTTTCAAGAAAATACTTCCGTTAGTTTTCCATCTGAAACAATATTACGAAAGCACTGATGAAAAATTGATTTCATTCTAAACGTGAAGAGAACTTATAATTTTTCTCTTGATGCTTAACATACAATTTATAATAACTTGTAAATGGCTGTATGATGTAATTGATTTAGATGATTTCTTTACAGTGAATTTTTTATAATTCTTTTAGTATGAGCTTTATTGAAACGAAAAAGTTATTTATACAGATAAACAAAAACTTATTTTATTCTAAATCTTACATAAAAATTTTATCATGATATATTAATACTGAGTACTCCCCCTTTTTTTTCTTCTTTTTCTTGTCTTTCCCCTCCCTCCCTTTCCTTACCTGTTTCTCTATTCACTTATATAGTATGAGCTTTATTGAACAAAATTCTATCTTTTCTAATTTCTTATTTTTTTTCTTCATTCAAATATACAAATATTATCACCCATCTTCCCCTTTGTTTTCTACCATCTACTATAATTACTCCCTTTTCTATTTCATTAACTTCCGCCTTTATTTCTTTTTTAATTCCCACTAACATTCCCCCCTTTGTTCTTCCCTTTTTCTTAATCCTTTCCGCACTATAATTTTTCCAATTGTACCCCCCGTCTAACTTACTCTCTAAACCTTCCATGTCTTTGTCCTCCACCCACGTTTCACTTAATAGCACCATTTCATAGTTTTTTATCTCCTCCCAAAACCATCTTTCCTTGTTCTTTAATTCCGCCACGTTCCATGCAATTGTCGACATCTTCTTCGTTCCATTTTTTAATTTAGGTCCATACTTTGTCCTCCAGCTCTTCTTATCTCCTGTCGAAACCCCGTTCCTTTCTTCTTATCTTCCCCTTCTTCCAATTTTTCGATTCCTTCATTCCATACCCATACTTGATCTTCTATAAATACCTTCTTATATCCCGCTTCGATTTTAATATCTGGTTTCTTTCTTCTTTCTTCCCTTATTCTTTCTTTTATTTTTTCTCTAATCCTTCTCTCTTCCTTTGTTAGATCCCAATTTATGAACACATTTGTGCCCTTAAGATTCCTACTGTTCCTTATTATATTCATCTTTTCTGCATAATTTGCTACTTTTGCTCCAAACATCGCGTTATTTATTTTCCATACTTTTTGTATTGTTGTCTGGACTCCTAATTTCTCTCTTATGTATTCTTCTATCTCCTTTTTCCATTCTCCTTCACCAAGTTCTAGTCCTTTTATGATGATGTTTGTTTTCCTTTCCTCTCTATTTATTCTTTCCATCTCTTTTTCCACCTCCTTTATTCTGTTCTCATACTTTTCCTGTTTTCCGTTCTCTCCCCTTTTTCCATGCACTCTTTCTTTTAATTTATCCATTTCTAAGTTTATTTCTTCTAGTTTCTCCTTAGTTTTTTTTTTTTTTCTAATTCTGTTATTCTTTGTTTAATTACTTTATTTTCTTCCTGTATTTCTTTGATCTTTTGGTTTAAATTTCTCCATCTTTTTTCCTCTTCTTTATCTTTTTTTTTCTTGATTTTCTATGTTTTCCTTCCATCTTAACGAATTTTCTATTCTCACCTCCTCTAGGAACTTCATAATTTCGTCCATTTTATCTTCGTCACTTCTCGCCAACCCACTGCTATTTTGTTGCCTGTTTTTCTTTTTTATTCCTTTTTCTTCTGTTTCGATTGTCGCTGCTTTTCTTTTCTTGCTTTCCTCTCCATTATCTTTTCTGTTGATCCAATTCGCTATCTCACTTCCTACTGAATTGCTTCTATTTCTATTGGCCATTTTTCATCCTCGTATTTTTTAAGCTTTACTTAATCTGCCTTGTACTGCTTTTTCTGGCCTTTTTTTATTGTATTGACAGGTAAATTCTTAATTTAACAAAAAAGACGAAAGCAAAAAACCATTCGTATCTTTCCTCACAAAAAAGGCTCCAACGGCCACGTTGATCTTCAGTCCTCTCCACGTGTTGCCAAAATCCAATATAATGATCGAATTTCTCTCAAAGTACACAAGCCTTTTTCCATAAACTCTACCAGTTGCACCAGTGAAGACTTCTCTCCCGTTGTCCCAAAAAACAGCCAGAAATATTTAGTTCTTGCTACTTAAATTTTTCAAAATTCCGGAGCACTCAAACACACGTCTACTCAGCCTCAACTTAACTTAACCACATATAATAATAATTCTTTTAAATTCGTAATTTTCATAATTTTCATTTAGAAGTGATGGTTTACTGAGCTAAACCTGGTCCAAGTAATCGATTATTTCTATAAACCATTTAAACACAGACAATTTTTCGTTTCGTCTGTTACCTTGCTCTCATAAACCACCATCCATTCATTCTCAAAGATAAAATGAGACATCTGCCCTAACCTCTGGATTAGCACCATAATGCTGTTCGCAGAGATTGCCTACCCAAAAGCATTAATACTTGATAGGAGATATTTTTTTGCAAACAAGGAACTGAACGACTTTATGTTCTTAGCGCTATTATTCATTCACATTAAGTTCAATTAACACAAAATTCACAACTCGCAAAACTTCCATTGTAATTTTGTATAATAATTATTGGAGATATTCCAGATATCTTTTACGAAAATTGTGCTAGGGATATACCATATAAACATATATAAAGGAATACTGTTTGTTAAATTATTTCCGAAAAAAATTCTTGTACAAGTTGCGCTTCGAAATAGTGTTCCATACACATTTTTTCTTTTGACCAGAAAACTTTCTGTAAATTAAATTTCCGAGAGAATGGACGGAATATGAATGGATGTGCTGTATTCCGAAGTTAGACCCAGCCTCTGTTTTTCAACATTAATTAAACACCTGTTGATTTCTAGAACAATTTCATATAGTGATTTTTTCCAAGTTTAATTAAAATTATAATGAACCCATTTGAACTAGGAAAACTTCAGCGACATAGATTATGAGAAAAGTGAATCGACAGCTCCGTAGCTATTACGAAGGAAAATTTAGCTATGCTTTACTTTACGAAGAGTGACAATGGGGGATGAGGTGTCTCGGAGTAACGTGACGATTCTTGAGAATAATTTTATGTTTAAACGCATTGATTTAAAATTGCTATTTTAAAATAAGCTTTAATGATTTTGTAATATAAATTTTCTGTAAATATTAAATTTTTAAAAATTCTTTTCCTCTGCTACAGGCAATTTAAGTTCAAATTATTATAAGGCGTGTGGTAATTACAGCGTGCCATGACAAGGGTGAAGAGGCTATAAAATATGTATGGTAAATCATGAGGGGATGAGGTTAGGTCAGGATAACAGGAAAACCTGTTACTAAAAATGAAGAAAGTTAAGAGCCATATACATCACGTGATCAAGTGCAGTCTACCACACACTCACCCCGCTTCACGGAGCCGGCAAAGTAAGTTTTCGGCAACAATAATAGACGGACGTTTCTAATCTCGTCGCGTAGCTCTACACAGAAATGATTGCCAAAGCACATGCATTCTCGTCTTTGAATTGTTACTTTAGATAGTCTCCGCAACCGCAGCAGCACTTCCTTTATAGTAAATTGCTTTTGCATATACTTATTTACTACAATTACACAGTTACAAACTATATACATATAAAATGCATAAGAATTGTCGTACAATCGTGGATATATTTGCAACTCAAAAACAATTAATTAATTATAGATTTTTTGGTACTTTTTCCATTTTTTTTTTTAGTTTAACTTATCATCCACTCTGCAGGCATTTATATCCCATACACTGGAACAATCTGTCATTGCTAACTTTCTTTCAACATAAGTTCTGTGCAAAATTATATTGTTACGTAATTTACAAAATCACGTATTTTTCTCTCAACACTTTTTATTTAATTAACTTAATAACAACTATGATAACAACTAGTCTATGATAACAACAACGATTCAATAACTAATTCCATAACAACAACAACTCAATAGCTATTTCGCTTTTTAATCGCTTTTCTTCACTTCGAACTTATCTCTGTCACTCTCTTGTATCAAATACTCTGTCAAACTGTTCAACGCAGTTCCTTATATAGTCTTATGGACGTTTCTAGACAACTCTCGAAACGTCCAGCAACTCTCGGACTTTCTGGAACGCGTCATAGGTTACTTTTATGCTTTTACTAAACCTTCGCAGTAGGCGCATGTCAACGTCAGAATGACACATCTGTCACACTGCCCCCCTCTAGCGCTGATCGTCCCGATCAGTTTCTTCCACTGTGTATGGAGCCAACCGGTCGAGGTGTACAACTTTCATCTTCGATTTGGGGCCTCGTTGTATCCTGTAGACGACATCGTTTATCCGGGTAACCACTTTGTACGGGCCCTTCCAATTCCGTTGTAATTTAGGGCACCTTCCTTTCTTGCGAACTGGGTTATAGAGCCATACACGATCGCACTCCCTGAATCCAGTGAAATTCGCTCGCTGATCGTAGCGGGTCTTCATCCGGTCACTTTCGAATTTAATTCTTGTTCTGACGGCTTTATGGATGGTGTTAAGCCGCTCGCGTAGTTTAGACACATAATCGTCCGTGGACAGCGAGGAATCTTCAGGTCGACCAAACATTAGATCAGCAGGTAGTCTCAGTTCTTTCCCGAATAGCACGCAGGAAGGTGTCTGTCCGGTGGTCTCGTGTATGGATGTCCTATAGGCCAGAAGGAATAAGGGAATGTGGCGATCCTAGTCGGTCTGATGATCGTTTACGAACATCCTCAGGTTGTTTTCTATAGTCGCATTAAATCGCTCTACCATGCCATCAGACCGAGGATGCAACGGAGTCGTTCTAGTTTTCCTTATTCCCATCAATTCACACACTCGTTGGAATATTTCTGATTCAAAATTTCGGCCCTGGTCAGTATGAATTTCCATAGGAACTCCATATCGGCTGATCCAGTTGTTTATTATTGCCTCCGCCACGGTGGTTGCATCCTGGTTGGAGATTGCATAGGCTTCCGGCCACTTGCTGAAGTAATCCATCACAACGAGGATGTAGCGGTTGCCATCTTCAGTTCGGGGAAAGGGACCAGCGATATCCATGGCTATTCTTTCGAATGGCGCTCCGACGTTATACTGGTGCATTTTTCCTCGTGTTCTGGTTCTCGGACCTTTGTTGGAAGCACATACTTCGCATCTTCTACACCAGTCTTCCACATCCAATCTAGCATTCACCCAGTAGTAAACGCAGTCTTTTCCTTGTCTTCAGGATGTACTTCGACTTGCCAATATCCGCTCTTTAGGTCCAACGTCGAGAACCATTTAATTTCGCTCGACAGACAATCTAACGTATCATCGATTCGTGACAAAGGATAGCTGTCTTTATGTGTTACTTCGTTTAATCGTCGATAATCAACACAGAATCTCGTTGATCCGTCCTTCTTGCGTACCAAAACGATAGGGGAAGTCCATGGACTTTTCGATGGTTCTATTATCCCTTTCTCGCGCATGTCTTTGATCAGTGAATCGACTTCTTCTCGTTTGGCCCATGGTACTCGTCTGGGTGCTTGTTTGATAGCTCTTGCATTTCCTGTGTTGATTCGGTGGTACGCTAAATTGGTTCTTCCATAATCGGTGTAATCAATCGCAAAGACGTTCTTATTACTTCGAATAAGGTTTCTAGCTTTCTAGTTTCATCTTCAGTTAGATATTCAGTTGCCTTCTTGATTAATTCTTTCAATGCTTCTGGCAGCTTCCCGGTTTCTTCCCTCTGTTCTCTCATTTGGTCCAAATGATTGATGGTAATGGCTGGTTCTAATGTCCCTATTGGTGTTCCTTTCGTAAGTTTTTGTTCAAAACCTTTCAGATTGATAACTCTGATTGGAATCGTGGTCGAGCCGGTTTGTACCACAGTTCTTCCGACAAGGATGGCCTTCTGCCTCAATTCTTCGTTGTCTTGCTCTATGACCCCAGTTATTTCATAAGGGACATTGTCCTCTATTGTAATTCGGGCAACAGCTTCGGAGTGTCCAGGTAAAACTTGGTCTTCAGCAACGACAACCCGTAGTGTTCGCTGATCAGTCCCATTTCTTTGTAGTGGCAGTTCTTGATCTCCTATTCGTAAACATTTTGTGCCCACTTGTTGGTACAGGCTTGCGTCTCCAAGACCGATCACCACTTCGCATTCTCCATGAAACGATGTTGTTTCCCCTGTCGCAGTTGTTAAGACAGCATTTATGGTTAGCGGTCGAATCCTCCATTTACCGATTATTCGAGGGTTAACTATCGTTCTTGATGCGCCGGTATCCACTATCAGTTTTAATTTCTTGCCGTCCACAAAACCATCCACAGTAAGTGAATTATCAGTGGTTGTTTTCGATACGGAAATGATGATTGGGGCTTGGGGACGCAAAGCCGACTTTCGCCCCGTAAGGCCGGCTATTCTTAGTTTCCCTGCTTGTTTTCTTCGGCGGCTGACGCCTGTCTTTTTCCAGATGGACAGCCGCTGCTCAACACAATCTCGTGAAAGATGTCCCTGTTTGTCGCAAGTCTAACAGCGTGGGCGCTCACTCATCTCTTCTTTCGGTTTTGAAGACATGACTTCTTTAGCTATTTTTACCATCTCGCCATCTTCTTCAAAATTCAACCCAGCCTGCCGGATTCTAACATGTCCTTTGGATGCTTGTTTGGCTGCTTCATATTCCAGCGCATGCGACAATGCTTCGCCTGCAGTTTTATGTCGAGACATGCGCAGGGCTTGCTGTATTTCGACATCTCGCACTCCATCGACAAACATTTGGGTGGATAGCTGGTCTGTGAAGTCTTGAGGGGCACTAGGATAAGCCAACCGAATAAGCATTTCAACGTCCGCTTCGAATTGTTGAAGGCCTTCGCTGCTTCGTTGATAGCGACTTTTTAATTGAGCCTGGTACATTTGTTGTAGGTGTTTATCACCATAGCGCATCTCCAATCGGTCCACCAGAATTTTAAAATCGTTTTGTTGCATTTCTGGTATACCTTGCCAAACGTCGAGAGCTTCCCCACGTAGCGCTATGATTAGGGCAGTGGCTTTCTCCATCTCATTCCACTCATTTGCCTTGGCAGCAGCGTCAAATTGTTTAAGATAGACTGACCAAGAAATCTTCCCATCAAATGTTGGTGGTTTTATTCTCGACATTCTTACACTTCCTTCTTCGCTTTTCATTAGTATTGGGTATTCTTGAACGTTTAGATTGGCCTTCATATCGTCTAACTCCTTTTGAAACTTTTTGTGTACGGCTTTTAACTCTTCTTGAACTTCTACTCTTACTTCCTTTATCTCTTCTTGAACTTCTACTCTTACTTCCTTCAACTCTTCTTGAACTTCTTGAACTTCTACTCTTACTCCCTTTAATTCTTCTTGAACTTCTACTCTTACTTCCTTTAACTCTTCTTGAACTTCTACTCTTACTTCCTTTAACTGTTCTTTCAATCCTTCTTGCTCAATTTTTATTGCTCTTATATCTTCGATCAATTTTTCTTGACCTGCCTTAATTTCTTCTTGACCTGCTTTAATTTCTTCCTTCATTTCTTTTTGGCCTGCCTTCATTTCTTCCTTCATTTCTACCTTCATTTCGTCCTGGCCTGCTTTAATTTCTTCCTTCATTTCTTTAAGCATTTCCATCAAAAACTTCATCTGCTCCTCCATTTTTGCCGCTTGACTTCTTGTTACTGGCATAAATCCCACTCCTGACACCAATTGTTACGTAATTTACAAAATCACGTATTTTTCTCTCAACACTTTTTACTTAATTAACTTAATAACAACTATGATAACAACTAGTCTATGATAACAACAACGATTCAATAACTAATTCCATAACAACAACAACTCAATAGCTATTTCGCTTTTTAATCGCTTTTCTTCACTTCGAACTTATCTCTGTCACTCTCTTGTATCAAATACTCTGTCAAACTGTTCAACGCAGTTCCTTATATAGTCTTATGGACGTTTCTAGACAACTCTCGAAACGTCCAGCAACTCTCGGACTTTCTGGAACGCGTCATAGGTTACTTTTATGCTTTTACTAAACCTTCGCAGTAGGCGCATGTCAACGTCAGAATGACACATCTGTCACAATATATTCAGGGGTGAAGAGCGCTCTTAATCCCCCATTATTGAATAATCATCTTACAGTATTTTCATGCTTTTATACCTACCTGTGTAAAATGTTTGATAAAGTTAAACTGTTTAAGGACGTTCCCAAAGAGCAGTTCTGCTCAACTTGTTAAACAATTCCCCCTATGTAAACTACCATGACTACAATAAACAATAGTTGAGATAGAGTATATTCTTTCGCCTCTGCTCACATGCGCAGAACTACAAAAATGATTCCATTGCGTCGTTTTTAAGATCTGGCAGCATTGTATTTTTACTGTGCTTGAGATACGTGTTGTTTATGTAGAGAAAATAATATGTTACTAGTATTTTATGTTAATTCAAAGTTTATGATGTTAATATGCTACTTATTTGTATTAAATACGAATAAAAATTTTACTTGTTATGAAATTAGCCCATTTTAAATATTTCGTATAACAAAACCAATACCGCTTGTCATAGTGATTTTTACTGAAAGATAACCGTTATTTCTTTAATTAATAATTCTCAGTTTTTTAAAACAATTGTGAGAAAATTACTATTGTTATTTAATAAAACATTGGCTTTAACATAGATCGGAATTAGGTTCCCATGTTAAATATGCAAATTTTAATAGTCAATATTTAGAATTTTACTACGGCAAGAACGTTTGAAAAAAATTCCTACGTATAAAGGACACTTATAGGTATTTGTATTGTAAGTTTCAAAAGAAGAAAAGAAAATTGATTTTTGATTTGATTTTTGTCATCGAGAAGTCACAAGGAAAAAATGTTGATAACCTTATGCCTCGTTCCTTTGACTAACTTCTACGAATACGAATAAGTCAAGGAGAGCTGAAAAGTAATCTAATTTAGGAAACTATAATAACTGTTTAGACATTTTATTTAACCGAATTAGCAGAGGGTAAATATTATTAAGTCTACGAAAATATTAAATTATTATCTTTTAGAAACCTATGTCAAATTGTTAAATGAATTTTTATTTTTTAGCTATTTGTTATCATTTCCTTTTTGTTTCTATTTAGTTATTTCTGGTATAAAAGACTAATGAACAAGAAAAAACTCCAATCAACTTAACAGATAGTGTTAATGTCCCAATTGATGGAAACACCCCACGCAATTAATGAACGTCTCCTTAATTTCTTCCGAAATTAGTTTCATTGACAGAAATCAATTATAATATTTTCCACATTTTCAACAATCAGTTACACTAATACTATAAAATACATTTATGTATATTTGAATAAAATTCTCCGTCTGCAAAGGTGTCATTTTCGTCTCAGCTTAATTTTACTACATAAAGTTCCCGTATTTTGCATTTGATGCCATATTTAACGGAAAGTCACCGAAAACTAGGTGTCAAAGCACTCACGATGAGTGCATTTCCCGCAACCGGAGTGACACCCGCCAAATTAAACATCAGAGTGTTAATTTTCATTTCCGCAACTTTATCGGGATTTTTTTTCCGAACTTTAATTTCAATTTTTATTAGGATCGGATGTCACTCAATGCCAACTAATCTTAGAGACTTGTGATCAAAATGGAGGGGAGTACATCAAATCTCATTCACAAGAAGGGTGTAATTAAAAAAATCATGTCAACTTTTTAATTCAAAAAATGATCATAATTTCTTTCCTACTTTTAATTAAAAACTCATTATAAGGATGGGGCTCCATCACATTTTACGAAATACCACATAAAGGGGGTGGAAGGAAATTAATGGAAAAATATCTCATGTACTGAACAGAGAAGGTAAATTTGCTACTAAAAGATACTTAAGTGTTGGGGTGTTTCGTTCTGCAACACCGGTAGTCTTACAATTTTCCAGTTTAGAATATAACTCGAACAGTTACAAAAGTAACCCAAGAAAATTAAAATCGTATAAATTGTAAATTCAAAGCAACCACATTTTTTATTCATCCACTATTCCTTTTTTTTTCTACATATATGGTGACTGTAAACTGCTATTCGATCAATGAATTGTTTATCGATCTGATTAATTGTACCTACTGATTGCATGAATTAAATAGATTAATTGACTAGGTACACACATTATTCAAATACGAAACATACTGAATTATCCTCAAATGCGTTCTACAGGATGTAGTTTGAATCCATTATCCAAATTTAACCGTTGCCTATTCAGTGTTACTAACTGTTTTAATTCGCTACCGTGGTAATCCTTTATTTTCGAAGAGGTTTCATTATATAAAACCGTAAAGTTATAGTCGATTAAATATTTATACGACTAATACATATTGTACTTTGGAACGGTTACTAACAAAACATTTTATTGTTACAATTGAATTTACAATAATTGCTTACTAAAGTTAAGATTTACCATAAAAACTATTGCTTGAAGAATAAGTTATGCAATTTTCTTTAGATGAAATCTTGATTCAAGTGCAATTTTGACTTTTAAACTCTTCCCATTTCTATCCTCTGCATAACAAAAAGAAACTAGAAGATCTCACATTCGAAACTATGTATTTATGAACAGTATTCTACTGTAAGGTCTTCCTCTGCCGTACATTACACCTGTTATTGTTTTTAACTACCCCTACAAGTAATAAAGATTTGAAGAGACTCACTCCTTTTGCCAAACGGGCACGTGTTTCGCCCACGTTGAATGTGGAAATTATCAACGAGTAATTTTCATTATTTGGTTGTGACAGTTTTCTGTAATATTCTAACCCTTAAAAGTATCAAAAAATATTCTACCACTCTAATTCTAACTTTCTTAACTAACTAACTAACTCTCCTTTTCCTTAGTCATTGTCATAACGGACTCGCACTACTTCAAATACCTTGTCACATCTAACATTTTCGTTACACTGTCAACAGCCCCTAATACTAAGTACAACTCAAATTTCTTCTAATTTTTTACTTGAACATAGCCATTCTTAGTTTTACCTTTAATTACTCTTTTCGATATAATAATATTAGATGTCCCTGGGGTAAGTGATTGTATTAGGGGTTTTAGCGATCAAAGCGTCTTTATTTCAGAACATAATATACTTACTTACTGTTTTGAAGAAGTTTTGAATCACGTCTAACATTATTTACAAAAACTATATGTAAGCAATAGAAAAGAAAATGTCTGGGAAAAAGTTCAATAGAAACGTATCAAATATCAATAGCAGGTATCCATTTCTCAACCTCACACTGCTAATCTTAACTTGTGCAATAACAACATACCGGACGATGTAAAATTAAATTAAATAAACAAAAAAATAGATACCTACGTACGAAAGTTCATATAACATAAACTTAAGTATTGGCTTCACGAAGGAAATCAAATTTGGTAGAAATGAAAACAAAGTTATTTGGCCACTATATAATAGAAGGCTGTTTTCAATGAGAAAATAGTATTACATGTTTCATCTCAAACATGTTTATATGAGAAAGAGGTAAATATTCCTGCATAGGATGACACAATTACGTATTATTTTCTATTAATGGTTTGTTGTTGTTCTGTAGTACTTAAATAGATTGAACATTGTAAGGTAGTAGAAAAGTGGCCTGTTGTACTTCAGAATCGTCATAAACAACACAATACACCATGTGTACACGCGGGTCACCACAACTCGAATGAGCAGGCAGCATCTTTGCTCCGATCAATTGTTAACTTTACATGGGAGGTGGAAAAAAAACTATTAAAAAGTTTGTCCACTTTACCTACATAATACCTACTATATATATATACTAACAAGATGTTTGCACCAAGTTACAACAATTTTCTTAACTTATTCATTTAAACTTTTCCATCTGAAATTTTAAAAATCCGCAGCAACTACCTCAATCTAGCTCCCAATACATTTAATTTACTTGCAATAATGTGGTTGTTAACACTTAAAATTAAAAAGAAAATGAAAAAAAAATCCAATTCAACAAAAAAAATAGAGAAGTTTCAAAAAAATTACACTCTAATAATTGTTTAAAGAGCTAGCAAATTCAATCATCAAACACGCATTGAAAAAAGGAGAAGTGAAAGATACTGTTCGCGAAATGGTGTTTCCCATTGTATTCCCATACTAAAAATAAATGTATTTTAAATCAAAATGTGCCACCGTTTATTACCCCCAGCACACCATGAATTTTTGTATGTTCTCATCGAAGTTCCATATATACATTTTTTATGAATAAAAGAATTTAAATCGAACGTTAATGTGGTATTAGGTATATAAATGTGGTGAGATGTACAAAATGTAGCGTGATAGTATACACGGTATATGAGAAAAGCTCGACAATCTTTATGTAGTAGAAAAATTCAAAAAGCGTAAAAATTATTACCTTTAAGTATCTATAGATATTCAAATGCGGCCTGAATAAATTTACCGTAGGCACATCCATAGCATTGACTGTACGTAGTAAGAGTTCATTTCAAAAGCACTGATCACTGAACAGTGAAATACTAGGTACTACCGACTGTTTCAAACAGAATAAAAAACCCCAGGAAAAGTATTTAGGTAGGTACGCAGGAATGGATGAATAATTCTTAAACAAGTTTAAAGACATTGAATAGTTTCGACCTTAATTAACTTGATGAAAATCCATATTACAGGAATAAAACTTCACGTAGTTAAGTAAGTAGATTTTCACAAAAGTTTTTATTTAACAATTTTTAATGTAACATGTTTCGTCAAAATTTTTGGCTTCTTTGGACAGTGAGTATTTTCTACTAAACCTAAAGTGTCGCATCACATCTTAAATACTAGGTTGCATTCGGGGGTGGATATAACATTAAAAAAGATTAAGGAAAGGGGAATTATTTCCTTCTGTCTGGTCTTTTAAAATTAAGTTCTATTTTTTTAAATTATTTATTTCTAAATTTCTGAGATTTAATTTTTTGCTTTTATTGCAGATAAATATGTAATATTTCAAATATGTCGATTAACTTGTAATCTTCTTCTATTATGTGTTTCGCATAATTAGAGTGTTTTATTTTTTAAAAAACCATTTTAATGTTCGCAAATACGTTTTTGAAAATTTCTTCCTTTTTGTGCAAGACCCACATGTCAGTCTGTAAACTCTATTTACCCTACTACAATAACTAAAAATAAAATATACAATACAGTTACATATTTAGGTCCATTTACAAATAAAATTCGCTCTTATTTAGAAAAATATGATCTTAATTTTGCATATAAATCAAGTTTTTCAGTAGGAAAAAATATAAAAAATAATAAAGATAGAGTAAATAAAACAAAATGCTGCGGAGTTTACAAAGTGACATGTGGGTCTTGCCCAAAGGTATATATTGGACAAACAGGAAGAAATTTTCAAAAACGTATTTCCGAACATAAAAATAATAAAAAAAAAATAAAACACTAATTATGCGAACCACATAATAGAAGAAGATCACAATTTTAACGACATATTTGAAATATAAGGTACATATCTATCTGCAATAAAAGCAAAAAATTAAATCTCATAGAAAATTTAGAAATAAATTAAAAAAAACAGAACTTAATTTTAAAAGACCAGACAAGGAAATAATTCCCCTCTCCTTAATTTCTTTTAATGTTATATCCACCCCCAAATGCAACCTAATATTTAAGATGTGATGCGACACTTTAGGTTTAGTAGAAAATACTTCGAAGAAGCCAAAATTTTTGGCGAAACACGTTGCATTAAACATCCTTGAATAAAAAAAAATTGTGAAAATCTACTTCGTGAAGTTTTATTCCAAGTTTACAGACTTCTTAAGGGTACTTAATACATAATATAATGTCTAGTCAAAGTAATGCTTGTTCAAGGGTTGTGGTTGTATACTGCGGATGTTTTATGCTTTACTAATCTTCAGGACACTGGTGCTGCAGAATTTCCAGAAATATTTCAAAACACATATTTTATTTGTTAAGATAGTGTTTCATAAGATATGCACAGTAAAAATGTTGAAGTTTTATTTAAATAGTCTGTGTATCCACAATGACCGTTCTGTGCAAAGTAGTGGACCAAATTAATTCTTATTCATATTATTGGACGAGACTACACAAAGGGCTTCAGAGCTCCCTTCAGCATTCCTTTTTATTGGTGGAAAGCAACTGTTTTTGCTTAATAAGTGAGCTATATTTATTGCAGATTGGCGGAAGTTTAGCCTTTGTGTAAATATTAATGGATACGTGTTATTTAATTAATTATCGCTAAATGTTATTTAAATTAGGGTGATATACAGGGTTTTTCAAGTTGATGGGCTATTAGAAGTATATGAATTAGTAGAAGGAATTCAATTCTGAAACTTGTGCTCATTAGGTTATAATTTGGATTGCGGTAGCGATTTTTTTTCTATAAATTAAATTAACTCAGAAACCGATCGTCATAGGTGTACAAGATGGTTATCAAACTTACCTTAGAATTATACGTTTTATTCGAATTCAGTGTAAAAAATATCCATTCCATTTAAAATAACGAAGTTGGTGTCGACTTCTGGTTTAACCGGATATAAATCGAACTTGAAAATATTTTTAAAAGAAGCGGCATAAACAATAACCAAATGAGTCCAAGTTTCAGAATTGAATTCCTTCTACTAATTCATATACCTACTTCTAATAGCCCATCAACTTGAAAACCCCTGTATACCTACCGTTTAATTGAGTTTATCAATAAAAAATGTTAAACTGATCAGGTGATTAGCCTAAAACTTTATTGAAATTCTTTTTAATAAACGTTTCTAATGAGAAGGATAATTTAGTTAAGTACCTATCTAAAATAAGAACTACGCGTTTTACTTAAACGTAAAATTTGCCTCACATTTTATTTAAAAAGAAAATATATACAAGGGCGAATTATTTTGCCGTTTTATTTATTCATCGAACATTATTTAAAAATAATATAGTTGAAAAGGATTTTTCGCAGATCATTTGGTGAAACATTTTTGAAATATTAAACAGAAGAAGAAACAAAAATACTTGGTATTGTTTCACAATTTTATTCAAAAGTCAAAAATGACGTAACAATTGAAACAGCTGTCGACGACTTTTGAATAAAATTGTGAAACAATACCAAGTGTTTTTATTTCTTCTTTTGTTTAATAATCTACTTTTGTTTAAAACGCAATTACAGTTTTGTTACGAAGTTGTATTTTTTTACAAATTAGAGGTTAATCAAAACAAGTGTCGTGTCCCGTGAACAGTTTTATCGATAACTAAGTGGAGCGGCTTTGATTTTAATAATGTAATTTTACCCCCAAATGATCTTTTGATTTTAACAGAACCTTTAATAGCAACCTTTTAAAATAAAATCTAACTAGTTCAGTAGTAAATATTAATTTATTTTCATAATAGTATCTATACATATATATAATTAATTTTATGTCAGGAGTTAATTTCTGAACGAAAATTATGGGGTTTCAATGTTTCATGTCGGCTAATGAATTGCTCACTTATACGGTTTCCCACGTTCAAGACGATGTGCTAGATGTAATAAGAAAATAGAAAATGAGTTTTACGTGCTGCGGACAAGAACACGAGTTCGCTCTTGGGGTTTCCTGTTCCGCAGGGTTATCGACGTGGTCAGGAAGCACGGCTGGCTTGATTGAAATAATACACGACTGTCTGTCTGCGCTATCGTAAGCAAGTTCACATTAGGAACCATCCCGTTCCGTCCGTCCAGTGCAGCGATAGGAACCACGGTTCGCTGAAGTTCTTCGTTTCATTTTGACCCGTACCACACACTTTTATTTACTATCTATCCACCCGTAGGTACATTCAGCGGAACGCTATTTATGTAGGTACTCCAAAAGGATATTTGCGTAAATTGTGTGTGTGAGAACGTATTGTTTTGTTAAAATATGCAGCTCTAAAAATAACTTAAACGTATGCTTCGTGCAGATAAATATACCTAATGAGAGTTTTTGAGATTATACCGTGTACAGATACAGGTACTGTACGTACTTGTGGGAAAATATTATTATTCGTTATGTTGTTGTTGTTGACAAATAAATGGTTGTTAATTTGAATATACATAGTTAAAAAAAAAAAAGAGAAAATCTGCAATTTTTGTGTTGGCCATGCTTAAGATTGAAAATGCATACCAAATAATTAAATATACAATGAATTAACAATTCTTCCTAATAAGCTAATGAAATTATAACATTTTAAGATTTCTTAAACAGTAGACCATAAATCAAAAAGGGGAATTATCAAAATTAAGAATATTAAGGAAATTAAAACGCGCATAAAAGCTGACAAACATTTAAATGATATACACATTAAATTTTTATCACAAATTTAAAGAGAAACTATCCTATACACTTTAAACATATATATGATATTAATTTTACTAATACATAAATTTTAACAAGAGCATTAGTTTTATTTGATTTCACAGATTCACTTATTTACCTAATTGCCAATTGATAGATGTGCAACTCGCGTGATGCTTCTTTTATACACAACCGAATGCATTTTGACACTTATTACTCGCACCTTACCGTCTTTTCCGGGGAACAGTTCAATTATTCGACCTAGGGGCCAATTTAACGGGGATGCGTTGTCCTCTTTAAGAAAAACCATGGTTCCTACTTTTATTTGTTCGGGTTTTGCAAGCTGCCACTTCGAACGGATGTTCAAACGATTTAAATATTCCTTAGACCACTTTTTCCAGAAGTGCTGCTTCATGAATAGTATGTACAGCCGATTAATTGGCTCTGGAATTTCTGGATCGGGCAGACTTGTAAACATATCTCCGATAAGGATTAATGCTCTTAGGTCGTTGGGATCTTCAGATAAAGGAGTAATTGGGTGGGAATTAAGGATCGCTTCAATTTCCGTTGTATACATTTCTAATTCTTTATATGTAAATATAATAATTTATCCCCGATTATTCTAAGATAGTGGTGCTTAAATGACTTCACCGCTACCTCCCAAAGACCCCCAAAATGTGGAGATTGTGGTGGCGCAAAATGCCATCGAATATCTTTCTTCAACAAAAATTTGGGTATAATTTCATTATGTGAGTTGAACTTGACTAATTTAACCCATTCTTCTATTTGATTTTTTACTCCTACAACAGTAGTAGCATTATCCGAATATATGCACACATTCACTAAGAGAAGAGTCTTAATCTTGGGATCCAACACTTGGATTAATTTGAGAATCAAGATCAACGCACCTAGGGAAAAAAGTAAAGAATGTCCCAGATGTGTTTTGCCGCCGGAGGGTAGTTAATTATTCGAAAAAAGAAAACATCAAATTTGGCTTATTTCTGAACTTTTGCAATTCTGACGTTTTTTGAATTTTTTATTAAAAACATTTATAGGCGCCCAATGCAGAAAAATCAATAAACGTTTATCTGATTATTAATTCTAATATTCAAGACGACACTATCTTTGATGAACCATCGAAAATACGAAAAATTCAAGAAACATGTCGGGTTTGATGATTTTTTTATATGACTTGCTATGCCTTTTTCTTACAATTTTTATGTCTAATATAATGCCAAATACCTGAATTTCATATAAATGTAATAAAATGGATTTGATCAAAAATTTTAATTGTCTTTCCTCACTATGATAAGCGTAAATCGCTTTAATACATGTTTTAGGTTATAATTAAAAGGAAACTTATCTGTTAGTGCTATATTTGTTTAAACATTAAAGTTTAATACAGCCTATTCCTTCATTCATCCATAAAAGTTTTGAGGCTCTTGACGAAATTTCTAGATTTCTAAAATTATAGAATTGACTCTTTTGATCTTTTTTTGATTTTTACATCGATGCTATGTTATTGTCTTGACCTTGTCTTGAATTGTGACAAGAAATCTTGGTAATCTAGGTTTGGGAAATTATTATTATGGCTATAAAATAGGAAAAATGAGGTAGATTTATTTTACAATGTCCTGAAATGGGCGAGAATGTCGAGAGACATAATTTACATTCAAAATGGAGTTATTTATCTTCTCATCGTATGGATAAAACTCGTGAGATTTTGAATCACTTTTACGCAAACAATGAAATCTTTTAGCTATTCACTATCTATTTTTAATTTAATAATCTTACAGTCCCTTACTCGAAGTTGTTTTATATGATGCTTCTCTCAAAACCAACTAATAATTTTAAACTATTATATAACCTAAGAGGATGTTCTATTTTAGACAGACACCAGATCTTAGAAACTAAGGAAGCCATCGAAGAAAATAGTTTAATTACTAATGAGCAATTAGCTTTTGGTTTCAGTCTCTTGGTGCAGATTTCCTTTAATTGAAAATTATACTGTTCGATATATTTAGTACATCTGTTACTCCTGATGATACCTTTCAAAGGCACAATATGTATTGAGTTAAGATTAATTAAGTAAAAGTTACTGAAATTTTCTAAGATCTTTTTATTGGAAAAGCTATTAATAATGTTTCACTAAGTGATAACGGTAGATACCTTCATTTTTTGATTTTTTTTTAAATTTTTTGTTATTCTTGCCTTGTAATATGTAAGGGTCGTACCTAGAAGAGTTGATTCTATTTTCTTTTTGTTAAATAATTCATTAGTATGTAATTTTTAAAAGCAGTGTTGAAATACTTTGCCATATATATATATACATATTGATTGCAATATTATGATAAAAGTTTAGTAGCATGTATCTATACTAGTCTCTCGAGAGACTTCCGTTTAGTAGTGAACAGTATTGTTATTACACGTACGACAGGATTCATTGCTGTAATAAGTTCATTCACATGCACATCGTTATTACTGCGATAGTAAAGCTGTAATATATTCATTCAATACTTAGAAGAGATAACATCATAAAGCAGGATGCAGTGCTTATTATATGAATTTATAATAATTTTCACTTGCTACAAGCTGTATGCAGTGCTTTATCTCCTATGTTGTATTCTAAAGTAAAATTTATTTTAATTAACAATTCGAGTCAGTTTTCAAAAGGTGCAAATTTCTTTTATATGTGACATTTTCGCTTTCCTGAAATTGTTTAAATAATTTTTCAAAAACGGCTGGCGTAGGATGTTTTCTTTCGGGAAACCTTTGAGCATAAACTCGAAAAGCCAATAAACAATTCTTATAACATTCCACAAGGATAAAAATCATATCAATACGCTCCTCTTTTGAATAAATTAGTAGGTACTTCCCATGATGATTTGAAAATCTTATTAGAAATATAGAATTTCAATTTTAAATGGATACAATTAATAAATAGTCCTTCTAAGTAAATACCTTACTTAAAAAGCTTGCATTTAACCTGGTGTTCGGTGTTCTCAACGCGCCTCAAAAGTTAGTTATTTTAGTTTTAGATTTCTTATTATTTTATTACATGCGCTAGGTAACGTAAACAATACTCTGAAAAAGTAACGAGAAAATTTAGATTATTTACTTACATGTGTGATTTGTTTTAAACATTTTAATTTCCTTAACGGTCTTGAAGAGAATCTTTAGGAGATACGAACAAAATCTTAAATTCTACAAACCTAAACACACGTCAGTGGAACACTTGGCAAAAATTAATATTGTCTCAAATTAGAGGTAGGTACGTATTTTTATATTTATCAAATCTGTGTAAATCGGAAAACAAACGAAGTAATTTCCCAGTACATTCGTAGGAATAGGGTTTTGTCAAAAAAGTGGTTGAATTAACAAAAACTTAATATGTTCATAATATCTGTCCATTAGTTGCCCATAGGTAATAAAAAAACGAATGTTTACTGCAAACTTCTCTGATAGCGGATTACAATAGACCGCAGATAAATTTCGAACTTATTTCTGTTATAATAATCTCACTGCAGAAAATGCCTAAATATTATACTGTACAAACTACTAACTTTAATATTTTAAAGAAATATGAAATTTAATGTGCTTCACCTAATAGCGCAACTCCAGATTCTGTCATCGAAATTAAATGTGCGGTTTCAGACAAAACATTTTTCCTATATCTACATAAATACTAAATGAAAAATGATCAAAAAGTTTTTAAGGTAAATCAATCTGCAAATGTTAGCAACGATTATTATTAAATACATGTTGATAAGAAACTTATCTCATTGCTTATAGTAGTAGTAAGAGCTTTATTTAAACTAACAAGTTATGTTTACATTTCCACACACAAAAGGAAAAAAAAAGAAACATATTATATTCTCCAACCTACAAAAAGTTAAATATTTACACTAAGTACTTCCCTTCCTTTTCCTGTATATTCATTTTTCCTGTATTTTTCCTCAACCCCTTTCCACGCCTCTTCTTTTTAGCTTCATAAGGCCAGACCACTACCATCCGCATTTATTATCCTTCCAAGTTCCTCCCTCTCATTCTTTCCCGTTACTTCTTCTAATACATGCTCCACTGATCCACTCTTTTCTCCACATACTCTACACAATCTCTTACTTTCTCCCATTCAAAACTTATTCTCATTACACTCATTCCCCATTCTGAATCTAGCTATTATCTCTATACTTTTTCCTTCTCTTAGATACCCTGACACTTCATCCCCTTGCAATTCTATCCATATAAAGTCCCTCATACCTTTCGCGTATCTGGATTTCCAAATTTTTCTCAAATCCTCACCTCTTACTATTTCATTACATCTTTTCCCCACCATCCTACTAACATTCAATCCCTTTTCTCTCCACTCTTCCATTTGTTCTTTACTTATTGCCATTTCTGTTAAAGCTTTGCCCCTTCCACATCATATTTATTTTTTGTCCCGATCCCCAATACCTTTTTCCTCCATATCTCCTTTCTTAAGTCCCTTTCCGGTAATTCTCCCAATTTTTCTTCTTATTTTACAACCCTTCTTCTTGTATCTTCCACCATTTTCCCACATTTTGTTTCCCTTCTTGAAATGTAGTCTGGGGTACTTCTTTTTAAGCGCAACCCCCATTTTATATATGTTTCATAAATATTTTCTACTATTATATACTCTTTCCATCCCTATATCTCGACTCCATAAAAAGATTATACCTTTTACCAATGTTTTAAAAAGTACCACCCTTCTTTCCCAGTTATTTCTGCACAATTTTTGTCCTATTCCCCATATTCTCCCCAGCAATGCATTTGCTTTGGCTGCTTGGTTAATTTATGTGCATATCGTCTTTGTTGTTTTCTGTCAGCATGTACCCCAAGTAGTTGCATTTTTTAACCCGTTCTATCACCTTCCCCTTCCATCTCAATTCCTCTTTCTCTTTTCTTTTCCTACCTCTTACTTCACCAAAAACTATTATTTTAGTTTTTTCACCATTCAGCTGCAAGCATTTTTTCCACAAGCACTTTTCCAATTGTTTTGTCATTTCACTCATTGCACCCTAACTTAACGCTATATCATCCGCGTACGATATTGTCCATATCTTTTTCCTTCCTATCACTATTCCCCCCTCATTTATTTACTTATGTTTCCTATAAATCACTTATATATATCTATATGCTAAATATCTGTATACTTATCTTGCATCCCTGTCTAACCCCGTTTCCTATCCACATTTCCTTGCTCTCCCTCTTGCCCACCCTTACAACTCCTATCGTTTCCCTATATAATTCCACTATTCTTCCTATCAACCCCTCCTCTATATTACTTTTCTTTAACATTCTCTCTATTTCCTTTCTGTCTACCGAATCATACCTGTATACCTTTGCTTATAATTCGAAAAATATATATTTCTTCAAATTTTTACAAAAGCCACGTTGTTCCACATCATCAAAACTTTAATTTTTTTATGAAATTGGAAAATGTGAAATCTTCCCATTATCACAAAAAATTTTATTTACTTATTAACAATTTTCTTCTTAAAATGTAGCAGTAGCTAAATATTGAAACTTTCAACTAACATCCAATCTTCTTATCTAATGGACTTAAATTGCAATTAATCCAGTAATTTTGACAGTCGTTTTAAAACCGATTACTTCTATGTTTGATGCGCTGGAAATTAAACCCCAAAGCGTCTGTTTCTGCGGAGAAGACTTGCAGTTTAAAACAATTAAAATTGAAGAATAAAATCCGAGCTCGACTGGAGTCATTAAACCACTCTACTCAGTCCAATAGCTCTTTCTTTCCCTTGGGAAAATTACCTGCAATTTTGCTCTGCTACAAAAAAGTTTACCGTTTTATACTTGTAAAGATGTTGGCTACATACCTTCCAAAAAATAGATATGCTACTTTCCATCCGAAATTTATTTGAAGTTTAGATGAACATTGGTTGTTTTATTTTTAAAACTGACTAAGTTTATATACTTTGAAAGGCTGGTAATAAAAATATTAATACATTTTGAATTTTCACTGCCTAAGGGTTTTTTTCTCAGAAAATCGAAACTAATCAAATCAGTAGCGTCATACTAAATGATATATTTTGTGATTTTTTTAAAGATTATTAGATAAAAAATGTTTATTTTTTAGGTACCATAAGTAAAGTAGAATTTTATGAGGCATATGAAAAAATGGTATACATAAACAAAAAGGTAGAATTTTATTTTTTGGATAATTTATTGATTAATATAGCTACGATAAATGGATCGAAATCGTGATCAATGTTCTGTAGTTTCGGTAAATTACTAATCAAAAATTCATTAAATACATATTTTCATTTCCATAAACTTCTTTCGGTTATTTCTGTTTCTGCTTGTGTAATCTGCGCAAAATTATCTCCTCTTTCTATCAACGATTATTCAGTTCTCCAAACCCTAGATGGCGCTAAATGCTCCACTTATTCATTTTTGGTGTAACAAAGATTTTTTTCATATATCTAGATGACGGAGTACATTATTTAATTAATCCATTATGGAATTTGACATTACTAAAAATTAAGATTAAAAAAGGTTGTAATTTAATTTTAAAGTTGAATCCATTTATAAACGAAACAGTTAATTTTGTTTTATTTTTTAGTTTTGTGTAAGGATTTCTTTTGTTGCTGATTTTATGTTCTCTATATACAGGGTTACAGGTTAAGTCGACCTAGATCCTTTAAGAGGTTATAGTTGCCCTCATTTCTGACTGATTTGACTATGAAAGACCGTATCCCAAACTTAACCGTTTTCAACTTATTGGACTTTTAAGGTTATTTATAAAAATTGCCGATTTTTTGGTCTATTGTCCTATTTTTTTTGTGTTTTGTGCCTCTAATTTATTTGTTTAAATATTTAATATTTATTTATTGTAATAATAAATTACGTCTGTTGATGATTTGAGGCAGAAAATTATCGATGCGGCAAACGAAATAAGAAGAGGATTAACAAACTGGTGCAGTGAAAAGTGGCTTAAGACGGAGAAAGAGAGTATGTGTGCGAAACAGAGGCAGACATGTGGAACTTACATTGTAAATTTTCTTTAAAAAGTGTAATTAACGTTATTTTGTACCTATTTGCATTGTTTTATTTTGTTTTCTGACTCAATTGATAAATTTTACGCTTAAATACCATTATTTTTTACTACTATCTGGAAGCATTTTATCAAAGTTTTTTTGTAAGATTTCTGATAATACCCTAGCTTGTTATACCTTGTTGGATAGCTAAGGAACCTTAGATATTTTTAAACACATCTGCAACATAACTGTCATAGTCTTTTTTTTTCAATATTTAAAAAGGAAAAAAAAATATTTACGAATTTATTACCTTTTTTAACTATCGATCATCTACTGCGACCCAACTGGTTCAGTTACCTGTAATTTTAGTGTTGAGAATAATAAAGCAACGTATGTACTACAGAAAAATAGCAAAAACAAATAAATTAGAGGCACAAAACACAAAAAATGGGACAATAGACAAAAAATCGGCAATTTTTATAAAGAAACTTAAAGATCCAATAACTTGAAAACGGTTAAGTTTGGGATACGGCCTTTCATAGTCAAATCAGTCAGAAATTAGGGAAACTACAACCTCTTAAAGGATATACGTCAACTTAACCTGTAAGCCATACCTACTTTATGTTTGGATTTCTTATTTGCTTTATGCATTTAAAGGAAATTTGGTCGTACGGTGAATATAACATGAATATGCTGTTTCCGTTCTCTTCTTTATTGTCCATTTTGGGCGATTTACGTGACAAATTAGTTTGAAAAGGTTCCGGAGAAGGTAGAATGCTTTAATTAAGAACGCTAAATTAATTACCGTCTTATCATCTCATTAGTATGTCTCAGAAAGTAAATTTCAGTTGCAAATTGCGAATGTTCTTATTAGTCTTATTCCTTTGGCAACTTCAAATCAAAGAGAATCGTTTGTAACCGTCAAAACGAAGGAACTGTTTTAAGTAATACCTACCTACTGATAAGTTTTATTTGTTAGTTAATAACGTAATAAAAAAAATGAATTGTTTAAAGTACTAATTTTTTTTAATTGCGAATATCCATAATGTAATGTAGGTAGGTAAACTAGTTTTGCCTAGGCCAACCATATTCATCCTATTGCTTTTCAAATAAACGAGTTTGACTAAGGTCTTGCTCTAATTAGATGGTAGAGTTTCATCAAGAGGCATCATCTTGGCGTCCAACTCACGATCGAGAGAATATTTTTTTACTTTTGCAATTTCCTAATCATAATTTTTGATTCAACAGTCTCAATATTTCTCGATACAATGAGGAACGTACTTTAAGATTTACAAGGATACTGTAAGCTTTAATGTGTAAACAACCAAACATTTATTTAAATACCGAAGTAATGTGTTTACCCTATTAGGTATACGTATTAAACTGCATAAAGATGAACAAAAATTTCTTGATTTCGAAAATTCTCGAAGTGATTCTCTCGATTATTAATCTTTATATCAGTGCTCTTGTCTTAAATCAAGAGAAAATAGTCAAGAATTTAAAAAATCAAAAGTCTCGGGTAATCCTATTAGATTATCCTGAAACAATATACAAACAACACCGTGACATGATATTTCAATTCAATTACAATTACAGATAAGAATTTGAAATCGAAGTAATGTAAATAATAATGGATTTCTCAGACAAGCAGATAGGCATTATTTACCTAAACAATTTACTCCGTTGCATTTTTAAAAGAACGATCGGAAAGTTCAGCTCACTTGAATATCCCTGAAGGCTATCTGTCTCTTTTCCTTCTTAACATTCAATATAAAGAAAAGGGAGTTGGTAAAGGTACTTTTAACTTCAGTTTTCGTTGTTTGTCTCACTGTATGTCCTAGTTTATTATTTTAGGGAATTTCAAAGGTTATCAATAACACATTTGGTGGTATACCCACGGGAACAAAACTTGTTGGCGCATGCCTCGTCAAACAGCCACAATATTGTAAATAATTAATTTTGCTCATTCCTTTGCTGAAAATATATTTATAAAAACTCAAATAAATAAAATTTGTTACAAAGCTGCCTTCTTCATCTTTTCACTCTTTAACTACAAAATATTTAATTACAATAAAAAATACCCAATTACATATTTCTGGATACTGATACTAACAACACCACGACGCGACGGTGCGTTATGGTTTATATGCCAGTTGTTACTTACATGCTTTTAAAGTACAAAATAGAGTAATTCTGATGTTAACATCCATTTCCTGCTTACTTATATTCACAAGTGCGACGAGAAGTGAACAGAATGGCAAAGTTGATAGTTCGGTTGCGGTGAACTTAAGGTTCTTTTCTCGCTTATATGTCAAGAATTTTCAGTTACATTCGCTTCCAGTTCTGTTGAGACGTTGTCTCGAACAGACCCTTAAATTGAGTTACACGCTACACATATCGAACTCATTCTAACACAAACTAAATAGGACGGAACATCTTCTCACTAAGTTTAACCTGACCAACAGTTTCCCTGATTTGTATTAAATGCTTTTAGAGATAGAAAAGATTTGTAGGTATATGGTGATTCATATTCGGCGCTCACCATTGGAATCTCTTAAATTCTAAGAAATGCGATGGTGATCAAATGGGCACGAAGTTTTCTAATGAAGTGCCTAATGGTGCGATACCTAGATAATACTTATTGTTTGTAACTTTTTTATACAAATTCTCGAAAGACGCGTTGTAAGAATAATTAATTTATTTTCCAACTTGCAATTAACGAAACTTAGACTAATCACACTAATATTATAAAGGCGAAAGTTTGTGAGTGTGTGGGTGTGTATGTTTGTTACTTCTTCACGTCTAAACGGCTGCAGCGAGTTTAATAAAATTTAGTATGGAGTTAGCTGACACCCTGGATTAATACATAGGCTACGCTTTACTGCGGGAAAATATCTTATTCCTATGGAAAAATCGATGAAAATGAATTCGCGGAATATTATAAATGCGAAAGTAACTCTGTCTGTATGCTACACAATCTCGCGTAAAATTTAATGAACCGATTTAAATGAAATTTGGTACAGAGATAGTCTAGAGCCTGAGAAAGGACATGGCTACAAATGCTACTTTTGAATGCGAAAAAAGGGTTGTAAGGGGTTGAAATAGGAAAGTTTGTGCGGAAATTTCGTAGTTTTTAAAGATAGAAGCTTGAAACATTTTTTTTAGGCTTTTGATTATATAAAAATAAATACCACATGCAATGGTTGTAAAAATTTTACCCTAAAGGGGATATAATTAGCCAATGAAAGTTTTTGTGTAAAGACGTCGTCCAAAAAGCTACGGCTCAGAAAATTAAAATATTGAGTGTAAAAAGTTATAGAAGTTTTGTTTATTTGGATCAATAAAAGTAGTTGAATACTAAGCTATATAAACTATATTAAACTATAATTAAACTATATTAATCTATAATATTATAAATGCGAAAGTAACTCTGTCTGTCTGTGTGTTACGCAATCACGCCGAAACCACTGAACCGATTTAAATGAGAATTTGGTACATAGATAGATAAGTAGACATAAAGCTAGAGGCTTGAAACTTATTTTTGAGGCATCTGATTAGATATAAATACGACATTTAAAGTTTGTTAAAATTTTACCCTAAGGAGGGCAAAAATAACGAATGAAAGTTTTTGTGTAATGACGTCGGCAAAAAGGCTTACGGCCCAGAAAATAAAAATATAGAAGAAAAAATTTAAAATGCTGCCGAAAGTCACTTTTCCACGCGGACGAAGTCGCGGGCATAGCTAGTTTGAAACAATTGTGTTTTTATTGAGGATATAATTGATATTAAAGAACAAGTTACCTTCAGCGAGACCCCACTGAATCTGATTTGAAAACGTTTAAAATATTCGAAAACAACTAACATTTATATTATACCTACCATGGTTATTGATCTTACCAATACTAAAGATGATTATGAGAAAAACGAGTTAGGTACTACTTCAACTGCACATTCTAAGAAACAAATTTGGTGGTAGATGGAATAGAATAAGGCAATAATCGTTAGATAAACTAAGGTAAATATAACAATAAGAGATAGCAAATGTTGATGCTATAAAACGAGGAATGTTTCTTATAAGCAACCAAGCAACAAAATAATAAACGAAATGAGGAATGTGTTCCTTTTCACTTATAAAATATTTCTTTTGATTTCTGAGACATTTGGAGAAAATCAATATTTTGGGTTTGATTTAACTGGTAGATTATTTCAAATTATGTTGTTACGGCAGCTCCATGCACAGATGCCATCTGGTTTTCCATGCTTTCATTTCAGCGGGATTTTCATCAACTTTAAAATTTCAAATACGGATCTGAAATTTATTGCCACGTAATGTCGAGAACATGTCAGGTATCAATATAACATTGCTGTTGGCTTATTAAAATCAAAGATCCGACATGTATCGGGCACAACTTCATTATGGAAATTTATTAATATCTAACTTAAAAACTTTTCCTTACACCACAAGACAAAACCTCGGAGGTTGGCTTGATTTATTGAAGATTTTCAACGCCTTAACATGTAACGCAAAAACGAAGAATTGAATAGAAAATCTGATTGCATCGGTGCCTGGGGCCGGAAAAAGCTACAATAAATATGTCAACTGAAATATTTCAAATTAAAAGATTTTCTTCAAATATTTTAGAAACCAAAACGCATATTCTTTATTTCAGTGTATCGTATATATTGGGCACTTCATTTGGCAAATATGCCTCTTTTCAATCACCATCGTATTTCTTACAGTTCCTACACGGAGAAAAATAATCATGATTTTATTACTTGATGAGTCAAGCAAAATTTTTTAATCAAGTCAATTTTACTAGAATTCAGTCTCAACACCGAACGTAGATTGACTAGAAATTTCTAGTAAAATCCCCTTGAGCGTCTGGTCGTCCATATAATTTTAATTTAACTGTAGTTTCGTTAGTTTCTTGGTGAAACATTTTAATAATAAAATGAATTAGTAAAATACTTGGTTTTTTTGTTTCACTTATTTATTTAAAACGGACATATATGTTTCGAGCTTTTCAGCTCATTATCAACGACATAATGATTTAAATAAATAAGTGAAACAAAAAAAACCAAGTATTTTACTAATTCATGTCCATATAATTGCCAGATTTATTATAGTCCGGTCAATTTACACATTCGAAGCTACATAAAATCCCAAAAAGATTGTTTAAAATAAAATTTGAAAGTTTCTCATCTTTCCCCTGTATGGTAAAAATTTTTTTCGAGATTTTCAGCAAAACGGTAAGTTTTATCATAAAAATACTTCAGACAAAAATTGTAGATCATAAAATTATCTATAAAATATGTATCAATATGTTTTTTCCTAAAAGCCACCGTTTCTGAGATATCAGGTTAAATGAAACCCAGTCCCTTATTTTATACGCCAGTGTAACCTCGAGACAACATCTGTTCAATTGTATGCGTGGTTGCGTGGCTAGGGTCTTATACCTGCTTTATGTCAGTGTGCCCAATAAATGAAATACTGTTAGTCTCAGGGTTGCCAGATTAGGGGATTTTCCCCAAAAAATAGGAGATTTTTTTCCTTTGGGGTATTTTTTGGGGTTATATTTTTCAGGGGAATTCTTCTGGGTAAAAATTTGCCTCTACAATTTTTTTTCTATTTGCACTAAATATTTTCTAGTTCTTGGGGATTTATTTGTCATATAGCTTATTTTGGGGTATTTTAGAGATACATATTTTATAGATAATTTTATGATCTACAATTTTTGTCTGGGGTAATTTTATGATAAAACTTACCGTTTTGCTGAAAATCACGAAAAACTCATTTTTTTGACCTTTGACCTTGAATAAAAATTTTTGCATACAGGGGAAAGATGGGGAACTTTTAAATTTTATTTTTAATCATGTTTTAAACAATCTCACTGATTTTCAGCTTAGTGGGAATTTATGTAGCTTTACTCTTATTTTTGGGTCTAATTTGACCGGACTATTAAAAATGTTTCCTGAAATTCTACCAAAATTTTCGTTATTGTTTTCTCCATGTGCAGATCCTAATGTTATATCACCCTATGTAATACACATGTGTATATGAAAATTACTATTACTTACGTATTTTTCCTTTACCTATACGTGACCCTTGTACGAATGTTACCTATTATTTTTATTGTTTTCGCAGTGATTTATTCATACCTAGATAAAAAAATATACGAGTCGGTACTAAAATTAATACAGTTGTATTTAGGTGACTATATCTATACACACACTGTATATTGTTTTGATAATAACTTGTCTTCAGAATATTCGCTGATCGTTTGGAATGTTATCTGTTTACTTTTGTCCTAATTTTTTTTTCTTGAATCAGATAACTCAGTCACCTTGCCAATCGGACTACTAAAATACGATAAAAAACAATGTGTGGAGATGGGCAAAAAAAGTTTAAATATGCTCGTACATCAATCACTTTATTAATTAAGAAGTACTTACGACCATAGAATATTACTATATGGTCAATATTATTCCATCATTCGTTTGCAGATAGGAAACATTCCTTGATAACAACAAATTAGATTTTATTTAATTGAAATTTCATTAAAAGTTGATTGTACAATTTGAACAATTTAGAAATTCATGAAAAAGAGAATCGAAAGCCAAAACAAAACACAAAACGAATTTTCATTAGGTAGGTGTATGCTGTATAACATGTATGCAAAAATTATAATGAAATAATATTTATTGAACTAATACATAACTATGTAAATCTAACCACACTTTGTTATTACTTCGTAATATAGATTTCTGTTTTAAAGGTATGGTTCTGTTAAAATCTGAAGTAATTTAGACTTCAAAAAGATTTCCATCGCACATGTTATTCATAAATTAATTTCTTTCGTTAATACCTACATAATGGAGAAATTAGGAACAATTGTGTTTATTACTAGTAAAAAAAAGTTTGTAAGTAACTCGATCTTGCTACAAAATTTACTTCTACTATCTAGCAAAGTTTGATAAGATTAAATCGATTTTGTTATAACAAAAACGTTCTAAAATATTGTTAAATCCATGTTTTGAATTTATATATTACTAGCTATGCCCGCGACTTCGTCCGCGTGGAATAGTGACTTTCGGCAGCATTTAAATTTTTTTTCTTCTATATTTTTATTTTCTGGGCCGTAAACTTTTTGGACGTCATTTCAATTAATTCAAATAGTTATCTGTTTTTTTATTGACAAGATCTAAGTACATGTATGGCGGATCATGTACCAAACGCCAATAAGCTGGTTTATAATGGCCCCAGACAACTGTAAATTTCTGTTGTCTTCAACCGTTTCAAGTTTTCTAATATGTAAAGTTTTCATCAACTTCACTTATAAGTACTTCGATAAACTTCTAAAGCTGATGTTCTTGGAATAATAATACGAACGATGCTGGCGAGTGCTCAAACTTTCGCTAGGTAAATAAAATTTTCGATTACATTATTTCCATGAATAAAATAACTAAAACTTTACATTCAGTTTTTAAGTAATATGAATTTAATAGAAATGAAATTTTTAACAACATCAAAATAAGAAGCAGAATATTTACATAATTTTTGGCGAATGAAATTTATAATTAGACAATGATAAATAAAAGATTAGTACTTTAATACAAGATAAAATATAACACTCCAGTCGAAGTAATATGCTTTCTCAATTGGCCTATTAAATCTAAGAACAGAACATTTGCAGAAATAAATAACATTTGTTTTCAACTTTTTCTTCTAGTTGCACTGTTTGTAGCGTTTGACTTTCGAGCGCCAATCTTCTTTTTCTATTTCTCTTTTCTGCACCTGTTTATTAATGGCCGCTATAAATTTTCTCACGACTGTTCTGGATTTCTCTTAAGGTACGCATAATTATTATTCTTTTTTAGTAGAACGAACTGCAACAAATCTACGTTAATTATATCGACCAAAGTACCAAAAGAAATTTAAATATCCCCGGATCTCATTAACTATAGTTAAATCAAAGAACAAAAAACATACCACCTATGGAAAATTGAACCGCAGAATGCAAATAGTTTTACTTATTTTCTTTAATAATAAGCTTTCATTTCTAAATTATAAGTACTAAGCTAGTTTCTTATTATAAGTTGTAGCTATCTAACGAATTTTCAACTATAATTATTTATTTAAACAGGTATTCGTATAATCGATTTTTTCACATAGTACATATACACTTTATACAGTTGTATTTATAACACAAATGTTTATTTATACAGCTAATTATGTATTATTTGTATTACCTATTTTTTTAAATATAAATATCGCCAGTGGCGTAAGCAAAATCGCAGAGATACCCCGCAGAGTTACAATTGGGCCCCTTATATTTTTCATACAGCAAATACTTGTTGTAGTTGCAATTTCTCAACACTGTGTATAGCAAATTAAATTTGGTTCATCCAGACGATGTTGTAGTTAAATAAGGAACAACTTTTGTTTGAAAAGTTTTTTAATTTATTTTATTGTTTGGCCACAAAAAGTATACTGCGTACTTTTTGGGCTACTTTTGACAAGGAAAAAAAATATTTTGATACCGTGATATTTTGCATAGTCCCCATTTTTTGAGATTCTGAACAACTTTTTCCGATTGGGTATATATTTAAGGGTGCTGCCACTTAACTAAATCATATTTTTGCAATTTCTTAACACTTTGTAAAGCAAATTAAATTGGGCTGATCCGGAAGATCTTGTGTTAAAATAGGGAACAATTTTTATTTCGAATTTTTTTTTATTTAACTTATAATTTGGCCACAAAGAGCACACTTCGTACTTTTTAGTCCACACTGTATATAAGGCTACTGATATAAATAATTCATTGAAATGTTTCAAAATATTGGCCGAACCTTGAATTAAATTAATTAAAACTCGGTTTTAGGGTTAGAAATTCCCCTTTTTGGTTGCTATCATGAATGATTACGTGTATTGTTAGAATATCTTAAGAACCGTAAGTCTCTCAAAAGAAATTGTCGACTTTTCTTCTTTCTTGTACAAAATCGAATTCTCTTAAATTTTGGTCGAAATACTTTTTACCGTAAAATTAAAAATAAAACTAAACGAAATTTTTCAAAGTAAGGTCATGTAAGCGTTATAACTTTTTTCTATTAATTTTATTAAAAACGATATTTATTTTACAGATTACTCTATAACTTTCTTACTTTAAATTTTATCGTATAAGGTACATGGAAATGAGAACAAAATTAATAAAAATTCGATTGTTTACAAAATAGTCAGAAAAAAAATCTTATGAAACTTATTACGGCCGTAAGATATCGCAAAAAAATGTTTACATGTCTCAATCCAGATAAAATGGGAGTGGGGGGCTTAACCTCCAAAACTAATTTTTATATTTATTTTAGAAATGCAAAGATAAAAATCGTATATTTATCACATACCATGTTGAAGTTACCGTTATTTTCAATCAAAATTACCCCTGAATTTTTTAAAAGGTTATATTGTGCTCCATACAGAGCTTTTTTAAAAAAATTATATTTTCTTTATCAGTGAAACCCTTACCTATAGGTACTATGCGTATATCTCTATTTTTTGTATAAAAATCTAGATCCCTTTGAATTAGTATTAAAAGGATTCCTTTATATGGACCATATTTGTGTTTCTGGTTATGAATAGGATAGCGAAGAAAATTTAAACAATTGGCAGCCAAAATTTACGTTATTAATTATTATGTAGTAAGTTAACAATATGGACAATTGTATCTATGTATATTTTTGCGTTAATATTAATTTTAATCCAAGCTACGAAACTAATTTTTACCCAAATCCCTAATGTTTCTTTAATGTTCCGTAAAATCTACTTGGTTTGTACATTAAAATTTTATTATGGGCACAGACAACATTAAAAACGTCTAAACTTCTACTTCGTGTTGTATTCAAACCTTTCAGGTTGTATTGGACGTAAAGTTTTCATCAACTTCACTCAGGTACTTTGTAAACCTTATAAGACTTTTCTTGATGGAATAATAGCACGAACAGGGCAGGCGAATGCTTAAACTTTCGCTAGTTAAATACAATTTTTCATTACATAACTTCCCAAGATAAGTTACTTTAGGTACATTTAATATTTCAGTAATAAGGATTTAATGGATTATTTAAATGAATAGAGCTTTAATAACACTGAAAGAAGGAAAATCCTATTAGCATATTTGGAACTAAAGAGAGAAGCAATTAGACGAGAAAATATTTAAAAGAACATGATTTATGACTAGACCAAGTTAAACAAATAATTGGTAAAACATTCAGTACTAACATAGAAAAAAATAGCAAATAACAAAAACAAACATTTCAAGACACTACTAATGTTTAGACAATAGAACTGTTTGTGGGATGGTGGGAATGAGTGGAAAGAGTCAGCATACCTTATAAAACACTAATCGTAAAACAATTTTGCAAAAGGGATATAAAAATAGAATATTAAAAAACAAACTAACGTAACCTAATCCAACATAAAGCATAGACAAGAAATATTTTTTATCAGCAGTCAAGTGTACAGTTTTAACAATATTCGAATTTTCACAAAGAAGACAGCTCACTCTAAAAATATTGCACCCCCGGTGGTAGATTATGAACTTACCCTAAATTAAATTAAAAAATCTTATGAAATAAGACCAAACTGCAAAAAGAATGTTTTTGGTCGTTTCCTTTTCAAAATTTATACCTACTTAAGGTATTTCTGCAATATTATAAAACAAAACTTTTATGTCAACATTAATAATTTACAAACAAAATTGTCAATTAATCCGTTTCCATCAAATTAAGTGAATCAAACCAAAAAGAACTTTTAATTATACAGATTCCTCTAATGAAATGAAATTACACAAGAGTAAGCCACAAAGATATAAATAGTAAATAACAATAAGACGCTGTAAATTAGCTAAAAGTTCATTAAAAAGTTTAATCGTGCTACCCACTCATTTCCTTATTTGAGCTCTCGCTGCAGCTCGTCATCAAGGAATTAAAGTTAAGTTCGGAACTCTCTTCCCTCTTCTTTCGTTTAAATAAGAAATAAAATCTTATACTGAATTACTCATTAGCTAAAAACGTTTTAATTGCAATGCAATTGTCTACAATTTCCGAGAAGGAACCATTAAGAGCTCGAAGTTTCTTTATTAGACATAACACATAATAAATAACGTGGATTTGTGGATATTTGACAATAGTAGGTATATAATCTGTCATCAGGTTTTTATTTCCCATCAAATTTTTTAGGCATTATTCTCAATGGGTTATTCAAAAATTTTGCAGTTGGATTGGGTTACATAAGAAGTTTCACTTCAATACTATAACAAAACTAATAACATTACCAATTTTACAGGAATGGAATAAAATTAATCTAAATTAGTGTTAAGTACCAAATTTATGAATGACCCCATACCAATTGAATTTTTAACGTTTGAGTATCTCGTTTTAACCACCAGGTCAGCAAGCTGTCCTTCTAGGCTCTATCTAACCTCGTGGAATCGTGGAAATAGGTAAGAGATGGTGGAAGAGTGGGAAATGTGACTAACAAAGTTAATGCAGAAACTTAAAGACTATCTGTGGAATAATTCTGCTCCAACACCAAAATATGTTCAAATAATCTAAAGAAACAAATGAAAATTTTGACCAAGGCAGGAACTTGTAATCTAATCAAGCAAAATTCCTTTAATTGCATTATGTAATACAATTGTAGTATGCTCCTTTTCTCTTTTTTCCCCACTGCTTTTTTGGCTCTTTCCTTTTCCAATACTAAACATTTAACAATGTCAATTTCATCAACAGTGTTTATGAAACGGGGATGTCCACAATAGACTGAATACCACCCCTCCGATTTTAATTTTAATAAATTTTGATGCAAAAGGTTAAAGAAAAAAAGCTAAAAAGGTACATTCTATCTCCGGCTTTTCCGGAAGTAAGCCCTACTCGTTGTTGAAAATCATCCAAAATACTTATCCTATTATTCTTTATTCAGGGTTGTTTGGGGCTTGCTTTCTAACTCCTTCTGTGTTTATTGTATTTTCAGTAGCTGTAAACGCAATACAGCGTATTGAGAGTCAGATGGGAGATCAAAAAGTACGATATAGCACTGAAATTTCTTCTTCTTTCTCAGACAAAATAGTGCCTTCACAATAGTTGTGCGGTTGAGAGTCTTGAAAAGGTTATTATCACCATCTCCATGAAACCCGACTGGGACAGAAATAGTACTTATGCGTATTTCAGGGAAATTTTCTTTGAGATGCTCTATTGATTGCAGTTGACATATTTTCATAGAAATAAAACCGGGCCAATTTTTATAGAAATCGAAAGAGGGATGCTGAGAAATTTTGCCATTTTTAGATATTCCTTTAGACATTTGTTTAAATCAGGGCCGGATCCAGAAATTTTGGAAGGCAGATGGTACAAAAATTGAATCGTACATGTAAAAATTGATATCAAGAACAATTCAAATTCAATTCCCAGAACCACTACCGGCAATAATCCGATAAACAGGTCAACGGCATGGGTACGGTATTATTAGCAGCTTGATTACCTGACAACCACTAATAATTCGGCGGAATTCGAATTTTAATATTGTTTTTTTACATATAGTTCTTTTCCAATAATTAATTAGGATTTATATGCTATCTGATTTTGTCTATTTTTTAGCCCTCTACGGCGTTACCACAATGTATGTATGTTTTTTTATCCATAATATTTTTTTTTCAATACTTTATATGATTTTTGTTAATTTTTGATATAGAATTTTCTTTCCTTTTTCTAACCCTAGGATTTCAAACCTGTCTAGTCACTTCCCGCTATCCACTTTCTTATTTTCCGCCTCGAAATGTGCATTACAAGCATGTCGTTTTTATTGTTACTTTTTCACCATTAACATCCCACCAACAACCCCACTTTTTCCCAACCCTCGCTAGGTGCTGGGGTTAGTGTAAATAGCCGATACCTTCCCCAGCAGAGTTGCACTGGAAGTATAAAAGGCTCAAGATGATTTTAAACTAACAAATTACGTTGTAGTCCGCTAACTTACTAATAACCATTTCGCTATTATCTTTAAATAATAGTATATTTATTTACAGAGTTATATATATTTATTTACTTATATTTCTATTTTACAGTTAGGTATTTATAATTTATACTTATTTATTTAAAATTACGTTCTAGATACCAACAAGGTAAATTTGTCCCCTTAACAGACAAATTGCGGTTCTCAATTTTCCCTAACTAATCAAACACTAAAGTATCCGTATCAGATTTCAAGGAGAAGGACTGGAACTTGAAGAAGGAGGGGTTTTAGTGAGTAAGAATCTCACGCTACCACTCACATAGAACCAAGTGAAGCCAGTGGAACAAAAAAAAAAAACCAGCAGAGTAAAACCCTATGCTACAAACTCCTCAGAATCTTCCGCAAACCAAAAAGCAAACTCCCTTTCCCGCCCGCTATCACTCCCAACCTACCGGACGGCTTTGTGAAGTACCTTGAAGGCCTCTCTCATCCTTTCAAGTAAAGAACACATCCACCAAACTAATACAGACACACACATACACGACAACTAACTTAACCAATCAACAAAACCAAAACACAACCCTACTCGGCTGAAGAGGACCCGAACTAACGGCCTAAGGGGGAAAGGTTTTAGTCGGTAGGTGCCCTTCTTAGGGCAAAATCCGAAACTACCCAGATGCAACGGGCGTCTGGGTGTCTTTTGATGATTTCCTCAAGACTCGAATAGTCTTGGGCTTGGTCTCGGTCTTGTTTACTCAGTCTTGGTCTTGGTCTTGCTCAAATTCGTCTGATCTCGATCTTGGTCTTGCTGAATTTCGTCTGGTCTGGGTTTTAGTCTTGGTCTTGCAATAAGGTCTTCACAAACACTTTTCAAAAAATTTTTTAAACATGTTTTCATTTGGCAAACATTTTAAAACCTAAATTCACTATCCACAAATAAAAAAAAATGTTCATCAAGATATTGCTTATTGTTATTCAATCATAAAAAGATAGTCTCAAATCAATTATTAATTTATGGAGTACCTACTTTAGTGATGAGCAAAGCAAGGCCAAGACCAAGACTCGGATAATCTTGGACTTGGTCTCGGTCATGTTTACTCAGTCTTGGTCTTGGTCTTGCTCAAATTCGTCTGGTCTCGGTCTTGGTCTTGGTTTTTCGCAAGACCAAGACCAAGACTGCAAGACCAAAACCAATTTTGCTCATCACTAGGAGATTTAACGAACACAGTTCTTTCCAGTTTTTACTAGATATTTATAAATATGTTTTTTTTATAAATAAATAATGAGGGCATGCCAAATTCTAAATATATTTGATTATAAAATATTGACATTAAATAAACGTAGACTCGAAACTCCCCCTTTTTTAGTGGATCCGCCACTGGTTCAAATTCAGTTAATCTACGTATTCGGGACAGTGTAATAAATATCGTATAAACCGTTATCGGAAGAGACAATGTTGTTTATCATTAAAACGAAACGATACCAGCAGCAATTTGCTCGAAAAGGATTACACAGTTCCTTATTAACAGATTCAGAGTAATTATAGCGAAATGCCATTAGTCAATATTCATCCGGCAACCATTACGTCGAGTTGAGTCGAGTCTAGTCGGATTAGTAGCCGTACAGGCGTAACAATATTGCAAACTTTATAACAGTCGTTTGATAAGTTATAGGTCGTAACTATTTCACAGCGCTACTGCCGCATAGGCACAATAATAATAATCAGACGCCTTCTTAGTTTTGGAATTGATACAAAACGCAAATTGATTGACGACAACAGAATTTTGTACGATATTGAAAGATTCCGATAAAGACCGGATCATAATAATATAAAGTATCACTATTAATTAGACCGCGGTTTAAATTTCAGGTTACAAACAATACAGGAATCTAATAAAGGACGAAGGGACGAAAAGGAGTAACCCGAACAACATATTTACCCTTAATCTTTCTGAAAATAGATTTATGATACAATAACAGTAAAATTACACACTAAAATTCAAAAATCCATAAAGTTTGTTCCAATAAATGTTATATTATTCCGAAAGAATGTTTCTCGGAAATTGGTATATAAATTGTGTAGGACTTTCGCAGCCTTTGTACAGTATATTCAATACATACTGGCGAGAGGTGCTTCCAAGATAATATTTAAATGTGAGCTTTTTCAGATGCTCAAGGTCTATAAAATATAACATTTAACAGTGATAGAATGTAGACAGGAAAAACACTCTAAAATTTTTTTTTGCAAATAAACATAGATATATATTCAAAGTGTTGTGTTGTACAGGGGTCATTTAAAAAGTAAATTTAAATATTCTAGTGCTCCACTTAACGAAATGCTAGAGCATACTAGATTTTTAGAGATTTCCTAGATTGTGAACATGTATGTTTGTGGAAAATAATCGATTGAGGTTTAACTGTTTTATTAATGTTTTACTGCGAAGCCGCCAATAATATTGACTACAAATATGGGCTTCATTGTGTGATTCGTTTTTTGACTGGAAGAAATAAAAAGGCGATGAAAATTCATCAAAAAATCAATTAAGAACCAATGTCCCGGTTTATTAAGTGAGAAAATGTTCTTCATTCATGATAATACGTGACCCCAATCAGCTCCTATCCCGCAGGGAAATTTGCAAAAATTTAAGTCGTATGTATTTGAACCAGTGGCGGATTTACACAATTGCCGCCCGTAGGCTGTTCAAAATTTGCCGTCCCTATTGACACCTGCAATTCTATACCCTAATTCACAATCAATTTTTTGTCAATGAAATTGCAACTTTATGATTGTATTATATTTTTATAAGACTAATTAACAAATATTGATACGAATTCATTAGGATTAAAAATGTAAGAATGTTAAGAACTTTTGTTGAATGGATATTTACAGCTTTTATTCATTACTATATTATCATTAATGTTTTTTTTAATTATCATCATTCTAAGAAATGTATAATATTTATGCAATTTTTTACGTGTAAATTTAGTAAATTACAAATACACTCAAACAGGTTGTTAATATCATCAGAAATATCAATAGAAAAGTATTAATTTTTTCACATATATATCTATATAATGTTTGTATTTTTGAAAGTCACCAAGCCAAAATCACCAAATTCTCAAAATTTCGATCACCTGCATTTTCCAAAATACGTAAAAAAAAAGAAAAATCCTCGAACACGTATCTCGTTTTTTTCTATATAAAACCATTAAAAATTTTAAGCGAAATTAGAATTGTCACTCAGAAAGATGTTCGGTTTGTAAAAGGATGTTCTATGTGCTAATATGAAAGGTTGCAGGGTGTAGTGCGGAGTAATTGAGTAATAAGAGCAGTAGGTATCTCGATCCATTTCTTGTTCTTTTTTTGTCACGTAGGAATGTTCAATCGGAAATTTCCAAGCTCAAATAAAATAGAATTTCATCAAACCTCTATTTTCAAGAATACGTAAAAAAAGAAAAACTTTTTTTTCGATATGGAACCCATAAAAAATCAGTAAAATCAAAATTTTGTCCGTAATTTTTTGTTGAAATCCGTCCGATTTGTAAAGGAATATCATGGGATACATATTTTGCTAGTGTCCTGGAACATGATGGAGTTTTTCAAATGTTCAAAAGATACAGCGAAGGTGAAAACTACCTAGAAGTGTTCGCACTACCCATATAAGGGTTGTGACGATTTCTTAGATGTCTTATATGGTTCTCCTAGACTACTTTTTGTTTACATTCTTAAAAAGGTCATCTTTTTTGATACCGTTGACAAAGTTAAAGAAGATTACATAGAAGTCCTATATTAGAAAACATCCCGAAAGATGCCTACCGTGGTGCCTTTGAAATATGAAAATCTCGCAAGATATCTACCATCTAATGGCACTAATCTGATCGAAAAATTTAGTAGAGACTCACTGACATTGTTTTTTGGACAAACACAGGATGTTCTATCTCAGCCTACTTCCAGACGTATCTCCTTGTATATGCTCATAGAGTTATCAGTTATGTGCTAAAATCCAAAAAAAAAGTTTATCATGGCACAATCTTCAAGACTCAATATATTACCTACAATTTTACAGTAGAATCATTGGACATTTGGACATTGGCAGAAGCATCGGGGACCGTTTATACTTTATAAATGTCATTTGTATAAAGTTTCTTGACTAATAACAAAACGTAACCTCTTTGCCTTTATCTTAACGAAAGTGTAACTCTCCGTTTTGTATTTTTGGGACTAAAAGTTAATAAAGTGAAACAATTTGAATTTGAATAGTTTTTAACTTCCCAAAATACGGACATTAACTTAATAGGTCAATTGAAAATGTGTCAGAGCGGTTTTTGGACTCCAATAATTTTAATGATAGTTATTTCCCTATCTCATTATTCTTTGAATTTCTTGTTTTAAAATTTCCGATCACGTTTTGTTCACGCGCTTGCACGTCACGTACCGGTCAGCACCCCCTACTTGTACTCCCACTATCACTGTTCATCCCCCTGTATCTCTATCTTCTTTCAATCCATCAACTTTCACCAATTGTCGATAAAAATCCTATTCTCCACCCCAACAACATTTTTACCCTTTCCCTTATTATCAAATTTTCATAATTATTTTTGATTTTCGACAGCACGTTTTTAATATTCATTCAATTCGGTCTTTCTTACATTTCATTCATTTTTCATATTTGCAAACTTTGGCATATACCGTATTTAAATAAATTCAAATTTCGCGGTTAACATAACAGTCCGTTTTCCTAGATTAATATTTCTTTATTAATTTTTTTTATGTGTAGTGTATTAAAAATTATTTATTAAATAAAAACATTAAAAAAGCGAAGCGTATTAATCCTCGTATGTGTGAACAATCTTGGAATGATTTCTGGCAATTTGCTAAGTTCGTCAAAGTAGGCGACATCATACTTTGATATGTAACAAATTATCATAATGTAGCGACCAGTGACACAGTACGTGTGTGCGATAACAATTTGTGGCATGTACTTGTTATCACTAACATGCTTACACCGCACACGGTACTTTTCGTGTTATCAACTTACAAGATGTAAATCATTCTCCGGCGACAAGTAACAAGTTAAATTCTGGAATAATCGAGGACTTTCTAATTATTACTCATCATTCGGGAATACACAGGATTTCTTCGAGTTCCTGTCTAGAAAGTTCGAAAGGTGTATATATAGTGATCATCTTTGGACCGAAAAACAGTTAGTTGAAGAAAGCATCAGTGCGCGAACTAAAACCGATAATAGACAAAGTGATATAAATAAATTGTTATATAAATAAGTGAATTGTTGTGATATAAATGGTAGTTCTAAATTAGTGTTTAAGTGTTATAAATAGTGTTAAATAAATAATTGTTTAAATAAATACTTTGACTAGAAAATTCGTTACAATAATTTTGTCACCCTTTGGTCAAATCCTAATTATACAATATCATCCACACACGTAATAATTGAGACATTAAGTAACTACTACAATAAAATAAAAAATAATTGTATCCACCTTTTATTGCTATTTTTGCCTAAAACACGTGCTAAGTTCAATTGACCGGATTGTCTAACCGTAACATGAGAATATAACGACCTATAAAGTTGGTAGTGACCAAACTTATACAATTGGTCTTGATTACATGTCATTGCCAGGTTATGACCGAACTATGTGTGTATCGAGTTGGAAAATTAATGTTGCAACGACTGTTGCAGGTACTTTTATTATGTTCAAAAGGAACAGAAGTCGTAGCCTCAATTCAAGCTCATAATTTTATAACAGCGAAAATCGTTCCGGTTACACCAGTTACTTGGAAAAGTTTCAAATTGATAAACAAATCGCGGGACAATCAACTTGCACTGCACCATCATCGCCGTATTGCCAGCTTTTAATGCAACGATTATAGATCACTATTAATTTGACTGATATCCTAACAAAACATTGAATAGAGATGAAACAATAGAACCCAACAGGATGAGATTCTATTATACACATTCTACGGCTATACGTACCTGCAGAAACATCAAAGCCAATGACAGCCTTCAATATATCATTAACGACGTAAACGCAAAAATCACCTGTGGGTAATTAATTTGACTAACGACGAAATATTCAACTGGTCGGTAATAATCGGATTTATTAGTAATGTGGACCCCTGCAGATACAGCTTTGCACTTATCAGTATATATAATACAGGCCTCAAATAGCCCGATTACGTATACGATTTATAAACATATCGAATGCTCAGAGGACTAGAGATTAATTTGCTTTAATCTGAAATAGAACTGACTGATCTCTCTCTCTCTCTCGATCAATATCTCCTGATAACCTCTCATGATGACTAGAATAGCCCAAGCGAAACATTTTTGATATAAAAGGAAACTTAATAATTTAAAAAATCTTTAAATGTTTCAATTGGGTTTATTAGCAGATTATCACCCTATAAACATTACGACTTGGAAGTAACACAACATAAGCAGAAACAGCACAGATCTACGAAAGCAGAAGCTGATGTTTATTGCATTATTGTACCGGGTGTTTTATTAAGGGAGGCCATACGTCAAACAATACTGAATATAGACATTCAGAAAAAAAAATGTGAGCCGTCACGGGACGCCTGGCAGATAAGTTTGCACAAGTAATATGCATGAAAGACAATATTACGACAGGAACTAAGTATGGCATAATTTACACAAAATGATGACTATTTATTTAATAAACATTTATTTTTATTAAATACAAAAATTAAAAATTCAAAAATTTATTTCAAGTTGCGGCAACTCAATTATTTTAATCAGTGACTTCAGTAATAGTTATATTCGATGTTGCCTCTGACAGCATTACTGTGATAATTAGTCGATGATAACTGAAGTATGTATATACAAAAGTATTGGACATAACATTTTCAAGACTTAAATAATAAATACAGCATCTATTGTTGTTGCATATTTGGTAGTAGGTTCTCTTGGATTGTTGTTAATTTGCAATTGAAATTCTTTTTGGAGGAATGTAATTAATAACATTGATTCATATTTTGCAAAATTTACACTGTAATCTCCAGCTAAAATCAATGGTAGTTTATATTGAACCTCTGTGACTGTACGGAAATAATTTCTCATGCAAAAATGAAATATCATTCATTTTTTTTATTAGGTGAAATGTACACAACAATCATAAATTAATTCACTTCAATCTTCTAGTTTACTATAGTAAACAACACTGTCGAACCGAGTGGGAAGAGAATCGCACAGCTGCTTGCGCATGGCGAGCGTCGCCATGGCATGCAATCTCCACGATCGCAACGCCAACAATGCGGATGTTTTGGCTCAGGTTCAATGGCGTACCGACCTTAATTAGACTGGGGGAAGTTCCTGAATGCCTAATTATTTTAATGACTTATCCGATTTTAGCAATTTTAGCCTAGTTTTGAAGAGAAATACTGTCTGTATCCATTGCTAGCCGGTAGTTTCCAATAAAAATGTTATCTGTAGAGGGCGCAATTCGTAATCATAACAGTTTTTTTTTGTTTTTCATGAAAATTTAAATCATATGGTATAATTTTGATATCGTAATCAGAAAATAATTTAAATTTTCAAGAAAAAACGTTAAACTTCGTCCGTTTCAGAGTTATTTCTAAATGAACACTTTTTAACACTTTCATTGGACAAAATTGTTATTGTCGTAGTTTGACAGCTTTATTGGTAGAATTAGCAATAATTAGTTTGTATTTTTTGTCATATTCCGTTTCATTTCATTATGAATAATATCAATAAGTGACGACTGAAATAGTCAACAAAAACAACATTTGAACTTCAGCAACTTTTCAACATACATGGCAAAACAGTTTTATATAGGTAATCATCCTATATCTCAGACTCTAATAAAAATTTCTCAATATACTGCCATTACTAAATATTATTTGACCTTTTTTTTTAATTGTCCCTTTGATGATCTATGGAGAGCCTAGGGCGTGTTAATGAGGTTCTAACAGCATCTAAATCGTGACCCATATACCGCAATTTTGATAAATGACTGACAACATATTTTGTTCAAAAAAGGAGAAATGCCATTAGATCTTGATGAGGCATTAATATCAAAATTAATTTAAAACAACTCTTGGAATAGTAGTCTTACAAAATTTTAATGGTGTATTCTATGGACATTTTGCTATTTAAGGCACCATTACAAGTAGTCAGTTTATGTAATATGTCATTAAAATTTTGTGAGACTATTCCAACAGTCTTATTTTAATTAAATTTTTCTATGCTCTTTTTATGTTTCAAATTTTTTTTTCAATATATTTCGTCCACCTGGTCAAGCCACGATGTGGTGAAACGGTCGTTGTGGACACTTAAGAATAAAAAAAAGTTTTTGAAACTTAAAAAGAGTGTTTCTATTATTTAATTGTTACATTGGAGTTTCAACATGTAAAGGCTAGTACAATGAATAATTTTGTATGCTATTCAGATTAATGATTTTTTTTAAATCATAGGTTACAACAGTTACCAATGTCTCAAATCTCAAATTCACAAAGATATCAAAAAACAATAATAAGGTATAATTCGTTAATATTTTTTAAGGACTCAAAAACTGCAAAGAGTTTCTACGACTTTCACGTAAGTATATAAAGCAAAAAGTGTATTGAGTACAAGTACACTCTACCAAACGCGATTGTAGAAGTAAACCAAGGTACACCTCATATAACAATTTTTACTTGCGACTTTCTTTTCAATACAAATATTATTATTTGAAAATAAGAAATTAGCCAAGGGCGATGTAAACATGTTAAAAGGAGTTCCTCAGATTAAATTCAACACGGTGGAGAAAGTATGTATTCTTCGTTTGTCTTTTTCAAAAAAGGATAATGGAAGAAACGGTAAACAATAAGCTACGATAAATGGTTTGTTCGATCTAAAAAATTGCCCGTTTCATGACCGTTTTTATCGAACTCTGATACCATATGGTCCGTCGATTAGTATTTTATTTTTACTCTCTTACAGTTATTAACCCATAACCTTTGAAAACCACACACCTTTCATTTTTATACTCCATCACCTGAGATTAACCATTAAAATAATTATATTTTTTGTAAGATTTGATAGAGCATGCGAAGGGCATGACATTCACACACACCATAAGTTAACCCTAGGCATTTAAATGGGTATGGCATCATTTTATATTTTCGCATTTACATATACGGTTTGATATTCTCATTTATCTGTTAATAAGTAAATTTTTATAATAAACAAACCCTTCAGTAGACAACTTATCGTTAAATCCTTGACTGAAGATTAAAGTTTAAGAGAGTATTTTCCCTAAAATTAGGAGATTATATGTCGCGGATTCATTGTCTAAATTAAAACAAGTACATAACACTAGATATATGAATATGGGAGTAATTTTACTATTTATTTTACTATGTATTTCAAATATATTAAATAATTGAAATTTACAACTAAAAACCTTTTATGCAGACACGTTTTGGCCACAATATCCCCATAAAAAGTAGAGAAGCAACAAAAAACAAAAATCTTTTAGTAATAAAAACAGGAGAATCTTTTTTTATTTACCACTTTATAGTAAGTATTGTGACGGACATGGCGTTTTGAGTGACGTTGACATAAGCCGACTGCGAAAGTTCAGTAAAAGTAACCTATGACGCGTTCCAGAAGGTTCGAGAGTTGCTGGACGTTTCGAGAGTCATCTAGAAACGTCTATAATCGTATATAAGAAACAGCGCTGGGCAGTTTGACAATAGTATTTTGATCGAAGAGAGCGACAGATATAAGCGAGAAGAGAAGAAAAGCGATTGACAAGCGAAATAGTTATAGAGTTGTTGTAGTTGTCGAAATAGATATTGAATCGTTGTTGTGTTATAGAGTTAATTTAATAAAAAGTGTTGAGAGAAAAAATACGTGAAATTGTAAATTACGTAACAGTATATTAAATAATTGTAAATAAAAACACTGTTGTAATTTTCAAAAATTTATTTTGTCACTTGACGTACCTACGTACGTTGTAATTTCTTCAGAAGTTTAAAATTTAAATTGTACTCTGAAGAAGCTACAACGTAGCGAAACGTACGTCAAGTAACAAAAAAAATTTTTGAAAATTACAACAGTGTTTTTATTTATATTTATAATAAATATCCACCAAAAAAAGTAGATTCAGTCCGTTACATCGTATAATTGTTTTGAAACGTTCTCTGCCGATGTTTTCAAATCTGCAACATCACTAATGTTTTGACTAATTTAGCATATTTTTTTCTTTCTATCTCCATGATCCTAATATATTTTAAATATTTAGAAGAATATGTAGGTAAAATTATAAGTTATGAATTGAGAGATTAAGCACGAATTTCATTGAAATAATATGTAATGAAGATGTCCATATAATCCTTAAGCTCTGCGTTCAGGCTGTGTAGGTAGATGTACTTATGACGAAACAACATACGCCATCATCATCAGTGAAATTACTTAAAAGTATAGAAAGGTGAAACCGGTTCTTAGTTTAATAGTCTGATATACTTACAACTCTTTAATATCCTTGCAACGATTAGTTAATCCTACTTTACAGTATGTCCACACAGTTCTTCTACGTTGCAATTATTTTGAAAATCGTATAATTCTTGGGAAACACTCGCACATCCAGTTCTGGCCAAATAGAGACCAGTTATGTAAGTGAATCCTTTCTACAAATTTAACGACCGTGGGCCAGGATCGGTTCTACTGCTTGGATCCGACGTTTCACTAGCTAACTCGAAGAAAGAACTACTCATTTTCACCAACGCCGACCATGATTGCCTCAGCCTTTTCAGAGAACTGTTATAATTTTCCTTTTCACTTGTAATTAATGACTCAGTGACTATATGGTAAATGGGAATATTACCAAATGTCACTATGAGGGAAGGAGGGGAACTATAAATGGAAAAATAACGTATATCAAGCTAGCACGACAAAGTGATTTTTCCAATTTCTAACTTGCACTATAATTTGTCGCTAATTTGTTACCAAATCCAAAAATTTGTCGCTCGTGCCGTTTAGCCATGATCAGCTGTACACATAGCGTATCTCGAAAACGAAATGTCGTAGGTTATTATTGTAAAGGCCATAATTTGTCGCTGATTTGTCGCTGAAAGATAACACATTCAACAAATTTGTCGCTAGTCTTATCTTCAACTGATAAGCAAAAAACTGCTGGAAAGCCATCAAATTTTCGAAAGGTAACGTGTTGCCCAACATGGGGGAAACAGGGAAAACCTAATTTAAAAAATTTGGTAAATAAATCCGATCTCTTAAAACAAATGTAATAAAGAGCTGGAAATAAGACTAGCGACAAATTCGTTGAATGTGTCATCTTTCAGTGACAAATTAGCGACAATTTTTGATCTTTACAGTAATATCCTACGACATTTCCTTCTCGAGATATGCCATATGTAGTGCCAGTTTGATGGTTTTCCAGCAGTTTTTCGCTTATCAGTTGAAGATAAGACTAGCGACAAATTCTTTGAATGTGTCATCTTTCAGCGACAAATTAGCGACAAATTTTGATCTTTACAGTAATATCCTACGACATTTCCTTCTCGAGATATGCCATATGTAGTGCCAGTTTGATGGTTTCCCAGCAGTTTTTCGCTTATCAGTTGAAGATAAGACTAGCGACAAATTTGTTGAATGTGTTATCTTTCAGCGACAAATTAGCGACAAATTTTGATCTTTACAGTAATATCCTACGACATTTCCTTCTCGAGATATGCCATATGTAGTGCCAGTTTGATGGTTTTCCAGCAGTTTTTCGCTTATCAGTTGAAGATAAGACTAGCGACAAATTTGTTGAATGTGTTATCTTTCAGCGACAAATCAGCGACAAATTATGGCCTTTACAATAATATCCTACGACATTTCGTTTTCGAGATACACTATGTGTAGTGCTAGCTTGATATCAAGCTAGCACTACAGCTGATTATAGCTAAACGGTACGAGCGACAAATTTTTGGATTTGGTAACAAATTAGCGACAAATTATAGTGCAAGTTAGAAATCAGAAAAATAACTTTATCGTGCTAGCTTGATATACGTGGAAAAATAGGTACCTACTTCACATAGGTAATTGGAGAAGGAGATTTGAAAAAGATATAAGAATCAAAGTATATGGAAAAGGTAAAAGCATTCTTACAGGGTGAATGGCAACGATATATAATAACAGGGATAAAAAAAATAAGGGAGGAAATAGATATGGATGTAATAGCAAGATTTAGAATGGAGAAACAAATATAAAGGGTGTAAATATTGAATGAAAGAGGATAAAAAAAAATGTAGGGTACATGATAGAAAAGAAGAATCAATTATGTATGTGCTGGGAGGTAGTACAGATAGTAAATCAATGGAAGAATCGAGGGAATTATAAAAAAATACCGGCCAAGTGAGAGTCGAACTCGCGCACCGAAGGTTCCGTACAAACGTGTATATATGTGATGTAAATATATGATGTAAGTAACTAAAAATTTAAGGTTTTCGGAATTTTTCCCTTATATGTGCTATAAAACATTGCTTCATGCCAAATGACAAGATTCTAAATCGACTAGAAGTACCCTTTAGGTTTTGATTCCCTTCCGAGTAGTTGCGAGTTTGAAAATATGCTGCTTAAATTGCTGTTTCTTTTGATTGCGTTGACATAGAAGTTTGATTTTGTTACAGCTTAAAGGTATTATGTATAGATCTGAGTATTTGATATGAATTTCAATTTAATACCTCTACGCGTTCATGAGAAAAGGGGTAGTAACTTTAAAATTATTAAAAATATTTTTATTATATGATGTAACTAAAAATTTACGGTTTTCGCAATTTTTCCTTAATCTGTGCTATAAGACGTTGCTTCGTACTAAATTTCAAGATTCTGAGTTCACGGGAAGTACCCTGTAGGTTTTAATTCGAAAATTTGCGGAAATTTGCGGCATAAACGGCTGTATCTTTTGATTGCGTTGACTTAGAAGTTTGATTTTTTCACAGCTCCAAGGGACAATAGACCTAAGTATTTGGTATAAATTTTAGCTTGATACATCCACGCGTTCCTGAGAAAAAGGGTCTTGACAGACGGACGGACAACGAAGTGATCCTATAAGGGTTCCGCTTTATCCTTTTGGGGTGCGGAACCCTAAAAAGGACTGAAAAAGCCCGATTCCATCAAAAGAAAAAAAAAGAAAGAAAAAAATGGAATAAAAAATAACAAGTAATTAAACGGATGGGAAAAAGGAGATAATTAGGTATACATATGGATAAGAGAGCGTTTTTAAAAAAACTGTAGTTATGGTTTTAACTTTGTGACAATCCATAATTACAGGATGAATAAATTCAAATAAAACACAGCTTTGTTGTGTCACTCAATTAAGAGAGGTTTTATTTATATTCTAAATATAGTTTAATTAGATTTTTTTTGTATCAGTGTAAAAAAAACTGTATGTTTAATAAAGCGATATATAGTTGGAAGTCACCTAAAAATTATGCGAACACTAGTATTTAGGAGAACACTTATCTGCCGGAATCTTGCTTGTTTACAAGAAATATTAAATTCAGGTATTTTATACGCAGATAACCGCATTTTTCAATTAATGGAGTTTAAAAGTAAATTTAAAGGACCGGTCCTAACCTAACCGTGGATTACTTAACACTCAGGTGAGCGAAATGTGCTTATAGAGTCTCAATGGGTATAAATCAATGTTGAACCAAAATGCAAAACGTTTCCTGAAAACAGTAATATTGAGTTTAATATCCAACCTAAGCTAACCAATAGATCACATAAAGTTCAGATAAGAGAAACCTGCTTTTAGTCTTTTATGGCTATCTAAATTTTTAACCGCCTATTATTACTTATGTAATCTTTTTCATTAATGAATGGAAGAATTCTAGTTAATGAGACCTCATCAGTATATTCTTCATGGCTTGAGCTTTCATTTAACACTCCATATCTCCTGATGGGGATGAAGAATAATTGAGGTGTCGTGTGATTGTTTTTAAAAGATACCATTTTCAAAATAATTGCAATAAACCTAAGGGCTTCTGGGACACAGTGTAAGTCAACATAAACCTACATAAGTGCATAGCCCCAGGATAATACTACAAGAACAGGTTTACGTCGAGATGTTCTTGTTTGGGTACAGGACATACTTTTACGTTTTACGCGCTGACTGACCGGTAGGTACATCGCATGAATAGGTACACGAAAGTGTGTTGTAAAACAAGAAATACGCGGTACAAGTTTTATAATGAACGTGCTGTGTTTATTATTATTGCTGTTGTGTAACGTATGCGTTTATATACGCTTGAGTATGCATTGTCGTCGTTCCACACAGGGCCAATCCATTCTCGAATTTCACCTGAACAGGTGGCTTTCTATCGAAGAAGCTCTTAACGGTTCCACTCCATCCAGCATTTGGCTGACGGACCAGACGAATGTAAATTACTCCCTCGCCATTTGGTATTTAAGTACTTTTTGTACGTATATCAAGCTAGCACGACAAAGTTATTATTCCGATTTCTGACTTGCACTATAATTTGTCGCTAATTTGTTACCAAATCCAGAAATTTGTCGCTCATGCCGTTTAGCCGTAATCTGCTGATATGCTAACTTGATATCAAGCTGGCACTACACATGGCGTATCTCTAATTGATAAGGGATAAAACTGCTGCAAAGCCATCAAACTGGCAAACAATATTTGCTTTAAATTACAAAATTAAAAATTATTTTGTCTCTTCATAATAGGCTTTAAGTGCAGATGATGTGTTTCAAACAGAAAAAGCAATGTATTTTGTAATCAAGCTGTTATCGAAACTTTTGTTGAGTTGAGTCATTCACTCTATAATATAATATAATGTTACAAAGGTTGTTCCATTTTTTTGCGTCACAATTAATGTCAGTGCACTTTTTTCAATTTTTTTTCATCATGAGAAACAGAAACAATGTGTTAATTTCAAAAAACTTCAAAATTACTTTCTTTTTCCTCAACTTCCCCTTTCAACTCCTAATAAAGTTGTTATATGTTGTGGTTAAGTAAAAAAAATTCATAGATGCTATAGACTAACTACAAGCGTAAATCTTAGAAACAAAAAAGGTCCAAGCTCTAAGCCCAAATTCGTTAATTAGTCTTTAAAATCCAAAAGGAAAACTTTATGTAAATGTTTTACCCAATATACTTTGAATTTTAAATTTTCATCTCGTCATGAAAGGATTTAGGTACCTACTGGTGGTGGTTCAGACAGAACAAGTTGTATTGTGTTTAGTAATACAACTGTAACGAATTTTCTAGTCAAACTATTTATTTAAACAATTATTTATTTAACACTATTTATAACACTTAAACACTAATTTAGAACTACCATTTATATCACAACAATTCACTTATTTATATAACAATTTATTTATATCACTTTGTCTATTATCGGTTTTAATTCGCGCACTGATGCTTTCTTACAACTATTGTCTTTCGGTCCAAAGATGATCACTATATATACACCTTTCGAACTTTCTAGACGGGAACTCGAAGAAATCCTGAGTGTTCCCGAATGATGAGTAATAATTAGAAAGTCCTCGATTATTCCAGAATTGAACTTGTTACTTGTCGCCGGAGAATGATTTACATCTTGTTAGTTGATAACATTAAAAGTACCGTGTGCGGTGTCTACGCCGTAAGCATGTTAGCGATAACAAGTACATGCCACAAATTGTTATCGCACACACGTACTGTGTCACTGGTCGCTTCACAACTGTTGCCAAAACTTTTGAAACTTAGTCGTGGGCATACCTTTTTTCTATTTTTTCACCCTAAGGAACAGAAACGACTTCTCGTTTAAATCTTAAAAACCTTTAAAATACTCCTTTTTCCTTCAACTTTCCAATCCACTTCAAATAAGCTTGTATATGTACATTTGTTTTAGTTATTTTATCTCTTCATAAAAAACTTTAGGCACTGATGGTGTAATTCACGAAAGTGTTGCCAAAACTTTTGAAGCTTAGCAGTTCACTCTATAAGCTTTACAAGGTTTGTTCCTGTTTTCTAACTATGTCACAATCACCGGTGGACATAAAACTTTTTCTTTTTCTTTTTTCACCCTTAGGAACAGAAACAACTTCTCGTTTAAATTGCTTCAACTTCTCAATTTACTTTAAGCAATATTGTAAACACGTGTAAATATATTAGTTACATTAAAACTCTTTAACAAAACTGTTGTCTATTTTTGTAATTCTCTATTCTCATTTACAATTAGATGAATTTATTTCCCAGAAATTATATCCAAGGAATTTTAAACTTCCGTTACAATACCTATTTATCCTACATGTTAAAATTCATTGAACATACCGCTTGTGTTCACGTCTCCAATTAATTTAAAAGGATAGGATATGTGTACAATCCTTCAGAGAAATTATTGAGTGTGACAAAGGCTAATCCAACAATTTAAATTAGTACCCGTATTGCTATCGTTTACTTTTTAGGGTCACCATTAAAGCATCTAATAGTAGGTACACTTACATCAATTAACTTGTAGTTGGATAGCTTGCTCATATATTACAGCACATTATTGTCCTCCTGAAAGATTATTAATTTGGTTGTGTTTACATTCACTATCATCACTAATTAGCTATTTACTTCAATCATAAAGTTTATATCTATAAGGAAGTGAAGCTTTTTACTCAGTTTAGTTTTTAGAACATCGTAAGTCATAAGCTTTTTGATATTCTATCTTTCAAGTAAGTACTTTCGACATTTCCCTTTCACTAAAGACAAAAATAACTTTATTTAAAATAATTCGTGTCGTTATCAGTAGATACGGAAAAATCCAACAGTAATGTAATGTATTCATAGAAATTTTATGACAGTTTATAAAAATCAATTTCCCGATCGTCATTTTCAAGTCGAAACAAGAGTTCAAAAAGTCAAAACTGTTGTCTTGATGAAATCTTACCGTCAGTATATACCTACAAAATAGTTTTAGAACTTCATCCTTTAATGGTTAGAAAATTAGAGCTCCATGATGTGATCATTTTCTATCAATAATTTAATTATGTAGAATTTTAATAAATGCTCACTATGCATTAAGTTCGATTAAGTTCGTTAAACTACGTTAAGGGATTTATACAAAACAGGAAAAAATGTTAATTGATTTACGAGCAAAAAATTTTGGAAACCTTGTCCCTACAGAAATACATATTTACGTCCTTCTGTTCTGTGTTAGGTAAAGACTGACGTGTGTGTCTATCATTACGTGGTAAAACTATAGTGTGAGCCTCAAGGTATGACAACAGTTGGTTCGTTTAACACAGAAAATTTTATGTTTTTGTTATTTTCTTCTAAGGAATCTAGCTTACAAGAGAAATTACCAATTAAAGAAAGCCGTAAGCAAATAAGAAATTAGCAGAGGTTTACATTTTACCAGTCTTCCAAAGTAGTTTATAGTTTAATTTTAATTATTTTCGTTACGATATACAGGGTTACAGGTTAAGTCGACCTAGATCCTTTAAGAGGTTGTAGATTCTGACTGATTTGACCGTATCCTAAACTTAACCGTTTTCAAGTTATTGGATTTTCATGGTTTTTTATAAAAATTGCCGATTTTTGGTCTATGATCCCATTTTTCTGTGTTTTATGCAACTATATTTCTTTTTGCTATTTCTTTGTAGTACATAAGTTGCTTTATTATTTATTTAAACGAAATAAGAAGAGGATTAGCAACTGGTGTAGTGAAAAGTGGCTTAAGACACAGAATGAGAGTATGTGTGCGAAACAGAGAGAGACATGTGGAACATACATTGTAAACTTTGTTTGAAATAAAACATTAAACGTTATTTTGTACCTATTTGCATTGTTTTATTTTGTTTTCTGACTCAAGTGATAAATTTGACGCTTAAGTACCTTTATTTTTTACTAGGTACTATCTGAAAGCATTTTATCAAAGTTTTTGTAAGATTTCTGATAATACCCGCTTGTTATACCCTGTTGGGTAGCTAAAGAACCATAGATATTTTTTAAACACATCTGCAGCATAACTGTCATTGACTTTTTTTAAGTATTTAAAAAGAAACAAAATATTTTTTACGAATTTATTACCTTTTTTAAGCATCAATCATCTACTGCGACTCAGTTGGTTCAGTTACCTATAATTTTCGTATTGAGAATAATAAACCAAGAAAAAAAGCAAACACAAATATATAAGAGGCATAAAACACAAAAAAAATGGAACAATAGACAAAAATCGGCAATTTTTATAAGAAATCTTAAAAGTCTAATAACTTGAAAACGGTTAAGCTTGGGATACGGTCTTTCATAGGAAAATCAGTCAGAAATGAGAGAAACTACAACCCCTTAAAAGATCTAGATCGACTTAACCTGTAACCCTGTAAGATTTCGAATTTTAAATTTTATTTAATCTGTCAGTTTCTTCAAATATTCACAGGGTGAGCCAATTTGGACACTTTCAAAGATAAAGAAACTAGTGTCGGTGTCTGAAGCTCAATCTTGATGAGATGTTAGTTGGCGCAAACCGTATTTTTTTATCTATCGCCGTTTCAGAGTTACAGGGTGTTTTTCGAATATGCATTTTCGAAAAACCTCTATAACTTTTTCCTGGCAATTTTTTTATTTCTGTAAAAACATCATTGAAGCACGTGGAATTCGATGGTGCATATTTCAACACAACTTAAGAGTGCTGAAAATTATATTTTTAAATTATAACAGCCTTGGTGTAATGGTAAATGTAATATTTTAATAGTAACCACCAAGCTTTTGTAACAATAAATTCTTGTCTTTGTGTCCAAAATATACAAATAATAACAACAAAATAATTTTTGTATTATTAACACTAAACTATTGATTTCAAAAAAAATTATCATTGAATTCTACGTAAAAATAAATTTTGGATACGGTTTGCGGTAACTAACTTCTCATAAAAATTGAGCTCCAGACATCGACAGTTTCTACACATATCCTCTAGAAAGTACACTTTGTCTTTACAAATGTTTAAATTGGCTCACCCTGTACATATATAGTGTTATTGCCTACCTGTTTAGCAAATATAACACAAGGATAATAACTAACAATAAAGCCAATATACCGACAACCAATTTTAGATACCACTTTTTTGAAAGAGGGGTAACTCATAACTGAACCCTGTTAATGTTTTCTTATGCGTTGTCAAAAAAAATTATATTTATAAATTTTCTACAAAAACTAGTATTACTATTATTAGCATTAATGAAGCATTAAAAGAGAATGTCTCAAAAAACGCATAAAAGAATTCTCTATTCAATTATCGACCATTTGTATCTAAATGTATTTCCTAACACATGATGTTTTAGTGTTCGTTTTTTGTTTTCCAACAATTTTATAAATTGCGTAACTGATAATATTTTTGAAATTATTAAGAATGTTATACTTAATAAATTTATAAATAGTTATCTATATACATACCTGCGAGAACCATATTTGTTTAAAATCAATAAAATAACATTTAATAATGAAAAAGAACAGTCGCTAGTTTGAACGTTCGAATTTACAATTCTATTCTACGTACTTGGAGAATATCTGCATAATAAAACTTGTTCACAGTTTTGTATAAAATAAAAACCAATCAAAAATATAATTCATCATGCAACTGTAAGAATTGGTACATACAGACAAAGTACATATACTCTGTTGATTCTTCATGTACTTCTTACTAAGGTCTTTGTGGATATTTCTCATTAAAATTTTAGTAAACTAATCACGGAACGAACGAAAGAATTGTTTTCCGGTTATATAGAAGCGAAGGAACGACATTCTAGTATAGATGCAACGTCTGCTCATTGTTCTTTTTCTCGACAACGAAATACAGTTGCCTGTAATTGAACGTCAGGTTTAATTTCCTAGATAATGGATGAATATCGAGAGTGTACTAACAAAAGTAGAACACTTTTAGAGATGTAATTTTAGATGGTGTTGTCCGCAGTAACACACGTCAATTTCCAACTGTTTTCCATTTCATTGAATAGTCAATCAAATAATCTCGACAAATTCAATCAGTCAATGACCAATTGATATCTCATGCTAAATGTAGAACAAAAACTATAAATAGGGCTTAAATGCGCCATATTAGAGAGAGAGTTCAAACACGCAATATTAATAGCAATTTAGAGAGATGAAAAATAGTTTATTATTTTACACATCTTAGCACTTGTAGGTAACAATCACACTAATATTATAAAGGCGAAAGTGTGTGAGTGTGTATGTTTGTTAATTTTCACGTCTAAACGGCTGGAGCGAAGCTTTTGATTAGATATAAATAAATACGACATAGAATGTTTGTAAAAATTTTACCCTAAAGGGGATAAAATTAGCCGATGAAAGTTTTTGTGTAATGACGTCGTCCAAAAAGCTTACGGCCCAGAAAATTAAAATAAGTATGAAGTCTAAAAAGTTATAGAGGTTTTGTTTATTTGGATCAGTAAAAGTAGTTGAATACTAAGTTATATAAACTATTTTAAACTATAATTAAACTATATTAATCTATAATATTATAAATGCGAAAATAACTCTGTCTGTCTGTGTGTTACGCAATCACGCCCAAACTACTGAACCGATTTAAATGAGAATTTGGTACAGAGATAGATAAGTAGACATATCCTAAAGGGGGTAAAAATAAGGAATGAAAAGTTTTGGGTAATAACGTCGGCAAAAAGGCTTACGGCTCAGAAAATAAAAATATAGAGGAAAAAAAATTGTAAATGCTGTCAAAAGTCACTATTCCACGCGGACGAAGTCGTGGGCATAGCTAGTAAGAAATCAATTAGAGAAATAAAATTGCAATTTTAATGTTTAAAATATAATTTATTAATCTGTCTACTTATTTTTCGGCTTGTGATGCTTTTTTCAAGAGGGAGATGTAATGAGTATTATATCCTATTATTTAAAACATTACAAAATAGCAAATTTATTGGTTAACCTAAGCTAACCAACTGTTTACCTTACTACAATGCTAATTCCCCTCACAGTTCTTTCATATTTGCAGTGTTTAAGAGAAATTATTACAATAAGGTAGTAATATAACTTCCTGTCTGCATGTAATTGACTAACCAACTAATTTTTATAAAATTACTTTAAAACCTGAAAAGAGTAAACTGACAACGGCACACTAATAAATTAAATTATATAGTAATATAAGAATGTGCCTTTCATCATGTCAGTCATGTTTTCTCAGATTAGTAATATTTTCGTAAACATTTTCATCATATTCCGTCCGGTTGTAAAATTTTGATGAACGGAGAAAACAATTTTGTTTCAGTTCTTCCTACTGTTCAAGAATGAAGGAGATAAAATGGTGGTGTATCTCATCGGTCTTCATATAAGAACTGCTGGCGAATTTTGAGAGAATTTAATTTTCCGAAGTTTAGAAGTTACGTTGTAAATAAATATGTCTTTTTATTGAGGCCATATTGAAACTGCTGCATCTACGTTATCGAATTTATCGTCTAAAATTCAGTAACAATAACTTTTCTTCATTGTTTCTTTACAAAACAAAGTAACCTACAAAAATTTACAAACGTTAATCATACGCAACGAACACATAATTAATTATATATGTATAAATAATATTATAGATTAATGTAGTTTAATTATAGTTTAAAATAGTTTATATAGATTAGTATTCAACTACTTTTATTGATACAAATAAACAAAACCTCTATAACTTTTTACACTTAATATTTTAATTTTCTAGGCCGTAAGCTTTTTGGACGACGTCATTACACAAAAACTTTCACCGGCTAATTTTATCCCCTTTACGGTAAAATTTTTACAAACATTGAATGTCGTATTTATTTATATCTAATCAAAAGCATTAAAAATAATCTTTAAAAATTACGGAATTTTCGCACAAAATTTCCTATTTCAACCCCTTACAACCTTTTTTTCGCATTAAAAAGTAGCCTATGCCCTTTCTCAGGCTCTAGGCTATCTCTTTACCAAATTTCACTTAAATCGGTTTAGTAATTTAGGTGAGATTGTGCTGCATACACACAGAGTTACTTTCGCATTTATAATATTTCGCGAATTCCATTTCATCGGTTTTCCCATGGGATTAAGACATTTTCCCGAAGTAAAACGTAGGCTATGTGTTAATCCAGGATGTCAGCTAACTCCATACCAAATTTTATTAAAATCGCTCCAGCCGTTTAGACGTGAAGAAGTAACAAACATACACACTTTACACACTCACAAACTTTCGCCTTTATAATATTAGTGTGATTTTGTTAATATACAGAGTGACCCATCGATCAAACCGAAGTTGCTTCTTAAAAGCAGTAGATGGCGTGAATAACTTGCAATAATACCAGTTACCGGTTTATTCTCAATTTTTTGATTTCATAGACGTATATAACCCGTAACAATAAGGGAAGAACATATCAATTTTATTTGTTACTATATAATATGTGATGTTTATTTCCACTTAAGAAATTCGAAAAATGTTATTTCAAAATTAAAAACTTCCTATCCATCTCATTATCTGTAAAAATAAAGGCCTATTTAATAAAAATTAAAATTATTTGTTACTTGACTCAGGTATTTGATGAACATCAACAGCACAAAATCTAAAATAAAACAAATTTAAGATTTTCACTAAACTTTTATTTATTTCTTAAAATTTTAGGTTTTTCATATAGTGGTTAGTACCTACATACCTATTTTGTTGATGATTAATTAATGGGCTGTATTTTTAAAAACGCTTTATTTGGCTATAAGTAACTTATAAAATACTAACAAATATTAAAAGAAGCATTATTACACAGAATTAAAACTATTTGTCCCCAACCACAAACGGATATTTGATGCAACTACGAAGGAGAGTGTTATACTAAACAAAATTAAGAGAAAGCTCGAAGGGAAAAATGTATAGAATATACGTAAATAATTCACCGTTTATAAACTTATTTAAAAAAATCAAACTGTAATTTAGAGAATTCTAATAACTATCTACCTTCTAAGTTTCTATTAATTTCATATTTAGGGATGAATGGTTACCAGAAGACCACAATTTTACATTGTATGTAGGTACCTACTCACCACCATCTAAAGAAGCCAAATTTGGCAAAACAATACAATGGTTGTGGTGTTTGTTTTGTTAAAAAATACAAGTTAAATAAAAATATTTAAGTTGTTTTTTAATGATTATATTATGTCATTATTCTTCGGCAACATAATAATCACACTAATATTATAAAGGCGAAAGTTTGTGAGTGTGTATGTTTGTTACTTCTTCACGTCTAAACGGCTGGAGCGATTTTAATAAAATTTGGTATGGAGTTAGCTGACACCCTGAATTAACACATAGGCTACGTTTTACTGCGGGAAAATATCTTATTCCCATGGGAAAATCGATGAAAATGAATTCGCGGAATATTATAAATGCGAAAGTAACTCTGTCTGTATGCTACACAATCTCGCCTAAAATACTGAACCGATTTGGTACAGATATTCTAGAGCCTGAGAAAGGACATAGGCTATTTTTTAATGCGAAAAAAGAATTGTAAGGGGTTGAAATAGGAAAGTTTGTGCGAAAATTCCGTAATTTTTAAAGGCAAAAGCTTGAAACTTATTTTTTAGGGTTTTGATTTGATATATATAAATACGACATTCATTGTTTGTAAAAATTTTACCCTAAAGGGGACAAAATTAGCCGATGAAAGTATTTGTGTAATGACGTCGTCCAAAAGCTTACGGCCCAGAAAATTAAAATATTAAGTGTAAAAAGTTATAGAGGTTTTGTTTATTTGGATCAATAAAAGTAGTTGAATACTAAGCTATATAACCTTTTTCAAACTATAATTAAACTATATGAATCTATAATATTATAAATGCGAAAGTAACTCTGTCTGTCTGTGTATTACGCAATCACGCCCAAACTACTGAACCGATTTAAATGAGAATTTGGTACAGAGATAGATAGATATAAAGCTAGAGGCTTCAAGCTTATTTTTTAGGCTTTTAATTAGATATAAATACGACATTTAAAAAATTAAAACTCAGAATTTTGTAAGTCACAATATATATTCATAATTCACAATAATTATTTCAACTCACAGAGTCTTAATTAATCTTCACCTGAAGAAGACTCTGTGAGTTGAAATAATTATTGTGAATTATAAATATATATTGTGACTTACAAAATTCTGTGTTTTAATTTCTTAATATGGAGTTACAAGAGTTAAAAGCCTCATCTATTCAACGACATTTAAAGTTTGTAAAAATTTTACCCTAAAGGGGGCAAAAATAAGGAATGAAAGTTTTTGTGTAATGACGTCGGCAAAAAGGCTTACGGCGCAGAAAATAAAAATATAGAAGAAAAAATTTTAAAAGCTGCCAAAAGTCACTTTTCCACGCGGACGAAGTCGCGGGCATAGCTAGTAATAAAATAATTTACAAAACGTCGTAGAGTTTACCGCGTTCCGTTTCGTCTGCACGTTCTCTACGATCAACTGCGACTGTTACAAAAGTGGGTCCTAAGGCACCATTACATTAATTCGCGAAGCTTTTAAAAAACGACCCGCAAAAAATATGAGGAAATGATCGTGTACGAAAACCGGCTCTTTAAATTTAATGATTCACCGGCTCTTTCGACGAATCTCTGCCATTTATTATTAAGCCCAAAACTCCCAGTTTTTTTAGCGTCCTTAACCGTGTACTACTTTCGTTATTTTTCTTGCATTCTCGGATTTGGTCTAACATACACAATTTAAAAGAAAACTACGTCGACCTATTTACTTATGAACAAGAGTGAGGAAAAAGATAACACACGCAACAACTAATTCTTTTAAATTTAACAAAATATTTCCAAAACAAGTCGTCAATTTCAATTTTGAAAAACGAATAGGGACAATTATATTAGCATAACATACATATCTAGGAACCATAACTAATTAAATAATCATATAGCATATAAAACTAATTTATCATTAGGTAAATTGATTAAAAACAATAAAGATAAAGCTAACAAAGATCTTCAATCCGGAGTTTATAAACTGACATGTGGAACTTGCCAAAAAGTCAATTTAGGCCCAACAGGTAGTAATTTCTAGAAATGTTTGGCAAAACAAAAACAGTTATATTAAAAATAATAAAGATTCTACCTATGCCAATCATGTTACACTCATTTAATAAAAGTTTTGATATTCTACATTTAGAAAAGAAAGGATGTAAATTGACATTAGAGAATTTAGAAATAAATAAATACAAAAAACTAGGAATTTTATTAAACGACCAAACAGAATGTAATAACTTCCCTCTTCTCAAATTGTTCTAATAACACCACCACGCCTAATATTTATTTTATATAAACGCCCGCGTTGTACATTATCTTTTGTAGTAAGTACTCGAAGTCCGATGAAGCCAATGTTTGGCGAAACAATTGTTACTATTATTCATAAAGTTTTGTGAAAATTTCAATTCTTGTTTTATTGTGATAATGGATTTTCATGAAGTATCGGTCAAATCTATCCAAGAATTTGAGAAGATTTCTTGATATGTCGCCCAAGTAAGTATTCACGTAAATGTAAGTTTCTAAAAATAAGTCCAAATTTTATCTAAAAAACCGTCAGAAATTTGAAAGAAACCGCTGGATGGCCTTTGATTAAACTTTTTCCAAACTAAAAGTTTGACTTTCAATTTGAATTTAGTCCAACATTTTAGGACTCTGAACAAATTTTTCTATTTAACGTATAATTAAAAGTGTTGCTATCTAGACTTATTCCTTTTTTTCTTATTTTTAAATACCCTAGGGTATCTTGTATTAAAATGAGAAACAATTTTGTTTTAATTTTTTTTTATTTTACTTATACCTATAATTTGGGCTCTGCGAATATTGCATACTTTTTGAGCCACTCTGTATATTAGTACTACGATTAATATTTCTTCTTTGTCTTTTCCTCGTGGCAAAAAAATCACTTACGTTTCTAGCCTTTTTGCATATTTTTTCAGAAAAATCGCAATTGAAAAAATACTACTCAGGAATCTCAAGATTTTATTTTATTTTAAAATACAAAGTAGGTAAGTATTTTTATTCGAGTGTGACGAAAAACTTTGCAAATTAAAACCATCAAGTTAAAAAATATGAATAAAAATAAAAAAAGCATAGTAAGTAATGCCGCTATTAATCCCGAGCGAGTAATCCCACCTTACGAGCAATTAGATACATGGTATGGGACCATTAATTTGGGACATGAAGGATTTAATACAAGCTCTTAATGCAATGGCGTGAACATTTAACAAGAATGGGGTAAGCATTAACGTTAGTTCTTGTCACATTTCATTAAATTTTACTGAAACCTTGTATACGCTTTAGACACACTAGAAACTATGTACAGCTTTATTACTCTGAAGATTTTACAGTCGGCGTAGAAGAAAGAAAGAGAACGCATTCGGAGGAAGAAAGATACAATCAACGCTCGACAAATTACGACAAATAAATATACTAGTTTTAAGACAGGGGTGCTTGATGTCTCCTCTCCGGTAGTCGTTAATTTAGTTTATACCTGAATCTCCCGATACTGTTATGTACCCAAAATTATTATACATAGATAACCTTTCAGTAATGAAACGTGTTAATTTCGTAACATTTTGCACACTATATTGGCAGCTTTTATATTCTTTAAAATATAATAATTATATAAAATATTTCGACCATTTTTAAATGAATAGTCGGGCGATTTAGTATGCGCCCTGACAAGTACTCTGCTTTAAACCAAGCATGCAAATGTATCTCTGTGGCTATCGCCAGCAAGGCGTTACCTTTTGCCATTGCGCATCTTAAGAACTAGTAATCCCGAAGACCATCTTACAGTAATTTTTCTGTACCTACATATGTGATCTAAAAATGCGTTTCACATAAACTGCGCCAAATTCTAAAAATGTGCCAGAAATCGAAGTTTTTTTGCCCTAATAAATCCTTATGCAATTACAAGAATAAGACAAACATTTTTTATTGAAATTTGTCACACATCAACATTCCACCTTTTCATGAAATTATTTCTGCGTTAGTGGATGTTAAATATTGAAGATTTTGGTTGGTATTAAAAAATGAACAAATAAAATGAAAAAGTGGAAATTACGAATTGAACAGATTAATTTGAAGCGTTCCAAGTTGTGAAAATCGTTTTCATAAAAATATCGTTAGATGTTGTGATCGCGTTCCAAAAAGGCACATAGGTATACATTTCGTTTTATTTCAAAATTTTCGACAGTTTAATTTTAATTTCACCTATATTTAAGTACATCAATATACGTAGAATATTAATAAACAATACTCTTTTTTGTTTTTTAAAACTCGAGCATTAGGAAAATTTAAAACTTACAGTTATTCTTCATGAAATAAGACAGTTTCGTCATTTTCATATCTAATAATTGTTAACATATAATTTTGGAATAGATTTTATTTCAATAAACCTACATTCAAATTTACTAACTGCTACCTTCAATGCCCTCAATGTACCAATCTCCTTGTATATTCTAATGTTAATCCTAAATAAGCAACTCCATCACAGTACTGTAAGTTATACAGGGTGATTCATTTTCACCGTTCAATAGTGCTTTCTGAAATTTCGTTATTTATATAAATACACGCCTTTAACAAAAAGCAATTTTATGCCTTTAACAGAAAGCCATTTTTTCAGAAATTATGCATACTATTACAGTTTTAAAAGTAAGAGAAGGGACTGATTTCCATGATTTAGTTGCATTTATATTTTAACAATTTTTTGCCGTTCAATAGAGTCTGTTGTGCATTGCTAGTGAAACATTTTTAATAATTCAATTGTGAACCAACGACTTTTATTTAATTAAGTTATGATTTTGTAAAAATTAAAATGAAATCTAATTTGATACAGTTCGTAATTATAACCCTATGCAATATTAAATAATTTCATTGAACGCATTGAGCAAATAAAGAAATACCACATAACAAAGTAAGATATCATTATTAACTCCCTTTTCTCTTTTAATTAAAAACTCATTAAGAATGTCATAGGAATAGAGAGACCCCACCACACTTTGTCACCACGAGGAGGAAAGGGTTTCAATTAAATTAAAAATAATGTAATAAAGAAACGCCCTTAATTGTAGATAATTTCGATTAAGGTAATCTACACCAACCACAATCTAATTATTGCATCTTTTAAACTTTAGGTTATCGTCATTTTAGTCAGTTTGTCCTGTTCTCTGTAAATGTATAATTAAATTGTGTTGTAAACATTTGGGTAAAAATTTCGTGAGTGACCAAATTAGACAATCGAGTAAAACTTTTACATTATAAAACTAAAAGACTCGTAATTTTAAAACTTGGTAAACTTCCACAAGGCAAAATAGTCTAATCTAATTAAATGAAAGCATTTTCAAAATTATGGCTTTTACGATTCTACTGAAAATGAATTGTCACTTCGTTATTTTACACGGAGTAACCCAACTAAAATATATTTTTATTTATTTTTTTAATATCTTCCTGAATTCTATAGTAACTTTTATTGGAACAACAGGCCCCTAAAACTATTATGTATTTTTAAGTCCCTACCTAATGATAAATTCATAGTAAAATGTTTGTAAAAACATCAGTTCGACTATTTCAATAAAAAGAGTAAAAACAGGCATTTTATAATCGATTAGCAATTATTAATTTTTATATTTTAAAAAGATTCGATTAACCAAATAGTAGATTAATAAAATAATTCACTTCGGTGATGCCTTTTTTGTATTTCAAAAATGTTAGTATACAAACAAATTAAACGATTTTGTTTTTCGATTACTAAGTTTTTCTTATTAATCTTAATGAACGTCCAGCATTAATAATATATTTACTGTTTAATAAATGCAGAGTGTAAATCTAAAATAGGTATATTCTAAATTTATTTTTGTTAATACATATGTAATTATATATAATACAATTATTTTAAGTAAGTAGATATTTTATAGAAATATATTTGTGAATAATAATTAATATGTAATAGAAAACATTAGTATTAAGTAACCCTTTGCAATCTAAAATAAGACTTATTTGTTTTTTGCTATTTTACCGGGAACCATCAAACCATCAATTTTTTGTTAAAATACTATGTAAATACCTATGTATTATGTATATGTTGTAACGTCCCTAATCCAAGCAATTACGAAAACTTCCCGTTCAATATTAGTATTCGTGCAACGAAATAATTGATTTAAAAACGAGATCGATTTTACAACGTAGGCAATAATAATAATAATGGTAGCTACTATCTGCTTATATATAGGATGGTATACATATATATATGTTGCAGTTAAAACTAGTTTTTAGATAGAACGCGTTCTTCCTAGTTAGAACTAGTTTTTAATGTATGCATTTGTTAATACTAGAATTAACTAATGCTCAAATCGAATATCAGTTAAAACTAGTTCTTACTAGACAAAACGCGTTTTTCCGAAGCGAGTCAGTTAAAACTGTTCGCGTAGTAGATCCTCATCCTTTTTTAAATTTAAGTTTGACTGATTAGATTTTATTGTGTGTTAATCAATGTTCTTTAAAAATGTTTCTTTTTGAAATCTTATGGGTCTTCTGTTGATTTATTTGATTATTTTATTTGCTTACTTATAAATTAATATTGTCATCTTGACAACTAATTTAAGTCGATGTTCCCTAAAATGTTCCTTTAGTGTTAGATTATTATTTGGTTCTCAGTGTCTTAGATCTTTTCAATAAACATTTTAAAAACTGTATCAAATTAGCTTTTCTAATGCTAGTTTTAACTACAGCTCGATGTGACAACTAGTTTTATCTGAAAATCAAATATATCAGTGGTAAATTCTAGTTTTAACTGGGTATTTCTAGTTTTAAGTAGAGAAAACGAGTTCTAACTAAAAACTTGTTTTAACTGTAACATATATTATACATATAGATATATAGATATATACATACTTCGTTACTATCTCCCATGCTTATTTACAGTTTGCTTTATTATTTAAATATTTATATAAAGAATACAATTTTTGGAATGCTTCTATACAAAATTTAAAATTATCTACTTTAAATAATCCAAACAAGGAACAACAACATATGTTTTATTTATTCTTCATTCCATAATGATTGCCAAGGATGATCATTATTTATAGAATTTTATTATGAGTTTTCTGTGTATTTTTGTAGTCGAACTGACAATGAAAAATCACTACAAATACTTTTAATAATAATTTGTAGTCTAATCAATTATTTTAAATCAATTAAATGTTTAAAAAATTTAAATCGTTGCTAATATAATAATACCATTCACTTATTATTGTGTTTCATTTACATTTTTAACAGTAATTAATATTCAAAATGATCTAATAATTTATTATTCGCGTATAGCGCTCATTTCTACTTTAACCTTGAGAAGATACAAAAATTTAAATAAACAGGTGTGTACGTATCTTATAAATATAGATAAATTTTGTTTTTAAAAATTTCCTTAAATAAAAAAGATAATATGCAATTGCTAGTGTAAATAATCTGAGTAGTGCTTTACGAATACTACAATAAAACAAAATTATACAAAACAATATACATGTAGTACTTCAAAACTTTGCCTAAACATATATATGTAGATCATCCCTTGATTTTCCGTTATTGGAAGTGGAAAACTTTTATTAAATATAAAAGGGACCACAATGAAAAAATTAAATTCGTTCACATGTTCTTTAATACTACCCACAAAAGAATAGTCTATGGATGATGCTGAGACGCGTATAAGAATATGTGATACTTCAATTATTATTTGTAATTTCTTACTCAATAAACCAAGGTACACATCATTCATTCATTCATTAAATCATTACGCTTTTGAAGTTTTTCGTATGTTCCAATTACGTGGACCAAAATACACTTACTAATTAGGTTCTGTTGTAGGTACCTCAAAAGAATAAATGAAAACCAACCCCATTCATTGTATAGGCATTCTATTCCCACTTTTTACATACTTCTAATTCTTTTTATTAAAAAAGTACAGGCAGATATGTAATTATGTATTCCATCAACATTGTCAACTCGTATAATGTGTAGCAGGTTTTTCTAAATACAAATCAGAAGGGGTAGAAGTATTAAGGTATGTTAAACTGGTTGCTACCACCTGCTCATGCAGCACCTACGTGTCGTTTCCGGAAATGTTTTATCCAAGAAGCCAGGAACTCTTTCTCACAAGAAATTAAAATTGTAAAAGAATAAAAAATTCTTGTTTCAAGAATTAAAAAAAAAACTTCTTCGTTTAAATTTAAAGAGACGTTTTAATATTTACAATTTACAAACGGCAACATAAGAAAATTAAAATTGGCGTTGGTTATATTATCCGGTTAACTACCGCAAAATTTAAAAGTCAAAAGACTAAAGAAAGTAAACAGGGTAGTCATCTCATGAGAAAATATTTAATGCATACCTACTGAATTGGCGAAAAATTTGTTTCTTAAAAAAAGATAATACAAATAGTACTGATTTGAGTTACCATGTCTGTAGAATTTCCATTTGTTCCAACGCTCATAAACGTGTTTAAGTTTTGAATGTTCATTTGAAGAAAATACAAGAAAAACCTGGGTGAACTGGTCATGCATTAAATTATAACAAATTACGATAGTATAAAATACTAAAGTAATTTTTTAAGTAAGAAAATTGAAAAAAAGATCGGAAAAGCAAACAATAAAACATTTAACCGAAGAAGGACTTTCTTATTCTTATTTTTCGAATCGTAAAATCTTAATTTATATTTTAATTTTCGGTGTATAATTTATCAACGTAAATTCTTAACTAAAACTGAATTTTGAACAGAAACTCTTTCACCTTAAAAATAATTTGGAGTTTTAAATTTTCAACTCCATTCCCCGTGTCTGGACCAGTCCGCCGCCACCTAAAAACACTTTAATGGTATTCTAGAAGTCCACCCCATTCTCTCAATCCGTTTTTTGTACCATATTAGGGTGGGTGCCTGGATCTACACAATTACCGTTTCTGTTTTTTGAGGTTTGAGGCTCATTGCATTAATTTCAGAATTTATATTATTGTTTTTGCAGCAGAATGTTTTTGTTTGCTTTACTGTAACAATTAAAACAATTCCATGATCAATTCTCGTATTTATTTACACTATTTGGGATCTGGCCTTATTGGGAACAGGTGTTTCTCATAAGGTTATATGTTACTTTTCTTAAAAATAAAAAGGAAAGGTGGTCGGCTTTTTTTATAATAAAAAATGAGTTTTATTAAATATTTTTAATAATATAGGAGGTAATCTTATTTGGTACAGGTACCTTAATATTGAAGTACCTACCTACTTAGTCTCAAACTATCAAATATTAGCTCGTATTTACTTTTAGAGTGAATTATATCAATATCAGTTTACCAACATTTAACCACCTTTGTAGTCCAGAAAAACTATAAACATGGTCCTTTGAGCCGGATATTGTAGTAAAAAATTTAAAAAATCAGACTGGAACATTAAAGTGAAATAAATAAGTCAAACAGCTAATAAAAAAACTGAAAATAGTCTTTCAGTATTTCAATTGATTTTTATCAAATCTGGCGCTAAATAATAATGTCAACCAGACGAGAATCCCAAACTTTATGTTTTTTGTTTTTTACATCATTTTTACTCAAGAAAAACATTTAAAGGTTTTCTGCTATTTTTTATTTTGAAGAACCCATTAGTTTACATATTGAAACCATAAATTGTTATAAAATAGTCTTAAAGTAATGGGTGGTTGGTGGGCGATTTATAACCAATAAACACCCATTTTTAAACTTGCATATCTACCTACGTCAACCGTAAAACTGTTATGGTCACTCACCGAGCAAAAGTTTAAATCTCCTCTCCGTCGAAAGGTTAAGCGACCTTAATCCTTTCACTGCATTTCCCATTCAAATTGGCAATCCATTAGACAAATCTAATTATCATAACCAGTACCGGTAGTATGTATTACATACTCTAGTCGTAGTAAAACAACCAACACCACTCGCGGCTAACCGGACAGAAATTAACTTCACTAACGATCGAACAAACGAACGTGAAAGAGAAATATTATTAACAAAATGAAAACACCTTTTTAATAATAATATGCAGATAAACTGTACATGTATATTGTGTAAACTGCAAACGTTTAAAACAACTCATAAATCCACTAAGAACGGAGTTTAAAATACACCATTGCGGTAATAAACTACCTGAAGGTACTACACAGAACACTCCGACTCGTATTCGTGGGTATACTGGTTTTGTTTTAGTCTTTTACTTCACTGGCACACACACTACCGTTATTAAACGAAATTGTATACGGTCGGCGACGTAAACAATTCAAGAAAAAGAAGCAACAGTACGTAACAAATTCTGTCCATGTAAATATAATAAAAGAAGAAGCAACCACGCGAGTGAGTTGTTTTGTTGTATCAATTACGATAGATACTGCTGCTAGTTGCACGCACGCCAAATTCAATCGCGCATAATAAGATCGCCGCTTAAAGTCAAATCATAATGAAAAAGGAACGAACGAAGCGAATGAAGCGAAAGGCGCCAATGCAACATACACATAGGTAGATACGTAGTAAGTACGTGCAGCCACAAACAAGAACCAACTACTCCCCACACACACACGTTCTATTCTTCTACCTACCTACTTGTCTGGTCTAATAACTTCGGTCAACTGTTCTCCGAAGTGGTAGTATACTTAGCAGTCATCGTGTGTCGTCATATGGTATCCACGATCCACACAAAACAGAACACTGAAGACACGAAATGACGAAGTCAGTCAGTTATATATTAGCCAAGTACGAGGGTCAAGAAATGTTCTACTTGCCGGAAAATGATTGCAAATTAGCGAATTATAAATACATTTGTATGATAAACAAATCTAACAATGAGCCACGAAATACTAGAACGATGAACTTTATTGCATTACTGCGGCACAACTCCGATTTTCTTGAAATTTCAATGCGTTCACGTATTTTTCGGGGAAAAAATCAAAACAAACCCAAATCTACGAAAAATAATACAGTATAAAATTAAATAGGGGCCGTTCATAATGTGACGTGTTCGGTCACGGAAAACACAATTAACAAAACAAAAATAACGAATTTATTTAATTACTAAAGTTAATTTGAATACACTACAGTTATAAACAAGTCTACACAATTTATTTCACTAAAAGCCTCTTGTCCCGCTCGCTTCTACTATAAACACTCCCTATACCAAAGACACTATGACTTCTATCGCCTATCGATCGCTTCGCTTCTTAACATCAGCTGTTCACTGTCAACTAACTCGGTGTGAGCGTCTCGCCTTTATATAGTCTTTTCAGCCTTTTTCTAGGGAATTCTTCAGCCGTCTAGTATTCCAATTGTTTTCCCATTGATCTTTGCTGGTGTTTTCTAGATGTTTCAGGAAAGCCGAGAATAATCCTTATGTATTCAGGGAAGATGTTCGTTAATTATGCTCACACCAACTTAATTGGCAAGTACTCGTAGCACTGCCCCCTTCTTAGAATTGATCGTCCCGATCAATGTCTTGACCTTTGTAGGGCGCCAAGCGGTCCAAGTGTACAACTTTCATCTTGGCCTTTGGTCCTCTCTGAATACGATAGACCACGTCATTCAGCCTTCTGACCACAGTGTAAGCTCCTTCGCAGGCTCGCTGTAGCTTCGGTGAGCGCCCTTTTCGACGGACAGGATTGTAAAGCCACACCTGGTCCCCTTCTCTGAATCCTGTGCTGTTGGCTCTCCGGTCGTACCTGGTCTTCATGCGGTCACTCCCTACTTGGATTTTGTTACGAACGGCTCTATGAATGGTATCAAGTCGTTCCTCTAGCTGCTGTGCGTACTCGGTAGCCGAAGGTCACCGATCTTCTGGGTGTCCTAACCGGATGTCCATAGGTAACTTCAGCTCTCTTCCAAATAAAATGCTGGCTGGTGTTCTGCCGGTGGTCTCATGAACCGCATTTCGATAGGCCAACAGGAACAAAGCTATGTGCTGGTCCCAGTCTGTCTGGTGATTGTTGACAACCATTTTCAAATTGGTTTCCAGCGTCGCGTTAAACCGTTCGACCATTCCGTCAGATTGTGGATGTAATGGAGTGGTCCTAGTTTTCTGTACTCCTAGCAGCTCACAGACTTCCCGCAATACCGTGGATTCGAAGTTCCGTCCCTGGTCAGAGTGGATCTCCATCGGAACTCCATACCGACTGATCCATTGGTTCACCAGCATTCTAGCGACCGTAGTAGCTTGTTGGTTTGGGATTGCGTACACTTCGGGCCATTTGCTAAAATAGTCCATCACTACCAAGATGTACTTATTGCCAGCAGTTGTTGTTGGGAATGGTCCTGCTACGTCCAGATCTATTCTCTCAAATGGGGCACCAACATTGTATTGTTTCATTCGCCCTCGGCTTCCAGCCTGAGATCCCTTGAGTGACGCACACGTTGGACACTTCCTACACCAATTTTCGACGTCTCTTCTACACTTTAGCCAATAAAATCGCTCTCACACCTTCTCCAACGTCTTTTTTACTCCGAAGTGTCCTCCACCATGGACTTCTGTCAGCACCTCGTTGACTCTGTTCTTCGGGAGAACTACTTGATGTCGAATTTTAGTTCCGTCAGGGCTTTCCCACACTCGTTTTAGTACCCCATTCTCGATGATGAGCGAATCCCATAAGGCCCAATAGCTCTTCGTGATGGTACTCGTACTACTAACATCTGCCCAGGTAGGTCGTGCTGTTACTGCCTTTTTCCACCGCAGTATCGGTTTAATGTCTTCATCGTTATCTTGGTCTTTCGCCAGGTCTTCGTTCTGTCAGTGTTCTTCAGGTTCCACCATCGTCTGACAGATCGTTGCCAAGTTGACTGGTTCCTTCTTTTCGGCAGCCATGCAATGTTTGCAGTTCTTCGAGCATGGTCTTCGCGAGAGGGCATCAGCGTTACCATGTTGTTTTCCAACACGATGCTCGATGCTGAAGTCGTATACTTGTAGCCGCTGTAGCCATCGAGCCAGTTGTCCCTCTGGGTTTTTAAATTGCAGCAGCCATTTCAGGGACGCATGGTCTGTCCTTAACAGGAATTTTCGTCCGTAGATACTTATGGAAATGTTCGAGAGTTTTGACGACTGCCAGCAATTCTCTACGGGTCACGCAATAGTTTCGCTCCGGCTTTGACAGTGCCTTACTGAAGTAGCCAATGACTTTTTCTTTTCCTTCCTGCATCTGCGACAGTACACCACCAATTCCTACATTGCTGGCATTTGTATCGACAATGAAGTCTGTGTCGAACTGTGGGTACATCAGTATTGGGGCTTGAGAAAGGGTAGACTTCAGTGTTTCAAAAGCTTAGTGACATCGTTCTGACCATTGGAAAGGGACACCATCCTCTGTTAACTTGTGGAGCGGTCGAGCTATATCTGCAAATCCCTTTACGAATCGTCGGTAATAGGAACACAGCCCCAAAAAGCTTCTCAGGTCGTGTTGGTTCTTCGGGACAGGCCAACTTGTCACAGCTTCAGTCTTGTCAGGATCAGTTCTTATTCCTTCAGAGGTGATAACAGATGGCATTTCTTGGGACTGAGTTTCAACTTGGCTGCTGAAAGCTTCTTGATCACTTCTTCGACATTCTGGAGGTGGTCTTCGAATGTCTTTCCCAGTACTATCACGTCGTCCAAGTACACCAGACAAACCTTCCAATTGAGCCCTTGTAGCACATTTTCCATAAGTCGCTCGAAGGTGGCGGGAGCGTTACATAGTCCAAATGGCATAACGTTAAAGTACCATAGCCCATAACCAGTCGTCAATGCGGTCTTCTGCTTGTCTCGTGGATCCAGTTCAACTTGCCAGTATCCACTCTTCAAATCTAACGTTGAAAACCATTTGGCACCAACCAAGCTGTCAAGGGTGTCGTCGATTCTGGGTAAGGGATAGCTGTCCTTTAAGGTTACGTCGTTGAGATTCCTGTAGTCAACGCAGAACCTGGTCGATCCATCCTTCTTCCTAACCAACTCTATCGGAGAAGCCCAAGCACTTTGTGATGGTTCGATTACCCCCTGTTCTTCCATGTTCTTCACCAGGTTGTTGACTTCTTCTTGCTTAGCCCATGGAACTCTTCTAGGTGGTTGTTTAATAGGACGAGCTGATCCCGTGTCTATACGGTGGTATGTCAGATTCGTTCTCCCAAAGTCGTTGTCAGAGAGGGCGAAGACGTTTCGATACTTGCTGATCAGTTCTTCGAACTTTCTAATTTGTTCGCTGTTAAGGTTTGTGGCCGAACGCTGCACTAAGTCTCGAAGAACGGTTGGAAGCGGTTCGCTCTCTGCCATTGAGGATTCAGCTTCGACTTCGCATTGGAGGATGGACACCACGGGTTCAGGGACTCCTACTTCCATTCCTTTACACACTTTCTGTTCGAAGTCCTTCAAATTGACCACTCTGACAGATGCGTTCGGCGTCCCAGTTCGAATTAGTGTTCGTCCTATCAGTATGGCTTTCTGTGTCAAATCCGGGTTTTTGGCATTTACTATCCCCACCAAACCATCCGCACCTTCGCCGTCGATGTTTATTTTGAGAACGACTTCGGATCTAGCAGGTAGTAACCGGTCTTCTGCAACGATGACCTTTCGAAGACCGCACTCTTTGGCGGGGTTTGTCATCACCAACTCTTCCTTGCCGATGCGTAAAATTCCGGAGCCCAAATCTAGATTAATCTTGTTTTTTTCCAGAAGGTCTAGTCCGATGATCACGTCGTCGGCGGCATCGGCTACCAGTGCCTTGTGTCGAAGGCATACTTCTCCCAGTCTCAACTCGATGTCGCATTCTCCTCTAATCGGCGCTGTTTCTCCGGTAACTGTGGTCAAACGTAGCTTCCTCTGCAGGGGACGGATTCTCCACCCGTTAACGATGTTCGGCCGGATTATGGTCTTTGAAGCTCCCGCATCGACCACCATTCTAACCTTCTTGTTGTTGATGTGACCTTCGACGAATAAGGACTTGTTTCCGTTTAGTTGGGAAACGACGATTTCTGCTGGGGCTTGGTGGGGAGAAGCCAACTTGCGCCCCTCAAAGTTGGCTGATCTTAAATTCCCGACTGCTGTCGGTCCGCACGGCGTTCATCGGCTGTAAATGTCCGTGCCTTCCACATTCCCAGCACCTTGGTCTTCCTTTGTTTTGGCCACAGTCTCGGGAAAAGTGACCGACCTTCCCGCATTCCCAACATTTGGCCGATTCTCTCTTGTCGTTGATGGTAGTCCTCTTGACAGTTTCGACGCATTCTTTAATCAGCCTTGTGACTTCATTCTTGTATTCATCGTCTTCAACAGCTGTTTGGCGTACACGCACGTGGCCCTTGGAAGCTTGTTTTGCAGCTTCGAATTCTAAGGCGTGCGCCAGTGCGTCACTCGCAGTCTTATGGCGGGCCAAACGGAGAACTTGTTGTAAGTCGGTGCCCCTCACGCCATCGACGAGTGTTTGGACTGCTAGCTGGTCTGCGAAGTCCTGCGGAGCGGTAGGATAGGCCAATCTAACTAGACGTTCCAGATCGGCCTCGAATTCTTGTAGATTTTCTGATGTCTTCTGGTTGCGACACTTTAGTTGGGTTTGGTACACTTGTTGCAGATGTTTGTCGCCTTATCTTATTTTAAGTCGCTCTAGCAGCGCAGAGAAGTCCAGTTGTTGGCGCTCTGGAATACCTTGAAGGACGTCCAATGCTTCTCGTCGCAGAGCTATGACCAGCGCCGTTGCTTTCTCAAAATCGTTCCAGTTGTTTGCTTCTGCCGCTGCCTCGAACTGTCGTTTGTATACAGACCAGCAAACTTTTCCGTCGAAAGTCGGTGGTTTAATTCTAATCGTCTTCGCAGTGTCTTCGGACTTTACCTCACTAGCCGGTTTTGTGTTCTCGAACTTCTGTCGCATCTTCTCTACTTCCTTTTGTACTTCTTTCAACTCATTTCTTAGCTTCTCTTGTTTCGCTTCCACTTCTTGTCGTACTTCTTTTAATTCTTCTTGCACTTCGGTTCTGACTTCCTTCAGCTTTACCCTCAATTCTTCTTGCATCGCTTCCATCTTTTCTTGTCCAGCTTCTATTTTATTCTTCAATTCTTCTTGTGCCAATTTCATTTCGTCCTGTCCAGCTTCCATTTTATTCTTCATTTCTTCCTGGCCTGCCTTCATTGCCTTCATCATTTCCATTAAAGCCTTTATTTGTTCTTCCATTATTGCCGCTTGTTTTCTTGTTACTGTCATAAGGCTTCGAAATTCTTCTTCACTTCGGATCTCTCCTACGATCTGTCGCACTAACTTTCTTCGGGAATCTTCAATTCCCTTACTATCGCACTCCTGACACCAAATGTGACGTGTTCGGTCACGGAAAACACAATTAACAAAACAAAAATAACGAATTTTTTTAATTACTAAAGTTAATTTGACTACACTACAGTTATAAACAAGTCTACACAATTTATTTCACTAAAAGCCTCTTGTCCCGCTCGCTTCTACTATAAACACTCCCTATACCAAAGACACTATGACTTCTATCGCCTATCGATCGCTTCGCTTCTTAACATCAGCTGTTCACTGTCAACTAACTCGGTGTGAGCGTCTCGCCTTTATTTAGTCTTTTCAGCCTTTTTCTAGGGAATTCTACAGCCGTATTCCAATTGTTTTCCCATTGATCTTTGCTGGTGTTTTCTAGATGTTTCAGGAAAGCCGATAATATTCCTTATGTATTCAGGGAAGATGTTCGTTAATTAAGCTCACACCAACTTAATTGGCAAGTACTCGTAACAATAAAATACGTCACGCTACGATTAGCTAGGTTGTCACGCTGTGTCACACTTTCTGTGAGCCCCCTCCCCCTGTAAATATTTCGTCACAAAAACTAAAACCTCTCTCCCCTGAACATGATAAATTTTGATTGATAATACACAAATTTTAATAGTAAAAAATATTTATTTTATTTTTATAATAAAATTAAAATAATAAATTAATATATATCTTTTGTAACGAAAAAATAAATAATATTTCTATCTATACATTTGAATGCCTGTATATTTACTTATACAAAATGAATGACTTATATGATGACAAAAATTAAAAACAAAGAAGCCGAGAAAATAAATACTCCAGTAAAATTTTTGATGAACGGCGAACGTCACGTTGCGGTAGACCCCCTGTCCCCCCTTGTCACACTCAGCAAGACCCCTCCCTCCCCTTATATGCGAACGTATTTTATGAACGGCCCCATAGCAAACCTCCAACGACAAAAAAAATTAGAAGCTTTCTTTAAGGTTTGTTTGGTTCACATTGTTACCCATATATTGAAACACTCTATATAACGTATCTAACAATCATTCCCAATAGCGAAGAAATTCTTCATTTAGTGAGGTAACGGATAATTTTGAGGCACCATAAAGCATGAAACTAGGCTTCAAAATTATTAGAAGAATTATTTTTATTTATCGAAAATGATTCCACGATATGAATAAAATACAATGAAAGATACAATTAAACTATTAGCATAGTCAATAAATACTAAACAAGTTAACATAATTATAATTTTATTGTACTTTTTTTCTCTCAATTTAGTCAATATTAAAACTACATATTCGTAAAATCATATTTCTTTTTTTTTTTACTCTATAAGAAAAACTCATTAATAACCCACAAATTATCCAGTTCTTCCAATTTCGCTAATAGAGGTTGCACTGGACATCCTTCTTTCCAGGTTGTTGTGGACAAAGGGATGGATGAAAGTACTTATAGGTTATGGAGTGTAAATGTGTCCTTCGTTCTCTTTCTTTCCTTCTCTCTACTAAGGTTATTTGCAAAAATATTTTTATCTCTCCAATATAGACTAAACTAAACTAAGCTCATTTTGACAATAATCTGAAGACATTTCTTCAAATAACGTTGGTTTGGGGGAAAGAAGACTTACTTTTACCCTCCATAAACTAACTCACATAATATACAAAGTTATTAAAACGCTTTATATGTCAACACCAAAACATTACGTGAAGGGGTGGTTTTCACTGCCCTATAAAATCCACGATGGCATGTTGTTGTAATTCTAAAGTGTATCAATTAATAAACAACTTTGGAAGTTAAATTAACTTTCATTTCAATTTTCCAAAATTCCATTATTAAGAATAACAGTGTGAGCCATACACAATAAGTGCAACTCAATCGTGAAAATAAATATTTACCTTATTTTTTAAACTGCAATAGTCGGTAACTTTGGATAATATGTGTACTAACAAAATCGTAATCGTTCATACACATATGTCATATATTGGCAGATGGTTGACAGAATAAAATTATAGGTTATGTTATGTATAGAGTGAGTTAACGTATCTACTCTAGTCTATGATCTACTCTAAGTGACAAAAAAAAAGTATTTTTACAGACAATTTTATGTCAATGTGTTGTCAGGAAAACTCATAGAGGTATAAGAATAGAGTGCGCTTGTCCAATGCTAGCCTGTAAGTGGCAGCGATATAAGGTTAGAAAGAGAACGCTGCATATGAGCCCCGTCTATCTCTTTCTAACAAAGCACGCCATTGGCTGCTCTCCTCCCAGCTGTATAAGCATTGAGAGGGAAAGAGTGTAGTAGCCATAGGCAGCCAATCGCGTGAAGTGTTAGAGAGTGATAGACGGGGCCCATATGCAGCGTTCTCTTTCTAAGCTGATATCTCAAAAACAATCCTCTCGCGCACTTTATTCTAATATCTCTATGGGAAAACTGTTTTACTCACAATATATTGCACATTTTTAAATGAACAATTAACTCACAAGAAAGAGAGACTATTACGTAAGATGTGTACACAATGACAAAAAATGTCAAATGTGACAAGTAGCCCCAAACTAACCCCTTTTCGTTTCTAATATCGTATAACCTTGTAACGTTGTAATTTGTCTTTCTTGTGCATTAAAACGAGGACGCAATGAGGGCGTAGGTTATTGTTCCAAAAACATACGTTTTGTTTTCACCGCACTTTCGCTACATGGTTACAACAAAGACAGATATAATATATATTCTTTTCTAACTTAAACCAAGAATAAGTCATGAGATGATAAAAATAATTCTAATTAAAACAAATCGAAGCTGTGACTTGTACACTAGACAATTATCAAATACTAATTTGACTATTTATCATATCCTTTAAGGGCATAAGAAAATTCTTGCAAATGCCTTCAGCAATCTCTTCCTATGCCTTAGATTAATAATAACAACGTACTTTTTGGCTTTATTCTTTGTTCAAAGAATTTAGAGAATACGGTTTCTAGAGGAATTTTCAGTGAAGTAGGAATATTTTAAGATACACGTGGATTAAAAAATATACTCTACACGTTTAACAAATTATGAACTTTTGCTTGTACAATATACTATAGAAGGAATATATACCAGCAAAGAATTAATATTCAGTGAAAATTTTGCCTTAATAACTCTTTCTACAACCTAAGGTGGCCTAAAGTGCTCGAGTACTTTTACTTAACTATTTCGTTTATATATTTCTTGCTAATTACAAAATTAAAACAGAATAATTTATTTCTTATTAGTCTGGCGCTGAATTTTACTAGTTCCAGAATTAACTGATTAATTTACATGTTTCAATTACAATAATGACCACTAATGAATACCTACGATTTTAATGCACAAAATGGAATTAATAGCTCAAACTGTATATAATGACAGCCAATTTAATAAAAAACAAAATGGTACAAATCAATGAATTTGGTGAAGTTGTTGTCATTGCATAACTGAAGTTCATGGTTCATGAGATACTGAACTGCCTCTACCTACAACTTACTACATGAGTACTTTGTCTTCGATTTAATCGTTTCTATTATGTTAACCGTCAACAATTATTGCGAAAAACCTATGGAAATAACAAAGTTTGATAAAAACAAAAGATTCCGTTGAAAAGCTTTTAACGTTCTCGAAGGTTGGAAAATTAATCGCCTGTCAAGGCGGCAAGCCGGGAATGTGTAGGTATCAATCAGTGTGAGGGCAGTAGGTCAGAGCTACCCTCTAATAGAAGGTTTCTTTTTTGAAATGTGAAACTTTATTATCCATTCAAAAGTACAAATTTTGAAAAAAACAAAAAGATAAAGTAATTTACCATTTAGAGGACAATAAAAGGATACTTGGAAACATTAATTTACCCAAACACAAAATGTAATATGCATAAGTACTTTTCACATACTATGAAGAGCGTGTACTTTTGCAATGAAATTAAGTACTTAATACAAATTGCAGATGGGTCTTAATAGATAAGGGGTGCCCTTTCTACTTACTGCTAAGAGGTTGTAAAATTATACGCAGATACACATGTCTACATGACCCAACAAAGAATTTTTAGGGCTCTCTAGAGAAGCAAATGGACTAGACTACATGTAGTCGATTACAAGACCAGTAAAAAAATGAAACTATATGAAGGATTAATACGCTTTAATCATGTCTCAGCTGGCTAATGGCTTTTCCGGGGTAAATTAATGATTAATGAATATCAGATCTCTGCTGAGAATTACGTTTGACATATTCTGGGAAACACAGTTACCATAAGTACTCATGAGATCGTAGTTCGTTACACATAAAAGGTTTAAATTAAGCTTATGGTCAAACACTTTCTGGATTATTCCAAGCATATCTTGTTGGATGATATTTTCAACAAAATCAAAATTTTATTAAGCACCTACTTTAATATTATTAGGCGTGGAAATTCTTAAACTACAAGAACTATTAAAGAAAACTACCTTCAGTTTGAATATGCTGATATTCTTCCACATTTGTCAATGGCTTTTGCACTTTTTTTACCTATTTTTTTAAGAAATGCAATAACAAATCGATTTTAATATCCTTGTATATCATATATAATATACAGTGTAGCCCATTTGGAATTAGGACACCTCTCTAAAGTCGCTGTTTTTAGTCAGATTTTTATAAACTTTTTTCCAGATTACTGCTCATGGAAAGCTGCATTTTGTGGCAAATTGATAGATTACTATCGCAAAAATCAAGGCCTATTGTGCAATTTCTTTGAAGCGAAAATGCGAAAAGTACTATTAGCGATTTTTTTACGTGAAAACAAATTACACCACTGTATTCAGTGACCCCTAAAATGGGTCTGTACCAAATTTCATCCGAAAATGCCCCATATTAATAATTTTAATTTTTAATTGTAAAAATCTAATCGATTTTTGTAAGCAAACGTTTTATCGTTATTTTTCAAAATTTTTGCGTTGTTTTTGATGAATTAGTAGTAAAACTTTCTCCGATCTGAAGGTGCTCCTATGGGATGAAATAGATATCTATATATTTTTATTATACAATTTTCTGATAATTTTTATTAATTTTAATACTTCCTTTCCCTATGTATAAAATACAATCAATAATAATCTCATTCCTTGTGTCTCCAGTTACCAAGTATTTATTATAATATTTCTGAGTATATCTATTTAATTATAACTAACAGACCATAGGTCCTCATATAAATATTATTGATAAAAATACATAAATCAAGTGGCATTCAGAAAATAAAATTTAAAACAAGGAATAATAATGTCGAGGTAAAACAAAAAACAAAAGTAATTGAAAGATATTTGGTTAGTTATAAACGAAAATAATTCTATGTCTGTTTATTTGCTTAATTCTTCAGCCACCAAATCCTGAAGTATAATAATTTAGGTACCTGTACAAAAATAGTGTAGCTTTTAAAGTGTAAACCTAGAAAGATTTCCAAAAAACGAGTCAACGTGAACACGGTTTGTGTCGTAACACCTGACCAACGAGGGAAGATAAGATAACGCGGCACACGTTATTGCTACGTGACCGTCCCATCGCGTAATTTTATTATCCTTACTCAGGTGAATGCTTTAAGGAATGCAACTAACAGACTACCAAGCATGTAACTAGAGACAAAGAAGTAATAAAAAAAGTGTATGTACATATTAGGTTTACGAAAGGATTATATTCTACAACCAAAATTTAATCATGAAATAAACAGGGATCAAATATACCTATCTGCTTGCATGTCGTCATATCAGGCATAAACATTGCAGTAATTGGTAAAGAAGAAAAACAAAAAAGAAAACATAGGTCGATTTCACAAACTAAAATGTAATTAGATAAAATCTGACAACTGTTTCGATTATTGTATCGTTTTCAAGAAGTGCATTTTTTTGGTATAAATAGGTCTGTGGTTTAATTCTTGTTTGTACTGTAACGAATTTTTTTCTAGTCAAAAATATTTATTTAAACAATTATTTATTTTACACTATTTATATAACACTTAACACTAACTTAGAACTACTATTTATATGAGAACAATTCTCTTATTTATGTAACAACTTATTTCACTTTTGTCTATCGCTTATCGTCTTGCTTCGTACACGGATGCTTTCTAACCACTACTTTGCCCCCGGCCCAAAGATGGTTACTTAAAATACACCTTTCGATCTTTCTAGATAATTTCTCAAAGAAATCCTGATTGTTCCCGAATGATGAATAATAATTAGAAAGCCGTCGATAATTCATAGAAATTATCGTCTTACTTGTCGCTGGAGAAAGATGTAAAGCTCATAAATCGATAATGATAAAAGAGCCGCGCGCTGTGACTGTGCCGTAAACATGTTAGCGATAAGGAGTACATGCACACAAATCGTTATCACACACACGCACGGTATCACTGGACGCTACAGTACTCTTTAAAAACGAAAAAAAATCGAAACAATTACCAGAGTTTGTCTAACTATATTTTGTGAAAACGATCTGTGTTTTCTTCTTTGAAATTATTATATAATGGTTTTCCACGATTATCCTACCGAAACTTCCATTAAATTTATTAAAAAAATTTTAATAATCCTTTTAAAAATCGTAATGTAAGCTCATATTAGTTATTCACCTAGCATCACCTACTAATTTAGTCTCAAACGCGGTGAGCGGAAATGAATTCCACTTTAAAACCTGTCGTATTGTTCCAAAAATGGTTAAATATTCAATGCAGATGCAGGGGATAAGTATCTTACGTGACTTTCAGTCCCTATTTCTATTGATCAGTTAGTAAATACGTTGAGCTATTAAATACGTGACAGTCCCTAAAAATTTCAAACTGTGAGAATGAAAAAATATCTTGATGCATTTCATGTTCAAATTTATATATTCTTTATTCAAAATCTTTTGTAATTCCGATTTCCGGCAAAAACAAAGCTTCTTTTAAATAATATTGTCATATTTATGATACTCGCTTTTTTCTGTGAAAATTTTAACCAAATTAGCTTTAACAAGTACATATGTTGTTTCCGACTTCATAAGCTTTTCTCACTGGTAAGGACCTAAAACTGCACCGTATTTCTATAGCCAAATATTATTTATAAACACTGCATTCGTTTGTTATAGCTATAGATAAAATACCCAAGTCTATTGAAGAAATAGTTTATTAACAAAAGTTATATACAAGTAAAAAAAAAAAACATAAATCACCATCAATTCTGATACTTACAAAGAACAATTACAAGAGTCACAAAAAAAAAACAAATTGCATCCATCAAAAATTACATAAAAAAACCATAAGGTCATTTCTACCTCCCTTTAAACCCGCTCCAATGCAAATCACTTCCCAGTAATCCCCAATATAATTATTTATTATTCTTCACAAAATTTCCCTTAATATGCTCCTTACTTCCTTCCTCATTCAACTATTCCACATATTCTTCCATTGACCGTCTTCCTTAATCTCCCCCCTTCTCAATACACCCCAGAGTATTCCAAAAAAAAAAAAACTTATTCTCATTCTCTGAATCTAACTATTATATCTATACCTTTCCCTTCTCTTTAATATCCCGGCACCCTATCCCCTTGCCATTCTTACCATAGAAACTCCCTTATCAGAGTTTCGTTCCCTTTCTAGTTATTATTTGTTTCTCATATTTTTTATCTCTCTTAGTCTATTATTTTTAATAATACTTCCTTTTAGCATTTCCTTACATTCATCTACTGTTTTATTCATATTACATTCACCCAAAACATGTGATATAGATTCCCTTTCCCTCCCACATATTCTGCACAACCTATCCTCCTCTTTCAACCAATACTTACATTCATTACACTCATTACCCATTCTAAACCTTGCATAAAGACTTATCTCCTTTCTATTTACCAAATATTCAGGAACCCAGTCGCTCTGCCACTCAACCCATAAAATTATGTTCAAACCTCTGGCGTACTCCGAATTATGAATACTTCTAAGATCCTCCCCCCTTATTTTATCTCTGCATCTTTCTCTCACCATCATTCCAACGTTTAGTCCCATATCAGCCCAATCTTTCATTTGCTCCTGACTCAGACTCAATTGCTTTAATGTCTCCCTCCTTTCTTTATCGTATTTTATTTCTCTCCCTATGCTAAATATTCTTTTCCTCCAAACTTCTTTTCTTATATCACCCTCTTCCAGCTTTCTTAACTTCTCTTCGTACATTACAGTTCTTTTTCTTGTTTCTTCAACCATCTTCCCACATTTTGTATCTCTTCTAATTATATAATCAGGCGTACACCTATCTAAATTTAAAGTCCACTTTATGTATTTCCTATACAATATCTCCACCTGTTTTTTCTCTTTCCACCCCCATACTTCGACCCCATAGAGTATAATACTCCTAACCACAGCATTGAATAAACTTATTCTCTTATTGAAATCGTCCCTACATAGTTTTTTTCCTATATACCATATACGCCCCATTATCGCATTAGCTTTAGCTACCTGATTATCAATATGTACTTTATCGCTATTACTTTCCTCCAAAACGTACCCCAAATATGTATAAGTTTTAAGTTTTTCAATTACCTTTCCTTTCCAAATTACTTCCTTTTTTTCCTTACCCTTTCTTCCCCTAGTTTCCCCAAATTCCATATATTTAGTTTTTTCACTGTTTAACTGTAAACCCTTTCTGCCTAGAAATTTTTCCAGAACTTTCACCATATCTTTTAGCGCTTCACTGCTTGTTGCCACCATTGCTATATCATCGGCATATGAAATTGTCCAGAATTTCTTTCTACCTACAACTAGTCCCCCTTCAACTACTTTACTTATTTCATTATCTAAATCACTTAAATATATATTGAATAGCTGTGCACTAATTTTACAACCCTGTCTCACACCCTTCCCCAGCCAGAATTTCCTTGACTCACTTCCATCTACCCTTACGACTCCAGCTGTCTCTCCATATAACCCCATTATCCTACTTATTAATACTTCATCTATTCTACTAATTCTAAGCATATTTAACATTTCATCCCTTTTAACTGAGTCATATGCACCTTTTAGGTCTACAAATAAAACAAAAACTTTTCTTTTCATTTCTATATGCATTTGTATTGCATTTTTTAAAAGAAATATAGCATCCATGGCACCTCTTCCCTTTCTAAACCCAAACTGCATTTCACTTAAAATACCTCCTTCATTTACCTGCACTTCTAATCTATTCTTTATTATCTCCGCATAAATTTTATACCCTGTATCCATAATTGTAATCCCTCTGTAGTTTTCGACACTATCTTTTCCACCTCTTTTATATACAGGCACAATTGCTCCACATTTCCATTCGTATGGTATCTGATTTTTCCTCCAAAATTCATTCAGAATACTACTTAGTTTATCTAATATAATATCCCCTACTTCTATCCACGCCTCCCCTGGTATCCCATCCCTTCCAGATGCTCTTTTCCTTGACAGTGAATTTATCCCCTTTAAGACCTCATCCATTTTCAAATAATTATCCTTTCCCATATCATCATTGTTTCTGACTAAATGTGTGTATTCCAGATCAATCTTTTCCTCACTTCCTTCTAAACTTTTAATGAAGTGGTTATACCATTCTTCCTCACTTATCTTATTACTTATTTCAGATCTTTTATTTCCCCTGTATGTATTAACAATTTTCCAATATTCCTCTGTTCCATTTGCCATTCTGAACATTCTTATTATTTCCTCACTATATTCTTCCTTACATTTTTTAATTTGTTCTCTATACTCGTACCTTTTTCTTTTAAAAAAATTTTCTTCACATTCGTCCCTCCTCCATCTACTCAAAGCTGCCTTGTATTCCTTCTTTTTAATCCAACAAGCTTTATTCCACCATTTTTCACTGGTTCTTCTTATCTTCATTTTTTTTTTACCATGCTACTAGTTATCATTTCTTTCATATCTTTCCAACAATTCACTCCTTCAACCTTTTCTTTAATTTTACTTCTATAAACATCTATGGCCTCACGAGACCAGTCACATATTTCCTTACACTTCACCTTAGGTTTTAAGTACCTCTCCTTTCCTTTAAATTCCACCTCCAGCGGTAAATGATCAGACCCAATAAGCTCTCCAACTCTGAAACTTTCAATTCCGTTCCAAGCCCTCCCATTTACAAGTGCATAATCAATTACAGATTTTCCTTTACCAATAAAGGTGTATTCCCCTTCCTCATCCCCATTACTATCCCCATTTAAAACACACATTCCATTATTTCTACACCATTGTATAAACATCTTTCCTTCTCTACTTATATACTCATCTTTCGAATTTCTCCTCTCCCTACCATCCACAACAGAAGCTCCTCTCTCCCTACCCACTCTAATATTAAAGTCCCCAATTACTAGTATATTATCGTCTTTATAAACCTCACACTGCCTTTCTATTTGTTTAAACTTCTCTTCCTTCCCTTCATTTAGATAAACAAATATTACTATCCACCTTATTTCTTTTTTTTTTTGACTTCTATGAATATTACATCTTTACTTATTTCCTCTACTTTTGCCTCAATCTTTTTGTCGATTCCCACAATCATCCCTCCCTTTGCCCTACCCTTATTGCTACATTTCTCTGCATTGTACATACTCCAATTAAACCTAGAACTTAAATTATTCTTAATAGAATTTAAATCCTTACTCTCTAGCCACGTTTCACATAATAAAATTAAATCATACTCTTCTAAACAATTCCAAAACCATTTTTCTTTATTTTTTATACCTGCCACGTTCCATGCCAATATCTTTGTGTTTTTGTACTCATTTGCCCTGTCGCTTCCATTGTCATTCTTACCAAATGCTCCATACTTAAACCCTTCCTTCCATATTTTCTTTTCGAAACCACCTTTCTCCACGCTCATTCCAAAAGTATATGGCATCTTCAGTTACCACTTTATTAAATCCCAATTTACAAATAATATTTTTTGCCTCGAGTTCCTTCATCTTTTTCAAAACTTCTTTTTTATTTCTTCTTTCAATCCATGTACAATCATTATTTATATATACCTTCCCTTGCTTATAATTTAGCTTGCTCTTATTTTTCAGCTCCTTCTGTTCTTCGCTTTCCAGTTGCACACCTAACATATTATCATTTCCTCTTATCAACCACCATTTCTTGATTACAACTTTAACCCCTACATTTTCCAAAAACCATATTTCTAATGCTTTCTTATCCTCTACTTTCATTCCCGTTACAACTATATTTTTCTTTTTTCTTTCTCTTTGCTTATTTCAATTATCCATTTCACTTCTTTATTACTTTTTTCAACTTCACTGTAGTTGTCCCCAGTGCATTGCTCTTGAGTTATGATACAACTGATCCTTTTTATTTCCTTTTGCATTAATTCCATACTTTCCTCCAATTTAATCATCTTTTCTACATTTATTATTTCTTCTTTGTGTTCGTATCCCTTCTCTTAATGTCTATCAAATTCCTGAAATTTTCCTCTCACTTCTTTCTCTAACATTTTCATTTTATCCTTTAACCCCTTATTTTCTTCCTGTATTTCGAAAAGCTTTTTATTCAAGAATTCCCATCTCACTTTTTCTTCTTCATCCCTTCTTTCCTGTTTTTCAAAGCTTTCTTCCCATTTTTTCTTGAAATCGCATTTCATTTCTTCCAAAACATTCATTACAGACTCAATCATTTTGCCTTCCTTATTGCAATTTTCCAAATTTTTCTTTTTTAATCTACCTTCCTGCTGCTCCACGTCGTTGGCCTTTATTTTCTTTGTTTCTTCTTCCTTCTTCTTATTTACTATCCAGTATTTTAATGTTCCACTCTTTTCTTCACCACTTATACTATCTCTATCCATCAGATTTCTACTGTTAAGGTAGAACCACAAGAAATGGCGCAAAAAGTTATCTGCGATAAGAACTAGACCTCGAGTCGACCTCTCGAAAGGCTGGCTCTTCTCAGAACTACTCTTCGCCTTAGCAACAGACAGAAACCATAAAAAACTTAACTAACCAACGAAAGACAACTCAAATAAACTAACCTTGCACTTTTACTTTTTCCAGGCTATCAAAAACTCTTATCAAAAAGATGATCAGATCAATTGAACCCAATAATTTAACTATTTAAACATCTAGCCCAAGTCTATTGTCTAATGTTTTTAAAATGACTGGCAATAAAAGTTTCAAAAGATTTATTAGTTTATTTGGTCGAATAACTGACATCGGCACTCAACAACAATCCTCACTGAATCTAGTATTGCATCTAAGATTCAACAAGTGCAGTAGAACCTGTCAGGCACCTGAAACGTTGTTACGATAATTGCAATAATCATTAATAAAAGCCGAAACGTGTTAAATTTGGATGATGTTAAGGGACGCATTTCTTTGTATTTTTAGTTGATAAGGAAATATTTTGAACATTTGCTGTTTATGGTTACTGCCTTACAGTATTCAACACAAATGCTTTCTACCAGTTACTACCACCAGATGCGCTACTTGGAAGGTGCGATTGGGGTAGTAACTGGTCCCACCCATCATAAATCCTAATGAAGGTAAGGTCAATAGCCATGAATAGCGAGTGTTAAGAAATATTTCTTGTCGAATAAATTGAACATGTTTAAGCCAGATCTGTTATAATCTCGCTGGAGATAACTTGTGCTTTGATCAGTTATATCCATAAATAAAATTATTTAAAGTTAGTAGTAAGTGTAAATAAATAAATTATTCGTACTACGGTTATTATTACATTGGTCCTTCGAGTATTATGTGGTACTTTGTGTACAAAAAAGTTCGAAGTTAAAACATCGAACGTATAAACAGATGATGATGTCACTTAATGGCAGTTTTATTGCGTGAACCACAGCTTTAGAAAAATTAGACAATGTCTCTTTTTTGTGACAAGGAGATTTATAAGAATGACTTGAGATTTGAAATATTCAATAGATACTTAGGACTTGTCTTAGCTTGTGAAATCCGGGCTTGATGGCCGTGGTCTAGGATCGTTTGTCCTTCGGTGAGAACACCGAAGAAGTCTCTTATCCGACGTTTCGCCAACAACTGAGTCTTAGCACAACCGCAGCGATGGACATTACGCCCACGCTACGTTCCCTGAGGATGCCAACCACAGTTGTTGGCGAAACGTCGGATAAGAGACTTCTTCGGTGTCCTCACCGAAGAACAAACGATCCTAGACCACGGCCATCAAGCCCGGATTTCACAATTTCTTCTAAAAACGCCGGCCTAAGTCTTGTAAAAGTAACCGTTTTGTTAACAATTAAGTACAAACAAGGAAGAGTTAAAGAGGAGTAAACAACAGGACTGAACATCTTTACAAAGAATAATTTATTAAGTATTACCATTTTGTAGCGAAATAGATAGATCTTTTCGATAATAAATTTGTTATGTGAAAATTCAAAACACGATGTATATTATGTGTAAATGTGGGGCAAGTAATCTATACTTCACCATATACCAACCTATTTATAGAGTAATAAAAATATGAAATGCACCAAAACATAAAACACCGGTTTTTCAAGACACTGTTCGACACTAAACCATACACTAGATCAGAGGTCGCCAAAGTGGTCTATACAGACCCCCAGGTGTCTATTTAACATAAGCGGGGGTCGATCCGAATCGGAAGGGTCGATTGGGGGTTGAAGAAAAAACAGTTCTTAATACACAAATCACACATATCTAATTGAGTACGTGTAATTTATTGCAAAAATATGTAAAACTACGAAATAGCTCAGCCATTTATGCTGGCATTTCCAAGTTCCTATATGGTTGAAGCCGGTTTCAGTCACGTAAATTCAATCTTAACTAAGTACGGAAATAAATTAAATGTGGAGTTTCGAGGGGATTTAAGATTAAAATTGACAAATTTTGAATCGAATATAGCTAACTTTGCAAAAAAAACACCAGGCACACCAATATCATTAAATAAGAAGCAATAAATCTGTAGTTACTTTACTTATTATTTCCACTTATTTATAATTAGGTACTTATTATTTAATAACTATTAAGGTATTTAAATTTCATCATTAATATATTTTTCATAAAACTATTGTTACACAATGTACCATTAATTTAATAAATGTTTAAAATCATAAAATACATGTACAACACAGTAGCTTATAGAGTTTTATTTTAATTAACAGAAAATTACTTTTATGGGGGTCGATGGAGGTTTCTAAAAATTATATAGGGGTCGATGATCAAAAACATTTTGGGACTCATGTACTAGAGAAAATTTATAAATCAGAAAAGCACTCCATAAAAATATTAATTTAGCAGACCATTACGTATATGTGGCTTTTATAGACTACAAAAAAGCCTTTGACTATATCACACGACAGCATATGAGACGCATTAAATACACAAAATATAAATGCAAAGTATATAAATATCCTGAAAAACATTTATGCCAACAGCACAAGTAGTCAGATTAGACAGAACAGGCGAAAATATTATATAAACAGAGGCGTGAGACAGGGTGACTCGCTATCCCCAAAATTGTTCATAGCCGTCTTGCAACATATAATGGTGAACTTGCCATGGTCTAAGCGAGGTATCAACATAAATGATGGACATTATCTAAGTCACCTCAGGTTCGCCGACGATGTCATTTTATTTTCGGAAACCCCCCAACAACAAAACGACATGATAAACGACTTACGATCAAACTAGTACAAGAGTAGGTCTAGAAATGAACCTAGACAAAACCAAGGTAGTGACTAATCATCACAGGACTCCCATCATGGTTAATAGTTAACACTTTCGAGTTTGTTGAAAACTATGTCTACCTTGGAAAGCAGATATCTTTCAACAAAGATAGAAATACAGAGGAAGTAAATCGGAGAATAGCAGTTACGTGGAAGAAGTATTGGGCACACAAAGATATATTCAGATCTCAGCTCCCGATACGCTATAAAAGAATAGCTATGGACACAGGAACAGTGCCATGCATGACTTATGGTTGTCAAATTTGGACCTTCGATAACAAAATCCGAAATAAAATCTACACAATGGAACGAAGTTTACTAGGAATCAAGTTAAAAGATAAAGTCAGGAACGTTACCATACGAGAGAAAACTAGAAAAACTGATGCCTTAACCTTCTCACTACAAAGAAAATGAAGGTGGACAGGGCACGTGGCTAGATATAATGACGACAGATGGACTATCAAATTAATAAAATGGTCTGACGAAATACTGTCGACAGCAGTTTTAACTTGGCTAACTACAGCTAGAGATAAAAATAAATGGAAGTCCTTGGAGGAGGCTTTTACCCGAAGGGGGTCCATCTAAACAATTAAATATTCAAAATGGATTTATATAAATTAAAAATTATTTATCATTGCTATTATTATCAAATCATATTTGTTATGTATCATTATTAAATTGTTCAATTTTTTCTAATTAATGTTATACTATTAGGTATATTGTGTTTTGTGTGGAATTAATTAAAGCTGTATTATTATCATTATAAATAACCAATTAGAGCAAGTTACCTCCAATTCCTCACTACATTAATTGTAATAGCTTTGTACACCCCACTTCTTTCTCTTATATTTCTAGATATACATTTTCAAAACCAATATTTTAACTTTATACTCTTAGAAATGGCAGTACTGGCTTAAACAATGTTACCGAGGCAACAAAAGGTTTGTGTAAATATTCCTGTGTTTTATTTCTAATTTATTATTAAAATCATAAAGTTTACTTCAAAATACAAATAGGTAATATGTATCTATGTGCAGTTTTACATTTACCTTTTATAAACATGCTTTGTTTTGAAAACCAAGTCAAACAACCATTGAACTACAAAACGTTATGTTTACTAAAGCGTTTGTTTACACGTTTTAGTAATTTAAACACTCCACTGTTTTTAACACTCTACTATCTCTTCTACACCAGCAAAAGGAAAACTAAGTACATACATACAGCAACATATATGAGATATAGCAGAATGTTGAACATTTAATTTTTTTTTGTAGTTAAAATTCTATCGGTTTACTAAAGCTTTTGGGTATTCCCCGGGTGATTTCTTATTTCGTCAATTCTTGTTTCGTTACCTCATTAAGATTTACCTGAATCGACTTTTTCTTTTTCTGTTTTGTCATCTACACGTTCGCTATCGTATTAATTAGAGAAAACCAGTTATTTAGGGCCGAAGATGTAGATATTTGAATAAACATGTACCATCAATCAGTGATATGCACCACCAAAAGTTTACAGTAGGTTGTGGTACGAAATGATCGCCGTAATGTAAGTTTACTTTTTTATTTTACCAATCCTAAGCCTGGAATAAATGTGAAGGAATTTAACACTTACATAAATAATTTGTCTGAGTAGTAATTTCGATATACCTAGGTGACGAATCAGGAACAAATTATTACCTGCGGACAGCTTTTAAAAGGTAAGGTGACATTCCTGCGTATTTTCATCACCTATTAATGCTGGTGTATATGTTGCAGTTAAAACTAGGTTTTAGATAGAACGCGTTCTTTCTAGTTAGAACTAGGCATGGGTAACACACAAAATTTTAGTGTGTCGATACAGTAACACTGATACCGCGTGCTGTATCAACACACTGTTTCAACACAATTGTTTCATATGACACAGTAAAAGATTCACATACGCAATCGCAGTTTTGAAACGATTGCTGAAACGTGCTGAAACAGAAAGCGACACGTTTGCATGTGATACGTATACCATAGTGGCGATAGCGTTAGGCTTATGTTAAGTTCTGCATAAACAGAGACAGTTCTCACATAAAATATAAAAATATTGTTTGAATTAGAAAATTATTTATTAGAACGATAAGTAATACATTAAATTTGTGTTAAAAAAATTAAGTGTGAAACTTTTTAACTTGAAATAAAAAATAAAGTATAAATACAAGACGGATTATTTATTTACTTATACCTACATAAATAAAATATTGTTTTGCATTATTGTTTCTTGTCAGTTTCACATATCTATGGTTTCATCTTTTTAACCCACACTTCTATTATCTATGGGACTGGCTTAAAGTTGATTCGTTTGTAACTTGTAAGCAAGCTTGCGACTGTCTGATACGAAACGACAAACCGCGAAAAACGACATCAACCGATACAACACGACACAATGATACACTCTATGGCATCTGAAACCGTCTAACACTGACGACACGATGACACCCAACGATACCCACTGATTCCCATACAAGCGAACCTCAGCTCGCTCGTGCGTCGCAACTGTGTTAAGTGTCATTGGTTTCATATGAGCTGTTTCAACACACCTGACACACTGAAAAGTGTCAATACTTTTGTGTGATACGACACTGTGTTACCCATACCTAGTTAGAACTAGTTTTTAATGCATGCATTTGTTAATACTAGAATAGTAGAATTAACTAATGCTCAAATCGAATATCAGTTAAAACTAGTTCTTACCAGTCAAAACGCGTTTTTCCGAATCGAGTCAGTTTAAACTGTTCGCGTAGTAGATCCTCGTCCTTTTTTAAATTTAAGTTTGACTGATTAGATTTTATTGTGTGTAAATCAATGTTCTTTAACAATGTTTTTTTTTGAAATTTTATGTTTGTGTTCTTTTATCTTATTTACCTACTTATAATTAATATTGTCATCTTGGCAACTAATTTTAAGTCGATGTTCCCTAAAATGTTCCTTTAGTGTTAGATTATTATTTGGTTGTCAGTGTCTTAGATCTTTTCAATAAATATTTTTAAAACTAAATCAAATTAGTTTTTTTAGTGCTACTTTTAACTTCAGCTTGATGTGACAACTAGTTTTATCTGAAAATCAAATATATCAGTGGTAAATTCTAGTTTTGACTGGGTATTTCTAGTTTTAATAAAGGCATTAAGTAAAAACTAGTTTTAACTAGAGAAAACGAGTTCTAAATAAAAACTTGTTTTAACTGTAACATAAAGATATTCCCTCCAATCTACACTTTACTGTAAAGCCAGGGCATTGGGCGGAATACTTTCCGATTTCCCTCTAGAAATCGTGGAAGTGTGTGGGTGGTGATTGGGGAAAGTAACGTTAAGGTGAACGAAATGAACATGAAAATAAGTAACAAAATATGTGTGGAATACTTTTGCCTTACATATCGTTCTCGCTAAGGATACTAATGATATTTCCAAATCTCATAAGCTTTGACCTTTGGGGTGCGCTGAGACATAGATTCATTCGCCTGTTATTAATCAAAAGCACAAGATCTGTCAAAATCATTTTGTAAAAAAAACATTCTCTCATTTACTTCTAAGTTTACGTTGTTTTTGTTATAATTAATTTTTGCACACTAGTTTCTATACTAATTTCTATATTCATCCCAAATTAAATCTGTTTAGTTTTACTGATTAGACTATTAACAAATTAACTAATTACTTCCTTGCACTTATATTTAAACCTAATAACCTCATTACAAATTACGCTATGCGATTATCTAATGATACGTAGCATGAACAAGTTTTAAAATAAAAATAGTTCAATTTGCTTTTTTAGAACGTGTCAAAAAGTTATGTAAATTAACAGTACATTTCTACTACCCACCTACTTTATGCTTCATTCATTTTAAAAATTTTATTCATAGAATAAATACGAATTCTTGTATTTTCTGTGGGTAAATATTAAATAGATTAAATATAATTTCGTTTCATAAAACAAAGAAAATAAGTTTCTATATTTCCTCGAAACGGTTTCCACCTGGGGTTATTATGTAAAATTTAATTGTTTATAAAATACTTTTGCGAATAACTTATACAAGTTCCCAGTTATGGATCATGGATACATTTTTTGTTTTGAATCCCTTCTGAATACACTTTTGACGTTTCTAGAAAGAATTTTATTCTATAGTCGAATAACTTTTTACTGCGGTAGACGATTATTTGTAAGTTAATCTTTTATAGTCTGTCTTCTGTTTTCATATTTTTATTTTATCGGTCTTTCTCCAACCATCAACCACCCATTTCACCAATTGTTAGAAAGCTGCTGAAACGAGTCTTCCTCTTTACACTGCAGCTTTACATTAGACTGCAAGGTGGATTTGAGGGCCTGGTCGCTTACCAGTATCAGTAATTTTGCCAACTTCTCTAATAAATTAAACTCTTTCTAATTCGGTAAATTAAAAAGTTTCCAAACTTCAAAGCTTTATTACTGAATGTTCAATAATTATGTAAGGTATTTCTGGTTAAATTTTGATCCCAGCCTTCTCCGTAATTAGATTCAGTAAGACAGTGAGATTTTCTTTTAATTAAAAGCTAAAAGTAAATTACAATAATTCTATAATTCTAAAAATTCTAAGTTGACTTGGTATTTTGTTATGACCCCTTCCAATTAAATGACATTTGAGGATATTTTGTATAACTCACGTTATTACTTGCTTTTATAAATACTCAAATGATTAATTAACACATATATTGTCTACTCCTACTATTTTAATTTTTTTTTTTTTGTTAAAACTGCTATTTACTTAAGTAACACTTCTGTTAAATTTTTATCTTAAAATAGATATACCACAGAATTAGAAGATTGGTTCGAAGATACTCGTTAAAGAAATGTAAACAAAAAGACAGGAGAAAGTACCATAAAATTGTACAGATATTATATGTCACATAATGACATCAATTAATGGTTTACCTATTGAATGATTGCTGAAGAAATAAAAAAAGCAATAGAAAGTTGGTTCTAAGAATATAAAATCAGTCAACTTCAAAACTATATTATTTGAAGAAACTACGGTTTATAAAAAGTTGCTATTTAATTTTTAAAGTAAAACATTTGAAATTTAAGATCTGCCTTTGAAATTCAATGCAATTTAATGAATAATTAATGTAATTTTAAAATTCAGGAAATCTATTAATAATAACACGTGTAATATTGAATTAAATATTAGCCAGATGATTAGGAAGCACAATAAGTTTCTTAACTTCCCAAAAGATTTATTCACCCATTTAAAAATTTTCTGTGCACAATTTTATAAAAATTACTACAAACGGAAACTATTATTATCAACATTATATAAACTGAAGTAAACAATTATTTTCTTAATTATATACCTACATATCTAATTTAATTTCCTACGTAAAGATCTACAGGTTCAACCCCCAAAGCAAAGGAGAAAACGTGAATAATGAAGTCAGAAACAGACAAGATTTAATTAAATCTACTAAACTAAACGCCAACTCTAATTGTTTGTTCCTTTAGTAAAAATAAGTACACCAACTAAATTTTATATCTTTTCCACAGCATAAAGTTCTAAAACTTCTCAGCCGGGAACGTCTTCTCATTTGTGTAGTTGTGTTTGAATTGTTCATAGTATTATTATTGCACATGTACATACATACACCAGGGTAGACACTGACTTTAATTGCCTGAACCTCCACTGTATCTTATTCAAACTATACATTCGGAGAGTTATTAGAAGTCCTTGAAGAATGAACAAAAGTATGCTTTGAGCTAATAATTTCCCTAGACAATTTTTGAAACATAATGGGGGATATCCATTAATTACGTGGGATTAAAATTGGGAGACAGAAGTCCAACAGGATCACATTTAAAAGGTGGCGGGTAATTAAAAATCTTAGGTGAAGTTTTTCATTCAAGGATTTGTTATAATTTATTTTCCTCTTTTAATAAAAAACTTATTGTAACGTCAACTTTGCTTGAAGGAGATTGGGGTTCAATCAAATTTTTACAAAGCTCAATAAAGGAAAGGAAGGGATTCAATAATAAGTAAATTAAAAAATGTTAAAAGATCAACGATAATCGAAGCAATTTTAAGAGACAAACTAAAATATATTGTGAAACTCAGTGTTTCATTCACTTCTGTTTTATTGTTCAGCACACTCTTTTATACAGGTTACATGTTAAGTCGACCTAGATCCTTTAAGAGGTTGTAGTTTCCCTCATTTCTGACTGATTTGACTATGAAAGACCGTATCCCAAACTTAACCGTTTTCAAGTTATTGGAATTTTAAGGTTTTTTATAAAAATTGCCGATTTCTTGGTCCATTGTCTCATTTATAGGACCACTTCGTTGTCCGTCCGTCCGTCCGTCCGTCTGTCAAGACCTTTTTCTCAGGAACGCGTGGAGGTATCAAGCTAAAATTTATACCAAATACTCAGGTCTATTGTCCCTTGGAGCTGTGAAAAAATCAAACTTCTAAGCCAACGCAATCAAAAGATACAGCCGTTTATGCCGCAAATTTCCGCAAATTTTCGAATCAAAACCTACAGGGTACTTCCCGTGAACTCAGAATCTTGAAATTTGGTACAAAGCAACGTTTTATAGCACAGATAAAGGAAAAATTGTAAAATAACATTAAGGGTGAGAGAAAGTCTATGATGCCATTGTAGAAAAACCCCCCGTGGGTAGCGTAGGTACCAGCAAGTGTTCCCAGAAGGTCAAGTCAAAATGACCAACTTTGAAAACGAATATGTGCAAAGTATTCAATGACACCCGAATCTTTCAGAAACACCATAAAATAAATAAAACTATACAGTGTTCAAATAATCGTTCAGTGCAAAACAGCTATTTTTTTAATCCAATTACGTCTGTTGATGTTTTGAGGCAGAAAATTATCGATGCGGCGAACGAAATAAGAAGAGGATTAACAACTGGTGTAGTGAAAAGTGGCTTAAGACACATGTGGAACATACATTGTAAACTTTCTTTGAAAAGAGTAATAAACGATATTTTGTATCTATTCGGATTGTTTTATTTTGTTATCTTACTCAAGTGATAAATTTGACGCTTAAGTACCGTTATTTTTTACTACTATCTGGAAGCATTTTATCAAAGTTTTTTGTAAGGTGTCTGATAATACCCTAGCTTGTTATACCTTGTTGGATAGCTAAAGAACCATAGATATTGTTAAACACATCTGCAGCATAACAGTCATATACTTGTTTTTAATATTTCAAAAGGAAAAAAAAATATTTATTACGAATTTATTACCTTTTTTAACTATCGATCATCTACTACGACCCAGTTGGTTCAGTTACCTGTAATTTTAGTGTTGAGAATAACGAACCGAACTGGGAAGATCTGGCCATGATTGTAAAAGAAACAGCGGAAGAATGTGAACTGTTCGCAGAGAGAAAGAAAAAGAAAAAGAAATGGACGAACAAGCAAAGATGGTACAACGTGGATTGCCACGAACTTAAAAATTCTGTAAAAAGAAGCTTAAAAAGATATCTAAAGAACAGAACACCGGAACTTAAAGAAAACCTGAAAACAGAGAAGCAAAAATATAAAGACTTTTGTAAAGATCAGGCGAAACTGTGGTACGATGAGAAGTGTTCAGCCTTAGATGGTTGCAAAAATCCCTCTCAATGGTGGGAGGCAATGAACAACCTTCGCAACAAGGTAAGGACGTCCCCAAGTGAAGAAATTTCGATAGCGCAGTGGAGCGAGTACTTCAAAACACTGTTGGGTGTGACCTTAGATACGGAAACGCAGTCACAAGATTCGGCGCGGCGGAATGATAACGAACAGAGTAACTACTCAGCGGAGTTAAGTGTTACGTCAACGCAGGCAGATTGACTTGAGCGCTGAAGACGCAGCATGCGAGCTACAAATCGTGCGACTAAATGAAAGAATAAGCCAAGAAGAAACGAAAAGAGCAATCATGAATTTGAAGAATAAGAAGGCGGCAGGCAGCGACGGGATAATCGCGGAATATCTGAAAGCACTACCTGTATCATGCAAAGAAGGACTCTGGAAATTGATTAACAATATCTGGAATACTGGGAAAATTCCGACGTCCTGGTGTGAAGCAGTAATATGGCCCATCTTCAAGTCCGGCGAACAGGAAAAGGCACAAAACTACAGGGGGATCTCTCTGCTGAACGTAGGATATAAACTGTTAACTACTATAATGGCTGACAGGCTAAATAATTTTATAGAGGCCTGTGGACTATTAAAAGAGAGTCAGGCAGGTTTTCGCCACAGAAGAGGTACCCGGGACCACGTCTTCGTACTCAACGCACTGATTAACAACGCGCTTAGAGAGAAGAGAGGTAAACTCTACATCTGTTTTGTAGACTTTAAATCTGCATTTGATACCATTAACCGACAGAAACTTCTGAAAAAGCTTGAAGACATAGGTGTCACAGGAAAGATGCTAAGGATGATTGAGGGCATTTACAGAGTAACGAGCAACAGGGTGCTCACAAGCAACGGCATTTCTGACAGCTTTTGCACCTCTACAGGGGTACGACAGGGCTGCCCCCTCAGTCCAGTCCTATTCAACACATTTATCGACGATATTGATGACATCTGGGATAGGAATCAAGAAGGGGGTACTGTGTTAGGTAACCAAAAAATATATCCAACTAAGTATGCTGACGATATTGCGATTCTGGCGGAATCAGCAGCTGACCTCAGGAACATGCTACAGACGCTAGAAAAATACGCTGATAAAAACGACCTCACAGTGAGCGTTAAGAAGACAAAAGTCATGATTTGCCAAAAATCAGGTAAAATTAAAACGGAGGATAAACTATGGTATTATAAAAATAAAAAAAACCGAGCTTGTCGATGAGTTTGAATACCTTGGAATTTGGTTTTCTGCAAGAAACAATTTCAACAAACACGTAAGAAACATGACAGGTAAAATCAGAAAGGCAATAGTAGTAACAGGTGAGCTGATTAGAAGATCTAGACAGTCGCGTCTATGGGACAAACTTTATTTATACAACACACTCGTCAAGTCCATAATGCTCTATGGAGTAGAAACTTGGGGCTGGAGGGCAAGAGGCGAATTGGAACGACTTTACAACAGTTGTTGTAAGGCAGCGCTCGGGTTAGCTGTTAATACACCTGACTACATATGGCACCAGGAAGCGGGAACCAGGAGCTTCAGGTACGCTTGCAAAGAAAGAGCGCTGAGATACGTTAAAGACATACTGGAAATGGGCCAACACAGATGGCCAAGGATAGCAATAAGAGAGGAATGCAGAAATATTCTTAACGGCAGAGCATCAAAATGGGGCGTAGAGATCTCTGAGTTACTGAAAGAGGCGGATTGCGAAGTTGTCGTCGAGATGATTTGGAAAGGAGAAGAAGTTGAAACGATCCAGAGCAAACTGGATGAAGGCGTTGACAGGTTGGCCAAAAAGGAACAAGAACTTGAATTCCTGAAAATCATGGAATCAGAATACTGCACCCGCTACAAACGTCTGAAAACTAAGGAAGGGACAGAAGACTACTTGAACGATCGAGAGACAGAAGGCTGGGTCAAAGACACGTGGTGTAGAATAAGATGTGGGAACGTGGGCCTGTCATTCAAAAAAGGCTACTCCGAAATTTTATGTAGATTATGCGGCAATGAGGATGAAGTACTGGAGCACATTTTTAAATGTAGACAAGCGCTAAGTCAAGCCAGCAAAGTCATAAGCGACTTTGTCAGTAATTGGAGCAGCTCGGTACACGAAGAAGAATTCTCGGAATTGATAACAGAGACACTTAGGGAGAAACCGTTAAAGGAATTATGCATATTTATTAAGTGTTTCGAAAAACGGGCTAGAAAAAAGGCACAGGATATAATATAAAACACAGGTCAAAGAATCCATATCTTTAAACTGAAAACGCTGAAAAACGGAGACCCAGGCTAGTGATACGTTGTTTCAAGGACTGCTAGCATCAAAGGAATGCAATACAATTGTTATAGGTATGAACAAATTATGAAATAATAGTAACATTTCCATTTATTTAGTTGTAAAAATGTAAATACACGTTCTCGTTGTTTTTTATAATATAATGTTAATTAAAATGTTGTAAGAATTCTTGTTAAGGAAAAAAATGTATCCAAACAGGAATAAAAACTACTTAAACTAACTAACTAGTGTTGAGAATAATAAAGCAACGTATGTACTACAGAAAAAAAGCAAAAACAAATAAATTAGAGGCACAAAACCCAAAAAAAATGGGACAATAGACAAAAAATCAGCAATTTTTATAAAAAAACTTAAAAGTCCAATAATTTGAAAACGGTTAAGTTTGGGATACGGTCTTTCATAGTGAAATCAGTCAGAAATTAGGGAAACTACAACCTCTTAAAGGATCTAGGTGCACCTAACATGTAACCCTGTATATCATTATTCTATATTAATTCGTGTTCTATATTAGTTCATACTTTGTACTCTTTCAAAATTATTTGAAAAAATCTAAACAATTGTTTGAGTTTTCTATATATGTTGTGAAATTCAATTGTGTTTTATTACAAATATTATAATCTATATTAATTTGTTGTAGTTACCCCGCTTCTGCAAAGATCAGATAATTTTTCATTTTCCAATCTACGATATCCCCGATAAGATCAAAAACTCATTTTTATAAACCGCGACATTATTCGTAACGAAATGGTGAGAACTTTGCTATTCAACGTTAATAAGCGACAGCGAAGACGAAGTAATTATTAAACACCAAATTTCGCTTTAATTGTGGGAAGAAATAAAGAGTATGGGTTATGCCAAGCGATATATCTGCAACGAAACGCTCTCATTAGAACAATTCTTTCTCCGAACAATACTTTCCATGGTCAATTAGAGATAGGAATCCTTTTCACATGGTAACCGGCTGGTACCTATAGGTAAACTCTATTTGTAAGGATCAGAGCACTGTTTGTTTTTTAATTATTTCCGTTCGAGAAATTTAAAAAGGACTCGATTTGTAGGTACACTGACAACTATTTAAACATTTACCTTTCCTTTGAGAAGTTCTCGAACATGTTCGTGAGTTCAAAGGAGTCTGATTAAAAATTAGATTACAAAGACATTTGACACTATTTATTTCTCTTTATTTAATTTTATCGGTACTAGTAACTTCTAGTCACATAAGGACATTTTCATTATGCCTAATTTATTTCTCACTTTTTTCACTATTATCCTTATGACCGCGCTATTCGTCGTGTTCTTGTTATAGAAAAAAATCATCATCTAATGTACTCTATATGTAACGAAGCACTATTCTTGTGCGCAGATCAAATTTACTTTAAAATTGAGTATTTTATTTGTTTCAACGAAAATTTCATTCAATTATCAACGATAATAAATATAATTAAAGCTATTTGGTTAGAGATGGTCAAAATTATTGGTTAACATTAATCAGGATTGCTGACATCTTTTTGCCGACATTTTATAGATATGAATATCAGAATTAGGTATGTTGAAAGTTGCATAATATTTCAATCAGAATGTCAGAAATAACGTTAGAACTGATTGTTGCCCCACCCAAAATCAATTAAAAGATTAATGCTCAGCAATTAATCTTCTATGGAACCAAAAAAACAGTAATCGACTTTTTGGAGTTCAAGGGTTATCTTTATGTGTGATGGTTTTAAGCGCAAGCAAAAATGCTAACCACACTAATGAATTAAATTTCTAACCGAAAATGACATTTTAAATGAAATATTGGCTATAATAACCAATATTATTCTTCTGTTTGCACCTTCATATATATATAATTATTGATTGTTAAAACAATAAGAATAAGTTAAGTGTTAATTATTGAACAAATTAAAACAAAATTTCTTTTAATAACCAAAGCTCGGGCACCACTTTGTCAAACAAAGAACTTTAATTAAGATGCTCCGAGAACCCTGAAGCCTTTGAGAGCTCAAAGCTCTCATAAAAAAAACTTGAAGAGTATATTAAAAAAAATACAAGTAACAAAAACTTACAAAATAAGTCAAGCCCACCCAAAAATGCTTCCCTATGCCACAGTTGGGACTACCACTGGTTTCCGCGTATTTTAGGGCATTTTTCGTAATGAAAGTTATGAGGCAAAATAATCCCAGGGAAGATCTTCAGGGACCAACTTTTAAATTTTTTATGTGGGCCGCCTGCAGGTATTTATCTGCTCCTGACGTGTTTTGTAGCCTTGTGGAGTTGCCTCAGGGTGTCTTCACCCCTACCCGTAATCCCAGTCTCCTAGTCCAGCCGAAACCTACTCTAGATATTCTGGATGAGCTGAGTAAAAAACGTAAACAAATATTTATCAAAAATTTTACCTAGAAATTAAAAGAATATTAATAAAAAAAAAATATAATTTGAAGTCATTGAAGAGAAATAACATGCAAGGAAGGAGCAGTAAGGGAATATCGGTCGTCAATAAGGCAGTCAAAACAGACTTCAAACATTCAACACTTACTTGACACCACATGAAAAATTAAAAAATTTAAATTACCAAAGAAAAATGTGTGAAAAATTAAATTAGTTAATGATTTACAAATTTGCCACAAAGGCCTAAAGGATTGAGAAGATAAAGTATGATTTAAAAATGCCTCGTGGCAACAAAAAAAATTAAAAAAAAGTTAAAATCAAATAAAAATAACAAATTAAAAGGGTGCTTCAACAACTTATAATTAATTAAAGAAATGCTTAATTTTGAATAAATTTACGGAAAATATTAAGAAAATAGTGGTTCACAAAAATTTTCACACAACATCAAGTACAAAACACAAACAGAAAAAAACCACAGGCGTCTTGTCGGCACCAAGGATCGAGGAAGAAGCCTCGAGCACCGATCTGAAAAATTCATCGATCTTTCCATCGATTGCGCAAAAGTTGTTAGCATTGGTGATAAGACGGAAGGTCGATCAAAATTAAGAAGAAATCGATAAAACTGAACTAAGACAAACACAAACTAAATAGAAAGAAGTTAAGTTTTCATAACGTGGTTTTTCATAGAAAAAAAAACGTTATATATATATATAATATAGGTACTTTGACAAGCTAACAGGATTTATTTTTCTTTGAAACACCTACCATGTCTACAAACAGTTCTGAATGCTTTTTATAACGCACGCGATAGAAATTACAAGAAAGTAGAAAAAGCTCGATAGTCTAAAAAAGAATTGCTCATCGTTACAATGCTGGTTCTTCAAAGTATTACGAGACGTATGTACTTAATACATGAAAAAGGTCACGTCTGATGAGTGGCGCCCGAATAAAAAAATCTCATTAAGCGATAAACAGTTTAACCTTGTAGTGCCCTTATTTGTATCTTCCCACAAAAATCGTTTGTTTTTTCAAGAACACGAATTCATAGATTGCTCTTACAGAGAGAAAAATGTAACAAAATAGGTATTCGAAATGGATGGAACGTAACAACCCCAAGAGAGCGGCAAAGAACATCTTACATCCGAATTATACGTTTCATTCTTTCCTGAGAAACACGTAACAATTCTCCAGGGAAAACAATAATTATTACCAACAAACAAAAAGACTAATCAAATTTTACAATATACAAACAGAATGTATAAAAATAAAAATAAGAGTAAGACGTTTACAAAGAAAACTAAAATTACCAGAGTACAACATCCCCCAATTTGAAATAAGATTTGGACACGAATATCAAAGCAGAGCATTTAACTAACCACTGAAAAGTATGTGTGTTTATTTAAAGGAAACATCATAAACTAGCTGTAGAATATTACTTTGGCGTACAGCAGAAGTTAGGACACCATTCGTCCTGCTTCACCAGCCACTTTTAATTCTTAAACTGATGATATTACGTCATTTGTAATTGCTTAAACACGTTTTTAGCCTGTTGTAGGCATAATTTCGATTTTTTTCTGAGTATGGCTCTGAATGCCACCAAAATTGACTCCTAGGTACCTAGCATTTACAAGATTCTGTTACCCCCATCTTTATCTTAGACACATTGTATAAAATTATGTGGCAGATATAAGGAGTGGGGATTACAAGGTGATAACGAACCTTTTATAATTAATTATTTAATTAAAAGTAATAGTTATACAGGGTTTTTCAAGTTGATGGGCTATTAGAAGTATATGAATTAGTAGAAGGAATTCAATTCTAAAACTTGGGCTCATTTGGTTATTGTTTATGCCGCTTCTTTTAAAAATATTTTCAAGTTCGATTTACATCCGGTTATACCGGAAGTCGATACCAACTTAGTTATTTTAAATGGAATGGTATATTTTTCACGCTGGATTCGAATAAAACGTGTAATTCTGAGGTAAGTTTGATAACCAATTTTAATTGACGATCGGTTTCTGAGTTAATTTAATTTATAGAAAAAAAATCGCTACCGCAACCCAAATTATAAAAAATCATAACTTCCACAAAATACGATTTAGAGTGTTGAAATTTTTACTAGTAATAGCTGAATATTAGTGCTAACGCCTTGACAAAATTGAACTAAAAAAAACCTTCAAAAAAAAAAAAACCCGAATTACTTCGTTTTTTCAAATGGCACCTACTATTTTTTATTTTTTCAACCCGATTCCTTTTTTTATCCTCTTTTGATCTATATGGATACTTCCTATTTTATGTAATAATTCAAAATTATTTCAAAATTTTCAAATAAAATAGGAAGTATCCATATAGATCGAAAGAGGATAAAAAAAGGAATCGATTGAAAAAATAAAAAATAGTAGGTGCCATTTTGAAAAAACGAAGTAATTCGTGTTTGAAGTTTTTCAATTTTAGAATTTTATTTTGAACGCCCTGTATAAATTATTTAATTCAATTTTGTCAAGGCGTTAGCCCCAAAATAATATTCAGCTATTACTAGTAAAAATTTCAACACTCTAAGTCGTATTTTGTGGAAGTTATGATTTTTTATAATTTGGGTTGCGGTAGCGATTATTTTTCTATAAATTAAATTAACTCAGAAACCGATCGTCATAGGTGTACAAGTTGGTTATCAAACTTACCTTAGAATTACACGTTTTATTCGAATTCAGCGTAAAAAATATACCATTCCATTTAAAATAACAAAGCTTTGGGATCGACTTCCGGTATAACCGGATGTAAATCGAACTTTGAAAATATTTTTAAAAGAAGCGGCATAAACAATAACCAAATGAGCCCAAGTTTCAGAATTGAATTCCTTCTACTAATTCATATACTTCTAATAGCCCATCAACTTGAAAAACCCTGTATTTTATGTTTAAAAGAGAACAGTTAGTTTAAGCATTTTTAAATGAATTTTAATATAACAATTGCTGTAAGTGGAAAGCAGAGGAATAAAATACACTTTATTGAGTGGCTCCCACGCGTTTGGCTCATGTGAATAAAATACTAAAAATTGGATGATTGTAGTTAATAGGTAAAATTAAAGTTTGTAGGTGTTTTAATTTACATGCACCTCATTTATAATCAACTTTAATTTTATCTATTAACAAAAATCTTTCAGCTTTTTTCGTTTAATTCACATCAACCATGCAAGTGCTCAACTACTCAACAAAAGCTCAAAATGATGTTTCATCGGCAAGTGCGACGTCATCTTCAGTCTTCAGTGGATACGTACTGTATTGATGACATACGCGAATGTTATAAGTACATCGAAATCTTGAGGCCAGTTATTAGTAATTTTATTAATTAATTTAATTTAGGAACAGGTACATACTATAATATTCCTGCTAACAATTTCAATTACCTATACAAGAAAATGATTCATAGTTATTGTTAAATTAAGTAATGAAATTAAAAAAAGAAAGAAAACAATAAAATTGCAAATTTTAGTTACCTATTACTGCCTCTTTTCACCCACATCTTACAGGAGTGGTGAATATAAAGGAAGATAAATTTAAATTTTATTTTTACTGTCTTTTTATATCGCCTTTGTATTATTATAATAAAAGGTGAAAACATTAAATTTGGCTAGGTCTTTTATTGTGTCAACTCCTTTCTCGTATCCCATGAATAATAAACTAAAGCCATGCAGCAAAAATTTCATTAAAGTGCTGAAATTAACCATTTTATGCCTAATACAAGGTTAAAAGGCAAAGTAGGTCACAAATAATACGAAAGTATTCGAACTTAATTTAATTTCACTCTAACTTTGTTACGCCCTTACTGCATTATACGCAAGTATATATGCCAAACAAACCATTTTAAATTTTATTGCTAACTTTTACTAAATTAAGCGAGTTTGAGCTTAATATACTATCCAGTTTGAAAACTTTTAATACTACACCTCATTCTGAATAAAATTAACAGAAATAAAAAAATAAATGCTACACTTGGTCGGAAATTATCCGCTGATAATTGGTCAGCTAAAATAAATAATTGGTCAACATAATTTCCCTGAAAAATTAATCATTTAAGTGTTGTTGACCGCAACGCCCATGCTTCAGCCCCGTTAGAAGTATGAGTACAGTGAGCGCGTAAACTACACGTCCCCACCATGTTACCAGACGGAGTGGGCACATTATTTTCTTGCTATTTTTTTTAAATATAATAAATGACAAAAAATTTTCTTAACCACATCAAGCTAAGAGTAAACGAGTTAGTAATAATGGTGGGGACGGGTAGTTTACGCGCTCACTGTACTAATACTTCTAACACTTAAATGATTAATTTTTAAGTGAAATTATGTTGACCAATTATTTATTTTAGCTGACCAATTATCAGCGGATAATTTCCGACCAAGTGTAGCATTTATTTTTTTATTTCTGTTAATTTTATTCAGAATGAGGTGTAGTATATATATATATAATATACTCCATAATTAGTATTTTATTAAAACGAGAAAGGGAAATTATAACAATAACAATTGTTGACATTTAAATTGAAACATTAGCGTGAAGTTTTCAATATCTCTCATCTTTTTAAGTGAGATTTTGCTAGTCCCCCTCTTTTCTCTCCTTTTTTGAGCTCTCGTAATTAATGGATAACCCGTTATTTTCCTTTCAAAGACTGTGTTTTATTATTTACAGTTTAAAAAACAAAAGTTTGTTGTTGTTTTCTTTGATTTTTCACCTCAAAGTAGTGACAGCCAGTAAAATATTATTTAGAGCTATAAATGTTTTTATGCAAATTTTAAGTGTCGTACACGTCGAAACTTTTTGTGAACAGATTTTCTGGCGAAACAGATAAAATTCATATTTTTAAAGATTCATATTTTCTCGTGAAGCCACTGGCACTAGTCTAATTTTATATAATAAAAAATTAGAAAATAATGTTAAAACAAACGAATTCAGACAATTTAATTGCATTTTAGAAATAGTGATGATCATTTACAGTTTTACTACAGATTTTTAATTAGGTTGATACTTGTTTTGTTGGTAAGATCCCCTAACAACTAACAAAGCAGATGCTACTACGCTGAGGTAGTGTACTTTTTTCATATAAGGTTAACTGGGGACACTTTGAGAGTTCTAAAAGATTTAATTAACTAGAAAGGATGAAACGGTAGTATTAAAAGTTTTCAAACTGGATAGTATATTAAGCTCAAACTCGCTTAATTTCTAAATGACTTTGGAAAATTTTCTATCGCTGACCAATTAATTAAATTAGCTGACCTTTATAGACCTTTTTCTGACCTATACGGTGGTATAATTGTATTTATTAATTCCACATATGAGGTGCTAAGATCGGGAGCTGCGTAAATGATATTTTTAGTTTTATTTTCCTGTGTCAGGGGAACATACTAATTTTCTCGGCAACCCGATCTTGACAACGCGACATATAGTTGGCCGTGTGAAAAGCAGTCTTAACGTAAATTTGATTACCGTAAAAAAAGTTATAGTGAGTTAATCTTAAAATATAGACATATACTGTACGGACATTTTTTTTTTAACATTTAAAGAGGAATAATTCCTTCATACATATTTTTTGGGTAACTTGAACCGTTTACGCAGCGCACGCAACGGAAGCCTTCAAATATGAATAATTTTCCCCGTTTTTTCCACATTTGCCACTGATTCTTTGATCCTATTGGTCGCAGCGTGATGTTATATAGCCTAAAGCCTTCCTCGATAAATGGACTATCCAACACAAAAAGAATTTTTCAATTTGAACCAGTAGTTCCTGAGATTAGCGCGTTCAAACAAACAAACAAACAAACAAACAAACAAACAAACAAACAAACAAACAAACAAACAAACAAACAAACAAACAAACAAACAAACAAACAAATAAACTCTTCAGCTTTATAATATTAGTATAGATTTACTACACATTTAAGCTATAAATGTTATGTACATACAAAAAAACACAATTAAAGGTTTTCTTTTTCGCGTTACAATACTTTTGCATAACTTTACCAAAACCCTTTTCTGTTTTTAAGATCTCCCTTAATTGTTCTAGTCTACACCATTGCTACTACCATCTACCATTCGAACATATTTCATTTCAGTTTCATTCTTTTCTTTGCAAATTGTACGATTTTCTTCTTCTTTCATCCAATATTTATATTGTCTACATTCAGTACTGTAGCGACCAGTGACACCGAACGTGTGTGCGATAACAATTTGTGTACATGTACTTCTTATCGCTAACATGCTTACGGCGTAGTCACCGCGCACGGGACTTTTATCAACGTAAACTTACAAGCTCCAGCGACAAGTAACAAGATCGATTCTGGAATCATCGACGACATTCTAATTATTATTCATCATTCGGGAATAATCAGGATTTCCTTTTCGAATCATCCAGAAAGTTCGAAAGGTGTATATAAAGTGATCGTCTTTGGGTCGGAGGGCAGTTGTGGTGATAAAGCATCAGTGCGCGAATCAAAACGATAAACGAAAGACACAAGTAATATAAATAAGTTGTTATATATATAAGTGAATTGTTCTAACATAAATAGTTGTTCTAAGTTAGTGTTAAGTGTTATATAAATAGTGTTAAATAAATTATTAATTAAATAAATACTTTGACTAGAAAATTCGTTACAGTACCCACTCTAAACCTTACGATTATATCAATTTCTTGTTTTTTGCAGTCCTCGTCTCTTTCTAATTGCATCTTACTCTGACCATTTCCCCTACATTTCTATCCATTCTTATCCACTCATTCATTTGCTCTTGCTCTTTTTCTATCTCTCTTAATTTTCTATCACTTCTTTTGTCACATCTATTTTTCCTACCTATCTTTAGTCTCCATTTTTTCTTCCTTAAATCCCTTTTATCTAATCTTTCTAATTTTCCCTCATAAATTATCACCCTTTTTATAGTCTCTTCTATCATTTGATGATTTACAAGCACTTATAAATCATAATATAACCCTACTCTAATTCAACATAGGTAAGTGGTAAAAAAATTAAAAAGAAATTTGGTCATTTGTTTAAAAATAATTAAATATTAATAGGAAATTGGGAATACAAACAAAAGTCACTGTAGAAAAATTTTTAGATACTCTTTAAATTACGTTATTGTTCAAATTCATATCATTTACTCTTTGCACTCCCGCCTCTCTGCCCTTCCTTAAAATCTGCAAAGTAAACAATTTTTCTAGCTTTGTAAATGATTTTTCTTGTCTTTAAAAATTGTACTAGTGTAATTTACTCTTTAAATTTTGTCGTTTTGCTTCGCATAATTATCTAGCTTTCCCACATAAAACACATTGGAACTGCAGGTCATTACAGTCTTTTATAAACTTCAAAAAACTTTATTACGTAGTGATTGTTACACGTTACACGGCTTTCGATTTTGCATAGATATTCGTGTATTTGCCATAGTATTCACAATGGACGCGAAAATATTAAGTATTGCCTTTTGTATTATGAATATTTTAAGAAATACTATATACAATAGAATATATACGTAATACTTTTTCCTATTCTCGACACAATTAATACCTATTTTCACAATTTCCATGCACAAAAACCTAATAAATGATAAACCGTCAGAACTCATGAAGTATTATAGTAGGTACGTGCACTTAAAGAATTGTGGTATATTAAACCACAAACAGAATGAATCAAAATACGTGCTAACGTGCATATAGTCACACTTTTTTAGTCGCTTGTTTTTTGACATGTTAATCCCGTGACTAAAATACACAAGTAAGAACGGTCCTATGCACAGTAATAACCATTTTAAGCCTTCTAACAGAGACCTTTTGCATATTCATCTCTGAAGGTGCTGTTATAATTATAACGAAACATTTGTATTTAAATTTCATACATTATGGGGTCCCCTAAATAGCACATTTAGAATTTTAATGAACTAAAATTATACCGACATTATTACCAAAACTGCGTTCTGCTAAGCAATACCCCTTATTTACGAAATCACCAACGCTTGAAATATGTATACACTAGCTATGCCCGCGACTTCGTCCGCGTGGAATAGTCTTTCGGCAGCATTTTAAATTTTTTTCTTCTATATTTTTATTTTCTGGACCGTGAGCCTTTTAGCCGACGTCATTACACAAAAACATTCTTTCCTTATTTTTGCCCCCTTTAAGGTAAAATTTTTACAAACTTTAAATGTCGTATTTATATCTAATCAAAAGCCTAAAAAATAAGTTTCAAGCCTCTAGCTTTATATCTACTTATCTATCTCTGTACCAAATTCATATTTAAATCGGTTCAGTAGTTTGGGCGTGATTGCGTAACACATAGACAGAGTTATTTTCGCATTTATAATATTATAGATTAATATAGTTTAAGTATAGTTTAAAATAGTTTATATAGCTTCGTGTTCAACTACTTTTATTGATCCAAATGAACAAAACCTCTATAACTTTTTACACTTAATATTTTAATTTTCTGGGCCGTAAGCTTTTTGGACGACGTCATTACACAAAAACTTTCATCGGCTAATTTTATCCACTTCAGGGTAAAATGTTTACAAACATTGAATGTCGTATTTATTTATATCTAATCAAAAACTTAAAAAATCAGTTTCAAGCTTCTATCTTTAAAAATTACGGAATTTCCGCACAAACCTTCCTATTTCAACCCCTTACAACCCTTTTTTTGCATTAAAAAGTAGCCAATGTCCTTTCTCAGGCTCTAGACTATCTCTGTACCAACTTTCATTTAAATCGGTTCAGTATTTTAGGCGAGATTGTGTAGCATACAGACAGAGTTACTTTCGCATTTATAATATTCCGCGAATTCATTTCAATCGATTTTCCCATGGGAATAAGATATTTTCCCGCAGTAAAACGTAGCCTATGTGTTAATCCAGGGTGTCAGCTAACTCCATACCAAATTTTATTAAAATCGCTCCAACCGTTTAGACGTGAAGAAGTAACAAATATACACACTCACACACTCACAAACTTTCGCCTTTATAATATTAGTGTGATTTTGTTAATATACAGAGTGACCCATCGAAAATGAACCGCAAGGCATTATACGATGGGAAAAAACTATTCGGCCAAATCTAAACCACGTCTGTTTGTTTTTCTGAGGGACAACCTTCATCCCGAATATATTCTTTTCAAATGAGAATGGGGGTTAAATTATATTTTGTTAAAAAGGCTTTTTAATTCCTTATACATTACTTGTTAATTTTTGAAAATCAACTCATTTTTTTAGAAAATAGAAGTTTTAAAATACCAACAATAGGTGGAACAAAAGAAATTGAAAATCAATTTGTCCACCAACCTACATACTGTTACGTAATTTACAATGTCACGTATTTTTCTCTCAACACTTTTATTAAATTAACTCTATAACAACAACGATTCGATAACTATTTCGATAACAACAACAACTCAATAGCTATTTCGCATTTTAATCGCTTTTCTTCACTTCGAACTTATCTCTGTCACTCTCTTCTATGAAAAACTGTCAAACTGTCCAACGCTGTTCCTTATATAGTATTATGGACGTTTCTCGGTGATTCTCGAAACATCTAGCAACTCTCGAACCTTCTGGAACGCGTCATAGGTAACGTTAATTCAAATTTCGCAATCGGCGAATGTCAACGTCATTTAAAATGATACGTCCGTCACAATACAATGATACAGATTATCATCAAACGTCGTCGCACGTCATTGTTGCTATTTCAAAATTCCATTTTTTCTAAAAGGGCAGTAATGTATAGGGAATTAAAAGTCCTTTTTAACGAGGTATCACTGGACCCCCATTCCCGTTTGAAACAACTTGGGTGATGTTACCCCCACTAAAGGCATTGAAGGTTTTGTTATGCTTTTCGCGTTTAAAATTGTCCCCCTGAGAAACTGTTTTTTAATTTTGTCGAAAAGTTTTTACCTAGCCTGTACGTTTCCGATGGGCCACTCACTCACCCATGGGTAACATAGCAAGAGAATATAAATTAACCCAGTGTGCATTACCTAATTGGTTATGAAGAACAAAATTACCAAGACAAGATAAAGATAGTCACGTGAAGAATTTTTTAATTCAAGACGTCTTTATGCCGTTTAAAAAATACCTAATTGGATACACTTTAGTAATGGTATTTAAACAAACAATTTTGTTATATATACCATAGATACATTATAGTTTTAGACTCTAACTGGATAGGTTTCTTTATTTATAAATGTTATGCACCTCGATAGCTTTTTAGGGTTCCATACCCAAAGGGCAAGACGGAACCCTATTGTTGTCACTCTGTTGTCTGTCCGTCCGTCTATCAGTATGTCACAAGTTTCTAATTGTTAAACGAAATATGTTATACACTTGAAAATTTGATATATTATTGTAACGAATTTTCTAGTCAAAAATATTTATTTAAATAATTATTTATTTTACACTATTTATATAACACTTAACACTAACTTAGAACTACTATTTATATGAGAAAAATTTCCTTATTTATATAACAACTTATTTATAACAATTTTTCTTTATCGTTTATCATTTTGATTCGCGCACTGATGCTTTCTCACAACTACTGTCCCTCGGTCCAAAGATGATCACTTTAAATACACCTTTCGAACTTTTTAGATAATTTCTCAAAGAAATCCTGATTGTTCCCGAATGATGAATAATAATTAGAAAGCCGTCGATAATTCACAGAAATGATCGTGTTACTTGTCGCTGGAGAAAGATTTATAGCTTGTAAGTCGATAATGATAAAAAAGCCGCGGGCTGTGACTGCGCCGTAAACATGTTAGCGATAAGAAGTACATGCACACAAATCGTTATCTCACACACGCACGGTATCACTGGACACTACAATATGTATTATAGAATGTTGACCCTAAACCAAATATTTACTTAAAAATTCAATTTTATAATTTTTTATATGGAATGCTATACATCTAAAGAAGCAAATAAAATTTTTACCTCGACATGTGGGGTATAATTGTTTAGAGCTCATCAAGTAGAGCACACATACAATTTTTATTACTTTTTATCTTTAAAAATGACAGAATAGGAACCCGCCAAAGTTTTCACGTTTAAACTCGAATGCAGACAAAAAATTTTGTCCAAGACAAGAAAAACTACTTTCTTCAAGTCAATACGTCGATTTCAAGACTCTTATCTTGACGAAATTCTACTCTGTATTTAATTTAATCACTCTTGCATTTGGATTTTAGATATCATCCTTCGAAACAATTTTAGAGAACTTAATTAGTAATTACTAATTGCACTTAATGAAAAACGATTTCACAAAAAATAACCAGTAGAGCAGTGTATAATAAATTATATATACTACTAGAAACAATACCCGGCGTTGCCCAGGTAAGAATATATCACACGTTTGATGGAACATTCTAGAATATTCGCGAATTTAGAGCTATCCAGAACATCCCATAATGATTCAAAGCATTTTCTAACTTTTTTTAACACTCTGGAACATTCTTGAACATTGCCAAATCATTCTGAAATGTTATAATAAAACATTCTTATACTTCTTAGAACATATTTGAACTCCCTATAACATTCTAAAAAAAATCTGCTTCATTCTCATCCCCACTCCGTGCTGTTTGCTGGGTGAATAGTGACATCAGTAGACGTCTGGCGGGAATGACTAATCGATTGATAATAATTGATCAGTTATGGACCACTGAGAGTTGAAGATTATTACAGTACTAATATCGCTATTAAAAAATGGGGGTTGATCGTAGAGGGGTGAAAATTAAGGGTTGTATGTATTTTTGTATGCTGTATCATAAAAAAATTAAAACAAAAAATTTTGTCTCAAAAACAAAAAACAAATTGTGGTGGGCCACCCTTAACATTTAGGGGGGATGAAAAATAGATGTTGTCCGATTCGCAGACCTCGATATCGATATGCAAACAAAATTTCACGAAAATCGGTCAAGCCATTTCGGAGGAGTTTAATTACAAAACCGTGACACGAGAATTTTATAAATTAGATATATATTATAGTATTTCTTCAGAATAAATAAAATCGATTAGATTAGGTTAAAATTTCTAAAAGATCTAAATGTAGTACCTATTAATAGAACAAAAATTTTTTTCTGTTAAGAGAATATCATATTTGGAAAGTTTAGAAAATATACTGACCCTAAATCGCACCTGTCCAGTGTTATAAAAAATGTAAAATCTCGTTAATAACAGATGCCAAAAACGTATATCTGCAGAGAAGTAGACAGCTTAATCGATTTTATAATTGCCAAACCAACCACCGCTTTAGCTGAATCATCTATAATATAGCTACTCCAATGGATTTTGAACTAGCTGTCGGTAATTGTGCTTGAACCTCTTTTTATGCCAACCAAACAATTTTATAGTGGTTGTTGCATTTTATCATCGTCAATTTGAATTGTTACAAGAGGATTATTTACATTCCACAGGGATTGTGCTATTACTGGCTTTTATACGGCTCAGCAATGGTCTACCTACAACTGCGCCAACTTTTTATATTAATTTCCTCGTGGAAAATTAATTAAATCGCCTCTTGTTCAGATTTTAATTATTATATTGTATATGACTGAATAAATAATCTTTGTAGAAGAATTATTACCTGCTGTTGTGGTATCCTACTAGAAGAAAGAGGGTGTTGGATTTTAAAAGATAAACAAAACTATAAATATAAGATTAAATCCGAATAAATTAATACGCACAAAACAAGCAAATGGATAAATATTGTATTAAATGATTTAATTGTTAAAATCGGATTATATTTTTTAAATACGGTATATTTCGTTTATAACGACGATAAAAGAACCATTAAATTCCGTCGCTAAATCCTCCGGAAGTCGCTATATAAAAAGAAAGAAAGAAAGAAATAATGAAAGAAGGAAATTAGGTAAGAAAAGTATCCAGTAACTAATTCTTAGATTTAACCTTATCAACCTTAACATATATAAACAATTACTACAACTGCTGACTATCTGTGAATGTAACCAAAAGATAAAAAAGTTTTGTGTTTAGACTCGGTCGCAATATCAGTATGAGATTTCTAGCATCTTGTAATTAATAGTTCATTAAAATTAGTCGCTAAAACCGAAATCGACGTTACATCCGAAGTCGTTACAGCCAAATTTTCTTCTTAAATTACTCCTTAAATTCAAGGGACTTATGTGTTATGTCGTTATTACCAAAAGAACGTTACGACTGAAGTCGTTATAAATGAAATTCACTGTTTTTAAAACGAAATTTGACTGTGAGTTTTCGTAACTGAAAAAGTTATAGAGACAGACATAGGTACACGCATAAGTAAGTATGGTATATTATATCTACTTAAATGCCGATGAAGCTGAAGAGCTTCATTTCCTTTTCTAATATTATGAGTTCAATTTATTGAATATTGGTATTTTCAAGTTACAAATTTATTGCCGTAAGCTGTAGCGGTTATCTTCGACATCAGTTAACAAATTTGACGTTTTACGCTTACTTTCGAAGAGCCTGAGGCACTTTGCTTATTCCAAAATGCTTTCAAAAGTTTTATTATGTACAGTTAGTTATAAAATGTTTTGTCGGAAATTTTGTGAACACCGAAATGTACGTTTCATTTTATTTTTCAAAAGGAGAAAAGTATAGTGTAAAAGACTAAATTGAGCCAGTTAACTGCTGTGCTTTAGAAACTAAAAAAATACTGTAGATTGCAATTACAATTAACTGAATGCATTAAATGTAAAAGATAGAATTCAAATATGTTGAAGTTTATGTAAGGATGTAGGGTGTGTAATAGTCCTTCAGACATTACAAAACCTTTCATTATTAGGTATATTTACATTTTATATTAGAAATGAATAAAATCAGAACATTTTTAATGTATGAAATGAATTGAAGGATCATCCATCATGCATACTTAAATTTGTTACAGATAATGGCTCAAGTTAAAATTAGTTCGAAATGACGATTAAATAAATACGAAACCATTTTTACTATTGAGTATACCGGGTGAACATAATGTTAGAAGAATAGTATAAGAAATTAAGATACTCAGTAAACTACGTTTCAAAACGGACAATGAGAAAACACTTACCTATTTAAAATTTTAGAATTTATAGATGAATCCTTTCGCCTTTCACCTTTGAAGTGCTTTCATTCAGGTGAATTCTCTCGCCCTCACTGTCCTTAAAGCTTTCATTTCTTTTAAACAATCGTTAAGTTGTGAGTATAATCACGGTGAAACACCTTAATAAAGGAAGCCACAAAATAAATCTTTCAGTTTTGTAAATTAAAATTAATTTTATACTTTCCAAACGCGCACCTACATTTTTAAAACTTTTAAATAAATTTCTTTTATTATAAAGATTTAAACTATTAGTGACATCTGTGATCAAATAGCTTTATACAGTTGCCATCACTGTCTTTGATTCTGCAGAAAATAAAAAAAATTTCTGTTGTCATTGTCAGATTAGGTTAAAGAGTTGACAATCTAATGTTAAAATAACGTCAAAATTATGTCAACTCATACTGAACATTATTGTTAATCAATTCTGGCTAGAAAATAAAGCAAAATTGCGAAAACTTATTTATTACAAACCAGCATAGGCATCACAGAAGACAAGTACACAATATTTTAGTTAAATTAAATTGAATTGCACAACATTCTTTAACAACATAAAAAGTGAAAACATGGGTAAGTTAGTGATAGATTCAGTGATTGTGTATTTTTATTAATTAGTTTTTTACAGCTCATATGCCATATAAAATGAGTTATAGCTTCGAAGGCGAATGTCGAAGAAGGCCTGAACAAAACCTCTCAGGTGCAAGTAAAAATGAAAGTAGAGATACTTTACTACAAAGGGCTCATCAAGAAAGACAAAAAAGACAGGTTGGTCATGTAAAACTTAAACTATGTTTGTATTATAACCACAAAAATTATTTTAGGAGCAACGTTTAAAGTTAAAAAGTACACTCATTCTTCAATCTTATATTAGGAGTTACTTAGTACGTAAACATAAAAAACAGGAAGAAAGGATAAATTTTCAACAGAGTGAAAGTGTTTTAAATATCAAACCTTTATTGGGGAGGCTATTATTCTTCTACAATTCAAAAATTGATAGTGACTGTTTGGTAAAATTAAACTAAAAGTGTGATATTATTATGTTCTACAATTTTGTTTTAGGTCAAAGCATGTCAAATATTGCTAGATCAACATTTACAATTACTACAACAAATGGATACTGATAACTCATTAAACTGGTCAATAAAAAGAACATTGGCTTTATGTATTAAGGAAATGGACGATCGCCCATCAACAAACCTATTTTTAAATTTTATAGATACCTTTACAACAAATACAAACTCTTCATCAAAGATTGAAATTTGGCCTTACTTAATTGGTAAAGGTGAGTAAATAAAGGCAACAGGATAATATAAGTATTGTGAGTTAACCTCAGAGGTAGTTGAATGTTCTCTTAGGATAGGGTTGATCCTGCAAGTTTTATACCTCTGTCCATTTTAGAAGTGTATAAAGCCTAGTATAAAACAATATACAGGTATGAAACTTGCAAGATAAATGTATCTCATTAGGATGATAATACCCTAACAAATTAATCAAAATAACCCTCTGTGATTGATTTACTATGTTACTTATCATTCCAGGACCATTAATTTGAATTATTATTTGGAGAAGTATTGAAATTCAGAAGTTTATAAAGATAATTAAAAAAACTGTGTTGTAGGTTACTTTACTAAACTGAGATATCTGTTGGAATGCAGAACAGAACAACTGGACATTATTTTGAAGCTAATTCATCGACCACTTCTGTATGTAAATTCTCTACCATCACAAAAGCAATCAGAAGATATTTGGTCTACCTTTTGTAATAGCTTTTTATCAGCCTCTATTACAACCCAAATAAAAGATGTACTTATACCATATTTAAAGAGTGTAAACTTCCCTTATGATGACTTTGTTAAATATCTTTATGGTAGTCAACGTTGCAATATGGGAAATGCATTACTTTATTGTTTCTTAGTTCTGGAGTCTTCTGGTTTTGGTATGTATACCAACATTTAATAAAATAATCCACTAAATATACAAATTTATGTTCAATAGGAATTTATTTAGAATATGTATACAAATTTATAATGTAAATTCCCATTTAAAATATGACAAATTTTAATTTGATATTTGGACCAGATTGTTAGTGATTCTTGTTCCATCCCCCCTGGTAACTAGTAACTTTAGTTATGAAAGAAGTTTGAAATCGGCTTACATCTTTATTTAAATTAATATTTGATTAAATTTATTTAGAGCCAACAAAAGAGAGTATAAAAGTATTGGCCCTACTCAGTGCAAACTTGCATCAACTAGCACCTAAAGAAATTTACAGTATGGACTATGATAGTGAAGAAGACGAAATTATGGAGATTTCTGATGAACCAATTATTTTGCAAGATTACATTCATCTTTTAAACAATTCAGACAGAGTAAGGAAAATTTATACGTATTTTGAAGAACACAAAAATGATGAAGAAGTAATACTTTCTCTGATGAATCTGTCGCAACATCTTCTGTTATTTTGTAAAGATGCTATTAAAAAATTTGCGTAAGTAGCACAAGTGATGTTCAATAGGCATGTTTTTAACATACTTTTTTTATTATACAGTCTTGTTTTTATGTTGGCCTTGAAAGGTACATTTTTAAATATACTATGGCAATGGATTAAAGCAAATCAATCAGCAATCTATCAATCAAGCAATGGTCTTCTAGATTTATGGAAAGATATACATACTGCTGTAAATGTATTTTGCAGCATGTTTATTGTATATACAGATACATTACTAGACACTGGTAAGTAAAAAGGTAAAATTTTAAATGATATAAAAAAATGTTTATAGTATTATATTTTCATTAATGAGTATATGAATACATTCTAATTGTACCTAGATATAAATTATTCAGTAGGGAATAACTACGTTGGAAGGTCTTTATGATTTAATATGTTGGTAAAATTGCTACTTTTAGGCGTGCATTTTTTAAGGGCCACTCGATAATGCCCTTATTTTATTTTTATTTTTATTTTTTAATAATCTGAACACAAAATTCAAGAATTTCTTTATAAAATATTAATCTTAAAACATTTTTTTTTTAATTAGTACTTTTTTCGTTACTTTTTTCTGCGACATAGAGAAAGAAAGGGCTTGAAAAAGAGTGAAATTCTTTTTTAACTGTTGGTATATAAATTTGGTGTGTCTGTTATATTATATATATTACACGATTGCGAAAATGTACTGTAGTTGATTAAAAGAGACTTTACTATTCTGTTTGTCTACACTATTTTTTGTTATTCAACTGAATGAATATTTTAATGTATTATGCTATTTTTTTAGAAACTTCAGATACTTGTGGTATTTTTAATACGTCCGACTTATGCTGTATGTCGGAAATGCTCAAAAATATGTCAATTACTTTAATAGAAATGGCGTATCCATTATGTAGAACTACGGTAACTTATTGCCCAATATGTCACAAACTGTTTTTTGCAATAGATTTTTTTCTTCTCAGGGAAATGTATCACCGGCAGTTATTCATCTCTATAACACGTGTTTGAGCTCAGTACAGAAACTTCACATATTGGATTCAAAAAAACACTTTTGCAAACCTGACTTTTGGACGAAACGAAAAGTCCATATTTCCCTGGTTTGGGAGCGTAGTAATTATTTATCAGTAAATTTAAAACCGTTCCAAGGGTTTATGAGGGAATCTGAAGGTATTGTATTCTGTTACTCTTAAGGGTTTTACAAACCGAAACATAGCTGTGTTAAAAAATTAATTAATGTAAAACGGAAGACAATAAGTTGCAACAAAGAAAAACTTTAATGCAATATATTAAACCAGTACCATATATTTTTTTCTTATGTAAGTCATAATCAAACAGTTACATTGATCTATTACAGATGAAAACCAGCCACCATTGTTAACTATTGAACAACGATCTTTGGCATTTTTGCAACAACTCCCATTTCTGGTAGAATTTAACAACAGAGTTTTGCTTTTAAATTACCTCTGTCTAAACAATTTACGAGAAGATATGAGATTACAGCGTGAATTTCTATCAGAAACCCCAATTGTTATAAGGCGGGCCTATTTATATGAAGATGCATTTGAAAAATTATCCAGAGAAAATGGTAACACATAAAACTAATATAGCTATGTGCGAGAAGAAATAAGCCAATCTTTTTTTTTTTATTTCTAGAATCAGATTTAAGACATAAAATAAGAATTCAGTTCATCAATAATGTAGGACTCGAAGAAGCAGGAATAGATGGGGGAGGAATTTTTAAGGAATTTATTAATGAAGTTTTAAAGACCGCCTTTGATCCAAATCGAGGATTTTTCCTATTAACAAATGATAATACATTGTATCCAAATCCAAATGTCCATTTAATTGTAGAAAACTTCGAAGAACATTACTATTTTATAGGGAGGCTTGTGGGAAAGGTAAAATTTGTTTGATTGTAAAAGTACTAGATTTAAAAAAAATATTTTTAGGCAATTTTTGAAAATATTTTGGTGGATTTGCCGTTGGCCGAGTTCTTTCTAGCGAAAATTTTGGTTGACAAAGCAAGCGCTCATTATTTGAAATCATTGGATCTTGTGCTATATAGAAATTTATTATATTTAATAGATTTCCAAGGAGATGTTCAAGATCTTGGTTTAGATTTTACTACAATCAACAACGATTTAGGGGAAACCAAAGTTTGTGTTTTATTACATTTTATTTACACCATAATAAATATAAATTATTTTTTAAAATTTCTTTTAGATGATAGAGCTTAAGCCTAACGGTCGAAACATTCCGGTAACTAATTACAACAGATTAGAATACATCCATCGACTTGCTGATTACAAACTTAATACTCAAATTAAAAAACAGTGTGCAGCATTTCGAGCAGGATTGGACAGTGTTGTTCCCTTGTTATGGTTAAGATTATTTGACCATTATGAACTTCAAACTATTATCAGTGGAAATAATCAAGAAATTGACGTAAATGATCTCAGGACTCACACTTCTTATGGAGGTAAATATAACACTAAATTTATTCTTTATTAAAAATTATCGTTCTTGCTTTTATTGTAAATTTTTAGGTGAATTTACTAAAGACCATCCAACAATTGTTATGTTTTGGAGAATCCTGCATAACTTCTCCGATACACAAAAAAGGCAATTATTGAAATTTGTAACAAGTTGCTCAAGGCCCCCATTACTTGGTTTTAAAGTAAGTATCTTAAGTATGTTTTATAGTAACCAAGAATGTAACACTCAATATTTATAACATATTTTTAGGAACTAAATCCACAGTTTTGTATTCAGTCTTCTGAAGAAGATCGAATGCCAACTGCAAGTACATGTTTAAATCTCTTAAAACTTCCAATTATTAAAGAAGAAAAAACTTTAGAATCAAAACTTTTGGCAGCCATTGAACAACAGGCTGGTTTTGAATTATCTTAATTTATTGTGTTTTTCAACATTGTTAACTATGACTATACCGTTTTATTCAATTGTATAAAAGTTTATTGATTTATTTTTAAATAAATTATAATAATAGTAGTATAATATTTAACGCCCACTAAAAATTATTAGTTGGCTACATTATTATAGGAGCTCAATTATTAAAACTGATAAGCAACACTGGGTTTATAATAGGAGCACTAGGGGCTAGAGCATAAAAATTCGTGACTTAAAAATATTTTCAACAACAAATCAATTATTTATTTACCTGTTTAGTGTTTTGCTCAAATCGCTCGAAAACATGCGCATTTGCAAGTAATTAGACTCTTACAACCTAAAAATTGGATAATTGTTTCAAATTTTTTTTTTCAATACATATTTGGGCAGAAATAACTTATAAAAGAATCAACTGGTAAAGGGGCCATTCACAGCTTTTGATGTTCGATTCTCGAAAATCGGCCTGAAATTAATAACTACCCAATTTTGAAAAAATAGTGGTTTTTATAGCGGAAAGGCAAAAAGTATTCTGAATCCTCATCCATTTTGTGTACAATATGGGTAATGATGCGGTATTTTTTACAGTGCCCAGGACAGCACTAAAGGAAAATTCGACTCTGCTGAAAATATTTGCTTTTGTCTTCTTATAATTACCATATTTTTTTGTGGTACTTCTTAATTTGTCATATCAAAGCATAAAGCTTTTTTTAAAAAATGCGTAACCAAAAATTAAAAAAAAACATGGTTGAAAAACTTTTTTCTTCTTTTAATCAACTTTTTGATAAAACATTTATAGGATTGATAACTTATTATTGCTGAAGATACAGTAAGAGCAGTTATGGAAAGAACATTTCAAGCTATTTTTTTTTGGATTATTGAAGTTAATTAAAATTTCGCGGCTTTAATCTGCTAATACAGTTGCATAACTTACGAAATGACATCTTATGTGTTTGTATAGTAACTTGCCGTTCTCCAAATATTAAAAAAGATTATTCACGGTATTTATTAATAAAGAACTAAAACAAATAGTGAACTATAACAAGTATTTGCTTTTATAACATCCTTTAATTAATATAAGACCATTATTTTTATAATAATTTTCTATTAGTAACTGTAGCGTAAATATAGCCACTATTTTAGTAACCAAAATTTAAAGGGGTAAGTCAAATCATTTCCAAAAACGTTTCGGTTATTATGATAAAATTATAAAGTAAATAATAATGCTGGCCCATTATGAAATTCTGGAATAATCAAATTATTAAAATTTAATACATTTAATGATAAAGTAGCTAAAACTGAAAAATAGGTTATAAAAGTTCAGCAGTTCTCAAATGTCGACTCACTGCCCTAGGAAGAAAATTTTAAATGATTCAGAAACAGCGGTCGCAGAAAGTCTCAAAGGAATTATTTTAACCAATCCGAATGTTGTAACACTAAATTTTAGTCATATATTACTTATTAGAGATTATGCGCACACTAAGAAAGTTATTATTGTTTCTGGTGGAGGTGCTGGTCACGAACCAATGTACGCTGGTTTTGTTGGGAATGGAATATTGAGTGCAGCCATTCATGGTAAATTATAAAATATTTTATATTTATTCGTTAACCTTGAATTGAGCAAGTAGTATAAACTTAGTTTATAAAAATTCCTTTAAAAGGGGATTAATTCAACTTCATTGTTAGCAAATATAATAAAGTTCAGACAAAAAACTTTTCACGCAATTTAATTTTTAAAATAATGTACAGATGGTGCTAAATAAGCTTCCTTGCCGTATTTGCTTTAACTAATTGTCAATTTTAATACATATATCAAGTTCCATTTAAAATAAGAAATTTGTTATCAATTTCCAGTATATGGTAACCAGAAGTGCTACAAAATTGAAAATTGTATTTTAGAGGTATTGATTAGGTGTCATAAGTACAACCTATATATTTTTTTCAAATTTTCCTACCACTTGTTTTCCATCAAACGTCTAATAAGCTGTGGGTCGCCCTGTATACAATATATGTACTCATACTTGCTTGGAACATACCAAGCACATTTCCTCAATAATCCATTTGCAGTTAAAGATATCAAAAAAATGCCTCCCATAGTGTCACAAAATTAACATTTTCATATCATAAAGTAATTTTTTATTATACAGATTGTTCTGTTTTTTCTGGAGACAACCCAACTTAGTTTTTTCTAATGGAAAGCCCCATTAATTTTTTCATTTTTGGATTTCTCGTTAAATTTAAGCAACTCTTTGTTAAAATTCGCCAATTTATCAGAAAATCCGCACAAAATCGAACATCTCTAAAACGAAAGAACATAAAAGAATGCGACTTTTACGGGTGGCTTCCGGAAGTAATTGCCTACAATTTCCACTATAAACATAAACTTGTTCTTCTTTATTTCATTAACATCCAAAATAAATTTTTAACACTTTTGTTTTACTAAAACGTCTAATGTACCTACCACTTTATGTAGGTATGGATCTGTACTTATTTGTTATTGAAAAAAATCATCATAATCCACATGACTATAAAGGTAGGTACAGCGGTGTTTTAAATAAAATTGTTGAATGATATCAGCACGAAGGCAATAAAAACACTACCGAAAGAGCGATTTTAATTACCGATGACTTAATTCGGTCATGAGCACATGACATTTTATACTGCTTTGAATGATTTTTGTGTTTTCGTGAAAGAGAGGAAGTCTTCAAAAGACACCCAGTCGCCCGTTACGCCTAGCCTGGGTAGTGTCGAATTCGCCCTAATAAGGTCACCTACCGACTGAAACCTCTCCCCCTCAGGCCGTTATAGCACCGTTTATTGCGTATAATACACGATAATGTAATAGAAAAGGACACAAAAATAATATCCATTACAATATATGTACTTTTTTCTAATATAGAATTTTTTGTATTTTGAAACCATATATAGGGAAATATTATCAGTTGTTATGTTATTAGATCGGTGTATTAAATTGTCTTTAATACAATGTAGCAAATTTAATTTTAATTTAATTGAAATTTGCATAGATAACAAACAAAGTGATTGATTGTGTATAAGATATGTATACTTAAAACAAAATTATTAATTATGAAGTAAATAATTCTCAAGCGTCTTCACACTTGTATTTAAAATGCTGTTTCACAATAAATAATAATTGATTGTAGGCAGATATAAAGGATGGCCGTTATAAATGTATAGGTACTTCATTTTTTAACAAAAAGGATAAGTCCTTGCATTCGGTAATATTTGCTCCGCGCTTTCAGTAATGTGTTTCTGCATATTAATGAGGTATTCCGCGCTTTGGGTAGCCAACCGTTTTTTTTTTTTTCAAATATTTCGAAGATCTTCTATTATCTATAAATACCTATACAATTTTATATTAATTATATAGTAGTAGTAAGAGCCTTTATTGCAACAAAGTTATATAGGTATATACATCTCCAAACACAAAAAAAAAACATAATTTATTATCCAACCTATAAATTTTTAGTATTAGACAACATATAAACTAATCACTTCCCATCCTTCTCCTTTATAATCATTTTTCCTGTATTTTCCCTCCCCTTGTTTCCACGTCTCTCCTTTTTAAAAAAGCTTCAGTAGGTCCAGACCACCACCATCCGCATTTATTATCCTTCCAAGTTCCTCCCTCTCATTCTTCCCCGTTACTTCTTCTAATACATGCTCCACTGATTCACTCTTTTCTCCACATACTCTACACAATCTCTTACTTTCTTCCATCCAAAACTTATTCTCATTACACTCATTCCCTATTCTGAATCGACGCTATTATCTCTATACTTTTTCCTTCTCTTAGATATCCTGGCACCTCATCCCCTTGTCATTCTACCCATATAAACTCCCTCATACCTATCACGTGTCTGGATTCCCTAATTTTTCTCAAATCCTCACCTCTTACTATTTCATTACATCTTTTCCCCATCATCCTACTAACATTCAATCCCTTTCCTCTCCACTCTTCCATTTGTTCTTTACTTATTGCCATTTCTGTTAAGACCTTCTCCCTTTCCACATCATATTTATTTTTTTCCTATCCCCAATATCTTTTTCTTCCATATCTCTTTTCTTAAATCCCCTTCCGGTAATTCTCCCAATTTTTCTTCGTATTTTACTGCCCTCCTTCTTGTATCTTCCACCATTTCCCCACATTTTGTTTCCCTTCTTAAGATGTAGTCTGGGGTACTTCTTTCTAAGTGCAACACCCATTTTATATACCTTTTATAAATATTTTCTACTATTCTATACTCTATCCATTCCCATATCTCGACTCCATAAAAAACTATACTTTTTATTAACGTTTTAAATAGTACCACCCTTCTTTCCCAGTTATTTCTGCACAATTTTTGATATTGATTATATATTATTTTAATTTGAGGATATAATTAGTTGAAAAATACATTTTTTTACGATTTTTATTGATAACAATTTTGCTTGTGACGTTTATAAATATGTCTAAGTACCTAGGTGTTAAAAGTATGCCCGATTGAATAATAATAAAAAATCATTATAGTGTGAATACATATACATATATAACATAAGTGTGTTCGTCCAAACTGAAATACTAAGCAATAATTATTATTTTGGATTTTGGATTAAATTAAATGCCCACCTGACCAGTGGCGTAGCTAGGTAACCAAAGGCCCCGGGGCAAAAAATAAAATAAGGCCCCAACTAAACTATTTAAAATCGTTTGTTCCGTATTCGTCGTGTTCCGAATTCGGCGTACTTCAGATTTGTCGTAATATAGTCGACTCCGTAATAAAATAAAAAACCAAATACAAATTGTAACTTATTTTAATGAACAAATTAAAAGTATTTTATGAAAATAAAAGAAAATATCTACCAGTTACCGTTCAAAAATACAGTCCTGTGACAGATACACAGACAGCGGAGTCACGTTAATAGGGTCCCGTTGAGCACCCTTTGGGTATGGAATCCTAATTAAGTAGAGATTTTAAATTCAATAACACCACATTCTTGACCGACTATAGGTACGTTTTACGACGAATCTGTGTTACGACAAATCAAAATTTTATCAATACAACTCAAAATATAAATATGTACCTAGTTACATTTAAATACTTTAAAGTTGCAAAGCTACTTTATCATTAGTTCTTTATTGTGCATAGCAGGGCACGTCCTGGTTCTACACGCAGAGTTTAGGAATTAATAACTGGATAAATTAATTAATATAGGTTTTTTTTTAATAAAAGTTAGTGGATATTTGTAACACAATTTATAGTTTGTAAGTCAGAGTCCGAGGGACCCCCTGAGCTTGGGGGCCCTGGGGCCCTGCCCCGTCTAGTCCTATGGTAGTTACGCCACTGCACCTGACAATACATAAGAATAAGAAAGTCAAACTGCATGCACTTGGCTCGTCAAAAGTGGTCATTTCTGTCTAGGAAGACGTTAAATACACAGGGTGTCCCAAAACTTCGTATACATAGAGTAATATATTATATACCAAATTTCTTCATTTACCCATGAGAGGGTGGCAAACATGAGGAAAAAATAGTGTTGTTTCGATAAATCAAAAATGCTTCGTACGATTTTAATAAAATTTGTTACATATAAATTTCCATACATCTTCTTCTTTTAGTTTTTTAGAGGATTGAGTAATAACTAGTGATGTGCCGGATATCCGTATCCGTATCCGCGGATATCCGAGGGAGAAGAGAGGTCCGTATCCGTATCCGTATCCGTTAGTTTTTGGCGGATCTTTTACGGATCTTTTACCTTATTAATTTTAAATTTGTAGATGAAATATATATATATTGTGCCGATCAATATAGATTTAGGCAGTACTGTGTGTATAGATGAGTGCGTGGCGGGTTATTGCCGACCAAAGCGGCAATAAATAAAGCAAAAAATAAATATTAAGAGGGATGCCGCCTGCCACATGGTTCACCAAGGACAGAACGCACACGACGGCCGAAGAAGACGGTGGTCTTAAATTGATTAGACGCGACCAGATTATTTTAGTTTTAAAATTATTGTGATATTAATATTGCATTATTGGATTTGATGGTGTTTTGTAGACATTTTTCTTAACTGATATACCAAACACAAACGTTATCTGTGCTGCCCAGTGTCACACTAAACTATACGCGGCGGTAAATATTGCACATGGATCTTTGCAAAGAGACAATCTATTATAAAAGTTAGCTCTTAAAAAGTTTCATAACAGTTTGTCTCTTTCAAAAGGTCGATGTACCTACAATATTTACCGTCGCGTACTCTAAGAAAGTAAAGATCCGTATCCGTATCCGTATTCGCGGATCTTGAGACCAAATATCCGTTTTTAGATCCGTATCCGCGGATATACAATTTTAGCGATCCGGCACATCACTAGTAATAACTCTAAGAGTTTTCTTTAAGACGAATACATGTCTTAGCTTCATTTCCAATCTCACTAAGAGATAAAAATGTAGTAGTACCTTTCCAGAAAAGAAAACTATTTGCAGAAATACATCGACTCTACAACAGTGGCGCATCCAGAGTTGGAATCTGAGGGAAGGGGTATTAGATGTTAAAATAGGTATCTATATTTTTTTGTTTAAAAATGCAGAACTCAGCAGAAGAATAAGTAAGTGAACAGTGAATATTATTGAGATATTGACGTAATTTAATATTTTTTGCAATCATGTTTAAGAAATATTGGGGGAAGGGGGAGGGGTTATTAAACCCCCTTGCGTAAATGCTCCCTTGCCCTACAAATACATTGCAATCAAATTTATTTAGGAGTGGGGTAATTTTTGCCCTAGACGCAGTGTAATAATTAATAAGGATGTCAGAACATAGCATCTCTGTAGAAATGTCTTCATATTAAATTTTATTTAACCAGCACGGTGCATCTTATTCGCTTATCAATAATTGTTGTCAAAACTCATCGATGCAGGAAACATTTTTGTTTCTTCGAACAGGATGCAGGTATAAATTTTTAATGAAAGACAGGAAATGAAGCTATGACATGTATCATTCTTTAAAAAACGTATCCAACTCTCCCAAAAAATATATCTAAAGGTAGGGGTAGTTTATACCCTTGTCGTATTTTAAAAAAACTGATTTGTACTTCAGAAAGTCTAGTCACAAATTTCTTGATAAAGACATTCCGAACTTCTGGCATACAAAAGGACTGCTAATAGGACTCCTTCATTTAAATAGATGTTTATTTATTATAGGTGAGATGTACACATCACCACCAGCAAGTGACATTTTTCGATTATTGCAAGAAATATCATTTCATAGCAGTAGAGGCACTCTTTTAATTATTCCAAATTATTCTGGGGAACGTTTACATTTCGCATTAGCGGTAGAAAGGGCCAAAAACGAAGGGATTCCCGTGCAGATCATAATTGTGGACGATGATTGTTATCAAGGAAAGCCTTGGAAAGGAAGAAGTGGTTTGAGTGGTATTGTTCTTGTGCAAAAAATCGCTGGTGCAATGGCAGAAGCAGATTTAGATTTAATTGAAATTCACCCTTTCTGTGAAAAAGTCGTTAAAGAAATGCGTTCAATTTCTGTTGTTGTCCAAAAACCAAGTCCTGCTCGCGGCAAATGCGTTTGTATTGTTGAAGGAGAAGACAATTCAGTAGAATTTGGCGCTAGTTTGAATGGTGAACCCGGTATAAAAAAAGAAGTAAATAATGCCACGGAAATTTGTCGCAACCTTTTAGACGAAATAACGTCTACACAAGTGGGAAATCCTATTGAATTCAAAGACAATGAACCTATCGTAGTTTTAGTGAATAATATGGGAACGTCAACAGCAATTGAAGAACTTATTTTCACAAAAGAATTATTGAGTCAACTGTACGAAAGAAAGGTTCAAGTTGACAGGGTTTATAGGGGTAAATTTATGACGTCTCTCGATACTGCGGGTTTCTCTGTGACATTTTTAAAACTGTTTGACAAACGTGTAATTGAATATTTGGATGCACCATGTGAAGTTCCAGCGTGGGGAAATCTGCATACTTTTAGAATTTCACCGAAACTTGATCAGGTCATATGTGCAAAAATTAAACCATCAACAGCTCCCGTTCCTCAAGTGGGACCGAAATTTACTGAAAGTGGTTCCAATACGGCAATGATGGTTTTACAATTTGCTTGTGACGCATTGTACTCATGTGAAAAACAGTTGAATACAATTGACCATGAAACTGGTGACGGTGATGCGGGCACCAGAATACGAAGAGGAATGGAAGCCGTCGACACTGCTATTAAAGCCCAAAAAATCAATTTACTATATCCTTATACAATGCTTGCCATGTTAAGCAAGATTATCGAAACGGATTTGGAAGGACCATTAGGCATGATTTACAGTGTGTTTTTTGAAGCTTGTTCAAACGTGTTTAGGATAACTCCTGATACTGAGCCTATTACCCCTAAATTGTGGTCAAAGTCTCTCATGGAAGGATCGTCAGCAGTAAAAAGGTATGCAATTGGTCAGTATTAACATAAAGTATTGTTCTTGCTAGAGTGTTTTATAATAGCATTAAATCTAAAGACGGCGCGGCGTTGTGGAGGGCAACTTTAACGCTATTGATCTTTGAGTGCTTCTAAGCTCTCTCGTCCATCCATAAAAACTAAAAGTAAAGTTGCTTCAGTTTAATTTTTCCGGTTTTGAATAATAAAATCAAAATTGTAAAAATTTCACTTCATTAATTAGGGGCTCTTCGTAAAATACGTCACACTAAAATTAACTTCTTTTGACCCCCTCCCCCCGGTTGTCACGCTGTGTCACACTTTCGTGGCCCCTCTGTAAATATTACGTCACAAAAACTAAACACCCCCCCTCTGTACATGATAAATTTTGATTGATAATACACAAATTTTGATAGTCAAAAATATTTATTTTATTTTCATAATAAAATTTAAATAAACTAATAAATATATTTTGTAATGAACAAATAAATAATATTTCTATTTATCAGAAGTCCAAGGATTCTGTAAAAATTCAGTAAAATGTTTTGATGAACGGCGAACGTCACGTTGTCGTAGACCCCCCCGTCCCCCCTTGTCACATCTTGTCACACTCAGCAAGACCCCTCCCCCTGTTGTATGCGAACGTATTTTATGAAGCGGCCCCTTTCTATTGGCAAAATAAATAAATAATTTTCGTATTCTTATCTCCTATTGTCTTTCTTAACCAGTCGCAGGTAAGGAACTAGTTATTTAATAAAAAATTTTAATTTCTCTCTCTATTTAAACAGCATAGGAAAGATAAGCGTACCCTTCTCTTTCTTGGGTAGGTATACTATAGGTACACTTGATTTACAATTTTGCCTTTGTAATCAATATACTGGAACTAGTTTAATAATATTTTATTAAATTAGTTCCAGACTTTTTAATCACCCTGTATATTATAGAAGTAACCGAAACCAAAACCGTATCTTGCAATACCTTGAGAGTTGTATGGAATTGTATCCATAGAGAATGTTTCGGTTTGTAGCTGCAGGGGTTATTTTCGAAGATATGGGGGATCAAAAGAGTATCACCCCAGAGAGAGAGAATAAAATGAAATTTTCTAGAAGGTTTTGGTTTTCCCAGAAGATTCAACAATGTTCTAGAAATTTCTAGAAGGTTCGAAAATCATTTAGAATTTTCTAGAAGGTTTGAAACCCAAAATTTCTAGAAATTTCCAGAAGGCTGGAGAATCTTATGGAATTCTCCAAAAGTCTGAGAATGTTCCTCCACAATTTTCCAAATGTTTCGAGAATGCTCTAGAATAGAAAATTCAAGAAGGTTTGAAAATGTTCTGTAAATTTCCGGAAGATTCAAGAATATTCTTTAATTTTCCAGAAAGTTCGAGAATGTTTATGATTTTTCGAGGATATAATGAAATCCCCTAGAAAGAAAGTGATTTGGCTTTACGCAGTTTTCTATTTTAGAAAATAGTTTATACAATTGTTAAATACAGCAAGCTGCTGCTGACTGTGCGATTATGGAAATCAAATTAATAATGTCATTTTTACATTGCCTGTTTGGGAGATTGACATTGTTAATTAGAAATTACCATACCAAAATAATTTAAACAATATTTTGTTGTTTGTAACATTTTTCAAGAGACGAACGATAAAAATTCAAGTTAATCTGGACAATTTCGACTATAAGTTATTTTAAAACAGCAAATTTTCCAAAAAATATTTGGAATTTTAATCGTATTTTTAGTAAAAAATAGAAATAAATCTTATAGTTAAGAGAAAACGATGAAAGAGATACTCCAGTGTAAATATTAAAATTAATTTCAGTTTGCTTAAATTTAAATCAGATTTTTTCAAAGAACATCTTACAATGTGTCCAAACCTTTGCAGGTACCTTAAAACAGATGCAGGTTGTCGGACAATTTATGATCCGCTTTACGTTTGTTCCACTTTATTGGAAAATTGCTTGAATTTAAACGGAATATCGGTTATGGAAGCAGTAGGGGTCTCCATTTCTACAGCAGAAGAAGCTGCTCAAAAAACCAAAATGCCTTACGCCAAATATCCAGATCCGGGAGCGCATTCGGTCGCGATTTGGATGAGAGCAGTGTTGGAAGGACTCAAATGTAGATGGATCGAAAGCTGAATTATTGACCCTTGTCTGTATCGTGATATATGTATCTATTATATTTAAATGCAATATGTAATTTTGTTGTATTAAAAATATCTATGTAAGTGTTTATATTATGTTAATTAGTTTTATATCCTTACAGACTGATGTTTTGAATGAATTCAAAAGTTACAAATAAGCTGAAGACATTTAATTATACTCTATTATTGTAAAATCGTGTAAAAGAGTTTTGTGTAAAACTATTACAACGATTTTTGATCCTGCTCAGTTTTTTATACATAGTTTTTAGTTAAAATTAAATTGTTTATGTTCCTTAATGTAGGAAATGATCGCTTACAATATTTTTCGATTTAACATTGTTTAGTAGAGTAGAGTTTTTCTGTTTAATCAAGAGAACCGAGTTCATTAATTCGTTATTCCAATCGATTATATCAATTTCAGTGCAGATCTATATAAAAAATAATAAAAGTTATTGAACGAAATCTAGAATACGCATCATTTTCACAAAAAATATGGATGCGATAAACCCGCCCTTTTAAGGTTTTTTATCGATAATTGTTCCTATACTATCACGTCATTTCGGACGGTTACTTGAGCCCCTGTATACTTCCTTATACATTTCGATAAGCCCCGAAATGGGAATAATAAAAATATTACAAAGTAGGTCACGAAACAGGGATTAAAAATGGCAAAATTTATGAGATCACGAAGTGGGAAGACCACGGGTGGACCAGCTCAAGGGCTTGAACTTTAAATTAGTGGCCTATAAAAGCATACCCTGTCGTTACATTATTTTTTAGGGAACTCCGTTCGTTTAGTTAATCAAAATATTTATACAATATAAATAAAAAATGTACATTACGTTAACATACATAAATTCAGACACTGTTTAAAGAGTGCGTTTACGGAAAACAATATGTTTAAAATTATCAAAGTGTAGATAAGGTGGCCAATATACATTTATATCTTTCTTATTTTTATTTAAACTGCATTTTATCATCACGCCTCAGTAACTTTAAAGCATATAAGTATTAAATTACATATTTGTACAATACCTATTTGGTCTATTTCTGTTATTATGGATTTGTTTTAACAATTGGTGTCTATATTTACGACTAAACCTCGTTTTAACTTTTAAGATAAAAACGGCTTAAGCGCGTTTAAACGCAACTAAAGTGTTAATTAAATAAGAACATTTTTTTTACAACGTTTATCTAAGCAATAATATGCAATTGGTAGATAGATTGATATTAAAAAATTACTTATCACTATGAGACAGTGAATTACATTGTTAAGTGTTATACATTAATGATATGTTTCAGTAGTTAATATTTGAATTTGTTAATACAACAATGTTTGTCGATTAATTGCTTTTGCATTAAAAGTGTCGTATATCCAATACTATTAAATATAGGGACTTGAAAAGGTAAGTATACATTGCTTTATTATAATAACAAAAAATCTGGTGTAATTAGCTTTTTTCCAATTTGTTTAAAATTAAATAATAGATATATAGGTATTTCATGCCATATTTCATGCTCATAAATGAATGAATTAACCTCATTTTTTGACATATAAGAACAACTACAATTGTCATAATCGAAACAATTCGCAAGTCTTCGGATGTGTTGGAATCTGCCATGTCCAGGTTCGATTCCAGACCGTTACAAAATATTTTTTTATAGTTTTAACCTGCATTAACTGATCAATAAATCTGTTGCATATACTACAAGGTGGGTAAGTAAATGTCGATATTGGATAGGATAACTTGGTAGGTAACGCCAAGAGATATAAAAAAATTAATGGCAGTTTCTCAATTTTTTTTATGAGACAAATTCACTGGTGTTTCCAAAAAATGGTATCGTCTTATAAGCAAAAACTTAAAATTTCAAGTTTTACTACATAATCATATCTTGGTTGCTAGTAAAAATACAGAAGATCAAATTTTATAAATTTTATTCTTTTCAGTCACTTTTCTACATCTTCTTTTTTGGGTAGTTGTACAAATAAAGTTTCGGACGCCACATCATTTTTGTTTTCACGTGGATTTTTTTTTATATTTACAAATAAATGGAAATTGTGAATACGGAATTCATACCTCACACTTTAAAAAGAATGATTATAAGAGTTGTAAGTAAAGCTGTAAAGTAAATATTATCGTGTCAGATTTTGCCAGGCAGGAACACATTTTATTTTATTCAATTTTCTCGCAATTTTACACGCAAAAAAAATTGCGTGATATCTGCCGAGACCCCCCTCTTCCCCATGATAAATTAGACTCGACCCCCCCTCCCTCACTGAACATTTCTCGTAATTAATGAACGACCCCTAATCAGATTTTCATTTTTTTTTGGGCCACATCGATACAGTTATTAAGCTCAACATTTTGCGATAATGTAGTACAAAGTACAGTAGAGCCTCGATTAACCGAACTAATTGTTGTCATGAGTCATTCGGATAATCGAAAATCCGGATAGTTGAATGTACGAAGAAAAGTGATTTTGTATTACCTACATAAAAAAAATAAAACTAATTAAAATCAACACATATCAATGTTTTTTAAGAGTTTCAAATAAATTTTGCAATCAGGATAATCTCGAATTCATAAAACTGAGGTCTGGATAATCGGGTCCCTATTGTAGTTTCAAAAGAAACATCTATAAGTAGTTAATGCATTATGACTGCCGGTGTCTGGAAGTATTAATTCTCATTAATTATTATAAGAATTATAAACTACAACAGCGGACGGAAAATCAACCTTCTTCTGGTTGTTATTATATTTTGTATATTGTACAACTTTTACCTGAATACGTCTTCTTAATTCGTACAACCACAGCAGGTAGTTTATTGTAATACCTAATCGCATTATTTGTGATAAGACCATCGGCCAACATCGTTATGTCCTAATGCAAGGATTTTACATTTTTGGTGTGTATGTTGTGTCGATTTAAGTTAATATTCAGAGTGGGCAGAACATGAATGAAAACATTTCGTTGCATACGACATGGCCCACACGAGCTTGCTCCCTGCAAACGTGCCTTACCCTAATTTCTTCTTATTATTTAATTACTAGCTGCCAAACCCGGCTTCTTTGTACCATCAAACGTACGTTGTATGTAATGAAGACGAAATTTATTTATTAACTATTCAATCTTTCATTGGTTTTATTTTTTTTTTTCGTGGGACCCTTTTTTTCTAAAATAAAAGTAGTCTAAGTTACTTCTTATTACATCAGCTATCTGCCAGTGAAAGTCCCGTCAAAATCGGTCCAGCCATTTCAGAAATTAGCCGGAACAAACAGACAGACAAACAGACAAAAATTGTAAAAAATGTTATTTTGGTATATGTACCGTGTATTTAGTAAAAAGCGGTTATTTTAATATTACAAACAGACACCAATTTTATTAATTTGCATAGATTAACTCAAATCTTCTGAATGCAGTCAACAAATTAAAGAAGTTCCAAAAAATACTCTAAAATCGTAGTATATAAATACAATTTCCTATTTCTAGAGAAAATTTCGAATCAGGAAAATTCGAATTAAGGAGACTGCAATAAATGTAAAATCGTATATTTCTAAAAGAGAACGAAAAATATTCGAGTTACCCAGAAAGAATTTTAAACTATATACCTACGTTTGAGTACATTAAAAAAACATTCCAAAATTATTCAATTTCATGTCATGATAGAATTTTCTATTAGTCCACGTGGGAATTTACTTAAAATAAAAACATGAAAATCCCTTAACAACGTATATTTAATGCTTTGTAACCGTAATAGTTGTGCAATTATTTTCCAATAACCAATAATTAGAGTTTCTATTTCATTTTATAAAACCGGACACGAATGCAAACGTTTTATTGATAGATGCGTTTTGTAATAAAGAAAATGAAACTGTAGTTTGCGTGAACCATGTTATAGGTATTTCTGGCAATAGCAAAACAGAATCGACCGATTTCAGAAATTTGCAATTTAAGGTAAGCCCTTGATATTTTGTATTGATTACTAATATGTACATAAGTCAAGCGATAAACTATTACATCAAATCAAAATCAAATTTTATTAAAATAAATAATTAAAAAGAGTAAGAAATTTTAATAGATTTGAATACCCCTGCCCCTCCGTTCTCGGCGGCCTATATTAGATATATATGTTACAGTTAAAACTAGTTTTTAGATAGAACGCGTTCTTCCTAGTTAGAACTAGTTCTTAAGGTATGCATTTGTTAATACTAGAATTAACTAATGCTCAAATAGAATATCAGTTAAAACTAGTTCTTACTAGACAAAACGCGTTTTTCCGAAGCGAGTCAGTTAAAACGGTTCACGTAGTAGATTCTCATCCTTTTTTAAACTTAAGTTTGAATGATTAGATTTAATTGTGTGTGAATCAATGTTCTTTAACAATGTTTCTTTTTGAAATTTTATGATTGTGTTCTGTTAATTTATTTGATTATTTTAAATACCTACTTATAATTAATACTGTCATCTTGACAACTAATTTAAGTCGATGTTCCCTAAAATGTTCCTTTAGTGTTAGATTATTATTTGGTTCTCAGTGTCTTAGATGTTTTCAATAAATATTTTTAAAACTATATCAAATTAGTTTTTCTAGTTCTAGTTTTAACTACAGCTCGATGTGACAACTAGTTTTATCTGAAAATAAAATATATCAGTGGTAAATTCTAGTTTTAACTGGGTATTTCTAGCTTTAACAAAGCCATTAAGTAAAAACTAGTTTTAACTAGGGAAAACGAGTTCTAACTAAAAACTTTTTTAACTGTAACATATATATATAACTCAAAAAATACAAATCTGACCTTTTGGAAGGGTATTTTTTTTTAACAATCAATATCGTAAGAGAATTTATGAAGTGGATAATAATTGTTATCGATTTACCAAATCTTGCGTTGAAAATGTTCACAACTAAATGAGCAAAACACATTTTCGCGGTTTGAAAGTGTTCTCACTATTTAGGGTAAGACCTATTAATTTTTAATCGATTTATTTATTTAAGAAAAATCTATTTTTTTAATTAGGTGCTTAAAACATTGTATGTGAGTGAGAAAAAGAAATACCCAAAATGTGGCAATGTCGACCGACCTACGTATATATCAAAAGAAAATTGCATATTATTTTATTTTTTCGTAAAAAGACTTTAAAACCAGTTCAGGTCATATTGTACAATAAGCAGATACATACCTATACTCTAAATTGTGTCCATTAATCAACAATCTAAGAGTCAAATTAAGTTTTATTTCAATTTCTACAAAATTTAAATTCCATTAATAAATAATAGCGTCAAGTCAAAGATAAACGTAGGTAACTCTATTATAAAAATAAATATATTTAAATCTGCAAGTTTTTTTATTTAACTTTATTCACATTATTATAGAAAGAATTATAAATTACACTTGCAAAAGATGTAACCTATTATTAAGTCTCCATGTCATAAAGTCATAAACGATACAATCACGCGATATTGGTTGTTGCATATTTTATAAGTTGTACCTTTCAAATACCTGGAAAACCAATTACATATATATCTACGTATTCCAATGTTTACTCAAATAGCAAGCAAATTATTAACGCTGCTTGTTAGCAACATTAGTAAAAAGTTAAACAATGTCCTATTAAAAATCTTCGTAAATTGTACAAACATTGTTAAACACCTTGTAGTATATAATGCCATATATACAGATAAAATACAGTTGTAAGTATTGTAATTGTAATTATTTGTTTTCAGAAATTATATATTTGAAATTATTCATAAAATGTAAATGCAGTTTAAACAAATATTTAACCTTGAAGAAATATATTTTATTTTTCATGCAACTTAACTTTTGGTATTATAAATTGCAATGCTCACAAACGCAAAATAAAATCAGTTAGGATATGCTCGTACACGTATAATCAATCAGTAAGTCAGCTGTCGATATTTTGGTAGTTCATGGAATTTTATACTTACGTTATTAAAGATGAAAGGGAATGTTCGAAAGAAAAACAACCAAACCACTACCTATACAGTATACAGTGTGTATACCCAACCAAACACATCTGTATTAATTTTAGTACAGAATCATATAATTTTTCACCTATGAATAAATCACTGTGAAAACAGTAAAAAGAAATTAATATTTGTTGGAGAGTTAAATATAAATTATCAATACAATTAATCTTTTATTAAAATCTCTGACATTGTCAAAAATCAAAAGAAAATACTTAAAAAGTATCCTCCTTTGTGATAGGGGTATCGGTGTAATAATTCCTTTTATGATGATCGTAGGCTTTCACGGTCGGCATTCGTATGGTAACCAAGTATTTTTCGGGTTGTTATGCCGTGGTCCTGTCGTTCTCCTTTACTAGACGTTTCGCTGGCATCCTCAGTTGATTTCTGCTGCAGCAGAAGTACGATACATGTATACTGCATATACATTTTAGTTTGAGTTTCAGCTTGTTAAAAAAATACTAGGGAGACACACTTTCATTTAAAAATACTTCAAAATTTTAACTTCACAGATACCTAATTAGAAATACCGTAACGTCACATCTCTGTTAACGAAATAGTTAGAAACTGTTTATATTCTATTCTAAACATAATATTTTAATTCTCTTTCTCTCTCATTCGTCTACCCTACCTATAATATAACAAGGACTCAAGTTCAGAAACCTCCTTTACAAAATAAAAGCTGCAGACACCCACATAACAGATTATTCAATTTTATGTAATGTTTTTATTATGCATAATTTTTAGAAAAATTGATAAAAATACATCCGAATGGATTTCGATAACATTTTAGAAGAAGTAGGAGAATTTGGTAGATATCAAATTATTACTTACACACTGGTTTGTTTACCAGTACTTTTTGCCGCTGCGAACAGTTTAACATACGTATTCACCGCAGGTGTTCCTAATTATAGGTAAGTTTAATTACAAGTATTTATATTTGTCATTCCATTCCCGGACGTTTTTTTCTATTTGTTGCAAAATTTTACATAAGAATGTCACTTCTCTGAGTGGCAGTAGCGTAGCCAGAATTAGTCCATGGGGGGATATCAAAACATTAAACTGGTATTATAATCCACAAAACATCATGTATCACTTCGATACCTGACTTAAATTTTTCCCACTTTAGGATCAGCGTCTTAATTGTCATTAATTCACACAATTTTAATTGCAAGTTCGGGACCTACGACTTATACCCGCGTATTATATAGTTGAACTGGCAGCAATACCCGGCGTTACCCGGGTAAGAATATATTACACGTTTGATGGAACATTCTAGAATATTCGCGAATTTAGAACTATCCAGAGCATCCCATAATGATTCAAAACATTTTTTAACTTTTTTTAACATTCTGAAACATTCTTGAATGATCTTCAAGATTCTGGAACATTCTTGAACATTGCCAAGTCATTCTGAAATGATATAATAAAACATTCTTTTACTTCTTAGAACACATTTGAACTCCCTGTAATATTCTAAAAAATCTGCTTCATTCTCATCATTGATCAGTTATCGACCACTGAGAGTTGAAGATTATTACATTACTAATATCGCTATTTAAAATGGGGGTTGGTGGTAGAAGGATGAAAATTGAGGGTTATATATATTTTTTAATACCAAATTATAAAAAAATTTAAATAAAAATTGTTGAAAAATAAAAAAGTTAAGGGTGGACAACCCTTATCACTTAGGGGTATGAAAAATAGATAGTAGCCGATTCTCAGACCTATTGAATATGCATATAAAATTTCATAAAAATCGGTCAAGCCGTTTCGGAGGAGTATGCTAACATTGTGACACGAGAATTTTATATATTAGATTTGTGTATTCTATATACCTATGAGCCCTAAAGCACTTGAATTTGGCCAAACATCTTAATAGGTATATTAAAAGTAATTTAGAAATTTATAAAATAAGAAAGTTAAATACAGTAAAACATTCTGTATGAGGAAATGGCAAGACCACGGCACATTCACTTTGTTCGTGTTGTCTGCACATACAGTAACTTTGTGATCCTAAGGAATGAAACAGAATCATTCTTTGATTAATAATTCAAGGCGGTAGACTGAAAACGAAAACGTTTGCTAACGGCTAATATCATTTAACCCATTGGAATTAATTTCCATTAATACTCACCTGGCTATTTATTTACATAGTACATATGTACATTACCGATTGGTCCCAAAATGGAAATAACAATAAAAGCTCTAACAAAACAGGTCACGAAGTGGGAACTAAAAATGCAAAATCTTATGAGGTCCCGATGTAGGAAGTCTGAAGTGGGAAGACACCATTTGAAATATGTTTTACAAATGCAAATTTTACAAAACAAAATCCAATCGTCGTATTTTCGCAAGCTCATTAAATACTTCAACATTGAGCCAGTTAAAAAATATTAAAACATAATTTATTTCATTAGATATATTTAATTGAACAATAAAACTTAAACAAAATGACGCGTATTGTTTTCCATATCCTTCCCCTTAGATACGCCACTGTTCAGTGTATGGAATACTAAAATCTTTACATAAGTATTTTAGACCATTTAAAATTTACCTATATTGGCTTTGCCTGCACAATAAATTTCTCAAAATATATACAGGGTTTTTCAAGTTGATGGGCTATTAGAAGTATATGAATTAGTAGAAGGAATTCAATTCTGAAACTTGGGCTCATTTGGTTATTGTTTATGCCGCTTCTTTTAAAAATATTTTCAAATTCGATTTACATCCGGTTATACCGGAAGTCGATACCAACTTTGTTATTTTAAATGGAATGGTATATTTTTCACGCTGAATTCGAATAAAACGTGTAATTCTAAGGTAAGTTTGATAACCAACTAGTACACCTATGACGATCGGATAAAGAAAGGAACCGATTGAAAAAATAAAAAATAGTAGGTGCCATTTGAAGAAACGAAGTAATTCGTGTTTGAAGTTTTTCAATTTTAGAATTTTATTTTGAACGCCCTGTATAAATTATTTAATTCAATTTTGTCAAGGCGTTAGCACTAATATACAGGTATTAATAGTAAAAATAATAACCAAATGAGCCCAAGTTTCAGAATTGAATTCCTTCTACTAATTCATATACTTCTAATAGCCCATCAACTTGAAAAACCCTGTATATCAAAGCTTTTGGAAACTTGCATCTTAGTTTGCTAGGTATTTTTCTCTTTTCAAATTTCGATATAGAATATATAGGACAACTCGGTAACTGTAAAAGATACAAGAAAATAAATGGCAACTCCTTGATTTTTTAGACAAATTCATTGGCGTTTTCAAAAAATGTCTATCTACTAACAAAAAGTCGAAATTTTTAACTTTTGTTTATAACTTGAAAACAAGACAATATTTTTTTAGAAAACACCTATAAATTAGTCTCAAAAAAACAGAAATCGAGAAGCTGCCATTAATTTTTTTTATATCTTACAATTATTGAGTTATCCTAAACAAACATCAAAATTTGCCCATCCCTATACATTACAATACATTCTGGAAAAACAAGTAATTTTTAGTTTAAAAAAATTTATCACATTTTTATGTTATACGTACCAAATAAAAATTTGATGATAGGATAAACAACCGAAAATAGTTGCGAACGTGCTGTGAATCGAAGAAATTACCCAAAAAATTTTTCAGACAGTTTGCTATTACCTTTTGCATGTTATGATATTAAGGTTACCAATTAGGGAAAGTTAACGATTTTAAAGAGAAAATATAGATTTTATATATTTTAATCCCATTCTTATTTTTTTTATGCGAGGGGTTAATTTTCATTCCTAAGCTTTGAGTTTTATGTACAGAAACTTCGACGAAATTATAATATAAAAATCTGTTATTGCAGATATTTAAAGTTCTGTTAATTTGTCATAAAATATAATTATGTATTATTTTCCTATAAGTAGTGTTTTGGGAATACAATGCATTCACTTAATTATTTTTTACGTGATTCACGAATCAATATTTTAGATGTTTTGTAAATGGCTGTGATAATAAGTACAATTCCACGTATAATGCTGATTGGTTACATTTTGCCATACCAGATAAAGGCTCAGGTAGTGTCTATCAGCCTACACTCTGCACTAGATATGTGAAAACTTTTTCATCATACAATTCCTGTGCTGCGGATGCCTTCACAAACGACATCGAAAAATGCGATGAATGGGTTTTTGATAAAGAAAGGACAATTGTTAACGATGTAAGGCTGACTTTTAAATAATTATTAGTAAAATTATTTAGATAGAGGGATCGTGGTCGAAATCAAGGGTTAAAGCCATACGTTTCGTGGCAAGCGTGGCTTACATCTTCAAATAACCTTCAGGCAATATTTTAAACGCAGTATTCGCTGAAGTTTTCAGCTGCATTTATCGATGACTAAACCCTTTATTTCTACCATCACTACTCATTAACCTGACTCCTTATTCTACCATGAACTGTGGAATAAAAATCTAAATTTGTACAATTTCTTATGCTATGTTTGATCATTGTGGCCTTATTGTCACTTGTAAGATTCCATAAATTTTTGGGTTTAGTTTTTAATTTTTTCATTTAACTAAAACAAAAACTAGATTGTTAGATATAGGTGACTTTATTATCGCTTTTAAATTATAGCTTGTTTTCATTTTTAGTGGAATATAACATGTACCGAAAATCAGTGGAAATTATCCTTTATAGGATCATGTCACTTCGCAGGAATCATAGTAGGATCAGCACTTTCAGGTGTTTTAGCAGACTAGTAAGTCGATTATTATTTTATTAACCTTCCTCCTTTTTAACTCCACATAAATTTCATATATCCACAAGTTGTGAAGTCAATCTATTTGTATACAGGGTTTTTCAAGTTGATGGGCTATTAGAAGTATATGAATTAGTAGAAGGAATTCAATTCTGAAACTTGGGCTCATTTGGTTATTATTTCTGCCGCTTCTTTTAAAAATATTTTCAAGTTCGATTTACATCCGGTTCTACTGGAAGTCGACACCAACTTTGTTATTTTAAATGGAATGGTATATTTTTTACGCTGAATTCAAATATAACGTGTAATTCTAAGGTAAGTTTGATAACCAACTTGTACACCTATGACGATCGGTTTCTGAGTTAATTTAATTTATAGAAAAAAAATCGCTACCGCAACCCAAACTATAAAAAATCATAACTTCCACAAAATACGACTCAAACTGTTGAAATTTTTACTAGTAATACCTGTATATTAGTGCTAACGCCTTGACAAAATTCAACTAAATAATTTATACAGGGCGATCAAAATAAAATTCTAACGTTTAAGAACTTCAAATACGAATAACCTCGTTTTTTCAAATGGCATCTACCATTTTTTATTTTTTCAGTCGATTCCTTTTTTCATCCTCTTTCGATCTATATGGATACTTCTTATTGTTTTATTTGGAAAATTTTGAGTAATTTAGCATTTTTCAAATATAGATAATTTCATTAGATACTTTTGACGTAATAAGGGGACAATTGACAACTAACGACAATCAAAGCAAAATCACAGTGAAACCTTTTTTATCGCTTAATTTCTGTTGGGAAGATGTTCGAGACAAATGTTTATAATAAATACTTTAATTGAGGTTTCCGTATTTAATTATTTCTTGTAACAGAAATTAATCGAAAATGCGATTTTTGGCTTCATTCTGCATTGATTGCCGTTAGTTGTCATTTTTCCAAGGCACACCTCTTTATGTGAAAATTATTAAAATTTAAGTAATAATTCAAAATTACTCAAAAATTTTCAAATAAAACAATAGAAAGTATCCATATAGATTGAAATAGGATAAAAAAAGGAATCGATTGAAAAAATAAAAAACAGTAGGTGCCATTTGAAAAAACGAGGTAATTCGTGTTTGAAGTTTTTCAATTTTAGAATTTTATTTTGATCGCCCTGTATAAATTATTTAATTCAATTTTGTCAAGGCGTTAGCACTAATATTCAGCTATTACTAGTAAAAATTTCAACTCTCTAAGTCGTATTTTGTGGAAGTTAAGATGTTTTTTTTTATAATTTGGGTTGCGGTAGCGATTTTTTTTCTATAAAATAAATTAATTCAGAAACCGATCGTCATAGGTTGGTTATCAAACTTACCTTAGAATTACACGTTTTATTCGAATTCAGCGTGAAAAATATACCATTCCATTTAAAATAACAAAGTTGGTATCGACTTCCGGTATAACCGGATGTAAATCGAACTTGAAAATATTTTTAAAAGAAGCGGCATAAACAATAACCAAATGAGCCCAAGTTTCAGAATTGAATTCTTTCTACTAATTCATATACTTCTAATAGCCCATCAACTTGAAAAACCCTGTATGTTTTCTGTTTTGTCCTAGGATGTTAAAAAAAAGAAAAAATATTCGCTTTCGAAATACATCGGAGGTTTCTCTTAATAAAATGTTGAGCAGAACGGAACAAACTTACAATCAGTTGACTACTTTTCAGGCATTTTAAAGGCCTGGCTAAATTCCCTAAAAAAATTTTTGCTATATTTGCAATATTATACGCTTAAAGCACTTTTTTGTCAGAACTGTCAATGACCCAAATGAAGGGGATCAAAATTCAGTCCTCCAAAGTAAATCCCTAATTTATTATTTATAAAAAATATGTATTTAGTAATACTTCCTAGATTAAAGTGACAAAATGATTAACACCAATTGTAAAGTTTCGATTTATGTATACCCCTTAAATACATACTTTGGTGGATTTTATCCTTTTGTTATCCATTAAACGAGTAAAGAATATATTGCGCCTGCTAATTACAATAATTTCATACAATCTCAAATTTTAGAGGGTATAGTTTTCAATATTGCAAAAGAATAATTTAATCTATAAAATTATTAATAATGATGAATTGAACACATAACAGTGATTGGAATGTAAAACAAACATTTTTCTTACTGGAAATCACAGCATAGAAAAAATATATAAGTATGTGAGGAATTTTCAAAAATTTTGAAAGCCTAAAGTGTTTTTTGTCGTAGTCAATTTCTGTTTGTACCTTTATTTACTAGATACATTGTTATGTATTATTAATTATTATTATCAATAATAAAAAATATTTCGTTATCGTTAAAATTCATTTTCAGTTTTGGAAGAAAAAACATTTTTGTTTTCTGTACCGTTTTTATGGGAATAACAGGTATCGCGCAAATTTTCTCTCCAGAGTACATAACATTTGCAAGTCTTACGTTTTTAAACGCAATAGGAACTGCTGGAGTTTTTCCTTTAGCTTTTACATTAGGTAAAATCAAAAACCTTCAACATCTTTCATGAATATTCGTTTACAATTACTATGACTGTATTAGGTGTCGAAATGGTTGGCAAAAAGAAAAGAGAATATACAGGAATTATTCTTAACTACTTTTACGCCATTGGAGAAGCATTTGTAGGTTTAATAGCCTGGTTAACCCTAGACTGGACGTATTTACAACTTTCTGCATCAGCGCCAGCAATATTGTTCATTATTTATTATTGGTAAGGCTTTTATTTTTTAAACGTTTCAGGGAAAATTAGAACCCTAATGAAGTTCAATTGTATTAGGTATACATATGCACTTCAGCTACCTACTTATATTTGCTTACCTATTTAAAAAATTTAAGATCTTGTGAAATTCGAATAATTGAAAAAATGGCGAAAAATAAATAATAAGATTCTTCTTAAATAAAGAGAATAAATTGGGATACACATTTAAGGGGATAAGAGGAAAAAATTGTTTTACCGGTAGGTGCATTATTAGCATCTAGTGCAACATAACAAAGCAGTAGAATCAACTTTGTGCAAAAAAACAAAAATTATTCTAAAAAGTTTGCCCTTCGTAAAGTTACTTACTTTGATATCTGTTTATCTTATAATAAAATGAACTTAATTCCGATTATTTGTCATTATAAAATTAATACAATGTTTTTTTCAACAGGACGATTCCCGAATCGGTTCGATGGTTAATCGCAAAAGAAAAAAATGATAAAGCTAAAGGAATTGTATACAAAGTCGCCAAAGTAAACAAAACTTCATTATCACCTGCTCTTTTAGCAACTTTTAAAGATAATTCTGCAAGTAGCAATGTATTTATTCGAATCATGCATGTCTTATATTTGTATATCAACCGTCAATTTATTATATTATAGGATAATTGCCCAAATCTAAATAATGAAATTGACGTTCTTCCTGTGGTGAAGCAAATGCTTAAGTCGCGGAAATTAATTCTTCGCTTTACTATTGTATTTTTCATTTGGTAAGTTATATTTGAAAAACTTTGTTTGATATACCTACTGGGTACTGGACAACTAAAGTGTCGTGTTTTGGCGTTGGGGTTTGAGCTATTTTGTTCGTTCTACAACAACCGCCAAAGTTTTTCCAGTCTTCATGGGTTTTTCAATTTAATGGGCTATTAGAAGTACATATATGAATTAGTAGAAGGAATTCAATTCTGAAACTTGGGCTCATTTGGTTATTGTTTATGCAGCTTCTTATACAAATACGTTCAAGTTCGATTTACATCCGGTTTTAAATGGCACCTACCATTTTTTTTTTCAATTGATTCCTTTTTTATCCTCCTTTGATCTATATGGATACTACCTATCGTTTTATTTAAAAATTTTGAAGTAGGGGAACGGAGGGTAATGGCGTAACCTAAGCATTAAAATTAATTACAGATACACCTGTGACGATATAGCTTCAAAATTTGGCATGGGCGTAGCCTAAGGTTCACTGTAGTGATATCCGGTGGAAATAAATAAATTGATATTAAGCCGGGAATGTAAAAATATATATTTCAAAAAACATTCCATGTGCGGCGTTACCCTCTATTGCGGGTATTACCGTACAAGTATGAACTAGATATAAAAAAGGTAACAAACGCAATATATTTGCTATGAAAACATAAATAATGACTTCAGTAGCATACAAAAAATAAAGTAAAGATCCCGCAGCTTTAAAATAAAAAAAATAAAAAAATGTAGTCTATAGAAAATTTTCAGTGCTGCAAATGTGGACAGTAGTCGCAAATATAGTCTTTAGGACTATCATATCCAGTGCATAACTTATGGGCCCAGAGCCCACAGGAAACGCAACGATACCATTCTTCATCTTTACCATATTCTCCGCAAATAATACATATTTCATCGCCTTCAATATTTTCAGCATCGTCCAGTTCATCGTCATTGCAAATGTCAGATTCACTAACATCACTCTCGCTTGAAGTTTCTACTATTCTTCTTTTAACTGTTTTGATTCTTCTTTTATGTTTCACCAACTTAGACTTTCCCATTTTATTCTTGGATGTCGCTTCTATTTTCTTCCTTTCGTTTTCTCTTTTTTTCAGCTCAGCCATTTCTAGCTGATCCTTTAAAGGCGTCGATGTGAGAATTTCGGATCGCTGCTTTTTACGATTCTGTTTGGGGCCTTTCTTAAAAGAGGCTTTCTTTGGAAGTGGAGTTATTTCATGAAAAGACGTTTCTGGGGGTTTTAAGTGATCTGCTGAAGAATTAGGTTGGTCTTTTGAGCAGCTTGGTTGAGATGATGAGCAACTTGGTCGAGGAATTGAGCAGCTTGGTTGAGGGGACGATCCGCAAGTTGACGTATTCCTTGGTGATGAGCATATTATTGAAGAACTAACACATTCATTCGATGAAGAATAAAAATCCTCTTCAGAAAATACATTGCGGTTAATTGGATATATTCCACTGACTTCGAATCCCTTAATTGCTTTAGAAGGATTAGCAACTCTCATATAAGCTTTCGTAAATAATTGCGTGATGTCATACATTGTTATTTTTTCATATGCGTGTGACTTCATAAATAGATCACACTCTATATCATAAGATTTCTTAAGTGGCCCGAAGAATGTTAGGTCAAGCGGTTGCATACGATGTGAAGAATGTGGAGGTAAGGACAATAAGACGACACCGTTCTCCCTGCAGAAGTTGTAAATTCTGAGAGATATGTGGCTGCAATGGTTGTCCAGCACTAATAGGACTGGGGCTTCTTTGATAGGTTTATTTATACTAACGAAATACTGAAGCCACATGTGGAAAACATCCTCTGTCATCCATCCATTCTTCGTACATTTGTAGACTGACCCTGGTGGACCATTTCTTTCCAGAGAAGGTGCCATTCTGAGACGGGGAAAGATGAATAAAGGCGGTGTAAAACTGCCACTTGCACTCATGCAACAACAAACGGTGACGTTCTTTCCCCTTTCCCAGCTTGTCACAATACCGATTTGCTTAACTCCTTTGCCAGTAATAATTTTTGTAGGCTTGTGAACTGTAGTGATGCCAGTCTCGTCTACGTTAAATATGTGAGTTGATCCAAATTTGTACTTTTCCATCAACGCAATTAAATTTTCGTAAAATCTCTCAACTTCGCCCTTGTTGAAACCTGTAATTCGGTTAATTGATGTAGCCTCAGGTTTTCGACAGCTGAGATTGGGGTGTCTTTTGAGAAAACTAGACATCCAGTCTTTACCAGCCATCTTCCTATCTTTATTAAATTTGTTAGGTATGGAGTTCCTTTCAGCATACTCGAAAACAGCTTGTCGAGTCTGGATGGGGGTTAAACCAAAAAACATTTTTGACAAATGCAGCAAATGTTGACCAATTTCGTTCTCCTGTTCTTCTGTAAAAACTGTTCGAGCTCCCATCCTTGCAGGATAATAATGACCTTTTTTTATTCTATCGCGTAAAGTGTTTAATGGTACGTTAAAATGACGTGCAGACTCTCTTTGCGTAGCTCCATTTTCGACAGCTTCCAAAGCAGACTTCATGGATGCTTCTGCCCATGAACATTTATCTGTAGTTCGTTTCCTTTTATGTGGCATCTGGAACAAGAAAACAATGCCTTATGAGATGTTTATAGCTAATGAAAATACATTGGTACAATACCGTACACAAGAGGACAATACTGTACACTGGAGGGTAATGGCGTACTTGCGTACGGGAATACCCGCATCTACCATGTAGGTTAAAAAAAATTACTACAATGTTATTTGTAGTATTTCAACTTACCTTTCAGGCTAAAATGAACCACAAACACTATTTCTTCGTACACTGCCAGCACTGTTTTGGAAAACGAATTCAATCACTGTTCGCAGTAATTACAAAGTCACAGCGGTCTTATACGACGCCAAGCAAGAAACTTTGTTTTGATGTGAGAAGTTTCTGTTGATAGGTGGAGTTTTAATTCTTGCAGCCATCTACTAGATATCTAAGGGGGCGTTGTTTTATTCTTTGACTTTTCTAAACTAGATGGCGTAATCGACAATTTGTCTTGTACGGGATTACCTGCACGTACGGCAATACCCGCCGCTCCCCTAATTTTGAATTATTAATTAAAATCATATGTTTAATACTCCTATATTGCTAGTAGGGTCATATATATCCGTTCATCCTTCTCGCAGAACGACGAATATGACAGCTTATACATACATATATGTGCATTACGTTGATTGGCAAGTTGCTTTCCCAAAGTCAAAGCTCGTGACGCTTGCGTACAACGAGTCGAGTTTCTTGATAGAGATAGAAACAGCCATTTTCTGTCTCACTTACGGCGTGATACTTCCACTTACGGGCGCATAAAAAGGTGTGCCTGGGTGTGCCTTGGACAAATGACAACTAACCGCAATCAATGCAAAATGAAGCCAAAAATCGCATTTTCGATTAATTTCTGTTAGAAAAAATAATCAAAAACAAAAACTTCAATTGAAGTATTTATCATAAACATTTGTCTCGAACATCTCCTCAACAGAAATTAAGCGATAAAAATGGTTTTACTGTAATTTGCTTTGATTGTCGTTAGTTGTCAATTGTCCCCTTATTACGTCAAAAGTAATGAAATTATTATCTATATTTGAAAAATTCTAAATTACTCAAAATTTTCCAAATAAAACAATAGGAAGTATCCATATAGATCGAAACAGGATAAAAAAAGGAATCAATTAAAAAAATTAAAAATGGTAGGTGCCATTTGAAAAAACGAAGTTATTCGTGCTTGAAGTTCTTAAACTTTAGAATTTTATTTTGAACGCCCTGTATAAATTATTTAATTCAATTTTGTCAAGGCATTATCACTAATATTCAGCTATTACTAGTACAAATTTCAACAGTCTAAGTCGTATTTTGTGGAAGTTATGATTTTTTATAATTTGGGTTGCGGTAACGATTTTTTTTTATAAATTAAATTAATTCAAAAACCGATCGTCATAGGTGTACAAGTTGGTTATCAAACTTACCTTAGAATTATACGTTTTATTCGAATTAAGCGTAAAAAATATACCATTCCATTTAAAATAACAAAGTTGGTGTCGACTTCCGGTATAACCGGATGTAAATCGAACTTGAAAATATTTTTAAAAGAAGCGGCACAAACAATAACCAAATGAGCCGAAGTTTCAGAATTGAATTCCTTCTACTAATTCATATACTTCTGATAGCCCATGAACTTGAAAAACCCTGTATACTAAATGTAAATAGAACAATAAGTGAATGTGGTTTGTGTTAAAAATTAATTTCCTTATTTATCAACATAAGTTTGTGATGTTAAGGAGGTAGAGAAAGTAGGTAAGAAGAGAAGGGGGCAATATTACAATTTATAGCAGGGTAAGCAAGGGTCTCTTCAAGGAATGTCAGGATAGTGGATTCTCCTATGCAAGAAACACATAAACCAAATCAGCGAGGGGAAGAGGCTGGCACAAAATAACAATGACAGAAAGACAAGCTTTCTAATAATAAAGAAAGGTTAAAATTATTTATTTAACTGCTATTTATTTAACAATACTATTTACAACAACCGGTAAAAACTGAATAAAAAAAACGGCGCGGTGAAACCGCACTAGAGGGAATCGGTTTTTCCATACACATGCATACATTCACTGCAATAATAAAAAATAAAACTTAATTACAAGAGTAATTCCTTAATTTTCAGGGGAATAAACGCATTTGTTTATTACGGACTTTCATTAAATTCAACCAGTTTGAGTGGTAATAAATATCTGAACTTTTCTCTAGTGTGTTTAGTAGAAATACCAGGCTACACTATAGCATGGATTTCGATGAAAAAAATTGGAAGACGATCAGCTTTAGTCGCTTCACTATTACTATGTGGGGTTACTTGCATTGTAACAACGGTTATTCCAACAGGTAAGTTTTACTAGTAGACTGTCAAAATAATTTTTTAAATATAAAATACCGTTGAACTTCGATAACTCAAATCACCATGTGACACAAAAACTTCCAAAACTTATTATTGAATAATAATAAGTATACATATATACATATGTAAATGCTTAATTTTTGTAAATGAGCATTTATATGTATTTATTTCATATTACAGATAGACAAAGCGATGGATAAATCTAGGTAATATCTTGCACTATTTTCCACTTTTTTAAGATTTAACTTTTGATTAAAAGATAAGTATTGAAAGTACATTTTGATGATAATAATCGTAGAAATTGAACTGGCTCACTGCTTTCATAATACCTGTATTAAATAGAGACGTTAAAATCGTACATTATTAAGGGATTCCCCAGAAAATTCGGTTTACCGAAGTTGGCACCATATATTATCTTCTAATTGTCAAGATATTCGAGTAATAGAAGTTCGAGAATTCAAGTTATCAAGTAAAGATTACACGTACTTCTCATATTTGAAGCTATTGCCAACCAGTTTGGTTTAACTTATCAAAAATTCAACTTATCAACGTTTGAGTTATCGAAGTTTATCTGTATTTTTATATTGTACTTCGAAATAGGGAGACCTTTCAAATAATGTATCGTGTGACCCACTTTCCCTATATAAAATTTAAGGGGTTGGATTAGCTGCGAAGAGGATGGATACGATCGCGGTTTCTTTATTAAAAGGTTTATAAACCTATTCGAGGGACTCCGAAATTTATACCACATCTTATAAATAGTTTTCTATTTTAAATACTTAATTATGAAATAAAATGTTAACTGCTATTCAGTTTTTCTACTTTTACCAAAAAAAGTTTCTCTCACTATTATGACTTATTTTTGTTTTTATTTATTCTCTTAGATGCGTATTGGGCCGTTTTAATTCTGTTTTTAATCGGAAAATTTGGTGTAACGGCTGCCTTTGGGGTAGTTTACGTTCATACGGCAGAATTACTCCCTACTGTAGTAAGAAGTGGTGGGGTTGGAGCATCTTCTACAATGGCTCGAGTGGGATCTTTACTAGCGCCATATGTTCCTTTACTCGTAAGTATAATAGTAATTATAACGAAATTACATGTTTTGTAAAAATTAAAAACCATTTTTAGGGCGCATATGTTGATTTTTTGCCAATGTTACTTTTTGGTTGTTTAGCAGTATTTGCGGGGCTGTTGGCCTTCAAATTACCCGAAACTTTAGGAAACAAACTGCCGGAAACAGTTGACGAAGCAAAAAGCTTATAAATTTATAAAAAAAAATTTTTGCAATAAAAAGTAAAACTTACTTTTTGTTTCTTCTCTGTACTAATGGTGTCATAAAATTTTACATTTGTTATACTACATAACTGTACAACCTAGGTTTTAATGTAGGATTTATTGTTAATTGAATAGATCATAGTAAATTTTAAAGTGGACAGTCAAATAGTAGTAAAAGGATAATTATCTTTGACTATTATGAAAGAAAGGGGATGCTAAAATTAAGACCGATACCATTTTTTTTTTTTTGGTGTCAAACATTATATTGCAAGCAGTGAAGGAAATTAGAAATTATGTGAAAATTGTTGCTTAATTTATTTGTTTTTGAAAAACCAGAATAGCTATTTGTTGTTCTTATAAATAACTTTAAATGTTGCAGTGTAAGAAAAAGAAGCGGGAATCACTTTTCGGTAAAAAGAAATGTTTGTATTATTATTAAGTAAAGAAACTCTCGTTTAATTTGTTTGTGGCTTAGCTATAACTGAAAATATCCAAAAACCTTTACTTTCACAAATATTGTTTATAAAACGAACTCTGTTTTAACTTTTACTACCAATTATGTAGTGTTACTGAATTTAACATTTTGGTACCATGAGACATTCAGGCCTATTCTGTAACTCAATAGAAATGTAGGCATCGAATCGAGATGTGGAGAGATCGTAATGTACCCACTTCTACTGCGTCTTTCAACGTCGATTTTTGGTATTCTGTAACTAAAGTAGACGACGCGACAATCGAAATTTATGATTTCTACAAGACGTTAGGTGAAAAACGTGGCAACACTGCATTTTTCATGCGAATATAGGCCTTAGTAACCATCTGACAGTTGGTTATTTTAACCTAACCGAACTAATAAAGCAAATTTGTGTTGAATACCGAGAATTGAGAGTGACGTACCCAAGAGTAAACCAGATGTCCAGTGAAACCCTTAGCAGGTAGAGAAATTAACACTGCCTTAAGAACCACTTTAAGCAGTAGGCGCATGTGCGAAGAGCTTTCTACCATCGAAATAACGATTTCGACAGCTTCCATGCAGTCGAAATGTCATATTTTGATGGTCGACTTTACATTTCGATTCGAGAAGTTACAGAATACCGATTCCGTACAATTTCTATTCTACCCCACCACTTCTATTCGATTTCAAGCATCTCTATTCGATTTGGAGTTACAGAATAGGCCTGATTATTACCACGTTATAATTAAAAATTATGAATCTTCTCTCTTTCCTAGTCTATGGCATACATTTATAATACAACCAACACTTTTCACATCGGAAATATTTTTCGTTCATTTTCGGCAATAAAGGATATTGTTAGCAAGCGAAAAGCGAATGATGGCACTTTCAATATCCGCTGTTGTTTGGGTAAGACACTATAAAGGTAAGTATGCTCGTCCGCCATTTTGTTTCCTACTTTTAGCTGTCAGCCTATTTAAAACACAGAGAGACATAAGTGAAAATTGTTTATAAAATATGAATAGCAGCAAATATTGGGTTTGAACTATTCTGCATTATTCAGTGATTGTATTGGCGTATATAATTTACATTCAGTAATTGCGGAAAGCTAGTTAAATTGAATTACCTTCAGAATTACGAACACGAAAAAGGCTAAAGTGATATGTCCTAAGTAATGTGTATTTTGAATTTTTTCAACTAAAATTATAAACTGCTAAATGATGAAAGGACAAAAATAAAAATTGTAAAAACATGTAATTATAATAATTATTTTTTTTTAATGATACGTCGTTACATAATTGTTTCATTGCCTACATATTGTAAATTTATAATACATGTAGCTAATTTTTTAAATGAAATAATATATACACTGTCCAAGGAGATACATATCAACAAAAGAATCCAGATGTGAAGAAGAAGTTGGTGCTCAGTGTATATAATAAATGACGCCTCTGCGGATCCTTTGGGATTCTGTGTCCATTTTCAGACCTGTTTGTACAGGCAACCGACGAACATCCAGTCATCCTCCTATAAAAACAACAGCTTTCTAATTTCTGTTCAACCTGTTAGAAAAAAATATACAAATGCAGCATTGAAATATATACTATCCAGAAATTTTATACTCAAAAAGAAAGAAGACAGAAATTATAATCGACAAAATACTGCATGTCATACATTAAAAATTATATTATTGTTGGTTCTGTGGCTATTGCTGTGTTTACACGGTTTACACGCAACGATTAAAAGGTTGTGACCCCTACCAATGCCCTAACGCCGTTGAAAATTATATATTTAGAGATTTTTCGTTAATAAATTTATTGTGAAATCTATGCAAAATAAAGTTAAATGTAAACAATAGACCTTTTTCGGTGTTCAAAAATTACAGTATTAATAACAACATTTAATGAATATGTTCTCGAAATTTCAATATTTCAAACACTTGCCTTGTACGGGATGAATTTCAAATAAAACACACTTTGCAATGTCACTTAATTTTTATTTCTTACCACTGGACCGGTTTCGACTTACAAAGTCATTATCAACAGTGCTTGCTAATGTTACTTAGATCTAATTTATACCTACAATGCCTACCACTTAAAGAGAGGGAGGGTTAGTTGTTCCTTTTTGGATAACACATTTGAACAGTGGAGTGTATTTGATGTCAATCTGGTCATTTAATAAATTAACATTATCTAATTTATTATATTTAAAGATTTCTAAAGACTCTAGCATGTCTAGTTTTTTACCTTTATTTTGATAATGTATAGGTGTTATAACATTGTCAAATAAATGATTATTTTCAGTAATGTGTTCCGCAAATGTCGAGGAACCATTTTTTAGTCTAATTGCTCTTTCGTGGTCTTTTAGCCTTGTTTTAAATTTTCTACCAGTTTGACCCAAATACACACCATTACAAGACTTACATTCTAGTTTATATACTCCGGATTTGTCCATTTTTTCTATCTTGTCTTTAGTGTTAAATAATAGATTGCTTAATTTTGCATGCGGCTTAAAAGCTATTCTCATATTGACTAAATCTTTTTTTATTATATTTGCGATGTTATCTGTAATATTCCCAAAATATGTTAATGTCCTATATTGTACATTCTTATCTCTTATCCTAGGGTACACTCTACCTATTGCTTGTTTATACAATTTTTTATTTAGTAATTTATCTATCAGTTTATCATTATAACCATTATTCTTCGCTATTTCTTTAATTACACCAATTTCTTTAATCAAGGCTGTTTTTGATAGTGGGATGGTAATTGCTCTATGTATCATAGAATTAAATGCTGCTAACTTATGGCTTGTTGGGTTTTTAGATGTGTTATGTATTACAGTATCCGTATGTGTCGGTTTCCTAAAGATATCAAATTCTATCTTGTTATTTAATCTCGTTAATTTTAAATCTAAGAATATGATACTGTTGTCTTCTTCTAATTCTACCGTGAATTTAATTTTATTGTGCAAAGAATTTAAATAATTTAAGAAATTATCTATTTGTCTGTTTGAGCCTTTAAATCCTACAATAACATCATCAACATATCTCCACCAAAAGGTAATTAGTTTTGCATTCTTGGAATTTAGTATCTTATCTTCTAAATTAGACATGAATATATCCGCTAATAGAGGGCTTATTGGATTTCCCATTGCAAGGCCATTCTTTTGTTCGTAGAAGGTATTATTGAAGCGGCAGTAATTTTGTTCCAAAACTAGTTCTAAGTATGCTAAAATTTCCTGTTTTATACCAGGAATTATTCTTTTTTCATCAAGTAAGGACGAAATAATACAGATACATTCTTTTGGTGGTATATTGGAGAACATATTAGTAACATCAAAGGAAACCAATCTTTCATTATTCCGTAAAACTATGTCTTTTAAATTATTGACTAGTACCACTGAGTTTTTAACACTATGTTTACTTTTCCACTGCAATGTATTTCTGATGATTTTGTTTAATTGTTTAGACAGGGCATAGGCTGGAGCATTAATATATGATACCACAGGTCTTATTGGCTGGTCTTGTTTATGTAGTTTTACTAAGCCATATAATTGCGGTCCTGATGGGTTCATATTTATAAGACTCCATTTTTGTTTATCCGAAAAAATTAAGTTATTCATTTTTAGGACTTGTTTTATGTTATTTTGATATTTTTCTGTGGGATCTTTGTTTAAAGTTATTAGATTGTCTTTGATAATAAAATTATTCATTTTTTGAATATAATCTTGTTTATATAGAATAGTGATTGTTGAACCTTTATCAGCCTTGGTGAAAATTAAAATAGGAAATAGTATAATTAATCGTATAAAGACGATTAATTAGACTATTTTTCCATGTTTAATTTTCACCAAGGCTGATAAAGGTTCAACAATCACTATTCTATATAAACAAGATTATATTCAAAAAATGAATAATTTTATTATCAAAGACAATCTAATAACTTTAAACAAAGATCCCACAGAAAAATATCAAAATAACATAAAACAAGTCCTAAAAATGAATAACTTAATTTTTTCGGATAAACAAAAATGGAGTCTTATAAATATGAACCCATCAGGACCGCAATTATATGGCTTAGTAAAACTACATAAACAAGACCAGCCAATAAGACCTGTGGTATCATATATTAATGCTCCAGCCTATGCCCTGTCTAAACAATTAAACAAAATCATCAGAAATACATTGCAGTGGAAAAGTAAACATAGTGTTAAAAACTCAGTGGTACTAGTCAATAATTTAAAAGACATAGTTTTACGGAATAATGAAAGATTGGTTTCCTTTGATGTTACTAATATGTTCTCCAATATACCACCAAAAGAATGTATCTGTATTATTTCGTCCTTACTTGATGAAAAAAGAATAATTCCTGGTATAAAACAGGAAATTTTAGCATACTTAGAACTAGTTTTGGAACAAAATTACTGCCGCTTCAATAATACCTTCTACGAACAAAAGAATGGCCTTGCAATGGGAAATCCAATAAGCCCTCTATTAGCGGATATATTCATGTCTAATTTAGAAGATAAGATACTAAATTCCAAGAATGCAAAACTAATTACCTTTTGGTGGAGATATGTTGATGATGTTATTGTAGGATTTAAAGGCTCAAACAGACAAATAGATAATTTCTTAAATTATTTAAATTCTTTGCACAATAAAATTAAATTCACGGTAGAATTAGAAGAAGACAACAGTATCATATTCTTAGATTTAAAATTAACGAGATTAAATAACAAGATAGAATTTGATATCTTTAGGAAACCGACACATACGGATACTGTAATACATAACACATCTAAAAACCCAACAAGCCATAAGTTAGCAGCATTTAATTCTATGATACATAGAGCAATTACCATCCCACTATCAAAAACAGCCTTGATTAAAGAAATTGGTGTAATTAAAGAAATAGCGAAGAATAATGGTTATAATGATAAACTGATAGATAAATTACTAAATAAAAAATTGTATAAACAAGCAATAGGTAGAGTGTACCCTAGGATAAGAGATAAGAATGTACAATATAGGACATTAACATATTTTGGGAATATTACAGATAACATCGCAAATATAATAAAAAAAGATTTAGTCAATATGAGAATAGCTTTTAAGCCGCATGCAAAATTAAGCAATCTATTATTTAACACTAAAGACAAGATAGAAAAAATGGACAAATCCGGAGTATATAAACTAGAATGTAAGTCTTGTAATGGTGTGTATTTGGGTCAAACTGGTAGAAAATTTAAAACAAGGCTAAAAGACCACGAAAGAGCAATTAGACTAAAAAATGGTTCCTCGACATTTGCGGAACACATTACTGAAAATAATCATTTATTTGACAATGTTATAACACCTATACATTATCAAAATAAAGGTAAAAAACTAGACATGCTAGAGTCTTTAGAAATCTTTAAATATAATAAATTAGATAATGTTAATTTATTAAATGACCAGATTGACATCAAATACACTCCACTGTTCAAATGTGTTATCCAAAAAGGAACAACTAACCCTCCCTCTCTTTAAGTGGTAGGCATTGTAGGTATAAATTAGATCTAAGTAACATTAGCAAGCACTGTTGATAATGACTTTGTAAGTCGAAACCGGTCCAGTGGTAAGAAATAAAAATTAAGTGACATTGCAAAGTGTGTTTTATTTGAAATTCATCCCGTAATCATGGACTGTCACAAAGTTGAAACCAAAACTATAGAGTTTTTTAAAAATACTTGCCTTGTATTTGGGAAATATTTTTCGTATAATAATTATTAACAATCACGACTTTTAACTAAAAAAACGTCAATAGACTCACCTTTTTACGATGTTTACATCTGTAACAAACACTGACAAATGTCATCAGATGGAAACAAAATGGCGGACGAGCGTACCTATCTTTCTAGTGCTTTAGTTAGGGTAAAGGAATTGAGTAACACAGCCTACGATACTATTATAGTTGTCTCATGGAATACTACTATTTTATTAGGGCATTTTATCTATGAGTCCAATAAATCATTTTGATTTGAATACAGATCTATGATTCCAACCTTAAAAATTATGATAATTATGAAAGGTATTATTGTTCTGAGATGAACAAAAGTTTATATATTATTGAAATATAAATATAAAATACTTCCGAGTTAAAAAACGCTATCATTTAAGTTTAAGTAATGTAAAGTACTCATAAATAAAGAAATTTTTTTATAATATATTGACCTATATAGTTTTAACGAAAAATGTTGATTCTAAGTAAAATGCAAAAGTCTTTTATTTTAATACTTATTAATTCAGCCCGTAATATTCACACAAAGGTAAATATAAGTACCTATAAAGTTAATATTATTTGACTTTTTGAAAATACTTATAGTCTAATACAGGCCATTTTCCTCGTAAAATTTTTTCTGGAATACAGCCTACAGGATCTATGCATTTAGGAAACTATTTTGGGGCTATAACGCAATGGATAGATTTACAAAATAAAAATGAAAACGTTACAATAAGTGTTGTTGATCTCCATTCAATAACACTACCACAGGTAAAACAAAATATCTTCGTTGTTAATCCAGTGGACATCAACTCTTTTATTAAAGGATCCAAAAGTTTTGCCTAAAAGCATATTAGAAATGACTGCAACTTTATTAGCTTGTGGAATTGATCCAAATAAATCAGTAATTTTTCAACAATCTCGTGTTTTTCAACATACTGAACTGTTTTGGTATTTAGGATGCATTTGTACTATGGCAAGGTAACAAAAACTAAAAAGAAGCAGATCCCACATTATAAACTTTTTCTTTTCTTTAGATTGGGGCATTTACCCCAATATAAAGAAAAATCAACCTTAGTTAAAGATGTTCTGTTAGGATTATTTATTTATCCTGTTTTGCAGGCTGCAGACATTCTTGTTCATAAGTAAGTTTAGCTAGTAATTAGAGATTAATCTGTTTATGGCTTGCAAAATAAGCTTATTCTGTATAGATTGTAAACTAGAATATGTTAATCACAAAAAAAGGCAATGATTTGGGGCTTGGGACAACCATAACTACTAAATTTAATATTAAAAAACCTTTGTAGAGCAACACATGTGCCTGTAGGAGAAGATCAAGTTCAACAATTACAATTATGTCAAGAACTAGCTCAAATGTTTAATAAAAAATATGGCACAATCTTTCCAATACCACATACACTATTATCTGAAAAAGGTAGCGCCCGAATACACAGTTTAAGGGATCCAGCAAAAAAGATGTCAAAATCGGATCCTGATTCAAAAAGCAGAATTTGTTTAACTGATACACCTGAGGAAATTGTAAAGAAGATTAGAAAAGCAGTTACAGATTTCACATCTGCTGTAAGTTTAAAAAATTATTACAGTTTGATTTTCTAAAGAGCCTTCTTAAGCTTCTCATTTTATGTCTGCTAATTTTTGGCAATTTTGTGTTATTAGTAGTTATGAAAACATGCAAAACATTAGCTATTTACTTTTTAAATTTTATAATGAGTTATAGACACAAATACTTTAGAATACATTATACCTTTGTTTCCTGTATATACAAAGCCGCTTTTGAAAAGTATTTTTTCAGGTAGATAATTTAATTTTGTATTTTTTCAACTTAGTCAAAAAAGCATACCTGTACTTATTGATCGACGTTGATTGAATTAGATCACTACTGTATTTATTTTGAACTGAAACAACCATATTTACATATCACGGTTTGACCACTTTATTTATTTTTAGGTGACGTATGAACCAGAAAGTAGACCTGGGGTATCAAATTTGATATTAATCCATTCACTTATAAGTGGGAAACAACCACAAGTTATAATTGATGAATCGCATTCATTGGACACCTTAAAGTAAGACTTTCATGTAAAATATGTTCTTTTTCCAAAATGTTTTCTATTCTGATTTTTTCCGAAATTTCCAAATCAGAATAAACTGATAAAACTTCGCGTATAACGTTGCCATTGCTATTTAATTGTTTCATCCTGTTATTTTAATGTAACATAATTAGTTATTCGACGTTATATACTGCTAGTTTTTGAATCACAATACAAAATTAATGATTTTTAAAAAAATTACCCTTTCCAGGGATTTTCGTGTTTTCCTTGGTGAAATTAACTCCGATCGTGGCGATCCACATTTTATTTTAAAAGTTTTGCAATTCTCTACATATCCATTGGAGCATTATGATTAATACAATAGTTTTTGTGATAAATACGAAAATTTAGGCAAATTGCAGATTGCATTGCTAAAAAAAGAACAGACAGCCTTAGTTGGGCCATTTTCGGTATTTTATTCCTTGAAGCCTACCTAAGATTGCTGTTAAAAACTTTTACATCAAAAAATTTATTTTAACTGGTCTATATATTAAAATGTTGTAATAAATCAAAATGTTTGCACAAATATTTATTGAAAACAATTATTATTATAAATTTAAAAAAATGGTACAATAATTTAGATAAAAAAAATAAAAACTCAAAAATCTTAACAACTAAACGTTTCAAAATAATTGATTGGTACAAGTGTACAAAAAAATCTTCATTCTTAAAACGATATAAGTACTACAAACTGCATCATCCATTTCATTTATTATTCTGTTAGAAAAACGGGAATACATCCCTGCTACACATCTTTTTATTTAAAGATATGTACAACATCAAAATTGTAGGTACAAACACTTGGTTGCTGATGTTATCGTCGAACATTTACAACCCATTAAAAAAAAGATAGAGACTTACATTGCGAATCCCGAATATCTTGATAAAATCTTAAAAGAAGGTTCCGAAAAAGCTCAGGTTACAGCAGAAGAAACAATGGTTGAAGTAAGACGAAAAGTAGGAATGAATTTTTTAGAAAAATTAAAAAGAGAATCGAGGGTTTTTCTGTAATTATATCCTATATAGAAATGTGATAAACATAAATTAATAAATTTAAAAACTGAGTATTATTTATAAATACCATCTATATACTTAACAACTTAGAAATTATTGGCAAATATAACAAACTGGAGATCTAGGCACCTACGTTTATTAAAAAAGAATGCAGGACAAGCTATCACATTCGTCGTGTATGTGTATTTAAAACGTACACATTATGAATATAAGCATTTTCGTAACACTTGCAAAAAATATATCGAGTTGGTGGTATAAAATAAAAAATACGTGTCTGTATCGAAGGCCGTTACGCGACACGTATAACGAAGTTATGAAGGTGGACTCGCGTATAAAGGCCACTTGCGGATCCGGAATCTCTAGACTATTATTACATTATACATATAAATTGTTAAAATTTGTTTATTTTCTCTTTGACAGTAATTATAAATTAGTTCCAGTTTAAGACATTGCTGCGCATGATAAACATTTCGGTTTGTTATATCAAAATTAAATAGGTATTTACAGTTAATATTATTCATTTATTTAAAAAAATTTAAAGCATGTATATTTTTTTTAAAAAGCCCATACTGTTTATTAACAGCTGTAGATTTAATTTTTTGTGGAACATATGTTTCAAAAACGACATTTATACCTTGAACTGTAGTATAAATTTCTGCTACAGTCTTATCAATAACATTCACTTTATTCTGTAAAACAGCAGTTTCAAATTGTGGAAAATGGTCCATATACATTTTGGTAACTACATCATTAGTGTTCAAAAATAAAACTATTTCATCACTTCTCAAATTATCCTCATTAAGTTTTTCTATTAAAACATTTACATTTTCTGGTGAAAATAAAATTAAATGTTTTCCTGCTGAAATATTCATCATATCCTGTAATAACAATTTTTTAAACATTGGTGTATCCTTGTCCATATTCCTTAGTAACAAATCAGGTCCTATTTTACAAGTATTTAGCAATTCATCTTCCACTTTAGTAAGAGATACAGAACATGTTTTAGTAATTATCTCTTGCTTCTTACTCTTTTCTGTTGAACCTTTTTTTGTACACTTTCTTGATGTATTTGTGCCATGTTTTGTAAATTTTCTCATTTTAGGCTTACTTGTAAGTGTGCTTTTTAAAAATATACTGTATTTCTTTTGATGTACCATTTTGTTCTTTAAGGGATGTATCTGTTTTGTAGAGTTATTCTCTAACAAAGTTCTACTTTTTTTATTTAAAGTAGATTTATTTCCAGCAATTCCCACTTTTACAATGTCTATGGGTGATTTTTTCTCAACTTGTAATTGTTCTACCAAATCAGTCCTAACTTTTAACTCTGTTGGTTTGTTTTTCATCATGCTGTTAACATAATCAAAGTTTATTTCCATAGGTTCATAAATTTTATTTTTGCAGTTTAATGTCACAATTTTTACAATTTCCTCAGACGAAATTTTATCAAGTTGTAATTGATCAGTCCCAACTTCTAACTCTGTTGGTTCTTCTTTTATAATATGGTTTTCATAAATATCATTTTTTATTTCTGTGGGTTCATAAAATTTACTTTCTGAATCTTCTTTCTTCAAAAGTACATCTGTTTTTATTTGCCTGTTATTTATACTATCATTTTCACACACTAAAGGGGTATTTAACACACTACTAGTTACTAGTTTGTGTAAAATTATCGTACTTTTAGTTGGTTTTGTATCATTACCATTATTGATAATACGTAATAAATTATCATCATTATGTAATTCATACAATATATTATTTGCATAACCAGAATTCGTGTTTTGTACATATTCTGGGAAAAAGCTTTCAGCTACAGATATTCCATGTTCACTTGGATTAAATTCAAATATTTCAGTTTTTATTTCTGGCAGTTCTTCCTTATTCCTTATTGATTTACCAGTACCACAATTTAAAATTGTTGCTGCTTGGTTTTTGTTATATAAAACGGTATCCTTTGAAGAATTGCTTGTACATGAGACTTCACTTAATGGATCATGTAGTGTATTTATGACTGAATCCTTTACAAACTCTTCTACACTGCTTACTCTTCTTTTTACAGGATTTGTTTTCCAACATTTAAATGTCTTTTTTAATTTAATTTTTTCCATTAACTTATGATATTCTCCTAAGTCTGTATAACGGGGGTTTTCTAGTACTTTAACATTATTTTGGATAAAATCATCAATATAATTCAATATTTGTAATTTATTTATTTTTCTTACAGGATCATCCATTTTTTAATGTTTCCAAACTTGAACTGATTGGAAGATTTTTGTCCTTTGTATAAGATTATTATAACTACAATAATAAAATGATGTTACTGATAAATCTTTAAACATTAAATTAACAGACAAATTACCACTTTCTTTAGTAACAATTACAGGTTATGTTGTGTATTTTTGAAATCCGTTAAGAATTAAATAGGCATATTTAAGGCAATCACAACTACTTATCTTACGTTCAAACTTCTCTTGTAAACATTTTGAGTTTTTAACGATTTTTAACTATGTTGTTAGTTGTTTTCTTTTGGTAGTCTTTAGTTTAATTTGTTTAATTTTGTATTCCGTATTTTGACTCTGACAATTTTGGCGGTGTTGCCAGATTCTCTGTAGACTTTTCCTCTTTCAGGTTGAATTTCAAATTATTTTGAAGTACCAGCTGTTATTGGTTATTTTGCAATGGAATATATTTTTGTGCCTATGCACAATATTTCTGAAATTTTTCATTTGAAGCATAGCTCCCTTTTTTTAATTTTTTTAAACAATGTTGCAAAATTCAATAAAATGATAACTTTGGCAACACTACTAGGCACTATAAATAGTGGGAACCAGTGGGAACTATTATAAATAGTGTCTCCCAAATGGCTGATAGTATTTCTTAATAAAAGCATAAAAATAATAGTAAGAGAATCTCTTACAATTTCATAATTTTCAATTCAAAAATACAAAATTTAATGATTTTTAAGCACTATATAAAGTAGACATTTTTTTTCAATTCTTTTTTAATAAATTGTAACGTAGCCGTAAGTCGTAACTAATTACGTTTATGTTTATACAATGTTTATATTTATTTAAACTATAGAAATAGTGAAATAAAAGAAAATTAAAAACTGTTTTATAAACATACAATTTTCAAACGAATTTGCAATTTAGGCAGATTCGGTCTATTCGTACATTAATTAATTGTTAACTGCTTAAGTGTTGCTTTAGTTAGTGTTCAGTTAGAAAAGTAAAAATCGTGAAACCCCAAGAAGGAGTATCGTATTTTAATTAATGCTAACCAGCCAAAAAATAAAAGGATACGTAATATAGAGTTACTACAATATGCTAAAATGGAAAACTATAAATAATTAAATTATGATACAATGAAAAGCTAATTTTCTAATTCAATTATAGTGCATTAATAATCCAAAAAAATGGTGTTAACTTTGTTCTTTTTGCCTCTGGCAATTGTATTAAGCACAGAAGCTTCCAGAGTATTGGAATTAAGTGATAAATTTTTGGAAGTAAGAAAGGATGGTGGACATTGGTTGGTTATGTTTTATGCACCCTGGTGTGGGCATTGTAAAAGATTGGAACCAGTGTATGCTCATGTTGCACAGGCCCTATATCGAACCTCAATAAATGTCGGTAAAATTGACTGTACTCGTTTTTCCTCTTTGGCAACTGAGTTTTCTGTTAAAAGTTTCCCCACAATTAAATATATTAGAGATACCGAACACCAAACATTTACTGGTGATAGAACCAAAGAAGAAATTATAAGTTTTGCATTACGAATGGCTGGCCCTCCAATACAAGATATAAAGCAGTCTGAAAAGTTGCAATCTCTTGTTATAAGTAATCAAATATTTTTCTTATATGTTGGTGAAAAAGAAGGCCCACTGTGGGATTCATATTATTATGGAGCTTCTAAGCTACAGCCTTATAGTTTTTTCTATGCAGTTAATACTGATATTGCAAAACAATATAGTAATACTTCACAGTTGCCATCTCTATCTGTTTTTAAAGAAGGCAAGCCATATCAATTTACTGACACAATAATAGAATCGCAGGCTGATTTTGCTATAGTTAATGAAAGTGTATATAAGTGGTTAAATGAAGAAAGATTTGAAACATTCCAGAAAGTAACAAGAGGAAATTTAAATCAAATTTTACAAACAAGAAAATATATTGTTATGGCTGTTGTTGAAGAAAATAAATTATTACAAATCTCCAAAGAAATGGAAGAGTTTCGTGACAGAATTAAGACAATTATTATTAAGAAACGAGATAAGTATCATAAACATTTTCAGTTTGGTTGGATTGGAAGTCCTGAGTTAGCTAACAGTATTGCTATGAGTGTCTTACCATTACCATATTTACTTGTTTTAAATTCTACAACTAATCATCACTACATTCCTGAAGATGAACCATCTCAGTTAACTGAAGAAGCTATTGATCTCTTTTTAGAACAGATTTATAATCAAAGTGCACCTGCATATGGTGGTAACAGTTTACCAGTAAATCTATATAGAACATACTTTGAAGCGAGAACCACACTAGGAGAAATGTGGTGGGGGAACCCAGTTCTGACAACGCTTCTTTTCGGATTACCACTAGGATTTTTATCGCTGATTATATATTCGGTGTGCTGTGCTGATATAATGGATGCAGAAGAGGAAGAAGAACAACTTTTGCATAAAAAAGAAGAGTAAACTCCCATAAAAAGAATGTTTTCAAGGATCTCTATTCTTTTACTTGACAGTTCACAACTTTTTTTTTATTGTAACGGGCTTTTGCAAATAGCTGTTTTATGTATTTCATAAAATGAAAATGCTTTACTATTTTATCAATTGAATATGAAAAAAAATTATAGTCTTGCATTAAGTAAAAAATTATTACATAAGTAAATGTATGTAATTATAATTTAATGTACCTATGTGAATTGTATTTATTGTTCTATGACAGTATGGGTTGGTATGATTTCTGTTTAATATGTAGATAAATAACTTATTTTACCTAATATGATAAATATATTGTATCGATCAGAAATCAAACCCGACTCGCCCGCAAGGCAGGCAAGCAATAATCGTAAATTAAATTAAACTAAGGGCAATACACAAATAATTACTATTTTTTAAACATATATAGCTCAGTATCTTTTGAGCTATACAACTTTCATTTCCTTGTTTTATAGTAAATACTACAAAAGGTTTGAATAAACTTCGACATTCGCGTATCAATAATTAAAAAATATTTAGTTAGTTATTTAACTAAAGCATTAACGAAAATATTTTATTACCTATTAATAGATACACGTTGAAATTAGCCTAACATTTTCTTGGTATTTATTATAAAAAGTACGATATAAAAGGGGACAAAAAGTGATTTATATTTTAGTGTATGTTATCAAATACGATAGATAATTATCTATCGTATTTAATGTTATACCGTTAACGTAGATACAATTTAACTCTTACCTGTCATGTGGGTGGTCTACTTTTTATTCGTGACCAACCATAAACTGTACTAAATGAGATAAAACAGGAGATTTGTGATTTAAAGAAGTACCTAAAAATTGTATAACGTGATTGAGATCTATTATTTGTACCTGCAAAAAAAATGTATTTATTGTATCAAACAGTAAGTAAGTGTTTAATGAAAAGATAGAACTTCTGTATCACGATTTGAGAAAATGTTTTAACTTTTTTTGTTATACCCTTTTGTTCTCTTTTTTTTTTCTTCAAATTAGGACAAATTATGTTAGGAAAGGGTTAAGGTATGCTAATATATTTTTTAAAATAACCTAAACTGACCTTGGCCTAATCTAAAAAGTATTTTTTATTTACGAATGGAAGTTTTACCAATAATAATTAAACTTCTTAACATTTGAATTTTATTTTAAGAAATAAAATTGTTTCTAGTCACTTAACCGGAACTGTATTGTTTATATGTATAGAGTTAATAATATATAATAAAATTGATCATATTATATGGACTGCTTAATTCATTGCTTCTTCTTTAATTAAATAAACATAACGTATCAAAATGTATTAAAATTATCTAAGACCATCAGTCGAATGAACTTTATGGTTATAAAATACCAGAAAACACCTTCAACCCCTAACTTATAAAATATTCTTAATTTTTTGATAAATTACCTGCTTTCTTCTTTATTAAATAAACAGAAAGTATCAAAGTGTATTACAATTATCTAGGGCCATCAGTTCAAAGAACTTTATAGTTAGAAAATACCAAAAAAAAACCTCCAACCCCTAATTTTTAAAATGCTTTTTATTTTTTGATAAATTACTTAATTTCTCCTTTATTAGATAAACAGAAAGTATCAGTGTTTTAAAGATATGCTGGGCCATCATTTGAAGTCTATTGTTATAAACTACCGGAGTGTACTTTCAACCCCTAATTTGAATGAATAATTTTATTCTTTTTTTATTAATTAATTTGAAATATTCGCGCGCGTCTGGCGCCTAAAGCGCACTCTTCCGTCAACAACGGTAACTTTCAGATAGCCTCGTTACCAGTTGCACTTTTTGGCAATTACACTGTGTGACACGATTTTTCTAACATAAATCAGATTACGTATTTTGAGTTCCTTATTCCATTGTTGAAAACATTGTCTATTGGATATGGTTGTCTAACACGTCACGTTTCTAAGTAATAATGTCAACACTATTTACGTGTACCTTCATAAAAAACGAAAGATCAAACCTCGTTAATTGCATATTTGTTTTAATACTGAACTCTGTACGACTATAAATTAAAAGTTTTAGTGCTCTTAAGATAATTCTAACAGTTTATTTGGGTAATCATAATATTTTTTTCGAAGGTCATGGAAAAAGGTAAACACCGCAAGTGTTTAAATCATCCGGACAAGTTTTGTTATGTTTGTGGAAAATATATTATCAAATCTCAAGGAAGATTTCCTACTGAGAAGGTTAAACGAGCGTTTTTATGTTATTTTGGTCATTCTGTGGTGCAAGATAAGGAGTGGACCCCGAAACTTTTTTGCATTTCGTGCTACGTAAAATGAAATGACTGGTATAATGGTAAGCCTCTTTCTATGTCTTTTGCTGTGCCAATGATTTGGCGGGAACAAGTAAATCATCACGATGATTGCTATTTTTGTTTGACTAGTACCAGAGGAATTTCAAAAAAAATTAAGAGTAAAATCGAGTATCCAAATGTAGCATCCGTATCAAAACCAATTGCTCACAGTAAAAAATACCCAGTACCTTTGGCACCAGACTCCACTTGTGAAGAACCTGTTATTTCTAGCAATGACGAAGAAGAAATTGAGCTAAATAGGCAAATATCGGAGTATCTCCCTCCCAATCACACCATGCAGCAACCGCATTTAATTGAACAGCACGAGTTGAATGATTTGATCCGTGTTTTGAACTTGTCTGTTAGGAAAGCTGAAATGTTGGGATCTCGATTGCAAGAATGACACTTATCTCCTAACACAAAAGTATGTGCGCCGAGGAAAGGAAATAGATTGTCTAATTTTTTTACAAACACGGAGTCACTTTGCTTCTGCGACAACATCAGTGAACTAATGGAAGAACTTGAAATACCTTACGAAAAAGACCAATGGAGGCTTTTTATTGACGGTTCTAAAACTAGCTTAAAAGCTGTATTACTCCACAATGGCAGCCGATATCCTTCCATACCTATTGCATATTCAGTGATCTTGAAAGAAATTAACATATGAAAACATGAAACTAATTTTAGACTTAATCAAATACAAAGAATACAACTGGAAAGTATGTGCTGATTTGAAGGTTGTTGCTATATTGCTTGGGCTACAGGGAGGTTTCACAAAATATTGTTGTTTTCTTTGTTTGTGGGACAGTCGAGATACCAAAAACCACTATGAAGTTAAAGATTGGCCACAAAGAACTGAATTTGTTTGTGGTAAATCAAACATTAAATATGAACCTCTTATTCCACAAGAAAATGTCATCCTTCCACCCTTACATATAAAACTTGGTTTAATGAAAAATTTTGTAAAGGCCATGGATAAAAATGGTAAAGGATTTTTGTATTTGAAAACTGTTTTCTCCAAATTAAGTGATGGGCCCACAAATAAGAAAACTCATAAGAAACAATGAATTTGATGAAAATCTTACCGCGAAAGAGTTAGCAGCTTGGTTATCTCTAAAGAAAGTAATTCATGGATTTTTAGGCAATCTCAAAGCAGAAAATGCCGAGTTTTTAGTGAATGACTTGTTACAAAAATTCAAAACGATGGGGTGCAGAATGTCTTTAAAAATACATTTCTTGCATTCCCATTTCGATTTTTTCCCACCTAATCTTGGAATGGTGAGTGACAAACAAGGTGAACGCTTTCACCAGGGTATTAAACAGATAGAAGAGCGTTATCAAGGAAGATGGAATGCTAAAATGTTAGCAGATTACTGCTAGTTTGTAATGAAAGAGGATTCTACTGTTCACAAGAGGAAAAGTTAATATTTCATCATTTTCTTTTGGAATATTTGGCTCATTTTTTATATTGACCACTTAAACCTCAGCTATCTTGATTCGTTGTCACTTGTAAAAATATATAACATTTTTTTTTGTGTAAAATTAATAATTAAAAAAAAAATATATACAATTTTGATACTGTCTTTATTTATTTATAGTACATCAATTTATCATAACTTTAAAATGATACGTGTTACAAAAAATCTATTTAAGTTTTTGTGTTCAGCAGGTCCATTTTGATAAAAAATAGCCGTTACATTAAATGTTAGAGCACAAAAGAAAAAAATTGTCGCACAGTGTTATTTAGATTCAAAAACGCATTGCTTCATCTAATTATCGTGATAATAAGTTGCAGTATATGTATTTTTAAAATTTATTTTATAAAATGCTAGCATTGCTAGCGTTTTTACATTCGTATATTTTTCAGATTTATCAAGTTGCTTGTAAATTTTGTTAATTAATTAAGTAATTGATTTGCCATAGAGATTAACAGACGTTTTATTCCCTCGTTGAATAAAAGAGTTTGTAATATTCGAAAGGCCGTATCATTATATAAGGTGCGATTACAAAAATAATGTTTTTAAATCGGCATTTGCAGCAATCAAAATAAAGAGTCATAGATATTGTATTTATTATAATCTCGTCAATGACGTAGTTTATTCCTGTTCGTTGTCTCCATAGACAGTTGTCTCAGTCGTCCATAGCAGTCGTCTCAGTTGCTCGTTAATTTTGAGGTGTTGTGGTAATTGTCTTCGTTTTTAATAAAAATTTAAAAAGAAGATTTCTAGTATATGTGTAATTAATATCACAATATATTCCGAAATTCCAGTTTAATATGTTGTACGTATTTTATTATTCGAAGATCGAATTATTTATACGATTTTTATGAATTAAGTAAATGTGTGTTAGTTAGTTGAGGCATCCATGTTTAATTTATAATTTGATAAGCTTGAATAAAGACTCGTTAATTTCGATCGACTTTTTGAGAAATAATAATTATCGATTGATTATAGATAAATTTATTATTTCATACATTATTTACTTTATTTTTCTACTAGGTTGGGTAGTATCTTTGGTGTTTTGGTTTTTAGTAAAACATGGATTGTTTTTTATGTAATTTGTGTGACACAATGGTTTTAATGTGTTTTTTTTACAGATGCATTGAGAATGCACTTATTTTCCTGCCTTTACCAAGTGAAATAATTCTCTCCTCAACAGTTCCATTTACAGAGAGTATTTCCTACTTAAAAGATAATGTTCTTTTTAAACATTAGAAGGTAAAATACCGTTGAAAATAAATGCTTGAATATGTAGTTATTTGTGTGACTTTGAAAGTGTGATAAGTGCATCGTAGACTGAATTATAAAGTTAAAGTGAAATAAGTACGTACATGTTTGATGTAAGGTAATTGAAGTACCTATTTATTTTTTAAAGGCTTCATGATAAAGAAAGGGCACAGTCTTCTGTGTAGAACATTACAAGGATGTCTCAGCTTATTTAGTGTAAGTGAAGAGTTATAAAGATGACTTTTTCTTTCCTGAAAAGAAGGAATGATGAAGACAACAAAAACTAACTAAAACATTTTTCTTCATGAAATTTATTAATTTTTTGATACGTTGGTCATTTCCAAGACAATATAGATGGCAAGAAAAATTATTTAAGAATATTTTTATAGCTTTTAGTTGGTTCACTTAGAATAACTGTTACGGTGATATTTAAACAAGCCATGAAATACTAACTTTTGCAATTAATTGTGAAAAGTGTAATTATTAACATAAATAATTGGTCGTTATCAATTTGTTCGTTCAAAGATTGCTACTTAATTAACATTAGGATTGTGGTGCTAAAATTGTTTTAGTAATGTATGGGATAGGCGAAATTCAAATTTTTGTATAGGACAAATCGGTAACTGTAATGGGAGATACAAAAAAATAAATGGAACCAGTAGCTTCCATCTCGTTTTTTTCTATTTTTAGTTAAATTCGTTAGTGTTTTCAAAAAATTAACTCTTTTTATTGTAAAGAAGTGAGTTAATTTTATTTTTTCATTTCTGTTTAGTTTCAATGAAGAGTGATAAGGGTGACTTTTTCTCCCTTGAAAAGAAGGGATAGCCATCATAACAAGAAATTACTGTTAAAGGAATTTGTTGCATGGAATTGATTAATTTTTGAGTAGGGTAAGATAACCGATTCTAAAACAGAGGAGTGAGGAGGGTGATTTATTACCATTAAAACCTGAAATAATTATGATGTAATGATTGATGTATTGTAATGAAAAGTGGGTCAAGGTCATAAATGTATGAAAAGGAAGGGAAAGGGAAAGGAAGGTATTGATAAGGAGAGCTAAGAAGAGGATGATTGCCTCAGAATAGACCAAAAAAGTTGACGTCTCTGCTGAGCTGTAGTGCAGAGTAAACAGAGAAGTGTATGTGTATCATCGATTTCGTAAACCATACCAGACTTTTCGCAGAGGTATGAGCCTTCCCCCTGACGACAAGGTCGACAGCAATGGTTTACAACATCACAATGGTATACTCTGCAGCTCTGACACAAAAGCTGAGGTCTGTTGTCAAGACATTCCTGACAAGAGAAACCTGTTTCTTCTGTACAGCTTTCGCGAAGACGTTTGCAAAACACACACTGGAGTAGGGTGGTGTTCCAAGGAGTTGTCTGCCTGAAAGGCGTAAGCACAACAGATACACGGGAAAGGTTCATGTTACAGTGGGAAATCCTTCCGAAGAAGTGATGCTGTTAGCGAGTTACAGCGGTTTAAATAGGTAGAATGAAGGAGGGGATAGTAGTGGGGATAATGCCGCGGTGGTAAGCAATAATAAGGAGGAGTGTTTAGTGTAGTAACACAGGAGTGGTGGAAGAGTATATTTATAAGTAAACACTGTAATTGTGTTACAGTTGAAACAGGTCACAGAAGATAAAAAGAACTAGAGTGGTATGAATTCTTCGGTAGAGTAACCGTCTAGATCGTGACGAGCCTGGTCCCTGTCGTACCATGATGTACAAAGGTAACACTGTAAGACATGATACTGCGAGGACTCATGGAACATACCAGTCTTATGACATAGATACCCTTGTCTACAATTAGGACAAGTTCGGTTCAAAACGTCATTTGAATAAATGTTACAGCTGACACAATACTGAAGGGGTTCCATACTGCGACAAGAAAAGCAAACAAAGCCCTGTGTTTGGTGACTCAGGTGAAGACACAGTTGTAGTAGCAGTGGATTGCAAGACTTGACTAAACGGTTGGACCACGATGATAGCATGTCCAGGTAAGGAGTAATTGCTTTGGAGGAGTGTACATTGTCCTTGGTTGATAGACGTCATGTTATCGTAAGGACAGGTGGAGAGTGACTGGTGTCGAAGAGGGAAAGATGATTGCTTAAATAGTGGGAAAGAGGTGGGGAGAAGAGTGGGAATAGAAGAGGGGATGTTTTAGATGTAGAAGGGGAAAAAGATGTTGGTTTGCTATAAGAAGTGTGAGAGAAAGAACCAATTGTAAATTAGTAGTTGAAAAAGAAGATAGGAAAAAGAGAGATGCCATTATCTGTAGAAATAGACGAAAAAGGAATATGAGATATGATACAAAACGGTATGTCTGAAGAACCTAAATAAGAATATGGAAAAAAATTTGGAAAAAAGAAGAAAAAAATTTTTCACCCCTAACATAAAATGTGTAACTATTGTACGAAGCGAGTTGTAGGAACGAGTGACACATGGAAATGTAGGTAAGAAGATGTCGCTTAAGAAGATAAGAAGGGCAGGAAGGAATTGTGGCAGTTGAAGAAACGGTAGGGGTAAAAGTGTTAAAAATGACCTTTAAAAATTTTTTTGAAGCATAAGCACACGAAATCATGTAATAACTTATGTTGTTAAAAGAAGCTCCCCTAGGCGTAGTATCCGAATCTGAAAAAATTTTTGAAAAAAAAAATTAAAGTTGACAAAAAGTTGGCACCTTCAACCTCACGGGAAAAATAGGAGTGATTTTAAAAAAAAGTTTTCCTCTTATAAAATGTTTGTCTAATAGCAAACTTCATGATCCTACCCAAGAATATTGAGAAATAGTTTTTTGATGTGTTTATCCCCAGACTTTGAACCCCGAAAAGTGTGTGAAGGAGGAATGTGAGCAAGAAAATGGGTCTATAAAAAAGATTTGGTTATCAACCAAGAACGTTTTGCTAAAAACAAAAGTGGAAAATTGTTAACATTAAGAAAATTAACTTCTACCCTTAACTTCAAGAATTTTTTTAAGGTATAAGGAGTGGTGCTAAAAAAAAGACCCCTCTCTCACTGTTGATGCCGGAGGGCAAGTGTACCAGGTCCCAATATCGGAATAGTCAAATTCCGACAACTACCCCTCTCGGACTTAGGCCCTCTGACCCCCCTCCGCCCACCTCTTCCCCGCTCCCCCCCCCCAAGTATAGGTTTCCCTATGATGTTTTTCAGCGGATTTTCTTCTCACCCCATTTTCCACCCCATTTTTCATCCCTCGCATACCTATACACAGCCGTTCCTAGGAAAGATAAAATCGTCCAAAATCACATGTGTTCATAATTCGGCGTTTACAACAAATGTTCTCTCTTTACTTCTGGCGCTAACACAACTACAAACACACCCTAACCTAACCCCAAAATTTTTTTTTTTTGTTTTTTTTTTTTGGCTTTTTTGTATTAATTTACTTAATTAACTAACAATTATTTATTTTTTTCTTACAATTAAACACATTCACACACTTTTTAACTTAATTAACTTACTATACTACATTAAAATTAACTATTTACAGACCGTCCCCGCTAATCGTTCGGTACATGCGCCAACTTCTGTGCCAGCTTCTGCGCACCCACACAGAACCGCTCGTACCTCCCGCGCTTAGCTTCCACCTCTTGCTTTTCGACGTCTTTTTCGAGACGCAACTTTCCTTCTTCTTCCACAAGCTGCTTCTCTCTCTCCCGAACTTGTGAGATTCCGCTTTGAACACGATGAAGATCGTCATTAAGACGAGCTATCTTAGCTTTAAGACGGACTTCATCGTTTTCAAGACGGGTCTTACAATTTCGTACTTGGGCGAGCTCTTTGCTCACACTTGCGTGAGCATCTCGCTTCCTCTCCCAAGCTGACGTCAGTGCCGCCATCTTCTCTTGGATGCGATCGGCACTTGCCATGGCGCTTTCGAAACGATCCATTTCCTGCGAAAGCGTCAAGGGGGTGTCAGGCAGAGGTGAAATGGGCGAAGGAGGCATCGTCACATCTGCGGCACATGTACCTTCCTCGAGAATTTCGTCTTGCTGTTTTATTGCTGGAGTCCTCTTCGGCAGCGTTTCTGCTGGGGTCGCTGTTGCTATGGAGGACGACCCGCTCCACGTCGGAGACGTTATCGCACTCCTTTTCCTCAACCCCAGGCTCCATTTACCCCTTGCTACAGCCGTCGTGGCTGTCGCAACGGATAACGCTGCCATAGTCGTTACGACTCCAACAACGTCATACTGCAAACAAAACGTAATTGTTTTAAAAATTATATTATTATAATACATTATAATAAATATTTCGTTCTACTTACAGCACCCGTCCTCAACTTCCCAAAACGGGACTTTGGTACAGCAGGCTTTTTCCCCTTGTTGTCCATTTTTATATCACTTACTAACTCTTTTAAGAAACACGTGCTTCAGCAAAGACGATCGAGAACAGAATGAGAGAACGCTCCGGTTAGCAACTCCTCTCCGCTTACCCCCACTTCCTCCTATACAACAAGTTCTTCGCCTGTGAACCACCATCGGAATGTGGTTAGCAGACGTGACGTCACATGCAGAGTGAACACCTGCCTTTTTGTGTAACACGCATGCGTGGTTGTTCTTCATAAACACACACAGACGTGACTTCTTCTCCACGGTGAACACCTGCGTTTTTTGCTAATACGCATGCGTGACTAAACTCATCACACGCATACAGACATGACTTGTCGTCCACGGTTAACACAGGCGTTTTTTGCAAATACGTATGTGTAAAGAAGAAGCTTATCACACACAGAGAAACATGACTTGTCCGTCCACAATGGACACCTGTGTTTTCTGTTAATACGCATGCGTTAAGAAGCTCATCACGTACACACAGACATGACTTGTTCTCTACAACGAACACTTGCGTTTTTGTTATACGCATGCGTCAACAAGTTCATCATCGTAACCGACTTACTCTGATGTCGCGCTCACATGTACAGTTTTACCCATGTGTCCTCGAACTGAACCCGTTCCTTTACGTCTATATATACAATTTAGAATTCGCAAGCTCATGTTCTTTCACTTCGACAATATCTATCACAACGTTCGTACGTATTACTTTTACGACAACCTAACAATAACTCAGCAAGCAATAATTTTACATTTGTCGATGGCTCCCCTTGGAAGCCGGGCTGTAGTATACTTGTGTCACACATACCTCCTGTTGTCAGTGGTCCTCCACATTCGTAACAATGGTGATGGTGTCTGCCGTGCAGGTGTAATATGAAAACGAACACAACATCCTCACATTTACAAACCACTTCCCCCACTTCGTCTTCTACATAACAACTGTTACACAACAGCAGCGTTGTATTTTCATGTACATTTACCAATACTCTTCCTTCGATGCAGGTATATTCATTAATGTTGTCACACACACTATGTCTCAGAATATGTTCCAATAAGGTAACACTGTCCAAACTATACTTGTGTTGAACATAACCATCAATTTTTTGTTTCTCGCTATTTTCACAACTCTCATCGCTCACAGGTACAAACTGTCGGTAATTGCTTGGAATATTTAAACCTGATCGCCATGTTTGTATCCACGCGTCCTCACATATGTTAGCACCGAAGTCTGTGTGATATAGTATATGTAGTCTACCGTCTTCTCTACCACTAAACAATTCGGATAATGAACGGTTCTCGAACCATGATGTTCTACAAACGAATCCCATGCTGTCTACACCACTACTACATGTATAACTTAATATTCTTTCTATATTAACTACTCCTACGATTCTCGCTTCACCCCACTCTCATCTTCCTCCTCCTCCAAATCTTTTCGTTCGACTCATACCCCACTCCTTTCAACTCCTATAAATATCCAAACCTTTCCTTCGTTCGGCAGAAGCTTACTTCACTCCAACAATATTCACTACAACTGTACAATTATATAATATGTATTATTACATCGTTTTAACTGGAGACCAACTTCAATTATCCAGGAGAACGTATAATCTCCTTATTAAGAAAGTTTTTTCCACCATTGAGGGTGAGGTCACCGTCATGAGCATACACAGAAAAAAACACTTTCTTAAAACAAGAAAATATATTTCTTTAAAGATATTTACTCTTTTTAAATAAATAAATACTTCGTTTTAGTATTTTGCTTTGTGTTAAGAAAACAAGAATATTTCCTTCAACACTTTTATTTACTTACTGCAATTGATTTAAAGAGAGAATTTCTTTTTTGAAATAAATTTATACAGGTTTCGATCGAAGACTCACTCTGTTCTTAAAACAAGTCAAGGAACTACTTGGAATGAAAATGTTTGTTTTTGCTACAACTTTTTGAATGGTTTAAACAAAAAGTAATTTCTTAATTTTAAGAGATTTCTATTTTGAAACAATAAAATATTAATTCTATTCAAGTAGCCAAAACCTGGATTGGATAAAGCACTTCTTCGAAATGAAACAGTTCTGCTTTCGATAAAGCATTATCATTTCATTTCGAATAACGTTTTATTTAGTACAAATAAGTGACGCTTTGATGAGCTCCATATTCGTCTCCCGTTTCGATTTTCAATATATTGCGTCATACGTTAATGAACCAGTGTAAAGTGAGCTGTTGGTGCACAAAATTTTCTGAAAAAGCAGTGCTATATTTATTTAAGAAAATGGAAGAATTTTTAAATAAAATTGGCTTTGAAGAATTTGGAGAAATATTTGCAAGTAAGTACCCATTAAAATACTTAATTTTTACGAATTTACGTAGCTATTGTGCATCTAATTTTCACACATTTTTTTGACTTTATCAAAATAGAATTATGAAGTAATGCAAAATTTTGCATGGTAAATATGTAAGTAATATAGCCGTAATATTAGAATTAAGTTTTTAATTCATTCTGTATCATGTTATCTGCTGTAATATATAGGTACATAAATATCTACAAATCATTTTTATCCACAATGAATCCTCAACGAAGTAGGGAAATAGCTATTTTAATTTCTAAAATATAAAATAACATAAAACTGTTTTTTCGGTTAAATAGCAGTAGGTACCTATCTACAGTTTAGCAAAATTTGTAAGCGCGCTTTCTCTCGATAAAGAAAAAATGGCTAACACCTACTGCTATTTGAAAATCGTTTATTGTGGATTGTATATACATACATAGAAAAGGTCATCTATGATAGAAAATTTATACTTTTAGCAAGTCGATTGTATTATGATGATAATCGTTTGATCGATAAACCAAGAATTCTACTTTTCATATTAAAAACAATAATTTGTATTATAGCTACTGAAATCATTTAGACTAAACAACTTCTTATCAAAACAGCAAACTTGAACAATCACTACGTTATTGAAATACACAATAAACGAACCTCTATGAAATCGTATTGTTAAGCGATTTATTACAACATAATACAATAAATTTTAATAGATTTTATTAGTTTGTTTAACTTAATTTTTTACGAAGGATGTAGGATCTACAACTAATTCTCTACTATATTTCTAATTTAAACTATTGTTCTTTATTGAAATACTGATTCCTGTACTTTCTTTTAAATAAGAAAATGATGTAACTGAAGAAATTGCATTCCAATTAACTTTCGAGGAACTAAAAGAACTCATACCGTCTGTAGGAAAACGAAAGATGTTTATTGAAAAAATCAAAGAAATCAGAAGTCAACATGAAAGCACGGTGAGGTTGCGTTAATTTTTTATGAGGTAGATATTTGTTTTGAGGAAAATTAGTGTGATAAAATACATTTCAGTCAACTTCAACTCAATTAAATAATACAAGCGAAGAATACACCAATATCGAAACAAAAGAAAATGATATCAATGCCGCTAACTTCAATATTCTATCAGACACAGAATCTGCTGCTAGTGCTGCTAGTAGCACGACATCCCAGTCCTCAGATTTATTACCAGTATTTATTCCGTTGCAAAACGATGCGGTTTCTTTTTATGGATGGGAAAATCTCTCCTTGCCGAAATTTCCAGACTTTGACTTAAAAACACTATTGAACACATCGCCTTTAGGAAAAACAGTACTAAAGCATTATGAAACATTTAACTCGTTAGAGAATACTCACAGAAGAAGACTTGTCGATATTATAGTGAAACATTTGTACTGCTTTATTACAAGACAGTTAGTTTTCAACTTTTTTTTTGAGTATTTATTTTTAACAACTTCATGTTTTCAGCCGTTTAAAACATGATGACTATAATGTAATAACATCAAAAATAATAGCTCTTTTTCCAAAAGAAGTAGCCGCAACATATTATATACCCTCAATAAAAAAAAGAAATAGTGATCATGGTCACTCTATTCTTGCAAAAGGACGTCTTGTTGATAAATGTAGAAATTTGTTGTATCAGAGCGGTGATACAATCACTTACAGGAAGAGATGTGCCGAATCTAGAGCACTAATAAATACTAAAATCCATAATAATGTAACAGGTAAATTATTTATTAGAAAAAATAGACCTAATGACCTCAATTCAGTTTTTTTAGAAACAATGAAAGATTATTTCCTATGGTTAAAGCACAACCGGGAACCGTGGGACGAAGTAATGACAAAATGGAATCAAAGTTATGCTATTCGTAACAACAATTTCAAAAAAACTACAGTACAAGACTTTTTATCTGATTGGCCAATACTGACAGATTCAAGAGCCGATTCATTGGTTTGTACCTATGTAATTTTAACATTATTAAAACTATGCATTGCATTACTTCATCATTTCGTTTACAAGAGCGAACGAATTGTAGTTTAAACAAACATTTGTTAATTATATAATTTTATCGTTATATTATTGCTATTTTATATTCTTCCAGATTAATGCAGATTTTGATTTACTGTTTCCTGAATGTGGAATTAAACTGTTTTGTAGAGGCTCTGAATGTTTAGATAAAGTAATAAATTCAAAGAAAAATACTATAAAAGATAAAACCTGTTTACAACTACTACAACTATATGAAAATGAAAATTTAAATGAAGGTAATAAGTAATATAAAAAAATAATGTGATAACCTTTAAAACGTAATTTTCTAAATATTTCAGATACGAAGTTCTGCATGCAAATTCATATTATCTGTTATATGCTCCCCCCGAAAGGACGTATAAGAAAAGGAAAAACAGACTGGAAATTTTCCACAGTGGAAGCCTTAGAAGGAATTGTTGTCCATGCTAAGGTAGGATGTTGTCAAAAGTACATATTTATAATGATTTTTGAATGATTTTAGATAGCTGCAGATGTTGAAAGACTTATTGAACTGCAAAAAGAAAAAGCTTTTTTACGCAAACAAACCGTCCAGCCTTATTTATTGATTGAAGGACCAAGCTTAATGCAAATAAACAATACTTACGTGGTGGTAGATTATGTAAGATATCACTTTCTTTCATTTATGAAGGCGTTTGATACTCTTTTCAAACTATTTCATGTGTTTAATGCGCATTATCCACCTCAAAGTGCTCATTTGTGGAGCATTTTTGAAAAAATATATGGTATCGTAAATAATAATGACAAAACCTACCCGTACATTGCCGAAGTTTATAAATTAATAAGTGATTAATAAGAAAAATTACTTATAACGTTACTTATACTTTTACGTTTTGTATTAATAATAATAATATGATTGTATGTTTATATTGTGGAAAGGACTTTACTTCCATTAATCCATTTATTGTTCATTTAGAGTATGGTCATAACATTACCGATAATTTCTTATGCCCTATTGTTTCTTGTAAAAGATCATATCAGAGAAGAGATGTGTTTAAACGTCATTTATGCACAAAGCATGATATCATTGTTAAAAACAGTATTATCGTAGAAAATGCTTCTGACTTATTCTCTAACCATCATTCAGATGCGCCACCTTTGCATAATATCAATAATGAAGTAAATCACACTGCTACAACTTCCTTAGATGCAAATTTAAATTATGAATTACAACAAAAAATCAATAATTTTATGGAAATTTCCAGGAAATCTGCAGAAGATTTTATTACAAAACTAAGTGGTAATATGACGTTACCACGAAGTACTGTTCAGCTTGTGCTAGATTCCGTTACTGCACTTTTATCTTCAGAAATGATCGTAATCACTGATTTCATTAAATGTTTTTCAAATACTTTTCCCGAAACAGATGCGGCAGTAGGACAGCTTAATTTTATGCTCCACATTGTACAAGATTTATTCAAATATTTTCGTTTAGATACTGAGTACAAAAGATCACAATATTTCCAAGAAAATTTTCGCATTTCAGTACTTCCTGTTCAACACTATATAGGGGTTGGTTATCATCAAGTTAAAAAAAAGAGTAACGTGTCCTTTGCTTTGAAAAATAGAACCTCTTCAATAATTCCGTTATCGGAAACGTTGAAATTATTTTTAGAATTGCCCAATGTGCTAAAAATCCTGACTGAATATCAAAGTCGATATGATAATTCAAATAATATGGAGAATATAACCCAGGGATCAATTTGGAAAAAAATTAAGAAACAGTGTAATAGTAGAATAATGTTACCCTTAATTATATATTTTGATGATTTTGAGACGTGCAACCCTTTGGGTAGTCATGCAGGAAATTACAAAATTGGTGCCGTTTATTATACCATTCCTTCTATTCCTCCTGAGTATCGTAGTCGTTTAGATAACATTTTCGTTGCTCAACTATTTTTCACATTTGATAGAACTGATTTTGGAAATCAAGCAGTTTTTTCTCCACTGATCCAAGAATTAAAACAACTGGAAAATATCGGTATTGCTGTTAAAACTGGTACTACAAATAACCAGGTATACTTCAGAGTTGTTGCAATATGTGGCGATAATTTAGGAATCAATTCTTTGTTTGGTATGGTGGAAAGTTTTTCTGCCAACCATTTCTGTAGATTTTGCACTGCCCACAAAGATAATACAAAAACTCAAACTGAGGAAGACAAACTATTATTACGAAAAATTTCGGAGTATCCTACTCATGTAGAGAAAATGTCTTTTGGTATCAAGGAAACATGTGTATGGCATGACTTAAGTAATTTCCATGTATATGACAACTACTATGCAGATGTTATGCATGATTTGTATGAAGGTGTTCACCGTTATGATATGCCTCTTATAATATCGGATTTTCTCAAAAAACAGTATTTTAAGTTAGATATTTTAAATTCGAGAATAAAATACTTTAATTACCATCCATCCGAAAAAAATCATCCACCGCCTATAAAACTAGAGCAGATTGAAAAAGAGTATCTTACAATTAGTGCATCAGAGATGCTTTGTTTAGTAACAAATTTTCGTTTCACAATAGGTGATCTCATACCGGAAAACGATGAAACTTGGATTTTTTATTTAAAATTATTAGAAATTACTGAGCTCCTCATTTCGCCTTGTATGTCATTAAATACTTTAAATATGTTGCAAATTCTTGTAAAGGAACATCACGAAATGTATATATCTATCTTTAAACGTAACTTAAAACCAAAATTTCATTTTTTAACTCATTATCATAACATAATTGCTAAAACTGGTCCTCCTGTTAACATTTCTGCAATGCGATTCGAAGCAAAACATAAACAGTTAAAACAATACGCGCAAAGTATTACCAGTCATCGAAATTTACCATACACATTAGCTTATAAGATACAGCAAAATTTTACTCATCGAATTTTTTCAAAAACATCTTTTAAAGATGAAATCAATCACGGACCGATAATAAATATTGTTATAAAATCTCAATCACAGCCGGAAACATGGAAAGATTTCTATTCTGTAACGTGGTATGAGATAAACGGGGTTTATTTTAACATTGATGCGGTCGTTCATTACGATTCCTTCAACGACATACCATTATTTTGTAGAATAAAAAATATATTGGTACATAAACAAGAAAAACAATTATGCATGCTTATATGTGATACTTTAACAACGGTCATATTCAATTTACATTATAGAGCTTATAAAGTCGAAGTAAGTAATGGAAGTAGAGTTCTTACCATGAATAGCAATAAAAAACTGTATTTTCCAATCAGGATGCATACACTTTCTACCGGGGAGTTGTACGTAACACTTAATAAAATGTCTTAAGTTAACTTAAATTTTAGTTCCTTCCGTATTAACAAACTTTTCTGTTCATGTGTATATCGTTGTATTTTTTATGATTTTATGTTCAATAAAGATATGTTCAATTATAATAATCACATTTTATTTATATACCATTAAATCGATTTGTAAAATGGCCTTATTATTACAAATAAAAAATCAAGTAATAATTAAATTTTGAAACAAATTTTTGTTATTTTAGTTTGAAAATGTTTCATGTTTAATACAAAAATATACTGCTTTAAATTGAAATATTAATTGAATTCATTAAAAAGATGCATATACTAAATATGAAGAAGTACCATCTTAAATGGAAACATCCGTTTTTTTGTGTTGAAGAAAAATATTATTTTTTCCAAGCCCGCAAATCTTATTTTAAGAAAACGAAATTGTTGAAATCAGTAGATAAATATTCTGTTTAAAGAAATACATTATTCTAGCCAAGAAATATTGCGGTTTTCGTAAGTAAACCCTTTTTTCGTTTCAAACATTGCTGTATTTAACTGAAAATATACATTCTTAAATGAAACGCAGCATTTTCTTACCATTAAAACTTTAAAATTCTTTATTTAAGAAAATATTTATTTGCGTATATATGAAACAAAGATTTTCTTGAATGAAGTGTATTTTATTCAGATTAAATATACTCTTTTTTCTGTGTAGAGGACCAAAGGCGTCCCAGCGAATTTTGTCAACACATCCAGCATTACCTTCGAAACATTCCATGGACGGGATCCGGTTCCATCCAATTTGTGACAGTGGAATGTCTGCTGATGGAAAACAACTTCCGAGTGGAGTAATTTTAATTAGATTTTAAGATTTTTTTGTTTTTTTAATTATAAATTTAGAATAAGTTATTTATATTATAGTAATAAACTTTTTAAAAATACATCCTTCTTCTTCATTTTTAAACCTACCTTAAACACAGTGATCTATTTCAAAATTACTATCTTGAAAGTGTGATAAAGATAAGTTACAACAGCTATCAGACTTCTGTCCCACTTGAAACAACACATCCATCGTATGTATTACATGAGGAGCGGTAATGTACAATACGTTTTGTTGGAGATGTTAAATAGTACAGATTTCTGTGATTAAAAAGCATTGTTATATACGTGTATAACGTTTATGTAAGTACTTTTAACCATCTCTCCTTCATTTACTTTTTCCAACATATCTCCAAGACAAACTTCTCCTACAACATGATTATCTGTAAATTTTAGTATACCATACAAATGGTACAATGACCGCTATGGTTCTCTCAACAGCCCCAACAACACCTCATTCCTGTAACATTTCTTTAAGACAAACATCTCATACAACTTGATTATTTGTAGAGTATACTACACCAATTATATACAGTTCTCTAACCAGCTTCAACTTTACCTCTGTCCGATGGATTGCAAAGGTTCGCCTCCAATATGTCACTTGCGAAACGTTTCTTATTGAATAATGATGTAGGTAAAGTATACAACTTTTAAAGTCAGTACTTCTATTGAACTTCTATGTTTCTTTATCAACCTTTCTACAAAACTATCTTCGTCTAAGTGTTCTACATATACATTCCAACTGTTTCCCACACTCTCTTACTAAGTTCTACTCGATCCTCCACTTCTGATTCAATCACATCATCATTTCTTTAGTTTACTTTTTACGATTCCTTCAAATTCATATGTTACACTTCTGGTTCACCTTGAGCAAAAAAAACTCTTCCCCCATAAATTTTCACACATTAACTTCCCTATTTGTATCATGCTTCTACCTCATGTAACATGTATCACTTTTTTTAAAAGTATGTCTTTTATTACCCTCCTACTAACACTTTCTTCTTTTATAACAAAATATTAAAAGAAAAACAACTTTATAATACAATTTTTATTTTATTATGTTTTTTACATTAAAAGTTAAATTGTTCATTTACAAGTCTTTTTAACTCTGCCATTTTATTTTCCATCTCTTCTACCCGCTTCCGATTTTCCACCATCCATCTACTACCGTTTTCCAAATTTCTTTTCATGTCCTCCAAATCCTTTTCTTTCTTGTGAATTTGTTCTATCAAAGAAGCATTCTTCATATCCTGTTCCTTCATTTCGGCCTCCCTTTTCAGTTTTTCTCGGGTATAGCCTTCGTCGCTTCTCGTAATTGTTCTACTACCTTTGGGTATTCAAACGTTCCACCCGACATCTTTCTATTGTACGTTCGCTTTTTCGGTTTCATTATTATACCTTTACTACCTCCTGATGTTGTTCGCGATGTGCTTGCCACAGGCACTATCGCTGTTTCGCTGACTTCATTCCCATTGCCTACAGCTGTTGTCATCGATTTCTCGTTGTTAAAGAACTCGTCCAACACCGCTGTCAGATCAGACTCTTCCAGATTAACATTGGTATTTCACCAGTAACACTTTGTACCTGTTCTGCCATCTTACTTTTATTCTTATTATTGTATATACCTCTCTCTACTACAATTTCTGAACTTATTACTCGTTTCCTCCTTAATTCTCTCTTAAATATCATTTACCCCTCTCTTAATACTCCCACCGTTTCCATTTCTCCCACTCCTTCCAACTTCTGTACACTTTTATATCTACTACGCACACAGTCATCCTCAGTCTTTGTCCGTATCTATCCACAGCTACTAACCGATATGATTCGTTGCCCGGACTGCGATATTTCGTTTACGCGATCTGACAATTTAAACAGACATCGAAGAAGTTCCTGTCGTAAACGAGCACAGTGTGATCCTAAATCGTCTGTACCGACAAAAAAACTAAAGTTTGATACACCTTCTACCTCTTCTGACCGGTGGTGTGAAACCTGCAAAATTTATGTTCCTCACTCTTCGTACAACGGTCACCTACGCACCATACAACATAAGAAAAAGTGTTGCTCACCTCTCGGGGAGGGAATCAGTTTCCTTACCTCTGCCTTCGTTAACAGGATTGCTTCGTTTCGTATCACGTCTACGAAATACCATCTTTCGTATACCGATTTTTTCAGTGACATTCTCGACAAATGCTTGCGGGTAATACGTAATCAGATACATCTCCACGACGCGCTTAAAATAAATCTCGAAGTTTTCGGACGTTACGTGCACGAAACGAAACATTTGATTGAAATTAAATCTTTCAACACTAATAATAAAGTTGTGACGCGATCGATCGATCTTTTCAATCTACAAAATTTCTTCGATATCCTTGAGACCAAAGCGTCTGAGTTTCAAGAACGAGAGTCAGGTATGTAATAATTTTTTAATATTTATATTTTTTTGATTAGCAACGGTTTACATTTTCCCCTCATCTTCAATTACGTTTCTTGTTTCTACAGGATGGAGTTTAGAAAGGGTTCTTTTCCTCGAAATCAACGTTAACAAGTACAATCCGCTGAGAGCGTCTTCTTACATCCCGTTACCTAGAAAAATTCTACTAAAGAGGGCGGTTGTGAATGTGAAAAACGATGATCAAGCTTGCTTTGCGTGGGCAATAACGTCGGCTTTGTTCCCAGCACAAGCAAACCCGCACCGAACTACTTCTTCCCCCCCACTACTCTCGCACCTTGAACTACGAGGGTATTCAATTTCCTATGAAATTAACCGACTTTCCCCAAAATTTTGAATCGAAAAACCATTGCTCTGTGAATGTCTACGGGACTGAATCCGTTTTGAGAGATGGGAAGTGGATCTGGGAAACAGTTGGTCCCCTTTACTATTCACCCATCAAGCAAAGACTGCACTTCAATTTTTTGTTGCTCGACGATGATCGTGGAAATAATCATTACTGTTGGATTAAGGACATGTCTCGTTTACTTTCTCAACAACTTTCCAAAACAGGACATCGGAAATTCTTATGTGATGGTTGCTTACAGTATTTCTCCACAGTAGCCCACCTCCATCGTCATCAACAATACGATTGTAACCATGTGTACAGTAGCCTTCCTACCGGTGATTGTAAAATGGATAAAATGGGTAGGTTGGTCCCCAATCATGTTTTGAAATTTGATAATTATCAGAAAAGGATCAAAGTACCCTTTGTTGTTTATGCTGATTTTGAAACAGTATTGCAACCCATTCATACATGTTTTCCTGACCTAATAAAACGTCTACGACATCTACCAACAAACATCAGCCCCATTCGTTTGCTTACTTGATTAAATGCTCTTTCGATGATTCCCTCTCCAAATTCAGATCGTATCGGGGGCCTGACTGCCCTAACCAATTTGTTAAAACTTTGGACGAAGACGTTTACGATATTTATCACCGATATTTGAAGATCAGGGCTCCCATGATACCCCTTTCAGATGATGAAAAACGTCTCTTCTCCGAGGCTACCTCTTGCAATATTTGTGAGGAACCCTTTCTGGACGATGATGTTAGGGTGCGTGATCATTGTCACTTAACCGGTAAAGTGCGATTAGGGGCCGCTCACTCCAGATGTAATTTAAATTATAAACTACCCAACTTTGTACCAGTTTTTTTCCATAATCTTTCCAGTTACGATTGTCATTTATTTTTAAAAGAAATGGCTGTGAATGATGTTAAATTCACTGTCATAGCTCAAAATAAAGAAAAATACATTTCCTTTACCAAATTATTACGAGTTGATACGGTTCGAAATGATTTGGATAACTCAGCTCAAAATGTGTTTGTGAAGATTAGATTTCTCGATTCCTTTCGTTTCATGGCTTCTTCCCTTGATAGGCTATCGGAAGAACTCGATTCTGATCAATGTGTACAAGTAAAAAAGTATTTTCCAGATCCTCGACATTTCCAACTTGTGCGAAGAAAAGGTGTTTTCCCTTATTCATACGTGGATGATATTTCTAAGCTTGATCAAACAACGTTTCCACAGAAAGACGATTTTTTCGATAAACTCATTTCCCCTCCCAATTTCCGATGAGGACTACGAAAGAGCTAAAACTGTTTGGAACGCTTTCTCTTGTTCAACTCTCGGAGAATATTCTGACCTGTACTTAAAAACAGACGTTCTGTTATTAGCAGATGTTTTCGAGAATTTCCGAACAATTTGTATTACCACTTATGACTTGGACCCAGCTCAGTATTACACCGCACCAGGGCTTGCATGGGATAGCATGTTAAAATTCACTCGTATTAATTTAGAACTTTTAACCGATATCGATATGTTAAAATTTTTTCAAAAAGGTGTACGTGGAGGTATAAGTCAATGCGTTCAAAGAATGCATTTCGCTAACAATCCACACCTCCCACATTATAAAACCTCCGTTCCTACTTCTTATATTATGTATTTGGATGCTAGTAATTTGTATGGACATAGTATGAGTCAACCCCTTCCTGTTTCCCACTTTCGTTGGCTAAACGAGACCGAAATTGATGAATTGAATGTTCTCTCTTTAGATGCTTCTTCTGAATACGGTTACGTACTTGAAGTCGATGTTGAATATCCCCAACACCTCCATGATTTACATGCTGATCTCCCTTTTTTAGTTGAAAATATTATTTCTCCTCCCAATATAAATGGTAGAGTTAAAAAAAATGATACCAAACCTTATGAATAAAACAAAATATATTGTTCATTATCTAACGCTCAAACAAGCCCTTTGCAATGGACTAAAACTACTCAAAATTCATAGAGTTATTGAGTTTAAACAATCAGCCTGGCTCAAACCTTTCATCGATTTAAATACTCGGAAACGTAATATGTCTGAAAATAAATTTGGGAAATCTTTCTTCAAATTAATGAATAACAGTGCTTTCGGAAAGACGATGGAGAACGTTGATAAACGAGTTGATGTGAAATTAGTAACTCATTGGCAAAATTCGGGTCGCTTCCTTGGTGCTGAGACGTTAATAGCTAAACCTAATTTCAAAAATTCTAAGATTTTCACTCCCAACTTTGTAGCTATTCAGATGAACAAATTACGTATTGTTTACGACAAACCTCTCTATATTGGTTTTACCATTTTTGATTTTTCAAAAGTTGTTATGTATGACTTCTACTACAGCTTTCTAAAACTAAAATATCACCAAAATATTTTTTTGATGTATATGGATACAGATTCTTTCATTTTTAAAGTGTTCACTGACAACTTTTACCGCGATATTGTTGAAAATATTAATTAATTTGATACTTCCAATTATCCTCGCGATAATAGTTTCAATATTCCCATTACCACATCCGTTATCGGTAAATTCAAAGATGAGTTTCCGAATAATCCTATTAAAGCATTCTACGGAACCGGAGCTAAAGCGTATTGTGTTGAAGCGGTTGACCAAATTGTTAAGAAAGCTAAAGGTGTTAAGAAAAACGTTATTAAACTACATCTGGGAGTTGATGATTATCTTCGCGTTATTAGGGACAATTCCACCATTATAAAATGTATGAATGTTTTTGTTTCTGACCTCCATACTATGTACACCCAAATGAAAACTAAAGTAGCTCTCTGCCCTAAAGATGATAAACGTTTCTTAATTCCCAAAACAACTAATACGCTTCCTTGGGGACATTATAATATAAAAAACTCGGAAAATTCTATTTCAAAGTTAAACAGTCACATCGATCAATTAGTTCAAAATTTTAATCTGCCTCATAAAAACAATTTAACGGTTGGAGAATATTTTATTCAAAAACTTTTCGAGGCTTCTTCACTTCCACAAGAATCTATTGATACTATTTACGAACAACTTATGTAATAAACACTTGTATCTATATGTGAATAATGCTCCAATGTTATATTTTAAAACTTTATTATTGATTGTATACACTTCTCTATGTAAATAAATAAACGTTATAACACAGGTTTGTTGTTTTGTTATGTTTTTTCCTAAACATATAAAGAAAACGTTAAATGTTTCTGCAGTTACAATCTATTATGTTAATAACAGTAACAATGAATAAACTTTTTTATAATCATCAATATTAGTGGATGGCCATTTGCCTGAGTCAGGACCATTTCGCCAGCCTGGAGCCTTTTCCGTTCCTTCTCGCAAAATGTTTTCTTCTATCCATCGCAACACTGTCTGTGACGACTGTTAATGGTTGGACTTAAAGTATATGGAAGCTTGAACAAGTTGATTAACTTAATAACCTTTTCTAAATATTTCGGTTGTGCATAGTATACTACATCCATTACTAAATCATCTACACACTTCAATAATGGTGTATACGCGTTCTTAACCCTTTCACTGCTCAATACGAGTATACTCGCCAACGGGTTAACTGCTCCTGACGAGATATCTCGCGGATCATAATTAAATAGGACCAGATTGCTCCAGCCGGATTTCCTCGCTTACGTGTTTCTCATGTCTATAGGGAAACGATCGGTCGCGTACAATCGCGCTGCGGCAGCTATTACCTAGGACAATTACTCTATTGCTCGGCAGTAGCCTTTGATGTTTATGGCGCGCATGCATTGAATATATCAGTCTTGTTATTTGCTTCGTTTTTTTGTTCAACATGTCAAAATATTATACAATTAAAGAGCTAGAAATTATTTTAACAAGAAGTGATGACAGTGACGATAATTATCAGCAACTATCCACAGACGGCGAATCATCTGAAGCAGAAAAGGTAATTATTTACTTTTGGGGAAGTATTTCAATAAAAAATTGTGTTATATATCATAATAGAATGAAAATGAAGTAATCAGTGTGCAAGATCGTATGTTAGATACTGATGAGCAAAACATGGATACTACAGAGGTTGAGGTAAATAGCGACGATGAAAGTGAAGCGCGAGAAACGTCTCCTTCAAAAGGCAGCTTCAACTGGTCAACCGACGAGTTTTTACCTGATATTCACAAATTTGACGAGTCTAACTCTGGCTGCAAAATTGAAGGTAGCACAGCACTTGAGTTTTTTGAATATTTTTTTACGCCTGATCTAATGAGACTAACTGCTGCTGAAACAAATAACTACTTTCATTTTTTGTATCGTCATGGCACCACTGAATTCTCCCGCATGAAGAGATGGAAACCCGTTGATTTCAAGGAAATGTACTGTTTTTTAGCCGTTGCTCTGTTAATGCCCCATTCCAAAAAACTTCAGATAAGCAATTATTGGTCCAAGGACTCATACATTTCTACACCAATATTTCCAAGACTTATGAAGAGGGATAGATTTTCGATTATAATGAAATTGTTACATTTTTCATCTTAGAAGTAGATTTAAGGATGGATTTGTGCCAAATATGAACCTATGCATAGACGAAAGTTTGATGCTTTTTCGAGGCAGAGTATTTTTTAGGCAATACATCCCATCAAAACGTCATAGATTTGGCGTTAAATTTTTTTTGTTGTGTGACTGCGACACAGGGTATATTTTAGATTTTATAATATATACAGGGGCCACAAGTGAAATCGAAGTTTTACTAACAAATATGACATTGGAAAATCGGGAAACGTTGTAATGACTTTGCTTGAACCTTATCTTGAAAAGGGCCATACATTGTATATTGACAATTGGTATACAAGCCCTAATTTACTTATTACATTACACAAACTGAAAACGAATGCTTGTGGAACCGTTAAGTCAAATCGTAAAAATATGCCAAAAATTTGCGAAAAACTGTCAGCAGACGAGTTCACCTACCGAACCTGTGGAAAGCTTCTTGCAATTTGATACAAAGATAAACGGGAAGTAAATATGTTGTCTTCTACTCATATGCCAGATGTCCAATCCGTTGGAAAAACACGAAAAAATGGAAGGGAAATCTTTAAACCATCATGCATTGTAGATTATAACTCCCACATGGGAGCCGTTGATCAGTCCGATATGCTCCTTTCTTCAGTGGAATGTGTACGCAAAAGTAATAAATGGTACAAAAAAGTTTTTTTCCATCTTTTAGATATGGCAGTTCTAAACAGCTATCAAATGTTCAAGACTACTACTACCAATTACGTATCTGTTGAGAAGTTCCATTTACAACTAGTGAAAGAAATTATTGCTAAATATCACACTCCCCTTTCGCGTACTGGCGGTGGCAGGCCAACATCAGAAGACAATAATGAATTGCGTTTAACTGAGAGACATTTTCCGTCACATGTTCCTCCTACGCCTAACAAAACGAAACCCACAAAAAGATGTGTTGTTTGTGCCAAACATGACAAAAGGGCGGAATCGCGCTTCATGTGTTCTATATGCAACGTGGCACTCTGTATAGTACCGTGTTTCCAAAATTACACAGAAAAAAGAGTATATTTAATCTGAATAAAATACACTTCATTCAAGAAAATCTTTGTTTCATATATACGCAAATAAATATTTTCTTAAATAAAGAATTTTAAAGTTTTAATGGTAAGAAAATGCTGCGTTTCATTTAAGAATGTATATTTTCAGTTAAATACAGCAATGTTTGAAACGAAAAAAGGGTTTACTTACGAAAACCGCAATATTTCTTGGCTAGAATAATGTATTTCTTTAAACAGAATATTTATCTACTGATTTCAACAATTTCGTTTTCTTAAAATAAGATTTGCGGGCTTGGAAAAAATAATATTTTTCTTCAACACAAAAAAAACGGATGTTTCCATTTAAGATGGTACTTCTTCATATTTAGTATATGCATCTTTTTAATGAATTCAATTAATATTTCAATTTAAAGCAGTATATTTTTGTATTAAACATGAAACATTTTCAAACTAAAATAACAAAAATTTGTTTCAAAATTTAATTATTACTTGATTTTTTATTTGTAATAATAAGGCCATTTTACAAATCGATTTAATGGTATATAAATAAAATGTGATTATTATAATTGAACATATCTTTATTGAACATAAAATCATAAAAAATACAACGATATACACATGAACAGAAAAGTTTGTTAATACGGAAGGAACTAAAATTTAAGTTAACTTAAGACATTTTATTAAGTGTTACGTACAACTCCCCGGTAGAAAGTGTATGCATCCTGATTGGAAAATACAGTTTTTTATTGCTATTCATGGTAAGAACTCTACTTCCATTACTTACTTCGACTTTATAAGCTCTATAATGTAAATTGAATATGACCGTTGTTAAAGTATCACATATAAGCATGCATAATTGTTTTTCTTGTTTATGTACCAATATATTTTTTATTCTACAAAATAATGGTATGTCGTTGAAGGAATCGTAATGAACGACCGCATCAATGTTAAAATAAACCCCGTTTATCTCATACCACGTTACAGAATAGAAATCTTTCCATGTTTCCGGCTGTGATTGAGATTTTATAACAATATTTATTATCGGTCCGTGATTGATTTCATCTTTAAAAGATGTTTTTGAAAAAATTCGATGAGTAAAATTTTGCTGTATCTTATAAGCTAATGTGTATGGTAAATTTCGATGACTGGTAATACTTTGCGCGTATTGTTTTAACTGTTTATGTTTTGCTTCGAATCGCATTGCAGAAATGTTAACAGGAGGACCAGTTTTAGCAATTATGTTATGATAATGAGTTAAAAAATGAAATTTTGGTTTTAAGTTACGTTTAAAGATAGATATATACATTTCGTGATGTTCCTTTACAAGAATTTGCAACATATTTAAAGTATTTAATGACATACAAGGCGAAATGAGGAGCTCAGTAATTTCTAATAATTTTAAATAAAAAATCCAAGTTTCATCGTTTTCCGGTATGAGATCACCTATTGTGAAACGAAAATTTGTTACTAAACAAAGCATCTCTGATGCACTAATTGTAAGATACTCTTTTTCAATCTGCTCTAGTTTTATAGGCGGTGGATGATTTTTTTCGGATGGATGGTAATTAAAGTATTTTATTCTCGAATTTAAAATATCTAACTTAAAATACTGTTTTTTGAGAAAATCCGATATTATAAGAGGCATATCATAACGGTGAACACCTTCATACAAATCATGCATAACATCTGCATAGTAGTTGTCATATACATGGAAATTACTTAAGTCATGCTATACACATGTTTCCTTGATACCAAAAGACATTTTCTCTACATGAGTAGGATACTCCGAAATTTTTCGTAATAATAGTTTGTCTTCCTCAGTTTGAGTTTTTGTATTATCTTTGTGGGCAGTGCAAAATCTACAGAAATGGTTGGCAGAAAAACTTTCCACCATACCAAACAAAGAATTGATTCCTAAATTATCGCCACATATTGCAACAACTCTGAAGTATACCTGGTTATTTGTAGTACCAGTTTTAACAGCAATACCGATATTTTCCAGTTGTTTTAATTCTTGGATCAGTGGAGAAAAAACTGCTTGATTTCCAAAATCAGTTCTATCAAATGTGAAAAATAGTTGAGCAACGAAAATGTTATCTAAACGACTACGATACTCAGGAGGAATAGAAGGAATGGTATAATAAACGGCACCAATTTTGTAATTTCCTGCATGACTACCCAAAGGGTTGCACGTCTCAAAATCATCAAAATATATAATTAAGGGTAACATTATTCTACTATTACACTGTTTCTTAATTTTTTTCCAAATTGATCCCTGGGTTATATTCTCCATATTATTTGAATTATCATATCGACTTTGATATTCAGTCAGGATTTTTAGCACATTGGGCAATTCTAAAAATAATTTCAACGTTTCCGATAACGGAATTATTGAAGAGGTTCTATTTTTCAAAGCAAAGGACACGTTACTCTTTTTTTTAACTTGATGATAACCAACCCCTATATAGTGTTGAACAGGAAGTACTGAAATGCGAAAATTTTCTTGGAAATATTGTGATCTTTTGTACTCAGTATCTAAACGAAAATATTTGAATAAATCTTGTACAATGTGGAGCATAAAATTAAGCTGTCCTACTGCCGCATCTGTTTCGGGAAAAGTATTTGAAAAACATTTAATGAAATCAGTGATTACGATCATTTCTGAAGATAAAAAATGCAGTAACGGAATCTAGCACAAGCTGAACAGTACTTCGTGGTAACGTCATATTACCACTTAGTTTTGTAATAAAATCTTCTGCAGATTTCCTGGAAATTTCCATAAAATTATTGATTTTTTGTTGTAATTCATAATTTAAATTTGCATCTAAGGAAGTTGTAGCAGTGTGATTTACTTCATTATTGATATTATGCAAAGGTGGCGCATCTGAATGATGGTTAGAGAATAAGTCAGAAGCATTTTCTACGATAATACTGTTTTTAACAATGATATCATGCTTTGTGCATAAATGACGTTTAAAAAACACATCTCTTCTCTGATATGATCTTTTACAAGAAACAATAGGGCATAAGAAATTATCGGTAATGTTATGACCATACTCTAAATGAACAATAAATGGATTAATGGAAGTAAAGTCCTTTCCACAATATAAACATACAATCATATTATTATTATTAATACAAAACGTAAAAGTATAAGTAACGTTATAAGTAATTTTTCTTATTAATCACTTTTTAAATTTTATAAACTTCGGCAATGTACGGGTAGGTTTTGTCATTATTATTTACGATACCATATATTTTTTCAAAAATGCTCCACAAATGAGCACTTTGAGGTGGATAATGCGCATTAAACACATGAAATAGTTTGAAAAGAGTATCAAACGCCTTCATAAATGAAAGAAAGTGATATCTTACATAATCTACCACCACGTAAGTATTGTTTATTTGCATTAAGCTTGGTCCTTCAATCAATAAATAAGGCTGGACGGTTTGTTTGCGTAAAAAAGCTTTTTCTTTTTGCAGTTCAATAAGTCTTTCAACATCTGCAGCTATCTAAAATCATTCAAAAATCATTATAAATATGTACTTTTGACAACATCCTACCTTAGCATGGACAACAATTCCTTCTAAGGCTTCCACTGTGGAAAATTTCCAGTCTGTTTTTCCTTTTTTTATACGTCCTTTCGGGGGGAGCATATAACAGATAATATGAATTTGCATGCAGAACTTCGTATCTGAAATATTTAGAAAATTACGTTTTAAAGGTTATCACATTATTTTTTTTTTATTACTTATTACCTTCTTTTTAAATTTTCATTTTCATATAGTTGTAGTAGTTGTAAACAGGTTTTTATCTTTTATAGTTTTTTTTCTTTGAATTTATTACTTTATCTAAACATTCAGAGCCTCTACAAAACAGTTTAATTCCACATTCAGGAAACAGTAAATCAAAATCTGCATTAATCTGGAAGAATATAAAATAGCAATAATAAAAAACGATAAAATTATATAATTAACAAATGTTTGTTTAAACTAAAATTTTCGTTCGCTCTTGTAAACGAAATGATGAAGTAATGCAATGCATAGTTTTAATAATGTTAAAATTACATAGGTACAAACCAATGAACCCGGCTCTTGAATCTGTCAGAAATTGGCCAATCAGAAAAAAAAGTCTTGTACTGTAGTTTTTTTGAAATTGTTGTTACGAATAGCATAACTTTGATTCCATTTTGTCATTACTTCGTCCCACGGTTCCCGGTTGTGCTTTAACCATGGGAAAAATAATCTTTCATTGTTTCTAAAAAAACTGAATTGAGGTCATTAGGTCTTTTTTTTTCTAAAAAAATAATTTACCTGTTACATTATTATGGATTTTAGTATTTATTAGTGCTCTAGATTCGGCACATCTCTTCCTGTAAGTGATTGTTTTCACCGCTCTGATACAACAAATTTCTACATTTATCAACAAGACGTCCTTTTGCAAGAATAGAGTGACCATGATCACTATTTTTTTTTTTTTATTGAGGGTATATAATATGTTGCGGCTACTTCTTTTGGAAAAAGAGCTATTATTTTTGATGTTATTACATTATAGTCATCATTTTTTTAAACGGCTGAAAACATGAAGTTGTTAAAAATAAATACTCAAAAAAAAAGTTGAAAACTAACTGTCTTGTAATAAAGCAGTAAAAAATGTTTCACTATAATATCGACAAGTCTTCTTCTGTGAGTATTCTCTAACGAGTTAAATGTTTCATAATGCTTTAGTACTGTTTTTCCAAAAAGGCGATGTGTTCAATAGTGTTTTTAAGTCAAAGTCTGGAAATTTCGGCAAGGAGAGATTTTCCCATCCAAAAAAAAGAAACCGCATCGTTTTGCAACGGAATAAATACTGGTAATAAATCTGAGGACTGGGATGTCGTGCTACTAGCAGCACTAGCAGCAGATTCTGTGTCTGATAGAATATTGAAGTTAGCGGCATTGATATCATTTTCTTTTGTTTCGATATTGGTGTATTCTTCGCTTGTATTATTTAATTGAGTTGAAGTTGACTGAAATGTATTTTATCACACTAATTTTCCTCAAAACAAATATCTACCTCATAAAAAATTAACGAAAACCTCACCGTGCTTTCATGTTGACTTCTGATTTCTTTGATTTTTTCAATAAACATCTTTCTTTTTCCCCTACAGACGGTATGAGTTCTTTTAGTTCCTCGAAAGTTAATTGGAATGCAATTTCTTCAGTTACATCATTTTCTTATTTAAAAGAAAGTACAGGAATCAGTATTTCAATAAAGAACAATAGTTTAAATTAGAAATATAGTAGAGAATTAGTTGTAGATCCTACATCCTTCGAAAAAAAATTAAGTTAAACAAACTAATAAAATCTATTAAAATTTATTGTATTATGTTGTAATAAATCGCTTAACAATACGATTTCATAGAGGTTCGTTTATTGTGTATTTCAATAACGTAGTGATTGTTCAAGTTTGCTGTTTTTTATAAGAAGTTGTTTAGTCTAAATGATTTCAGTAGCTATAATACAAATTATTGTTTTTAATATGAAAAGTAGAATTCTTGGTTTATCGATCAAACGAATTTTCATCATAATACAATCGACTTGCTAAAAGTATAAATTTTCTATCATAGATGACCTTTTCTATGTATGTATATACAATCCACAATAAACGATTTTCAAATAGCAGTAGGTGTTAGCCATTTTTTCTTTATCGAGAGAAAGCGCGCTTACAAATTTTGCTAAACTGTAGATAGGTACCTACTGCTATTTAACCGAAAAAAAAAGTTTTATGTTATTTTATATTTTAGAAATTAAAATAGCTATTTCCCTACTTCGTTGAGGATTTTATTGTGGATAAAAATGATTTGTAGATATTTATGTACCTATATATTACAGCAGATAACATGATACAGAATGAATTAAAAAAATTAATTCTAATATTACGGCTATATTACTTACATATTTACCATGCAAAATTTTGCATTACTTCATAATTCTATTTTGATAAAGTCAAAAAAATGTGTGAAAATTAGATGCACAATAGCTACGTAAATTCGTAAAAATTAAGTATTTTAATGGGTACTTACTTGCAAATATTTCTCCAAATTCTTCAAAGCCAATTTTATTTAAAAATTCTTCCATTTTCTTAAATAAAAAATAGCACTGCTTTTTCAGAAAATTTTGTGCACCAACAGCTCACTTTACACTGGTTCATTAACGTATGACGCAATATATTGAAAATCGAAACGGGAGACGAATATGGAGCTCATCAAAGCGTCACTTATTTGTACTAAATAAAACGTTATTCGAAATGAAATGATAATGCTTTATCGAAAGCAGAACTGTTTCATTTCGAAGAAGTGCTTTATCCAATCCAGGTTTTGGCTACTTGAATAGAATTAATATTTTATTGTTTCAAAATAGAAATCTCTTAAAATTAAGAAATTACTTTTTGTTTAAACCATTCAAAAAGTTGTAGCAAAAACAAACATTTTTTATTCCAAGTAGTTCCTTGACTTGTTTTAAGAACAGAGTTAGTCTTCGATCGAAACCTGTATAAATTTATTTCAAAAAAGAAATTCTCTCTTTAAATCAATTGCAGTAAGTAAATAAAAGTGTTGAAGGAAATATTCTTGTTTTCTTAACACAAAGCAAAATACTAAAACGAAGTATTTATTTATTTAAAAAAAAGTAAATATCTTTAAAGAAATATATTTTCTTGTTTTAAGAAAGTGTTTTTTTCTGTGTACCATACCAAAAAAAAAGTTTTAGTTTTTTAAAGTGGCATACTAAATAAATGATAATCAAATATTAGTCATATATTTTTAAAAAAATTTTGGTAATAAAAAACTTTATTTTGATGTACATGTGTTTTGCTTTTCCTAAAAAAAGAAAAAAAAAAATCTAATGTAAACTAACACAGGGTTCTTTTTCGACAAAAAAAGAGGTCGCTTTGGACTGTACTGCTCTAGACGAGTATACTCGCTAGCGACGAAATAACCGCGCACAGCGCCAGCCGCGGCAATTGGGCCTTGCGCAGTGAAAGGGTTAATATTAATGATGGAAAATTTTTTGTTCCTGACTAGAACTGACCCGTTTGTTAACATTTCCTTTAGAAAACATATATCATTTCGTGTATAATTATAATTTGTTTCATTTAAAATCCCTTGTACATCATCAACAGTTATCTCCACTTTTTCACCACAAGCTTTTAAAAAATCGTTAACGAAGGTGTCACACAGTTGTTTTCTTTCCAATATGAAATACAAAATATCAAACGATGTATCTTGTGGTAATGTTAACCATTTGAATACTTCTTTTGGTACTTCAACTCCAAATTTCGAACACACCACTTTTACTCTTTCTAAATCAATAGATAGTATTGCTCTTCGCAAATTCGTAATGAGGACTTGTCTTTCTGCTTGATACAACTCGTAGGATAAGGAATCCATTTTTATGAAAATTCGATTTTTATATCGTCTGGATCGCTCTCCTCGTTTACTAAATAGCCTGTTATTACAAGTTTATCGTATCCACCTTTCAACTCAAACTCTTGCACCACGTTATCAAACCCTGATGCAATCAAATGTTTTCTCTCAGATAAGAAACCGTCTTTGAAAAATTTCACTTCAATTAGATAACTTTCAACCATTACTACTACGTCTTTTACTTTCAATGCAATGACTAACGATTACAACTGACTTCACTCGCCACGTTTAATCTTATTTATAATTATAATTTTTTGGGGGAGGGGGTACACAAAATTGTAAACATGTTATTATTTATGAATACAAATGACTACATCTCACAAAACGTTTTTTTTATGTATCCAACTGTTATGAGATGTGTCAAGCCCTAACCATTTCACGTAAACCATATCACCTCTACGTCGTAGGACCCGCTCCACCAAAAACACGTCTGGATGAGTAGCTTTCTGTAATTCCATACCATAAAATCCCCCTTTTATGTCTTCTCCATTATCATCTTTTAAATAATACATAATTGGATCGGATAATTTTATACGGCTTATTGTAAATAGTTCGTTGGACCAATTTGGTGTATAACCTTTCCTAAACAATTCACGATATTTACTTATTCGCACCCGATCTCCCACTTTAAACAGAAGTTTTCGTAAATCCATCTTTTTTGGGTTGTTGTAAACACTTTTCAAAAGTGTTTCTTCGTTTCGTCTAGTGACTTTGGTTGGTTTCATTCCGATAGTTCTGTGAACCTTATTGTTGTATTCATTTACTATATCTTGTAATATATTTAACCATTTGTAGGATCCTTGTAAACTAAAGCGTTGCCACATTTTTGATTTTAACGTTCTATTTACTCGTTCCACAACAGATGCCTTCTTCGTGCTATACGTTGAGTAATGGTTAATTTTATATTTCTGTATCATTTTTCTCACTTGTTCGTTATAAAATTCTTTTCCCAAGTCAGTTTGCATATTCTTAGGAATACGTTGACTTCTTTTGAGAATTAACTGTAAAGCTCTTCCAACATCTTCACCTGTTTTACGTTTTACCGCTTGAGCCCATACGAATTTTGAGAAAACATCTATTACAACTAAAATATATCGGAAACCCTTATTTTCTCTTGCATACGGAATCATTTCAACTAAATCGGCTTGATGAAGATCATCCAATCCTTTAACAACTACCTTACGACGTGTGAAATTTATCCTAGCGGGTTTATGTAGTTCTTTTACAACATCTTCTTTCACATTCATTTTTAATCGTGAACTACAGTTTTTGATTTAGAACTGCTCGATTTTGCATCACCTACTGCTCTTTGCTCTAAAGTATTTAACCTTACTTTAATCTCCTTCGCTTCTTTTTTTAATGATTCTACCATTACCACTAATTCCTTTTTGAGATCTTCTTTCTTTTTATTGGTTCCTTGAAGTTCTTTATCTACAAAATCCTTAACTTTTTTACACTCATCTTGAATGAAGGTCTTGATTAATTCGATGCTTGTATCTATATCTCTTTTCATGTCTTGCTCAATCTTAGTCTTCGGGTTTTTTCGACAATTCTTCATCACCTTTTCTAGCAAACGTTTCTACATCTTTACACTCTAGTTTTATTTTTGTTGAAAGAGAGTTCATTATTATACCACTATTCTTTTCTATTAAATCATTCACCCAGTTTGTTATATGCTTATCCCTTTCATTGTTCAAGTTCTCCATATCTCTTTGCAAATTTTTCATCATGATCTCTATAGTATTATTAAAACTACTCGTCAACTTTATACCAACTTTAGAGAGAGTTGTTGTGAATTCTTTTCTTAAATCGTTCTGCTTTCTATCACCTTCACTAACAGCAGTTTCCTTTACCTTCTCACATTCGATTCTTATATGCTCTTTTGTTAACCTATCCTTTTCATCCACATACTTTTTTGTAGCTGCGTGAAATCCGGCTATAGGCTCATTCAAATGTATAATACGTTTATTAACCACGTCAAAAAAATATAACACTTTATCGAACGCCTTTCTAATATCCACCACATCATCTTGTGATAAAAGAACTTTAATTTTGTTTTCTAAAAATCGCATATTAACAGCGTCATGCTCCTGCTGAGGATCCCCGATTCTAGTTAAGCGGTTATGATTAAAATCGTGAGCATTGCTAAATGCTCGCGAATATGATCGTTTTTTGTCTAACCCACGTCCGAACTTATCAACCGTCATTGTCTAACTAACCATTCTTACAATTTGTTTATTCGATTATATTGCACTCACGCAACTCTTCTAAAATTGATTGCATTTCGTTTTCATGATTTGTGTTGCCTGCTTGTTGAGAAGCAACCAATAACTTTAAACGGTCACACAATTCATTAGCGTCATCAAAATATTTGTATTCTATCGGCTTTTCGTTGTAAGTCAACAACGACAAGCCTCCACCTTTAGAAGGCTTCGTTGTTTGCTGTCTTAAATTGTAGACTGCTCCCGAACGTTTTAATATATCCGCATAGTCTCTCCGTTCTTTAATTGATGTTGGATATTCAGAACTTAATTTAAACAGTTGCTCATATAATCCCACAGTACCTGTGTATTTAAATTTTCCATCGATTACGACGTCTGGTCCATCAAAATCTACTTCGGAATCACCTATAAAATATTTATTTGTGTCCCATTCGAATCGAACTTTGTCAAAACGGGGATTCACAATATCAGTGTTATATATACTACTATCATACTCTTTGATAATGCCTTCTACATAATCTCGAGGTAGAGGATGGAATTCCTCCAAATATTCTCCAAATCGAGAGCTATTAACATAATCTAAGTATTCTTTTTTTGCTTGTTCGAACATACTCTCATCCGTTGATGGGTTAACTTCAAATACACTTTCTTCCCTTAAAAAGGAAGGAGGACCTTGAAGTATTGTGCCTGGAGCATTCGAAGGATCAAGTTTTCTAATTTTTATTGGAGTTGATGATGCTGGAACGTCACTTTTCAACCAATTAGTAATGTCTGGTTTTAATTCTTTTTTGATCTCTTCGCCCAGCTCGGATTTCAAGTGAAGAAGCGATTTTGTAATTGGTTGGTACGCTTGTTGCAATAGGAGATTCTGTCCCACCATCGATTCCTTTAACATTTGTAATTTCCTCTTTACTGCTTTCCTAACTTTGATCAGTTCTTTCTTTGCTTTCACATCCATGCTGTTGTTATAACCGTCTTTTAACAACTGATTTCATTTCTAACAATTACATTACTATATATTTATCGAATCCTATACGATATCTCCCTTCATTTATACCACAATCCTTGTTAATCACTAGAAATCCGAATTTCTCTTTCCAACATTCTCCACATATACTTTTAAATTGGTCAAAAGTCATATCTATGTTACAGTGACATGATCAGAGAAAACGTGTTTAAGATTTAATTCGTCTTGTTTAAACAGTATTATTAAGTTAGCGTTATCTCTAATTAAATGTTTAGGGATTTGAGCATAGGTTTGGTTTAAATAAAAAGTATCGATTGAGTTATGTCTTCCCATACTAAAGTATTCCCTTATCTTATTCTGATTATCATTCGCAACATCATCAAAGATGAATACAGAATTAGGTCTCGCCTCTGATGGACCAATTACTTCATCAGAATCTCTATAGGGAAAATAGCCGATTCCAGCAATTGGTTGCAATAATTCAGCTAAATACTTATATTTTGGTTGATATAACGACTTTGAATAAACATACACGTTTTCAAACCGTAAACCGTTTGGTTGCTCCAATAGTCCTATAATCACATTTGTTTTCCCACAGTTTGAAGGTCCAGCGACGATGCATCTTATTGTGGATGGTAGTAAAGGACCATGACGATTTATTTTCGTAGCGATGTTGAAGTCGCGATTGGTTATCGGTAGAACAGATGGATGTTGTACTATCCGCATGTTTATTCATTATTAAACAATTTCGATGTGTTACCTACGGATATATATATTTAGAGTTTACGTTGCTTATATAGTCAGTTGGTGAACAATAGTGAAAGCGTTCACACCAAACCTGTTATATGAAACACACCGTTCTGAATAGTCTTATACATAGATAGATTACCTTTCGAATTACATCTCCCAGGCTATAACTTTTGTGGTCCAGGGACACGATTGAACAAACGATTAGCGCGAGGTGATATTGGTATAAATCCTCTCGACGACTATTGTAAAGTACACGATATTGTATACACAATTTCACCAAACATTTCGCAACGTCGAATAGCAGACAAGGTTTTAGCACAACAATCTTTACGAAGACTAGTCGTTAGACGCATCGATAGGTGAACGCTTGGCAGCTCTCACAGTTGCTTCAGCGATGAAGGCTAAGGAGAAACTTGGAATGGGACACAAACGACGACGACGACTACGTCATCGAAAAAAAGGTGGTTGGATTCCGTTGGTGAAAATAAATAAGAGAAAACGAACAAGAAAAGGAGGACTTGTACCGTTTCATAAACTAGTAACAACTGCGAAACTTGCTCTTAAGAAAAAGAAGCCTATGCAGCTGTTAGATGCTGCTAAAATTGCCTTAAATCATATTAGAAGGTTTGGAAAGAGATCTAAATATCCTAGAATCATTCCAATTCCGAAGACTGGTTGTTTTCTACCGTTAATTCCGATTTTCGCAGGATTATCAGCCCTTGGGGCTCTCTCTGGTGGTGCTGCTGGGATAGCTAAAGCTGTGCAAGATGCTAAATCAGCGCAGCAACAACTACAAGAAGCTAAACGTCATAACAATTCGATGGAAGCTATTGCTCTTGGAAAAAATATTTCGATTCAACCTTCCCGTACAGGTTTAGGTTTATACCTTAAACCCTTTCAAAAAAAAAAAAAACGTGAAATTTTTCATGAAGTTACCTAATCGTCCTCTAACAGATTTAGATTTATATAATTACATTCGCTATTTACAAATTCCATACTTTCGTGGAATCTTCATGCGTAACGAATTACCAAGAAAAGTTCACAGGTGTGAAAGTGGAATCGTTAATTTAGATATAGGAACTGGTACACATTGGACAGCTTACGTAAAACGAAACAACAAAGCTATATACTTTGATAGTTTTGGTGATCTCCGTCCACCGAAAGAATTGGTTCATTATTTACAATCTGCTGGTCCTTGCGCTGTTACTTACAACTACGATCGTGTTCAGAACCCCACCGATTTTAACTGTGGTTCTTTAGTTCTCCAATTCCTACAACAAATTATGCAAACCCGTTTTTAAACCAAATCATCACAGGTACTTCTCTGTATTAAACAGAACGTTAAACCGAAAACATGTCTTACACATTCGCCTTGACTCATACGAAGTCGGAGCTACAAATGATAATAAGTCCACCGATTGTTTTAAATGATGATGAAGAATATCAAATAGCTTTATTAAATTTTGAAGCCTATAACAGTATTCCAAATATTGATGAAAACAACAACAAATTCTACTTTGAAGGTTCTAACAAACCAGCCGTGGTTCTTCCAGAAGGATCCTATGAAATCGATGATATTAATAATTTTCTTCAGGAGAAATTGAAAGGGACTGATGATAGTATTCACCTGTCTGGAGACAATACTACATTAAAAAGTCATATAAAGAGTACCAGAAAAGTTGATTTCACTCCAACAGATTCTCCAGCAAAAATATTAGGTTTTAATAATAAGCTTCTACCATCGATTGAAGAGGAGTCTGACCATGTAGCTGACATTTTCAAGGTAAACGCAATTTCGGTAATGTGTAACCTTGTATCTAACTCCTACATACATACCAATGATGGTACTAAAGGACAAGATGGACATGTACTACATCAATTCTTTCCCAATGTACCTCCCGGATTTAAAATTGTAGAGAATCCTACAAATCTTATATATTTATCTATCAACACACGTGTAATCGATTACATTTCCCTTAAAATAGTTGATCAAGACGGTAATCTTGTTAATTTCCGTGGAGAACGCGTCACAGTAAGACTTCATTTACGAAAAGTATAATATGGTTACACGATATAGTTGCAACCAACGATATTCGAACAAGAACAATACTATAAAACGATTACCACACTCTCAGACGCTTATTTCGCTTACACCCTTTCAACGATTAACACCATCCAATAAACAGTTCCTTAAATCTTTGGGGTTGCGGTTGAAAAAGGTGAAACGTTAAAATGGTTGTAGAAATGCTGAATGTCACCGAGAAAGCTGTTTTCGACAACGCTATTGTTAATGCTGATAAACATACCCATCAACCATACGCGAATTCAACTTTTAAAAATAATGATACCATACGAATTCCGATAGAAAATGAAGATGTATACACCTTACCTTCCAATAGTTTTGTATACGTAGAAGGACGTTTGCTGAAAAAGGATGGAGCTGTACCTACCGCTACTACCTTTATCAATAATGGTATTCTACACCTGTTTGATGAAATTAGATATGAATTGGGTGGAAAGGTTATTGACCGAGTCCGCAATCCTGGTATGACTACAACGATGAAGGGTTATGTGTCTTACAATGAAAATGAAAGTAAACGTCTCATTAATAGTGGCTGGTTACCTCCTGCTTTAGGGGCTGTACAAGGAGTTGCCCTTCATACTAGGAATCTGGTTGATACGAACGGTTACTTCAACGTTTGTATTCCTCTTCGTATGATTTTAGGATTTGGTGAAGACTTTCGAAAGATAATACTCAACATACGACAAGAATTAGTTCTAGTTCGCAGCAGTACTGATAATAATGCTCTCTTTTGCTCAGCAATACCGGCTGAAGAGGTAGTTATACAATTAAGTCAGATATCTTGGAAAATTCCTCATGTATCTGTTGCTGATGCTGAACGTTTGAAATTATTACGTTACGTGGATCGTAATTTAAATATGGAACTTTCGTTCCGTAGTTGGGAACTGCATGAATATCCCTTACTTAATCAATCACATTCTCACAACTGGACTGTTAAAACTACATCACAGTTGGAAAAACCTCGCTTCATTATTTTCGGATTTCAAACCGATAAAGGAAATGATATTAAAAAAAATATGAGTACTTTCGATCACTGCGACCTCACCAATTTCAAAGTTCACTTAGGATCCACTATGTACCCGTACGATAATTTGAATTTAGATTTCGATGTTTCCAGATTTGCTGTTTTGTATGAAATGTATGTTAACTTTCAACAATCGTATTATGGTAATGTGAGTGAACCCTTATTCGATCCCAAAGAATTTCTAACGATTGCTCCTCTTGTAATAGTAGACTGTTCTTATCAGAATGAAATTGTGAAATCCGGTAGTACCGATATTCGTTTAGAATTTAACACTAAACATAATGTACCAGATAAAACAGCAGCTTACTGTTTAATCATTCATGATCGTGTGATACGTTACAATCCCTCTACAAACTTGGTTCAAGAAGTATAAAACCTAATAACCACAACCACATTTCACTTTCTTTTCCGATACTGAACAGTGAGCACGATGACTTTCTTACTAGACGTACAAGGTTTTCAATGTAGCGAGAATCGATTTGTTTTCAAAGAAGTAGCTATTGTTGCATTAAAGGAAGAACCAGTTTATCATTACACATTTGAACCTCCATTTCCGTGGGACGCCCTCCCAATTCGTTACAGAAGTCAAAATCGTTGGTTAACTAGAAATTTTCATGGGTTATATTGGGGTAATGGTGATCTTCCATACTCTGCGATTCATGATATTATTCATCCTATATTGATGGAGTCAACACTTGTATATGTCAAGGGATTACAAAAGAAGGTGTGGCTACTAGAATACTTTCCTAATGTTAACTTTGTTAACATTGAAGACATCAATTGTCCATCGTTCTCAAATCTAGAAACTGATTTCAAAGTTAAGGTGTGTTCTTATCATTTATTTAAAACAACTGTTGAACCGACTTGTGCTTACAAAAATGTTCTTTTATTAAAATATTGGTTATCTTTACACTCCTAAATATGATGTATTTTTCATTTAAATACATAAAACAAAGCAAAAATATAAAATTGGTTTTCATTTTATTAAACCTTACATATATACATTTTACTTTTTGTTATACATTTTACATTTGTATTACAACATCAGCTGATTTTCCCACAAATCCTTTGAGACGGATCGATGGTTGACCCACTTGTTTATCAATTTTCTCATTGATATCCTCGATTTCTGGCTCCGTAAAAGCTTCTGCGTGTCTGGATGGAAGAAATACAACAAAGCTGTACAAATCGATTAACAGACGAGGTCCCCATTTTGTATGTACCTTTTTGAAGGATTGTATTGGATATGTATGGTCTAATTCCAATGATTTCAGAGCACGTATTTCTTTCTCTTCATAACCCACCCGCACACTATTAAACTTTTCAATAAAGGTTTCCATGTTTTACTAACTTAACCACACTGAACTCTGTTACACATCTACCGCTCCTTCGCTCGTTAGCACAACTTATGCAAAACCCCCTTCCACTACACATATCTTTGGGGGGGGCTATGTAATAAGAATACGACGCTAGTATTCATCATCTCAGTTGTCATGGAAAAAGCAATCATGATCAGTGTGTCGTCATTACTAATTTTAACATATTTATATAACAATACTCTCTACATTTCACGACCTGATAATACAATTGGTGATCAAGCCTATGTTTGTAAAAATTTTAATAAAGATATTGATGTGCCGTGTAAGTGGAACAAAAACTGGGAATCTATTATTTTAAAAAATGTGAATGGAACAGATGTTTTTACTATTGACAACGTACAAGACCTATACTCTGTAAAACTTGTGTTTGTTGGAAAAGATGGACAGTCTCGAAAATATATTGAGAGTCGATGGATTCAAGTTTATGCAGACGAGAAAAGAGAGGGTGTTGTGTCTATGGGTAACTTCACCGATTCATTCCTATTTGTACAAGTTGTTAGCACTATTAATGTAATTTTACCGTTCAATATTTTGATTGTAGCACTTATTTACTTTATTTATATCAAAATAAAGAATCGATAAATTTAATGAATCCAATATTTCTTATGAATTATAATCTTGACCTACTTTTCATTACAATACAACAACTGTTACATCACAATTAATTCATATTTCAATCGTTATAAATCAATATCCTCACTCCTCTATTCTACAATCAGTTCTTACACTATCGAAAGCTATATAATTAGAACATCTAGTGATCTGCAACAAGATTAGGAAGGCCCGTATAAAGTTATCAAACGAATCAATGACGTAATCTACCGAATTAGACGTACTCCCAATGGAAAACCAAGAGTAGTCCACTTCAACCGACTGGCTCCATATGCTGGGGACAACCACGAGGAAGCTCGAGTTAGAGTTGTGCAGGCTCGATCGCCAGAGCCCCAGTACGAAGAATTTATGGCCGAACAGAGCTTACACCGTAAAGCCCGATTTGGAGTCACCACCGAAGTTCAGCAGGACTTATTCGCCGTCCCGAAGGAATACTCGCTGGCCCATTGTGTGGCAAGGGATTTGGACATGAGCCGTGGGATTGCCACGGTCTTTCGGAAGAAGTTTGGGCGACTACCGATATTACTCGACCAGGTCAAAGATGGAAGAAAAGTACTACAGTTACTCGATGGGACCCAATCCATCTTCTATCTAGTCACCAAAAGCAAGTCGTCAGAGAAGCCTACCTACCACTCCTTATGGGACTCCCTCACAGAACTAAGAGAGCAATTGCTACCCGCCAACATCCTGAAGCTAGCAATACCGAGGATCGGATGTGGACTCGATGGGCTGGATTGGAGGGTGGTCAGAAACATGCTGGAGGTTTTGTTCTGATACACTGGTATAGAAATCTTGGTGTGCGCCGGAAATTCACGACGAGGACCGTCACCATTGAAGACCGTTGACTGCCATTTCCACTTGACAACCGGATGCCGAAACGGATCCACCTGAAAGTACCGGCATGATCCTCTGAAGGAACGGCAGAATGTGATCCGGGACGAATCACCCTTAAGGAGGGGGTAGTGTAGCGACCAGTGACACAGTACGTGTGTGCGATAATAATTTGTGGCATGTACTTCTTATCACTAACATGCTTACACCGCACACGGTACTTTTCGTGTTATCAACTTACAAGATGTAAATCATTCTTCGGCGACAAGTTACAATTTAAATTCTGGAATAATCGAGGACTTTCTAACTATTACTCATCATTCGGGAATACACAGGATTCCTTCGAGTTCCTGTCTAGAAAGTTCGAAAGGTGTATATATAGTGATCATCTTTGGACCGAAAAACAGTTAGTTAAAGAAAGCATCAGTGCGCGAATTAAAACCGATAATAAACAAAGTAGGTAGGCTACCACTCCTTATGGGACTCCCTCACAGAACTAAGAGAGCAATTGCTACCCGCCAACATCCTGAAGCTAGCAATACCGAGGATCGGATGTGGACTCGATGGGCTGGATTGGAGGGTGGTCAGAAACATGCTGGAGGTTTTGTTCCGATACACTGGTATAGAAATCTTGGTGTGCGCCGGAAATCCACGACGAGGACCGTCACCATTGAAGACCGTTGACTGCCATTTCCACTTGACAACCGGATGCCGAAACGGATCCACCTGCAAGTACCGGCATGATCCTCTGAAGGAACGGCAGAATGTGATCCGGGACGAATCACCCTTAAGGAGGGGGTAGTGTAGCGACCAGTGACACAGTACGTGTGTGCGATAACAATTTGTGGCATGTACTTCTTATCACTAACATGCTTACACCGCACACGGTACTTTTCGTGTTATCAACTTACAAGATGTAAATCATTCTTCGGCGACAAGTAACAATTTAAATTCTGGAATAATCGAGGACTTTCTAACTATTACTCATCATTCGGGAATACACAGGATTTCTTCGAGTTCCTGCCTAGAAAGTTCGAAAGGTGTATATATAGTGATCATCTTTGGACCGAAAAAAAGTTAGTTAAAGAAAGCATCAGTGCGCGAATTAAAACCGATAATAAACAAAGTGATATAAATAAATTGTAATATAAATAAGTCAATTGTTGTGATATAAATGGTAGTTCTAAGTTAGTGTTTAAGTGTTATAAATAGTGTTACATAAATGATCGTTTAAATAAATACTTTAACTAGAAAATTCGTTACAATACCAAAACAATCCTGCATCTGATAATGCTGTGCCGTTTTAATTCGTTTACAACCCTATATCTATAGAGGGAGAGCCGGGGCAAAAAATGCTCTGAATTTACTACAGCTGATTTTTTGATCAGTTGGTTACAGTAGTTGTGTATACACACATACTCCGGCCAGTCAAAGGACCTGTAGAACAGACGTCTCATGCTAACAAATGTGCCATGATTACAGTGTTAATAAAACGAATTTACCAAGGTTGGAAACTGTTTTACAGATTGTTTATCCCATATAAATAACAATTATGTTAGTCAGTCAGCCCCAATGTACCTATATACAATAAATAAATATACAGTTTATTTATTAAGCTTGAAAATGATTTTAGAAGTTCTTAATTGTATATTAACCATAAATGAAATAGTCAGTCAACCATATTGTAGAACATTTTTTTTTAATTATACAAGTGATAAACAAATTCTTGTATTTTTTCGAATACGTCATTCAAATAAACAAATTCCATGTTATTTATTTACTGTACATACATTGGGGCTGACTGACCAGCTCCGTTCCCACATTTAATTGACCGACTGACGTCATTATTATTTATATGCAATCTACAATCTGTATAACAATTTTCAACCTTAGTAAATTAATTTTATTACCACTGTAATCATAACACGTTCAATAGCATATATGAAATGCCTGTTCTACAATTCGCTTGACTGACCGCAGTATGCTACTATAACTAACTGTCAAAAAATCAGCTGTAGTAAATTCAGAGCATTTTTTTGCCCTGGCTCTTGGTCTATTACTACGATTTGTTTGTTTGTTAGTATAAAGCGGCACTAGTACAATGAAAACTACCTGCATATGAATAGGTGTAGAATGACTTGCACGTTTCGTATTGATAATAGTTTAATACTATTTATTTATTACTGTCTATTATTTCCCATATGTATTATAGAAAAAATCACAGGTCTGTTAAGAAATTGTGAAATCAAAAAGTACCCTTTGTTATTAATGTTCATTACATCAATTTAAATATCATTAAACATTTGAATCAAAAATAGATTTGATATATATAAATGAAAAGACATAGGCTTTCACGGCCGGCGTTATCAGAAGAAATTGTGGTATCCGGGCTTGTTGGCCGTGGTCTAGGATTGTTTCTCCTTCGGTGAGAACACCGATGAAGTTTCTTATCCGACGTTTTGCCCACAACTGTGGCTGGCATCCTCAAGGCACGTAGCGTAGGCGTAATGTCCATCGCTGCGGTTGTACAGTCTCAGTACAAGTACAAGCCCGGATTTCACAATTTCTTAATTTCTAAGTTTTATTTAAATAGTTTGAAATTGATTTCCATCAAGGAAATGTAAAAACAATTAATCATGTATTTATTTGCTTCTTCTTCGGCACAACGGCCTACTAGCCCGGAATCTTCACCGACTAGTTGTTTCGTTTATTACATCATTTCAAAGAATAAATCGATACTATCAAAATAGTGTAATAATTGAAACAATTATTGGAGAATCAAGCAAATATATTATTAAACTTACCAAGTGTTTTTAATGTAACTTAACGGTCCTCATTACTTGCTTATGTTTTATTCAAAAAGATAATTGTTTCTTTTTAAATTAAACATAGGTAATTATAATCCTTAATTAAAAAAACGAAACTTTGTGTATTAAACATTTGAAATAAATATAGATTTAAAATATATTTTATATTATATTGTATGCATGTCATTAATATTTTATTCTTCTATTACCAAAACAGATACCTGCATTTACATTTGAGAGCAGTTACAACGATTGTTGCTATTCAACAACATGACGTCTTCCTCCAACTTATCGACGAGATAGGCTCTCTAATTCTGACGGCGCTTATACCGACAAGTTCTACCTTCTGTTAACAACAATTTCATGCGGGTGGTCCAAGTGATTGGCTGAGCGGAGGTGATCTAAAATGTAGAAAGTTTACTACTATTACACTTCGTTGGACAATTTCTTTGGAACATCACATTCTGCACATTATTGAGGTGAGAATAAATTAAGATAAATAAAATATTGCTCGTTATTAATCAGTTGCCATCGTATTTGTTTCAGGTCGTCGCGGGAGAAGAAAAGAAGATCCCGTAGTTAGAACTTTTTTATTTTTGTTTATTAGATTTCATTTGTTCATTCATATTTTATTTTGCATGCTTTTCATTCAATCCATTTATTTGTTTGTTTATTTGTTGTTTTTTAGAATTAATATTTTATTTTGCATGTTCTGTTGCTTACCTCTTCGCTTTGCTTACTGCAATTCTTGCTATCACGCTTAGCATTTACTCTACATGATCCGCAGGATTCAACGTTTCGTTATCTTGCTTGTTTCTTCTCATCTATGGTGCGAAGCGGAGGCCTCCTCGAGCGACTTGGCATAGACTTAGCTTTTTAGTTGTTCTTTGAAGTGTCTTATACACTTCTCGCGGTCTACTCGAACGTCACTTCCTTTCAGACTGTTTGGTGTGGGTTATCTGGAATAGAAGCAATAGGCGACTGCCCAGCTCTCACAGACGACATCTGTCCAATCTTTTCTACCAAAATTCTATTCGTTTTTGCCGTTAGTCCTTTGTAGTTTAGTTGGTTAATGCACTGCACTATTCGCTTACAGGGAAAGGATACCGAACGAAGACATCATATTGTTTTACTTTTTTTGTATTGATTCTCTTTGATATCTCGTTTGTTTTCTTGTCTTTTTCTCTTACAGGTGTTTATTTGTTATTTTATAAACTGTTGTTAATATTTTATACGATGTGTTTGGGACAAAAAGCTCCTCTGATACTTATAATTTTTCCAAATTGACTTTTTGGCACATTTGTTACAACCAAATTGCATTTTATTAATTAGAAGTAACTGGCGGATAAGGGTGTAGCTATAAGGGGCTGATGTGGAGGCTACAGAATATTAAAGGGGCTTTTTTGCTCCAAATGTAGCGTTTAAATATTAATATAAAGTTATATAAGTTTCTCGTGTTGTAATAAATACTGAAAAAGAGTTAGGGGTTGTTGGTAGTCGTACTGAATTAATTTACTTATATTGTTGAACTTGTGGGAATATTAATTTAACTCTTTTAATATACCTAACAATGCAATATTGTGAGAAAATCAATTAAGTACAACGAACGAGAACTTGCTCTCCTTTCCCGAGTATTTATTAAAATACGAACGACTTTTCTAATGATCTAAATTATCAAGTAAACATACATTACAACAGCCTATGTACTTTTGTTGTAATTTATTGTATTTGATTTGCTTTGTATTTTCTCCTTTAAATGTTTTATTTTGTATTTTATAAATTGTTACATTAATATAACAATATTATGTTTCATCTGATTATTTTGACGTTAATTTCTGGAAAATATTTTCTGTACAATGTATAAGTATTATAAGCAGATATATTTGTCGCAAAATATAAAATACTGGAGTAATTAATAAATCGATTAATATTATATGCGTGGTTTCTTTAATTAAATAAGTGTGTAGTGGTCACTTCGTGAGTAAAGGGTTCTTAATAAATATTTCTGGAAAAAGACCGAGAGCAACATGCTCTCCTAATACAAAAGCAGAAGTGTTTATAAATAAAATTTTTGGTTGTCAAATTATTTGATCAGACCTCGTATATGCTCAGCAACTGCAATTTTTCTTACATTTTAACCATTTGTATCAGGAGAGCATAAGTTCAAGGAGGTAGTTTGTCAAATTATTTGTTGATCAGACCTCGTATATATGGCACAAATTTTTTTGGAAAAATACCTCCTTGTACTTATGCTCTCCTTATACAAATGGTCAAAATTTAGGAAAAATTTCCGTTGCTGAGCCTATATGAGGTCTGATCAAATAATTTGACAACCAAAAATTTTATTTATAAACACTTCTGCTTTTGTATTAGGAGAGCATGTTGCTCTCGGTCTTTTTCCAGAAATATTTATTAAGAACCCTTTACTCACGAAGTGACCACTACACACTTATTTAATTAAAGAAACCACGCATATAATATTAATCGATTTATTAATTACTCCAGTATTTTATATTTTGCGACAAATATATCTGCTTATAATACTTATACATTGTACAGAAAATATTTTCCAGAAATTAACGTCAAAATAATCAGATGAAACATAATATTGTTATATTAATGTAACAATTTATAAAATACAAAATAAAACATTTAAAGGAGAAAATACAAAGCAAATCAAATACAATAAATTACAACAAAAGTACATAGGCTGTTGTAATGTATGTTTACTTGATAATTTAGATCATTAGAAAAGTCGATCGTATTTTAATAAATACTCGGGAAAGGAGAGCAAGTTCTCGTTCGTTGTACTTAATTGATTTTCTCACAATATTGCATTGTTAGGTATATTAAAAGAGTTAAATTAATATTCCCACAAGTTCAACAATATAAGTAAATTAATTCAGTACGACTACCAACAACCCCTAACTCTTTTTCAGTATATATTACAACACGAAAAACTTATATAACTTTATATTAATATTTAAACGCTATATTTGGAGCAAAAAAGCCCCTTTAATATTCTGTAGCCTCCACATCAGCCCCTTATAGCTACACCCTTATCCGCCAGTTACTTCTAATTAATAAAATTCAATTTGGTTGTAACAAATGTGCCAAAAAGTCAATTTGGAAAAATTATAAGTATCAGAGGAGCTTTTTGTCCCAAACACATCGTATAAAATATTAACAACAGTTTATAAAATAACAAATAAACACCTGTAAGAGAAAAAGACAAGAAAACAAACGAGATATCAAAGAGAATCAATACAAAAAAAGTAAAACAATATGATGTCTTCGTTCGGTATCCTTTCCCTGTAAGCGAATAGTGCAGTGCATTAACCAACTAAACTACAAAGGACTAACGGCAAAAACGAATAGAATTTTGGTAGAAAAGATTGGACAGATGTCGTCTGTGAGAGCTGGGCAGTCGCCTATTGCTTCTTTTCCAGATAACCCACACCAAACAGTCTGAAAGGAAGTGACGTTCGAGTAGACCGCGAGAAGTGTATAAGACACTTCAAAGAACAACTAAAAAGCTAAGTCTATGGCAAGTCGCTCGGGGAGGCCTCCGCTTCGAACCATAGATGAGAAGAAACAAGCAAGATAACGAAACGTTGAATCCTGCGGATCATGTAGAGTAAATGCTAAGCGTGATAGCAAGAATTGCAGTAAGCAAAGCGAAGAGGTAAGCAACAGAACATGCAAAATAAAATATTAATTCTAAAAAACAACAAACAAACAAACAAATAAATGGATTGAATGAAAAGCATGCAAAATAAAATATGAATGAACAAATGAAATCTAATAAACAAAAATAAAAAAGTTCTAACTACGGGATCTTCTTTTCTTCTCCCGCGACGACCTGAAACAAATACGATGGCAACTGATTAATAACGAGCAATATTTTATTTATCTTAATTTATTCTCACCTCAATAATGTGCAGAATGTGATGTTCCAAAGAAATTGTCCAACGAAGTGTAATAGTAGTAAACTTTCTACATTTTAGATCACCTCCGCTCAGCCAATCACTTGGACCACCCGCATGAAATTGTTGTTAACAGAAGGTAGAACTTGTCGGTATAAGCGCCGTCAGAATTAGAGAGCCTATCTCGTCGATAAGTTGGAGGAAGACGTCATGTTGTTGAATAGCAACAATCGTTGTAACTGCTCTCAAATGTAAATGCAGGTATCTGTTTTGGTAATAGAAGAATAAAATATTAATGACATGTATACAATATAATATATAATATATTTTAAATCTATATTTATTTCAAATGTTTAATACACAAAGTTTCGTTTTTTTAATTAAGGATTATAATTACCTATGTTTAATTTAAAAAGAAACAATTATCTTTTTGAATAAAACATAAGCAAGTAATGAGGACCGTTAAGTTACATTAAAAACACTTGGTAAGTTTAATAATATATTTGCTTGATTCTCCAATAATTGTTTCAATTATTACACTATTTTGATAGTATCGATTTATTCTTTGAAATGATGTAATAAACGAAACAACTAGTCGGTGAAGATTCCGGGCTAGTAGGCCGTTGTGCCGAAGAAGAAGCAAATAAATACATGATTAATTGTTTTTACATTTCCTTGATGGAAATCAATTTCAAACTATTTAAATAAAACTTAGAAATTAAGAAATTGTGAAATCCGGGCTTGTACTTGTACTGAGACTGTACAACCGCAGCGATGGACATTACGCCCACGCTACGTGCCTTGAGGATGCCAGCCACAGTTGTGGGCAAAACGTCGGATAAGAAACTTCATCGGTGTTCTCACCGAAGGAGAAACAATCCTAGACCACGGCCAACAAGCCCGGATACCACAATTTCTTCTGATAACGCCGGCCGTGAAAGCCTATGTCTTTTCATTTATATATATCAAATCTATTTTTGATTCAAATGTTTAATGATATTTAAATTGATGTAATGAACATTAATAACAAAGGGTACTTTTTGATTTCACAATTTATTAACAGACCTGTGATTTTTTCTATAATACATATGGGAAATAATAGACAGTAATAAATAAATAGTATTAAACTATTATCAATACGAAACGTGCAAGTCATTCTACACCTATTCATATGCAGGTAGTTTTCATTGTACTAGTGCCGCTTTATACTAACAAACAAACAAATCGTAGTAATAGACCAAGAGCCAGGGCAAAAAAATGCTCTGAATTTACTACAGCTGATTTTTTGACAGTTAGTTATAGTAGCATACTGCGGTCAGTCAAGCGAATTGTAGAACAGGCATTTCATATATGCTATTGAACGTGTTATGATTACAGTGGTAATAAAATTAATTTACTAAGGTTGAAAATTGTTATACAGATTGTAGATTGCATATAAATAATAATGACGTCAGTCGGTCAATTAAATGTGGGAACGGAGCTGGTCAGTCAGCCCCAATGTATGTACAGTAAATAAATAACATGGAATTTGTTTATTTGAATGACGTATTCGAAAAAATACAAGAATTTGTTTATCCCCTTGTATAATTAAAAAAAAATGTTCTACAATATGGTTGACTGACTATTTCATTTATGGTTAATATACAATTAAGAACTTCTAAAATCATTTTCAAGCTTAATAAATAAACTGTATATTTATTTATTGTATATAGGTACATTGGGGCTGACTGACTAACATAATTGTTATTTATATGGGATAAACAATCTGTAAAACAGTTTCCAACCTTGGTAAATTCGTTTTATTAACACTGTAATCATGGCACATTTGTTAGCATGAGACGTCTGTTCTACAGGTCCTTTGACTGGCCGGAGTATGTGTGTATACACAACTACTGTAACCAACTGATCAAAAAATCAGCTGTAGTAAATTCAGAGCATTTTTTGCCCCGGCTCTCCCTCTATAGATATAGGGTTGTAAACGAATTAAAACGGCACAGCATTGTCAGATGCAGGATTGTTTTGGTATTACTGGGCTAATATTATTTGGAAACACTATTAAATAACAATACGAACGAAATTGTTCGGATAAGTTAGCGTTTAAAATTGGCAACAATCTGCTGCACAATTTGCTATTTAATTTAACACGCTGTATTCACTCAGTGGCGTGTAAATTACTATTTGCAGAAGCTGCATACGTAAGATAAGCAAAGAATATATTACTGTTGTAATTTCAAGACAGTAATTAAGAAATAATAAATGGAAGTATTAATGTATAAGAAATTACATGCTAGTTAAATTAAAATAATATTAGAAATCCGAGTAATTTAAACAAGAAGGAGGTGCTAATTGGGCAAGTACTTAAGTGGGTACTATCAAAATTTAATATTACGTGTTACATGTATAGATTCAAATATATAAACTAAGTATTTTTATTTATCAATTCATTTACTATTTGTTCAATTTTATTTCACCCCCTCGCGTTGCGCTATCTGCAACGCTCCATCACTATGTTGATTTATTACTGTCTATTATTCCTCGTTCGTAGTATAAATTATAACTAAACTTATTCTATATAAATATAATATATGGCGCTTAAATGTTAGAAGTTCCAGGTGGGTGTTAAAATAAATTTGGAACTACTTTCACTGGTGTAATTTTGATGAAACATTATCAATAACACAATAAAATAAAAGAGTATTTAGTTAGTTTCAACTAGTTTATTAATAACTCTGATAGCTATTTCGATCTAGCCGGTCATTATCGAAGAATATTTGTATACTCTTCGATAATGACCGGCTAGATCGAAATAGCTATCAGAGTTATTAATAAACTAGTTGAAACTAACTAAATACTCTTTTATTTTATTGTGTTAAAATAAATTTAACAGTGATGAGTTATTTACCGATAGTTGTTCATCGATGAGATTCTGACTATTTTCGTTTGTGTTAATTTCTGGTGCTTATAATAAAGTCAATTTGTATTAATTATTTTCTACTGCCCTAATATAAAACAACCAGCTAAATTTAAAACTATTACTTTCACAAAAACTAAAAATAGGACTTAAACTCAACTTAACATTATTGCTTTATTTAAGACAGTAATTTAGGAAAGCTTAATTAAGATAGTAAAGGTAAAGTCAGGAGCAGGTACATATAAATTATTTTATAATTTATGTGATAAATTTTACTTTCTAAAAGCTAAAATAAATATTAAAAACAAAAATAAGGTAGAATTCAGTTATATGTACTAAGAATTTAATTGTAAACAAACATATGTCTGTCAAGTTTCTCATAATAAATGGTGAAAACCAAAAGTGCCTTTTTATTATTGTGTATTATGTGATGTCATCAAGTATCGATATACAAAATCAGTTAAATTGTGAATAATTTTTCTCTAATTGTATTCTAAAGTGTTTCTACAATCACATATTACATACATAGTAAACACAAAATAGAAAGCAGTTTGTTTATAAATTTAAACATTACCAAAAAAGCTTTATATACGTTTTCTAAATAAAGTCAGTTTTATGGTATTTATGAACAAATAAACTAGATCAACAAATGTTTTATTTGCAAATAATTCAAGCTGGAATTATTATGAATAAGTATTCAAAAAATAGTAATAACAAATTAAACAATGAGATATTCAGTTCAATTTACGTTAACTTCAAAACATAAAAATAAGTACATTACTGAATAATATTTTAAATGCGAATTTTTAATAACAAATCACAAACAGTTTTTCGAAACATTAATGAAGAACGTTCTTTAATTAACTTTAGGCAGCAATTTTTAAACAACAAATTGGGTTATTGCAACTGTTGCAATAATTGTTCTTTTTCTAGTGAATTGCAAAAGTTAATATTTCGTGGTTTGTTTATTATTGACTTACTAACTGCCGTTTAAAGTACAAACATAAAGCTACAAAAATATTTTAAAATTATTTTTCTTACCATTTATATTGTCCGGTAAACTGCTAGTGCATCCAAGTACGAGTTAGTTCCACGCAGAAAGCTCCTTTAGCAGTAGACTTGATGTGAACGTCATCCTTTTTCTTTTCAGGAGAGAAATATCAATCTTATGACTCTTCATTGAATCTAAATAAAATTGAAAAATTCTTTTTAATGTTCATTTCTTTACAATTATAATTGTTTAATAAAAGAACAAATTAGTCACAAAATTTATCAATTACTTACATTTTCTGTAATATTGATTAAACTTTTTATAACAAATTCCCTAACAGTCTTTCTAAAAATAAACAAACAGAATTTATCTTCTAACTTTCTAAGTTATATATTAACAAGCAAATATGAATATAAACATTGAAATTATTAATTACTTAGAATTGTTTGACGAACAAATTTAACGCCACAATAATATTCACAAATGATTTTTCTTATCGGAACGAACAAAATAGCTCAAACCCCAGAAGTGAACTTCAGTCCCTGAAGAAGGTAACTTTGTTACCGAAAAGTGCTTCGGACAACTAAAGTGTCGTGTTTTGGCGTTGGGGTTTGAGCTATTTTGTTCGTTCTGCAACAACCGCCAAAGTTTTTCCAGTCTTCATTTTTCTTATCGTCTATATTGTTCAGAAAACTCTCATTCTATTCTAATAATGATCAATTCCATGCAGAAAATTCCTTCAGCAGTAGACTTCTTGTTGTGATCATCATCCCTTTTACAGTAGAGAATAAGTCATCCATATCCCTCTTCATTGAAACTAACTGCACATGGAAAAACTTTTTTAATTAAACCTGTTTATTTTGAACGAACAAATTAATTGCAAACAATTGTATCCATTATTTATTTATTTTTATTTGGACTACTGTAAAAATTAATATTTATAATATTTTTAGGATTTAGCTAATTATAAATAAGCAAATATGAATAGAAACACTGAAACTAATAATTAAGGAGAATTGTTTAAAGAACAAATTTAAAGCAACAAAAGTATTCTTAAATAATTTTTCTTACCATTTATGTTTGTCCTAGAAATTACCAACGTATCCAGAGTATGATTTCTGGGGCGCCACGATTTGGCAACTTTTTTAGACGTAGTCGAGGTCGCTGAGTACGGGAAAAATAGTAAAAAATTCCTGCTCGCTTGGTTTTCGAGTTATCGAAGTTCGAAAGTTGAAAAATCAAACTGAACATTTTTATGAAACAGCTGTGTTTTGTTATGTAATTGGCCGTGAAAAACACGAAAAAAATGGTTTAAAAATTCCAGGTACTATATTTTTCGAGATATTGAACCAAAAATATGAAAAAAAATCATTTAATTGAAAAAATGATGATCGATCGATTTAAAACGTTGAAAAATGTAAGTATAATATTTATGCAGATCATTTGGCGTTATCCAGAATGTGATTAAAATGTTTAGAGTGCTATGCACCACCGAAAAGTGCTATGCACCACTCTAGACCGCTATACACCACGGAAAAGTGCTATGCACCACCAAGGGGTGTTTTGCCTAGTCTACGGTAAGGAATGGTTATTGCTCTGATTAAAATGTTTGAAGTGCTATGCACCACCGAAAAGTGCTATGCACCACCAAGGGGTGTTTTGCTTAGGTTACGGTAAGGAATAGTTATTGCTCTGATCAAAATGTTTAATGTGCTATGTGCACCACCGAAAAGTGCTATGCACTGAACTGTTTTCAATTAAATGATTTTTTTTCACATTTTTGGTTCAATATCTCGAAAAATATAGTACATGGAATTTTTTAACCATTTTTTTCGCGTTTTTCACGACCAACTACATAAGAAAACGCATTTGTTTCATAAAAAATTTCACTTTGATTTTTCAACTTTCAAACTTCGATAACTCGAAAACCAAGTGAGATATCAAAAAAATTTATTCTTCATTTTTGTTTTATTTTGGCTTGGTTAGTCTAAAAAAGTTGTCGAATCGTGGCGCCCCAGGAATCATACTGGTGCCCAAAAATTAATCAATTGCATAAAGAAAATTGCTTTAGAAGTGAATTTCTTGTTGTCTTTATTATCCCTTGTTTTCAGGAAAGAAAAAGTCATCCTTATCACTCTTTACTGAAACTAAATAAGCTAAGATTTCCTGGTAATGTATTCTACACAGAAAACTGTTGTCCTTGCCTTATTGTGAAACCTTTAAAAAATAAATAAGCACTTCAATTGCTTTACATCAAACATGTATGTACTTATTTCACTTTAACTTAATAATGCAGTCTACGATGCACTTATCACACTTTCAATGTCACACAAATAATTTTACATATTCATGAATTTATTTTCAAAGGTATCTTACCTTATAATGTTTAAAAAGCCCTTTAACATTTAGGAAGGAAATACTCTGTCTGTGTAAAAGAAACTGTTGAAGAGAGAATTATCTCACTTTTTAAAGGCAGGAAAATAAGTGCATACCCAAATGCATCTGTAAAAAAGCACATTATTAAAACCATTGTGTCACACAAATTACATCAAAAATAATACATGTTTTACTAAAACCTATACAGCAAAGATACTACCCAACCCAGTAGAAAAATAATGTATAAAATAATAAATTTATCTATAATAAATCGTTAACTATTATTTTTCAAAAAGTCGATCGAAATTAACAAGCCTTTCATTCAAGCTTTTCAAATTATATATTAAATATGGATACCTCAACTACCGAACAAATTTCCTTAATTCATAAAAATCATATAAATAATTTGATCCTCGTATAATAAAATACGTACCACATATTAAGCTGAAATTCCGGAATATTGTGAAATAAATTACACATGTACTGTAAATGTAAATCTACTTAAATTTTTATTATAAGACAGGCTATTTACGGTGCATTCTTGATTAAACATGTTTAATAGGCAAATAAAACAACTACCTATATAACTTTTTGTTTCAAATATAATTCCAAAAAATTCTTACAATCGTTTCGACCAATAGGTCATTATCAAAGAGACATTCAAGTAGAAGTAGTTGTTTTATTTGCCTAAATTTTTATTAAAAACGAAGACAAATATCACAACCACACTTCAGAATTAATGAGCAATGGAGCAACCCTAGATGACAATTATAGATAAGAAGCTCGTTTTCTGAATTCGACATCAGCGCCATCTCACCAAGTGTCTTCCCAAGCTAAATTGAAGAGTGAGAGAGAAGATGGAAAATTCTACATAGAAAACTACCATACCGGCTATGGCGCGAATTTTAAAAACGTGAAGCATATAGGGTTTTTGTTATCATAATTTATTATTATAAAAATAAAGAAAATACGTTAACACAAAACTACATATATTTAATTAAAGGTAGAATTACAGTAACGTAATAAATAGTGCGAATACAATAATACAAATACAGTTACAATTTTATATAAAAGAACTATTGCATTATTCTTTTTTAAAAGTATAAAAAAAATTAGCAAATTTTAAATAACAGGACATAAAAAATTGTTAATTTCGATAAAATCCAGTAGCTTCTGTATGACAGCAGTTTGATGAAGGAGATCTGGTCGATCTGGTAACACTCGCAACGCCTGAGTGGTGATGCTTCTAATCAAGGTAGTAAACTTACTTGAGGGATGGATTAATTTCTGCCCTTATACTCTTTCAAGTGAAAAAACAAGGTTTCAAGTTATTCACACTTTATCAAAAAAGTCAACAAACAAAAACGAAAAACTTATAACACAAAACTGTACAATGATTGATCGATCATACAACAAATTCATAAACAAATTGATGCACTAGGTTGATGCACATATGATAGGAAATCCCAAATTTTACGTGCACACTGGTGCGCACCCTATGTGTATTTATACGCAACGACAATGAACGACAATTTTTAATCGTCATCACAATCAAATCCGGTAATTTAGAGGTAATAAACAAAGGCGTTTTAGTTGGGAAGACAGATGCTACGATGGCGTTGTCGTCGACATCCCATACCCTGGGAGCAACTGAGACCCTAGATGACGATTATAGATAAGAAGTACTTAATTAGACATCAGCGCCATCTCACCAAGTGTCTTCCCAAGCTAAATTGAAGAGTGAGAGAGATGGAAAATTCTATATAGAAAACTACCATACCGGCTATGGCGCGAATTTCAAAAGCGTGAAGCATATAGGGTTTTTGTTATCATAATTTATTATTATAAAAATAAAGAAAATACGTTAACACAAAAGTACATATATTTAATTCAAGGTATAATTACAGTAACGTAATAAATAGTGCGAATAAAATAATACAAATACAGTTACAATTTTATATAAAAGAACTATTGCATTATTGTTTTTTAAAAGTATAAAAAAAATTAGCAAATTTAAAATAACAGGACATAAAACATTGTTAATTTCGATAAAATCCAGTAGCTTCTGTATGCCAGCAGTTTTATGAAGGAAATCTGGTCGATCTGGTAACACTCGCAACGCCTGAAGTAGTGATGTTTCTAATCAAGGCAGTAAACTTACTTGAGGGATGGAATAATTTATGCCCCTTATACTCTTTCAGGTAATTTGCACTATCAAAAAAAGTCAATAAACAAAAACGAAAAACATAACACAAAACTGTACAATGATTGATCGATCATACAACAAATTCATAAACAAATTGATGCACTAGGTTGATGCACATATGATAGGAAATCCCAAATTTTACGTGCGCACTGGTGCGCACCCTATGTGCATTTATACGCAACGACAATGAACGACAATTTTTAATCGTCATCACAACATAGACTAGGATAGATGCACGACTCTCGGTTTTCTTTTGGATGACACTCAACGCCATCCTTTGTATGCCCCACATTAATAAGACGATACTTGGAATATATATAAATGGAAATGACAAAGAAAACTTTCAAAAATATTGCGCCATCTATACATGAAACTATGAAGCATCATTTAAGGCGCGCATTTCAAAATTTAACCAAATTTTTAATTGTTTTATTGGAAATTGAAAAAAAAAACAAATATTATATTAACAAATTTATTAACAAAGTATAAATGCAATAATAAGTACAATTAGTACAATATACGAGTAAATAGCAAAACATCAAATTAAAATACTTAATAAATACTAAAAAAGTAATTATGTTATTATCAAATAAAACCCAATTTGAACGTTTTAACGTATTTAGTCGTATATTTTTTGTTCAGAATGAATATAATTTCAATTTGTTATAAAAAATAGGAGCCAAACGTTAAAACGTAAATAACATTTTATAAAAATAACAAAGTTCTGTTCAATAAAGTGTTGGGCCAAACAAAAAATTGGGCAACATGCGAAATAATACATAAATACAATAATAAGGATAAATATAACTAATAAATAATTAAATTACCTATAATTACTGCATTTAGCAGCAGCAAGATTAATGAGTGGATCCGCGTAAGGCTTCTGGATTTTCACCCCACAGTGGTGTAAACTGCCGGGCAATGTTGTTCTGTGTGGGACAGAAAACACCCTTTCCACCCATACACGTTGCAAATAGGGTTGTTTGGGAAACTTGTACCTACAAGAATTACAACAAATAAATGTATTCTCTTGTATACTGAACATCATTTCATTGTTACCTTGGGGTAATTTCCCTACAACCTTCGACGCAGCATATTCTTGTGTATTTCCATCTTTTTATTATCTGTAGTAATATCAACAGCAGATAAATAAACGATTACTACCTAACAATTTAACTAGTTTTGATTCGAAGAGCAAAGTTTCTAACAAGCACTATTTCAGGATATAATTACTTCTTGTAAAGCATGATTGACGTACTTAATACATTACTTACTTTCAGGACAGGTAAAACTAGTTCTCACAAGCACTTTTAACAAAATTTTTTACGATTAAAAAATTGTAACGCCACAAACGTTTTAGCAACGTTTCCAACTAATGGGGAATTTCTCTGCTGATAACAAATTACAACAACAACCGCCGTCGCGTAATCTGTTGTCGTTTCACTAAAAAGTATCAGTAATGTATGTCGGTAATACCGATTTTAGTAATTTAAAAAATATCTGTAGTTCATGTGGGGCAAGGTGAGATGGCGCTGTCGCTCGATATTTCATAGCCTGCATCACAACCAAATCCGGTAATTTAGAGGTAATAAACAAAGACGTTTTAGTTGGGAAGACAGATGCTACGATGGCGTTGTCGTCGACATCCCATACCCTGACTGAGACCAGGCTATGAAATGTCGAGCGACAGCGCCACCTTAGTTTGCCCCAGATGAACTACAGATATTTTTTAAATTACTAAAATCGATATTACCGACATACATTACTGATACTTTTTAGTGAAACGACAACAGATCACGCGACGGCGGTTGTTGTTGTAATTTGTTATCAGCAGAGAAATTCCCCATTAGTTGGAAACGTTGCTAAAACGTTTGTGGCGTTACAATTTTTTAATCATAAAAAATTTTGTTAAAAGTGCTTGTGAGAACTAGTTTTACCTGTCCTGAAAGTAAGTAATGTATTAAGTACGTCAATCATGCTTTACAAGAAGTAATTATATCCTAAAATAGTGCTTGTTAGAAACTTTGCTCTTCGAATCAAAACTAGTTAAATTGTTAGGTAGTAATCGTTTATTAATCTGCTGTTGATATTATTACAGATAATAAAAAAATGGAAATACACAAGATATGCTGCGTCGAAGGATGTAGGGAAATTACCCCAAGGTAACAATGAAATGATGTTCAGTATACAAGGGAATACATTTATTTGTTGTAATTCTTGTAGGTACAATCTTCCCAAACAACCCCATTTGCAACGTGTATGGGTGGAAAGGGTGTTTTCTGTCCCACACAGAACAACATTGCCCGGCAGTGGGGTGAAAATCCAGAAGCCCTACGCGGATCCACTCATTAATCTTGCTGCTGCTAAATGCAGCAATTATAGGTAATTTATTTATTAATTAGTTATATTTATCCTTATTATTGTATTTATGTATAATTTCGCATGTTGCCCAAAATTTTTTGTTTGGCCCAACACTTTATCGTACAGAACTTTGTTATTTTTATAACATGTTATTGAGGTTTTAACGTTTGGCTCCTATTTTGATAACAAATTGAAATTATATTCATTCTGAACAAAAAATCTATGACTAAATACGTTAAAACGTTCAAATTGGGTTTTATTTGATAATAACATAATTACTTTTTTAGTATTTATTAAGTATTTTAATTTGATGTTTTGCTATTTACTCGTATATTGTACTAATTGTACTTATTACTGCATTTATACTTTGTTAATAATTTGTTAATATTATATTTGTTTTTTTTTTTGTAATTTCCAATAAAATCATTAAAAATTTGGTTAAATTTTGAAATGCGCGCCTTAAATGATGCTTCATAGTTTCATGTATAGATGGCGCAATATTTTTGAAAGTTTTCTTTGTCATTTCCATTTATATATATTCCAAGTATCGTCTTATTAATGTGGGGCAAACAAAGGATGGCGCTGAGTGTCATCCAAAAAAAAACCGAGAGTCGTGCATCTATCCCAGTCTATGGTCATTGACGAGATTATAATAAATACAATATCTATGACACTCTTTATTTTGATTGCTGCAAATGCCGATTTGAAAACATTTTTTTTAAAATAATTTTAGAAATACATATACTGCAGCTTATAATCACGATAATTAGATGAAACAATGCATTTTTGAATTTAAATAATTGCCAAAAAATGCAACTGGTAACGAGGCTATCTGAGAGTTACCGTAGTTAACGGAAGAGTGCGCTTTAGCGCCAGACCCACGCGAATATTTAAAATCAATTAATACAAAAAGAATAAAATTATTCATTTAAATTAGGGGTTGAAAGTATACCCCAGAAATTTATAACAATATACTTCTTTCGAATGATAGCCCAACATATCGCTTATACATTTTGATATATTATGTTTATCTAATAAAGGAGAAATCAAGTAATTTATCAAAAAATAAAAAACATTTTAAAAATTAGGGATTGAAGGTGTTTTCTGGTATTTTAGAACTATAAAGTTCATTTTAATGATGGCCTTAAATAATTTTAATACTTTTTGATACTTTCTGTTTAGTTAATAAAGAAAGTAGGTAATTTATAAAAAATATATTTTTTTAAATTAAGGGTTGAAGAAGGTGTCTTCTGGTTATTTCTACTTATAATCTTCTTTAATTGATGCTCCTAGACAACTTAATAATATAATTTGATATTTGCTAATTGTTTAACAAGAGAAAAATGAATTTATAAAAAAAATAAAAATACTTTTTTCTAAATTAGGGATTGAAACTGGATCTGGATTACTTTTAACTGTAATATTCTTTCAAATGATGCTTTGAGACAACTCTTAATACATTTTAATACTCTTTGCTTGTTAAATAAATGAGAAATTAACTTACGAATGGAAGTTTTACCAATAATAATTACTTGTTTTTGAATTTTACTTTTGGAAAGAAAAATGGAACTAGGCACTTAACCAAAACTGTTTTGTTTATATGTATAGAGTTAATAATATATAATAAAATTGATTTTATTATTTGGACCGCTTAATTCGTTGCTTAGCTTTTCAGGATGAAATAAAAAAACAAAAAATTACGGAACCTATCCGTTTACGTACTTATTATGACTTATTATGGGAGAGGCATATACAGATATATTTAACAGGTACTTTAGATACATTCAAGAATTGAATGAAATTCCCGGCGTACGTAATGCTACAAACAATCTATATGTCGGCGGGGAGAACAATCTTCCAGAAAATCGTTTCTATATTTGAATAATTATTTATTGTAAGATAAAGAATATGGAGTTATAAGTTGTAATGATAAGAAGTGTGCCTAAATTACAATAATTGCGTGACATTATAGTGTTAAAGTATTGCTTGACGTTGCATGATACACCTTTCTGTTTATAGGTTATGTTATATACGAATTAATATTCTTAATCAAATTTAAAAAAAAATGGAAAATCAAAACGGACAGAATGTGGTCTCCGAAATAACAACTTTAATGAGAGCTTGGGAAGATGAAAATGCACAAGCCAATTATAATCCCGTTCCAACCTTAACCAGGTAAGGTTATGTTCAAAAATTGTTATAGAATATTTCTAAGAATAATAAATTGCTATAACGTTTATAAAATTTAAAAATTATTAAATCAAAAATTTCAGTTTGCTTTGCAACACTTTTCATACTCATAACTTAAATATTGTGGTAGTGAGATTCTCAATGTTTTTAGGATGGCCGAAATAATTGAAGTAGAAACTGAGAATTATTTTAAAATGGATCCTGATCCATTTGATGAAAGACATCCTTCACGGACAGATCCAGATTGCAAACTAGGACAGATTTTAAAAGCACTGTTTCGAAAGGACAATTTTATGACAAAGGTAAAAACAAGTCTTTATGTAAGTGTAAAATCTACTTTATAACATTGCAATTTCAGTTAGTAAATGATTATTTGCGTGATACCAATCATAATCGTCGACAAGATCTAACTGGTCGTGATATAGATGAAATGAATATAGCTGCATGTCGTTTAATGTTGGACATTCTACCAGGATTGGAGACATCAGTCGTTTTTCAGGTGAGTTTATCATTTAGTAAACATCTCTACTCATATTTATAGTTATACAAAATACAGCCAGACATGGACGGATTAATTCAGAGGCTTATTAAGTGGACAACAAACTCTATGGAACCTTTACAAAGTTATGCTACTGGTTTATTAGCAGCTGCAATGGAGATCCCTGAAATAGCGACGCGATTTAGGTAAATATCCTTGTGTTTAAACTTTTATTATTTTTTTATGGTCATATTAAACTTTGACATTGTTTGAGTTGATTACCTAGATATAGGCCGGTCCTGAACATTTACACTAGTCATATAATTTAAATTAAATAAAAATAAATGTTACATTTCTATTAGGGAACAAAATGGTAAATTAGTACCCTTACTATTACAACGATTACGTCAGTTACAACAGTCGTCTGATTTTCCCAACGCCAGCACATCATCAAGTCGACCTTTTGCTCACTTTTCAAGTATAAAATCTCCTCCTTACAAAAATGAAAATCACAAATCACCATCTGGAGTCAATAACAATAAAAGTATGAATTTCTGATTTTATGTTTTAAAGTTTTAATATTAATTCAAATTTTATTTTAGTTTTAACACAACAAAATGGTGTAAAGCCAATGCCATCACCTATTTGCTCACCTCCATTCATTACAAGCCCCGACAGATCTGAATTAGAGAATCAAATTATTAAAAAGACCGAAGTAAGTACCTCGATTAATAAAAAAAAAATGTTTTTTAACATACTTGTTTCAGTTGTCTGATATGGATATAGAAGAGAGTAGAAGGAAAAGAATTAAATTGGATATTGGTTCACCTATACGAAGTGAAGCGTTTAGCCCTACTAATAAAGGTGAATATGAATTTGTAGTTAACACTAGTCGTTTTATTGAAACGTTTAATTTCATATATGAAAAGAGTTTCCAAATCAAGTAAATCTGTTTGTTTCAGTCCATGTATTTTCTGAAACTAGCAACTCATCATGGGCAGAATTAGAAAGTTATGTGATAGGCACAATGCAAATGTACCCTCCTACCCTACCTACAAAACAGATACTTATTTTAAGGTACTTAACACCGATGGGAGAGTATCAGGAGGTAATATTTTATTTGATATAAATTCAGCCAATTTTGGAACTATAAATCTCGTATTATTGTTGCAGTTTCTTAGTCACGTTTTTGAAAATAATGCCCTCGAACTAATACTCTGCTATGTAAATGTCCGAGAAACGAAAGAGGCTCGGCTCGCTTTTGAAGCTTTAAAATATTTAGCGGCTTTGCTATGTCATAAAAAGTTTTCCATAGAATTTATTCATTGCAAAGGACTTGAGGTAAGGTGATTTTTACACTTTAAATTTCAGTTTTGGAATTAATATGTCTGTATTTATCATATAAAAACTAGCAATTTGCTTTAATAAGATACTTGTAATTAAGTGTGTTAGAGTATTTCTGCTGTTGATAAATTATTAGACAATAAAAATATTCATTATAAGTGTTTTAACAGAAATCTTTAAATATTTCCATTTACATTCTTCATAAAGAGCAATATATCATACAAGTAGGTTTTGATGTTTCTGTGTTTTGCAGTTTTTGAAATATTTAAAAATCAATTTTTATGTTCGAGCTTTATTAAGACTAAGTAATTATTTCTTTTAGTGCCTGCTTGAAGTGCCTAGGCCTTCCATTGCAGCTACAGGTGTTTCCATTTGTTTATATTATTTAGGATACTGTGAAGAGGCGATGGAACGAGTTTGTCTTTTACCGAAATATATCGTCAACAGTCTCGTTAAGTATGTGCAAAATAATTTACAGATTTAACCTTTACTAAATTTAATTTAATTTTTACCGCTAGATACGCGTTGTGGTTGTTGGAGTGTTCTCACGATTCTGGCAGATGTCACGCTACGATGTTTTTTGGCTTAACTTTTCAATTTAGAGTCATTTTGGATGAGTTTGATGAGCAAGACGGGTTACGAAAAATGCACAACGTGGTAAGGCGATTTATTAGCGTGCCATTTAAAACAAAATGTTTTTGTTTTTTTTTTTTTTTACAAAATAGATCTTTTAATGCAGCCAGTTTTGTATGTGTTCAGAAATTTAAATAAAAAAGAAATTAGTTGAGAGTAATTTAAAATTGATTGGTTTTTAATTTAATTGTTATTGTTATTTCGGGAAAAAAGCGCTCAAAAATTTCTTAGCATATCATATACAATGAAGTTTTTCTACTTCCTAGTTATTCTTATGTTGAAATGTTTCCCTTTTAAACAGATTTCTACTCTACCGATACTTTCAAGCGAAGAAAATACTCCTCAGTTAAACGAAGATGTAGAAAGTGCAGCAAGACAAATTGTGAGACACGTCTGTGTGGCGTATAAAAGGTACTTAGAGGCGCATTTGTATATAAAAGTTGAACAGTTACGGCGATCGCAACTGAGACCTAATGAAAGACAACATTTACCTGCACTTCCGTCACAACCAAGTTATAAGGTAAATCTTTGACATTTTGCGTTAATAATTGTATAATTTCAAATTTTAATCTATTTTTTAATTAACAGGCCTGTAAGTCTTCGCCAGAAGAAGTACAACAACAAATAGAATCATTATTTCAATTAATGCCATTTAGAGCCCATTGGCCACCTGTTGATCAAATGTTGAAATTGGGAGCTATGACTCTGCTTTTGAAAATAATCGCGTTCGCTTACGAATGGAATTACAGTGGCAGGTGGGTGTTTGAAAATGGTATTTGTTTTACAACATTTACAGGATGTGTTTATTTCAGAGCGGAAACAGTTAGATGTGCCCTTGACGCTTTAGCAATAGCATGTGTTATGCCAAAAGTGCAACTTTTATTCTGTGATCGTGTTGACTTGCCGGAAGAGACATTAACAGTTGGAATGAACATAATTTTAGGAGCAGCAGATGGGGAAATTGTAGCGGACCCTGATGTGCAAAAAGCAGCGCTTAGGGTAATAGTTAATTGTGTTTGTGCTCCTATTCAGAGGGTAAGTATTAAAATTTCTCACATTAATAAAGTGGGTATTTTAGAAATATGTTCTTATGTAAAAAAAGGTGTATTGTTACAGGTCGGAGGAGCTATTGCAAGATATAGTACTAACAATTCCCAAGGAACATCTTCTCCCAGCAAGAAAACAAAGTTTAAAAGTTCAGAAGAACTTATACAAAAAGTTTGGGATTGCGTAAGAGCCAATAGTGGGATAATGGTGAGTTATTTACAAGAAGTTTCACTATAATATAGTTCCAAGTTAATCAAAAATGTAAATATTGACTTACTCATAAATACCTTGAAATATCTGCGGGATAAGGCCGGTATGGGTCCTACATGTCCAGTGGATGTCCCACAAACTTGAAAATTCTGAACCATCACTAGAAATTAAAAATCAGTATCAACCAAGTTAATTGGAAATTTGTATTTTAATATAAATTTTTTATCCATTTTTTTAAAGGACTCAATATACGCTTTTGGTTATGGTTTTCACTTTCTAAAAGAAAAAAAGCGTTATCTTTAGTTTGCCATATATGTAAATTTAGCTAAAAATAAATTGTACAAATTCCATACAATAATTACAACAGAATATCTTTTCAGGTTCTTTTGACTTTAATGCAAGTAAAAACGCCAATAACAGATGCAGACTGTATAAGGACATTGGCGTGTAAGGCATTAGCTGGTTTGGCAAGGTCCGAAACTGTAAGGCAAATAGTTTCAAAACTTCCCCTGTTTACATCGGGCGGATTGCAAAGTAAAAATATTTGCAATGTGTTTTTAATTATGTTTTCTTGAAACGGCAGTGTATTTTTCAGATTTGATGAGAGATCCAATTCTGCAGGAAAAACGACAAGAACACGTGACGTTCCAAAAATACGCATTGGAACTTCTAGAACGGTTATCGGGGAAGACAAAACATAATGGCAAAGATTTGGAAGTGTCTTTGGCGAATATTCACAGGGCAAATGTTGTAGCTCAAACGAAAATTCATTTCAACGATCGGCAATTGTTACAGTTAATTCATCAACATTTGGTTTCAAAAGGTTTAGAAGAAAGTGCTGCCACTTTATTAAAAGAAGCGCATTTAACAAGTGCCCTAACAATGCATAATTCCAACCCTTTGCCTACTAAATTTCGTTACAGTTCTTCATTAACACCTAGCAGAGTAAGTGGAGTTTGTTTATTTATTGAATATTTATTCGTATTTGTGAAATCTTGACATATTGTTTTTTCAGCAAAGGTTATCATTTACATCATCATTTAGAAATAGTCAGTTAACTGCTTCCCATGGTGCAGATTCCTCATCGTCAAACGCCCTTTTTAACGGATCATCTTCACAACATCAAATAAAATTGGTAAAGTAAGTTTATTTGTGTTGATGTGATTTTCTTGTAAGAATAAAAAACATTTTTACTTTTCAGAAAAAATTCACCGCAGCCCCTTTCTTCGCCTATGCAAAATGCGCGATTACAGAAACAGTTGTCTTCTGAACCTCTATTTAAAGTCGTAATGCCACCACCTAATAATAATAGTGATGAAATTCTTAATGGTGTTGAACCCCGAATAACGTTAGACTCGATTATAACAGAATACTTAACAAATCAGCATGCTTTGTGTAAAAATCCTATGGCTACATGTCCTCAATTTAATTTATTCGTGTAAGTATGTTTTCTTGTAAGACCCTACAGGTGTGTATATTATATTTTCCCAGAAATTCGAATATTGTAGCTTGTAGATGAACATTTAATCAAATTATCTTCTAATTTTAATCGAATACAAAAGAAGAAAGTTAATACATAAAATGCAATCAATCCAAAATTTAGTTCTATTTTTGTTTTTGTTAATAATAATAATAAATTGTGTACATATATATACAATAGTCTATCACAAGTTCTGTCTCACATACAAATTTTTATTTATAATTTTGTAGGCCTCATAAGTGTCCAGATCCAAAGCCAAAGATACAGGCAGCCAATAATTTTGTCATGCGTTGTGCTCGAAGAGCTTTAGGTTATCAAAGTAAAGCGTTAGACAGGAAGCTCATACATAGTCGTTTCTGTCCCGTACAAACCATTCGGTTACCAACTGACGATGGATTTTTTACTTGTGTTAAATTTACGGTACGTATACATTATCGGAACATTAAAAAGTTTATTTTATTGTGCCTTAAGAATGATTGTCAACTCTGTTCTTGAAATGATTTCTTCTAATTATTGCAATATGTTTTAGCCTGGCGACCAAAGTATAATAGTAGGTGAATATTCTGGAGAAATACGCTTTTTTAATTTACATACTGGAAACGAAGAGTCGTCTTTTCAAGCTCACGATAGTTACGTGGATCATATTGAGCCAAACAGAGAGGGCAGTCTAATAGTGTCAAGTTCTAGGTGGGGAAGGCCTTTATCAGCGTTATGGTCACCTAATGGTTTTGAAATGAAGTATGATAGTAATTAAAATTGTCCATTAATCTTTCGATATATAATAAATTTTGTTATTCTAGGTATGCATTTGAGTCTGATGAATATTTGGAATTTAGTAAAACTACACAAGACAAAATAATTGGAACGAAAGGAGAAGAAGCAACCGTATGTAGATATTGTTTTGTAAAATAACTGATTTTATTAATATGATTTAATTTTTAATTTCTTGACTTTAACAGATTTAATAAATTAAAGTAAATTATGTTTATTATTTACCACAATTTTTGTTTTCTTTAGCAATATGATGCATTGTACTTGGTCTAAGTATAACGATTAATTTATACTGAATAATTATATTTACAGATTTATGATGTTAATACTGGACTTGCGATATGCAGATTAGTTCCTACAGTTAGTAACAATTACACAAGAAACAAAGCCACGTTTAGTCCTTTTGATGACTTAGTTCTCTCTGATGGAGTGTTATTTGATGTTAATACGGGTCAACAAATTCATAAATTAGATAAATTAAATCAAATGCAAAGCGGCGTTTTCCACCCTAACGGCCTTGAGGTAAAAGCATTCTTACTGTCTTTAAGATGTTTCTTACGCGTAACAAAATAATTAAAATGAAATTTGTTAATTATAAAATATTTTCAAAAGTTTTAAGTCAATTTTACGTTCTGTTTGTCAAAATGTTTGTTGACTCTAATTTACTAAAATTATATACTTTCAGATTGTTTCAAACACAGAAGTCTGGGACATAAGAACATTCCAGTTGTTGAAGACAGTGCCTGTTTTAAATCAGTGTGAAGTAGCATTTTCTCCAGTTAATAGTGCAATATATGCCATATCCTTAGAACAGGAGGATGACCCACTTTTTGATTCCAGTTTTAAAACCGTTGACGCCACAGATTATTCGAGTATTGGTAAGTATAAAAAATAAAATTTCGGTAAGATTGTCATTTCAAATATTTATTTTAATTTGTAAAATGTTTTTTTTTCTCTTTCTATTTTCTTAAATATTCCTGTTGTATATGGAAAACTATAAATTAAATTCACCCAAAAGTTTTAATTCATTTTTAACTGATTATAAAAATAAGTTTTTAGTTTTTGTCTACTTATTCTTTTTACACTTTGGGTATATGTTTCAGCTACAATCGATGTAAAAAAGAGCATTTATTATTTGGCGGTAAACAAATTTGATTCGCAAATAGCGATTGTTGAAAATCAAGGTGCTTACCATTCCGTACAAGAATCTGTCGTTAGAATATATGATGTTGGTCGTAGAAGAGACGACGAAGATGAACAGGTAATTTTTCTATCACTTTTGTTAAGACTTGGTTACGATTTGACTATTGTATTTATTTTAGGAAGAAGAGGACGATGAAGAAGATATGGATGGGTCTGACGACGATGGATCAGAAAATGGTAAGTTATTTCCACCTTTAAAATTTTTCTTTTGTTAGTGTAGAAATGTATAAAAATAACTTTTAATATGTTTAATAATAATAAGTCACGGAACTTATATATTGTTTTATTATCCTTTCTGTGATGTTTATTTAGATACGGTGGTTATGGATGTTGTCGAAGAAGTTGCCAATAACGACAACAACGGTAATAATGAAGGTGATGGAGGAGACGGAAGTGATAATGATGGTAGTGACTCTGATGAAAGCTGGATAGATTTATCGGACAATAGCAACGATTCTTACGTGAGTGGATCATCTGGAATGAGCGCGATCGAAGATCTTCTTTTTGATTACTGAACATTTTATATAATTGTGGTAATTACGGGATAATATTAATCGAATTGCTTCCGTACTCAAAAGTTCGAACAAAAGTTTTTTAAAAAGAGTGAACAGTTGGGCGTTGAATGCACATTTTAAGTCGTTTTAATTGTTTGTTTTTTCTAAGTGAGTAACAGGAATAATTGAATATGTACATAAAGCGAAAACAATTAATTGTGCATTTGATTGCGTTGTTGTTTTCCTAAGAAAAATAAAACATATTTTTTCTTAAGCGTTAAATTTGGTTTTATTTTTTAATCAACAAAAAACTTAATGTTTTACTGAGTGGTCCGATTTTGATTATTTTTTGAAATGTATATGTACTTCGAAATTTTCTCTACTTAAACTAAAGAAAAAAGCAAGAAAACATCCCATGGATAGAAAAATAAGGAATGACTGTTCGTTGGTTGATTTTTTGTCTGTTGACCGATTCTGCCACTTTATCTTTACACTGGGTTATCCGATTTTGATTATTATTTTTTATTGAATAGGTTATACTTTGAAGTTGTTGCATATATATTTGGAAAAGAAATCCACCCTAAATAGTAAAAAATAAGAGTAGTCTATTTTTGACATATTATATTTTCTTTCTGATTGAATCCTTTTAAATTTTGTTTTCTTATTCGGATAGTATTTTTTGTAGGCTTACCCAAGTTGGTATTCATTAAAAAAAATAATAAATACTATGTTTTTACATTATGCAACAAATTAATAGCTAAGAAGCAAGAAGTCAAGTAAACCGAGTCCGATGGGTGGGGCAGTGTAATCCCGGTGATCCCTACTCTAGTTTTTCGTAGACTTCGCAAGTTTCGTATGATGAACCCAATTATTGGAGTGATTGAACGTCTTGGCTATAATATATATACAACATTCGTAGTACACTTTTTACTCAACGATTTCTTCCTTACTTTTTCTATTAATACACTTACAATTTCAGCTATTTGTAGCCTAAGCTCGGTAATGTCGAATTGGCGTTTGTTATGGAACAGTTGACTCAACGTATTTTTAAATTTGTCATCAAAATCTAGCAGAAAATTTGAAGTTGTTTACAAAGTATAAGATTGCCTCTGCAATACTTCTTAGCAAGTTTTTTAACATACCCTAAGTCTGATCGGATATTGTAAAATATGATTGCTTAGCTGTAACGGGATGAACTATTTTTTACCGTCAATCTCTGAAAATCGCTTCAATTTTAGTGTATTTCGTCCGCGGGAGCATCTACACGCGTCAGAAGATGCGAAGGTCTAGTCCCAGTAGTTTTTGAGAATCGCAAAAAGTAACGAGTAAGTACCACAAGACTTCACCGGAGACGGAATCCCAAGACAGTATCGTACGGACAAAAATATCTTAAATATAAATAACAGTGGCTGCGGAAAAACTGCGAACTAGATCATTAATTTAAATTATTAAATGTATATTTTATATTCGAAAGATAAGTACAAATATCTAACTTGAAAAATATTGCTTATTTTTTTACCACTTAAAATTTTAAAAATAATACCAGGAGGATTTAAAAATAAATTTTCCAGTTATTGTAAAAAGAGTGAGAGATATCGTACGACCGTATCATAAGTGTTTAAGTGAATTACATTAATAAAACGATCCTTCTAGTATCAAGTTAAATATCAGTAATTGCGAAATAATATTTTATTTTGGTAAATAAATAAGTAAAATTATATAAGTATTTGATAATCTTTATCAGTGCAGTTAAACAAGTGCCTTACTCTTGACATATTTGCTTTTCACGTCCATAAAGCGGTAATTAGAGATGACAAGTGACGTAAAAATCGAAAAACTGCCTATTGAACCCCTAGGCGTAGGTACTAGGCCCCATTGGGACGCTGAAAAACAATGTCTCTATCTTGTGGATATCCCGAATAGTACAGTGTACAAATACGTTCCTTCACAGGAGATAGTTGTAAAAGCAAAAGTTGGTACGTAGTATTAGAAAAAATATAAAGAAAAGCTAATTAGATAACATTTTTGCTTCAATTGGAAATATTCGAAATATCTTAAAATTATTTTTTTTTTTAATTAGAAGTTACACTTAATTGTATTTTATTAAACAGGGAATGAACCTATGGGATTTATGTTTCCTGTTGCTAGTAAGCCAGACCAATTCATAGCTGGTTTAGGAAGAAAGTTTTGCTTAGTAAAATGGGATGGAATAAGTGCTAACGTTTCCTCAGTTGAAACAATTGCAGAAGTTGATACAGAACCAAATCTATGTTCTAATAGATTGAATTGCGGAAAAATAGATCCCTTCGGAAGGCTTTGGGCAGGTACAATTAACTTTTGTAATTTATTTTTAGCAGTAAGTCATATAACACTAACTCCTGTAAAATAATAATTGAAAAGTTAAAAGTTAGGTTTCCTATTTATACTGTGAGTTCCTGGAGTACATGCACAAAAATTTGTAATTATTTTGCTAATTGTAATAAGGTGAAACTTAACTAAATAAACACCTAAACCCAAATTTCAATAAAATTTGGAAATTTAGAGTATATATTGATATAAATATACTAAATAATATTAAAAGTTACATCAAATAGAAGTCAGAATGCTTTTAAAAATATATTTTTAAATATAGATGTACACACTTCTGAACTTTTTAAAAAAATATACATAATATATAGTATGAGTTAATTTAAAGGCTTGTCATGGCAGGAGGCCTAGCATATGCTTTTGGTATAAAACCATATTTTCTTGTCTTGGGAGCATACGCCCAAAGCCACCCATCAACAGTTTGATTAGATAAGTCAGCATAAATCCAATCTCCTCTCTTAACTGAAAGATCATCTGGTGCTTGGGCTTTATAATCATATAGCATAACTAATTCTGTACCATGATAACGTAGATCATCTGCATTTGAAGTATTCTGCATTGAATAAGATCCGTTTGCATTTTGAGCAGCTGCTGTATTTGCATTACACCCTCTGATAACATTATCTGCCGGATACACAAATCCTGAAGGAATAAAGCCCTCTTGTCCATCACTCCTAATTATCCAGTACCAGTCTGGGTCTTCTCTATTTAAAACAGTAACAAATTCACCACGCTCTACAGATACATCATTTTCATCTCTAGCAATAAAAGTATACAGTACTATAAAGCGACCTGAAGGGTCTTTAGCAAATGGCAACATATCAGGCTCAGAATGTATACTAATCGGTGAACTAGCTACATTCCTCTTCTTTTCTACAGAATCATTATCACTTTCAGCTAAAATAACTTCACTTTCAGGGGTAGAATCATGATGATCTGCAGCAACTGTCTGGCAATTCCGTGGTAACTTTTTCTTAATGGCTAAATCGGCAAGGTGACTGTTGTAGGGAGTACAGTAAGAATGAGGAATGAAACCTTCCTGCCTAGAGTCCACAGCAATAACATAAACCCAGTCATTTTCTCGATAAAGAATATTTACCACTTGACCTCTTTTTACTTCAAGTTCATCATCAACACAAGGTGTAAAATCATGAAGCACTACCATTTTACTGTCTGGAGATAGACCATGTTCTTTTTCTATTCCTACTCTTACCAACGTTTCTATACTTGCAGACCCAGTTATTCTTCCCATTCCAGGAGCAAGTCCAGATCCAGTTCTTGTTAGATCCTTTTCTCCTTCTGAACTGAGTTTCTTCTTTTTTCCACGGCGAATCCTAACTGGGCATAAAAATGCCATGTTCTGTACTTTTTTATAATAATGTTTTTAAATACCACGTAACGGTTACATTGTTTATTTATCGCCATTCAGAATAAAAAGAGTTAACATTTTTTTCGACACTTGTTTGTAAAACTTGGGACATACCTATCAGTTCTTTATTTTCACATACACTTTAAGAAATAATTTAAGTCAGCAGTTGTGCAACACAGTAAACCAACCCAAAATGAGGAACTTACAGCCCCCTCCTTTTCTTTTTCCATACAGGTTTTTGTTCAGGAAAGTTGTCCAACAAAAAGTAAAACTGAGCAAAATACATTGGCAAAATAGCACTAGGCACCACAGAGTTGTTTTACCAGCAACCACCTGTAGCACCTGTAATGAATAAGATTAACCTGCAGTTCTAAACATTTCAGATCTGATACTCTGAATACCAATCATTCATCAACCCTTGCATTATATTTTCTTTTGTAGTACAAAAGGCTGTTGATATTAGTTATTACCTAATTTAAACAATTTTTTTCCTCAATTTATTGTATAAAAAACGACAAAAGTAATAAATTGTATTGGTTTCCTTCCATAATTTTTATTAGAACATATTTCCTAGGAACTATGGGACCAAAAGGTTCTGATGGAGCAACAATTCCGAAATTGGGTTCCTTGTATTGTTTAAGTGGAAGAACAGTAAAGAAACAAGAAGGAAACATTGGCATTTCAAACGGGTGTGCATGGAATATAAAAACGCGCAAGATGTACTACGTTGATACTTTGTTTCCAGGCATCTACGAATATGATTATAATTTAGACACGGGGGACATAAGTAAGAATATTAATGTTTTTCATAAAAAAATCATTTTATATGTTAAAAAAATTTAGGTAATAGGAAGGTCATTTTTGAATTCGATAAATATCAAATACCAGGTTTTCCTGATGGTATGTTAATTGACACTGAAGATATGTTATGGATTGCAGTAATCTATGGTTCTAGAATAATTAGAATCAATCCAAATAATGGGACCTTATTAAAAACAATATTGCTGCCTACACCACAGGTAAAGCATATTTATTATCTAAAAATTGAGATTAATTAATACATTTATATTTTGTAGGTGACAGCTATTTGTTTTGGAGACAGTTCCCTAAGTTCCATGTATATTACAACAGCCCAGATAGAAGTAAATGGAAAAATACCGGAACCTCCTGCTGGAACCACTTATGTGATACGTTCATTGAATCCAAAAGGACTTGTAGATAGGAATTTTGTATTGTAAACGTATGAAATGAAAATACATAAATAAAAATATTAAACGCCCTATTTTATTTTTAATTTCTAATGGGTTTGTGGGATTCGTTTTGTTTAAGAGAGAAGAAATGTATATTGGTTTTCCATTCGTTTCATAATGTAATATTGCACATAAAAAAGTGCTTTTAGTGTATCTAAGTAGAATTAATAACAAAATGATTTTTATACAATATTTTTTTTGTCAAATATTTACTACCAACTTTTTGTGGGCACTGGTTTCTTTTGAAAGCAACTTAGAATTTTAGATGGTTTACTTAAGTTATTTAAAATTATAATTTACTTGTAAATGCATTTTGTATTTACACTTTTTAAAAATATTTTTACGTTTATTACTCTAACGAAACACATTTTAAACAGATTGTCAAAGTTTGAATTTCGCGCTAAAAGTTAAGGATATTCGGATATGCATTCGTGGCGACCTCATGTGAGCGTTGGGAAATCCACTTCCTCTTGAATGGCGAACTTCATGTTCGCTTCTGCTGTGTGTAATAAAAAGTTAGTGGATTATTAGTTTAAGGAAAATGGTAAACATTTTTATTTTTTATTGAATGTAACTTTGCATGATTTCTCCTTGGAATAATCATCAAATGCAAAAATAATATATTCGTAATTATTACTACCTAGAGGGTTATGTATCCACGTGTTTTCATTCGGTATTTTTTAACATATTTCTAATATTACAATTCAAATTAATATTACATTTGTTTTGTAAAAAGGCATTAACCATAGTAGTATTATTTTGTTTTTATTTTTAATTAATTAATTTGCTTGTTTAAGGCATTGTCTACTGCTCGCCCCCTTGTAAGTATTTACAATGAGAAAGGGGAAGAAATTAAAGGAGAAACATTATCTCTTCCTGTTGTATTCAAAGCTCCAATCAGGCCCGATGTAGTAAATTTTGTTCACCAACAATTGTCAATGAACCATCGACAAGCATATTGCGTTAGTGACAAGGCAGGTTTGTAAATTTATTGCATTACCTAAAATATAAAAATAATAAAAATAGGTAAATTTTTGTTTAGAAAATGAAAAGTGTTATTCCTAAAAACCTTCTATTCAATTGTAGTTTTAATTAATTTGAGGTTTATTTGAATAGTGAAAGGCCATTAACTTGGGCACCATTAACAAGTTCTTTATATTATTATTAACAAACTACTAAAATTTATGTTTTAATTACTCTGGAGTTATGGTTAACAGGTAAAAGCTAGGATGGCTTTAGTGAAATTATTTTTTGATGCAGGCATGGTCTGTTTAAACAATTTAATATATCAATTTTAAAAAAGGGGGTTACAATTAAAAGGCCAACAATACAAACAATTTGAAGCTGATAACCCGTTCTTACATTGTTAACCATTTTTGTTTTGCAAAAAAAATCTTTGAATTAAGATAGTTGTGTTGATTATTATTTTTATCGTGATGATCAAGCTTTTGGTCCGTGTTTCTGAATAATATTGATTATATTTTTCAAAAGCTCTGATTAATTATAAAGGAGTACTTAGCCGTTTTAGATTTTTTTTTAAATAAAAGCTTACAATAATTTGATTGTTAGGTCATCAAACATCTGCTGAATCATGGGGTACTGGTCGTGCTGTCGCCCGTATTCCACGTGTTCGTGGTGGCGGTACCCATCGATCTGGTCAGGGTGCTTTCGGTAACATGTGTAGAGGTGGTCGTATGTTTGCACCAACAAAACAATGGAGACGTTGGCATCGCCGAGTAAACGTAAATCAGCGTCGTTATGCACTTGCATCTGCCATTGCTGCTAGTGGTGTGCCTGCACTTGTTATGAGCAAAGGGCACATTGTTGAACAAATACCTGAATTGCCCCTAGTTGTCTCTGACAAAGTCCAAGAATTCACAAAGACTAAGCAAGCTGTAATCTTTTTAAGAAGAATTAAAGCTTGGGGTGATATTCAAAAGGTGGGTAGTATGATTAATATGTAACCAGTATTTTGTAATTTAAAAACTAATAATTGATTATTTTTATTGTAAATATGATGATTTAAAACTTGGTCTGTGTTTCTGATTTTTTTAATGACAGAAATTGAATATTCTGAATATCGAGTTAAATAACCAAATTATTATTCTTTTGTGGATAAAGTTTTTAATGATGCTCTTTTTGTAAATTGTAGGTGTACAAGTCTCAGCGCTTCCGTGCTGGTAAAGGAAAACTGCGTAACAGAAGACGCATTCAACGTAAAGGGCCTCTTGTCATTTATCATAAAGACCAAGGATTACGACGAGCATTCCGAAATATTCCCGGAATCGATTTAGTTAGTGTTGATAAGTTAAACCTTTTGAAACTTGCCCCTGGTGGCCATGTTGGACGTTTCGTAATTTGGACTCAATCTGCTTTTGAGAAGCTTGACAAGATTTTCGGAACGTGGAAGACACGTTCACAAGAAAAAGCTGGTAATAAAGCATTACATAAAATATTACTGAAATAGCATTTTTTTCTTTTATAAATTGTCGCTTTATTTAATTTTTATTTTGTTATATTTTTCTAATTAATTGCAGGTTACAACCTTCCCCAACCTAAGATGTCTAACAGTGATTTGTCGCGACTTCTTAAAGCTGATGAAATTCGTAAAGTTTTACGTCCACCACAGTAAGTATCCTTAAATTAAATCGTCATTTGGATAAAATAATTGTTAATTCTAACTTACAAATAGAGGGTTTCTAAGATATTAAAAAACTAATTGATATAAACATATATCAAGAATAATTCTACTCTAAAATTATCATCTATAGAGTGGGAAACTTCATGATGAAATCTTTTTGAGCACTGGGTTATGATATCCCATGATTACTCGTTGACATCTGATTATTTTAATTATTAACTCTAATGTAATGAAGTTGTATATTTTATCATTTTATATTTTCATGTTTTTTTTATTTTAGAAAGAAGGTTGTTCGAAGAGTTCGTCGCCTCAATCCTCTCAAGAACACGAAAGCTCTTCTACGTCTTAACCCGTTCGCTGCTGTTTTGAAACGACATGCTATTCTTACCACCAAGAAAGCCATTTTACAAAAGCAAGAAGAGCTAGCGAAAAAGAAGGGTGTAAGTTATAATTATATGTTTTTAAAATTTTAATTTTCTTACAAGTTTCTAATATATGCCATAAATTCCTTATTTAATTAAACAAATGACTTGTTACTTTAACTTTCCAATTCACAAGGAAAACCATTTTTATTATTAATCCCCTAAAAAATAAATTGTTTCAAGTGGTCTTTATTTTGATTTTTCAGAAAACATTACCACCAACACATGCTGTAGTAAGAACGGCGAAATTGTTGGCAGTGAGAAAAGCTGCAATTTTGAAAGCGAGAAGTGGTAAAGTAAAGAAACCAAAACAGAAGAAAGAAGCTGTTAAAAAGGCAAAGTCTGCAACTAAGACCGCAGAAAAGAGCGGGAAACCCGTAGCAAAGAAATCGTCAGCTACCAAGCCCAAGAAGGAGAAGGATGCCACCAAGAAACCCTCGAAGGTTGCAGAACCAACACCAAAAGCAAAATAAGTAAAAATAAATGTATGTAATTGGTTTTGTTGATTCTGGTGGTAACAATAAAGTGTTTATAACAATTTTGATTATTTTTAAAGCAGAAGTGGGAAATGAACTATCCTGAGGAACGTATGTCAAATTCAGGTATAAAAACTTTCTGCAAAGAAAAGCAAAAAATGCAAAATTGAACTGCTTTATTTAAATTACATTTTTTGTTCTTTTTTTTTATTAATGCGATCAATTTACTTCAGTTTTTTAAAGTAGTAAGAGAATTATTTAAGAGACATTTTTGTTTCATGGATTGTACATGCACATGTAATGACCCATCACCAAGAAACGAAACAAAAAATAATTTATTAATAATTTGAAGACTCGTGCTGTTGTAAACCATTGACTTACACTTTCATTGTTCAAAGCAGTTTTTCGGCCTGGAAGAATATTCTTAATAAAAGGACATACGATTTATAGTAAATACAACGAAACCTAACTTGAGGTCGCAGTTTTGAAATATTCAAGTGGGCTTTCAGAAGAGACCTACCATTTTAAAATATTTTCGATCTTTCGGATTCCTTATCACAATTAAGGGTAGTGTTGATAGACGCACGGTACATTACCACAATTTATTGAGAATTAATGTGATTGATGTATGTAAGAAAAAAGAGTATTTTTTATTTTCAATTTGAATAAACTGAAAACAAACACTGTATGTAGCTGTAACTATATTATTCTGACGATACTGAAGGTAGAGATAATTATAATGGGATACTTTGTTTGATCCATATTTTAGGTAGTTAACCGAATGTTATTTACTCCAGAAACTAAATACATTTTGTGTTGAAAGGGTCTTAACATATTAGTTAGTATGATAATTCCTCATGTAATTAATAAAAATGTATTGAAGTGTTATGAAGTTCCAGATCGTTGTGCAAAAAGTAGTGATCAAAAAATTCGAAGTTATGATTTTACAGAGTGGAATAAAAATATTCCAGACAGTTTGAAATTATTTTGTATTAAATGTATTGGTAATCATTGGAAAGGTAAGTATATTGGGTGTTTCATTAAGGGTAGCCACCGGTCATATCTTGGAAACTACTAGGTATAAAAATACAGAAAAAAAATTGCTATTAAAATAGTCATGAGAAAATCTTGGAAATTATTTTCAAGTTCCGTATTTTACTGCAAGGGATGCAATTGAAAAGGTGAATCATAAAATTTAAGATTTCTCCGAAAATTATCATATTGAGCTATAACTTTAAAAACACCATTACAAAGCCTGAAAAATTCCGCATAAAGTTTATCTGAGGCTTATTGTATTATAAATAAATAAGAGTGGGGATAGCCTCTGAATGTCCAATTCTTTAAGTCGCTGTATTTTCTAAATTCCTTTATCCGATTTTAGTAAACTGAGGCACGTTTGAAAGAGAGATGCCGTATCCATTGGTACCCAATAGTTTTTAATAGTTTTTTTTGTCCCGAAAATTGAAATCATGCGTAATAATTTTGATATCATAATCGTACACAGGGGTGGAGTTATAAATTTAAAATGGAATAAACAGTAACTGTGTGTATGAGATGGCTTTCGGTCGGAGAAGAGCATGGGAGTGGAGAAGGTTGGGATAACTTTGTAAAATAAAAAAGGAGATTTTAGGCGGGGGCGGATGGTTGGAGGTTAGGGACCTTAAATTAAAAAAAAATCGAAACTATAAATCAAGACAATTATCTTATCAAACTGACTTTTCATTTGTTTTGTGGTATAAGGGTTGATCGAACCTACGTTGTTAAATATTTTCCTTTTCTCTGGAATACAAGCAGTTCACAACAGTTTAGTCAATCAATTGTTCAGATGTCGCAAAGTTAATGAGACACAATTAAAAAGAAAAGATTGTCTAATTCACAATTATTTTTTACAATTCTTTATATCCACCACTCGCACCTACAACCCTCCGTCCCCAGCTGGAAACTTCTTTTTAATGTTCCATAAGATCCCCTCTGCCCTCCTTCGCTGCTTGCTTCGTGCCGATCGACGCGACGGCAATGTCGTAGGTATGTACAGTTACAATTTACCCTATTTTAAATTTTCAATTCCACCCCTTGTGCCTATACGAGTTTGCCGCCATATAAAAACACTTGAACACAAATAAACACACTGCTTAAGTTACAAATATTTATTGTATCTACAATAATTATTTCGACTAAACATAATTTTAATCTTCCACCTGAAGAAGACCATGTAAAGATTAATCTTCCACATGAAGAAGACTATGTTTAATCGGAATAATTATTGTGGATACAATAAATATTTGTAACTTAAACACTGTGTTTCATTTGTGTTAACATGGAGTTACAAAAATTAAAAGCCTCTTCTATTCAATTTTTAAAAACACTTGAATTGTGTTCTACAAGTTCATCACCATCCCCCTCACTCTTCCTCCCTTATTTTAAGGTGGGGTACCCCTATCTAGACATTTACCCACAATTTTAATGGCGAAATACAAAATGTGATAAATTCGACATATATATACATACCTAAATTATAACGTCGAAGTACAGTGGATATTATAAAGTTTAGTGTTCAATTACTAAACAGGTAGTACTTAAGTAGTTTTATTTAAATATTTTCGAATTGTTGTTTTCGTGTTATGTAAGTTCATTTAAATTTGTATTAGGTAGGTATTTAACTTTAAAAATCTGTTATTAGATAAACATATTTTAATTTTCTTTTCTAAGACCACCCTACATCGTTGGATAAACTTTTGTATAGTGATCGAAGTATTTTGCTAGATTATTTACCTATGGATATTCCATTAAAGTTAACTGTTATGAAACTCAATGACGATTATTATTGGAAAAAAAAATATAAAACGTGTTGGCCTAACGAGCCTAATCCTAACAGAACTATCCCCGAGTATCTTTTTTATAAAAGCACTGAGGAGGGTTATGAATCGGAAAATTCCTTAATTTCTAAATACCTGAAATCTGAGAGAGAAAGCTCAAATGAAAGCTTTTCTACCAGTACAGGGTCTTTCGAAAATAGTAAAGAAAAAACATGGAAACAATGCTTTATTGAACAATACCTTAAGGAGACATTAGAGAACTTAAAGCCAGAGGATTATAATTTGGATACGGTAAGTACGTGAAATTATAAAACATATAAACATTATAAAACACGCCTTATAAATATTTTAGGGTTTAATATAATAAAAAGTACCTAAATCTGTAACATTTCTTATTGGTGGAAAGAATTTAGTAAAGAAAGGGCATAGCCTGATTTGCATGTAAGAACTGACCCCAAACGAAATGAAATTCTCTGTCGATTATTTGAATCTTAGTCCTAAAAGCGTTTTTGCCAAATTTTTAACCTGATAGTTTACTATTAGAGGAGATATGGTTGATTTTGTGAAATTGATTTTTTCATTTTTTAGGTCAATTAATTATCTGGAAACTTTTAAAAAAGTTAAGGCGTTTCTTTACGTTATGAAACACTACTACGAATTTTTGCAAATCTTTGGAAAGAGAGTAGATACAACTCGCGAAAAAAAAAGAAGAAGGGCTACCGGGCTAAAAATTTGACAAAAACGATTTTAGGACAAATGCTTTCGAATAGTCGACAGAAAATTTCATTTCCTTTGGGGCAGTTCTTGGTTAAAAACCCCAGAAAAAAAGTGCTTTATATGAATACACCAGTGTTTGTATAATCTGGAAACGTTGAATATCTCGAAAAATATACTTTGTACCACAAAATAAAAAAATTCGTATCTAATTCATATATTTTTTCAGAGTTATATTAAAATTCTATAAATTTAATTTTAAAACAATCAGAAAAATATCTGATTAAATTGAGAGTTAGATAAAATGAATAGTTTATTTCGCATAAAAACATTTAGTCTTTTAAGCGTGTAGTTTCAGTTTTTATTTTGTATAATTAGTATACAGAGTGTTTTATTATTCTGATTTTTATACGATAATGACAATATCTGAATAATTTTATATTTGCGTTAAATTTTTTTTTTTTTATTATAAAGATAAAAGAGTTGGTTTTAATATGTGGACATATTGTAACGACTTTGACAATAAAAGAACTTCAAGCACCAGAAAAATCTTCAGGAAATATCGATCATATTCCCCTAAACGTAGTTATATCAGGCTTGCTATTTTTAACAGAATTGTCGATTTGCTTCAAACAGGTAAATAAAAGATTTTATTTTATTTATTTCAAATTATTATTAATTAAGTCTCTACATTTCTATTATATTTTTTGGACTAGAAATATCTACGTGAAAACTTTTCATGGAATGCGTTCAAAGTTTCTCCACAAGATATTAAATTTCTGGGGAAAGGATTAGAACATTGTGATCTGTACACTTTAAGGTAAAAGGAAAACTTTACTTATGGAACACTATTAGTTAGTAGGTAATACAAATTATAATTTTTTGGTTTTCAATAAACATTCATAATTATTAAATAATAGAAAAAAGCCAAAAAGGGGTAAAAAGTTTCTATTGTGCAAAAAGTCAAACCAACTTTTCGACTTTATCAAGTAAATTTTTCTAAAAAGTCAAAGAGAATTTGGTACATGGTGGGATTCTAAGAAAGTTTTAAGATACTCAATTGAAGAAGATCGACCATTATCATTTGAAAAAGCTGTGCCAATGGGACAAACGTCAAAAGTTGATAATTTGCTGACTATTCTGCCCAATTTTAAGCAGGGTCTAAGTTCATATAATTTTTTTAGAATAATTGTCTAAACTGAAATATGTATCTATTAATTTTCGGTGGTTTTGAAAACATATAAATCCAGGCAATCTAAGAGAGTTAATTTATTGGTTACGAGTGCCGAAACATGGCGACATTATTATGACGTGCCGTTTATATCATATAAAAAATAATGGATAAAGATAAAGAAATTTCAGTAACGATTATATAGGAAGTCAATGTCATTAAAAAAGAAAATGTTTTTTGCCTTTTTCGGAAAATGGGGAAACAGAAATGTAAATTTCCTTAGAAGAACAGAAGATAACTGCGGTTAAATGGTACAGAGATACTTGCCTACATCTGTTGATAGCAGAGTTAGTGCAGGGGGGACATCAAAACATCGAACTCGTATAATCCACAAAACATGTATTAAAAGGGGTCCAATTTCAGTTCGGGATCTGTCTTAGACTTTTCCCACCTCTTAATTTACATTAATTCACACATTTTTTATTCCCAGTTCCAGATCTACGACTTATACCTGCGTATTACATAGTTTAATTTATGTACTTTTATATACCTATGAGCCCTAACGGATATATTCAAAAGTAACTTGGCAATTTATAAAATAAGAAAGTTTAGACAGTAAAACATTATGTATAAGGAAATAACAAGACCATGACAACATTCACCGTAAAAAATCATTGTTTGATTAATAAGTCAATGTGAATAAAAAAGAATGTGTGCTGGGACATATGGTAGAAGTGAAACTTCAACGGACAAGTGGATAAACGAAAGGCAACGGACAAGTGGAAAAACGAATCGCAACAAAAATTTCACTTGAAATTTTACAGGCAGATTGTTAATAAACTTGAAAACCTACCCGTAAAACATTAAGTAAAAATTTTGTTGCGATTCGTTTTTCCACTTGTCCGTTGATGTTTCACTTCTAATATGTGTCCCAGCACACATTTTTCCGTCAACATTTGTGTCGTTCACTTTTTTGCTGTTACAATATAATAATTTTAACAATCAATTACAACTGTCTACGTAAATATAACCTACAATATTACGTAACGACGCACACCCTTCTATAGCATCGAGGGTTACTGAGCTTAAGTCATGGCTTAAGTGTACAGGTGCAATTGTTATAAAGGACGCGATGCACCTGATTGGCTGATACGCCGGCGGCCATCATTTTATCGATCAGTAAATAGGTCAAGTTCATCACGTGCAATACAAGGAATTTAAACAATTAATAAGCCTCACTTATTACAATAAACTTTAAAAAGGGGTAACACAGTTATTTCTTCATCAATTTGAATGCAGTTTTTACTAAAATTTAGAGAATTTAATGCTACTTAACACTAGTAAAAAATAAATTACCTTAATTGTTAAATACTTGAGTCCAAAGCATGTTAAATTTTACTATAGATTTATATTACTTGATTAAGCCATTGGAGGAGGCCATTTTGTAGTAATTTTCTATGGAAATTGCTTTAATAAGTTGTTTTAATATCTAAATAAAGAATATTAGCTTCCCATTTTTCACTAATATTACACAATTTAAGTTGATAGAATTGAATTCGGATTTTTAATTATTAGATTGAAAAACAAATCAAGCTTAAAGCGATTTACCTATTTTTAGCGTTTTATTAACGATTCAAAACATTTATCACTGTTAAAATGTCATCATTTTAACAATCAGTATAACAATTACAACTGTTTACGTAAATATAACCTATAATATGACGCAGCGATGTACACCCTTCAATAGCATCGAGGTTTACTGAACTCAAACTTAAACGTACAGGTGCAATTATTATAAAGGACGCGATGCATCTCATTGGCTGATACACTGGCGGCCATCTTTTTATCAGGTGGTCAGGGATTGTAAGTAGGTCAAGTTCAACACATGTAACGGAAGTAAACAATTAATAGACGCCACGCTATAATAAACTTTAAAAAAGGGGGACTCCTTTATTTCTTGATCGATTTGAATGCGGTTTTTACTAACATTTAGACGATTTAACGCTACTTAACACCGGTAAGAAATAAATGATCTTAGTTAAAAAAAAAGAATGTGTGCTGGGACACATAGTATAGTAGAAGTGAAACTTCAACGGACGAGTGGAAAAACGAAAGGCAACGGACAAGCGGAAAACGAATCGCAACAAAATTCTTACTTAAAGTTTTACAGGTAGGTTTTAAAATTGGACAAGTTCATTAACAATCAGCCCGTAAAACTTCAAGTGATAGAAATAGAAAGAAAACATTTGTTAAAATTTAATTTCAAAACGATGTTCCAATTAAGTCCGGAGATACGTCTAGGGGGTAGGCTAAAAAACGATCACCCTGTATATTACTACAATCGCGATACGTTTTCTTCATTTTAAAAGAAGTCAAACTTAGCTCTTTAGAATCTAATACTATTGCTAACGGCTAAAATTATTAAACTCATTTAGATTTATTTCTATTAATACCTACCTGGGTATACGGTATGTTTGAAATAGTTGACAAACTTTTTTATTAATAAGTTTTGGAAATAGTCACTATTCATAAAGAGTTCTGCAAGGCCTAAATCTAAAAATGCAGCTATCAGATATATTTTTTTTAGTGATATATAAGTTTTGTCAAAAAATATTAATTTTGCTCAAGAATAAAATACCTTTATTTTTAAAACATGAAGGAAAGTTATTAAAAAAACTTTAGCGATCGGTTCCGAAATGGAAATAACAGTTTTACTATTACAGAACAGGTCACGAAGTGAGAACTAAAAATGCAAAATTTTGTGATGTCCGAAGTAGGAAGAGACCATCAAAAATATATCTTACATGTGCAAATTTTACAAGACAAAATCAAATTATCGTTGTGTTTTTGCAACTCATTAAATACATCATCAGTGTCTAATAATAAAATCCTCTGTATGTTCTACATTGCCTAACAATTGAACCAGTTCAAAAATATTAAAGAAAATTATTTTATTATTATCCTGAATAATTATATTTAATTAATTAAACTATAAAGCTTATCCCCTGGATATTCCACTGGTTGATAGCAAGTTGAAAACATATCTATCAACATTTGGCGCATCCATCAGAATCTTGTAATTCTAACTTGTTTTTCTACATCAAGGATACCTTCTTCTACTGACAACGAGCAAATTGAAGCCTGGGATGAAGCCGATGTGGATGTGAAAGAACAAAAATAGATTGAAATTTTTAATATACGGTTTCTTCGTAGGGAAAAGTGTATACAATATGTTTGAAAATCTTTTGGAAATATAATAAATAACGCAGTATCTTACAATTTTTGTAGTGACCTATGTACATAAGGTCTTATTTACTATTTAAAAAAGTTGCCTATAAATAAGGCGAAACATTGGCTTGACTTTTTAATTCTAGTTTGATTCTCAATCGAAATTTATTAATCTTTTTAAATATACCTACCTGTTATTGTTAAAAGATGAGAAATATCTAATTATGAAGCTAGTCACTGACTGTGCTTTGTAATTTTAATAAATTCATATTTTGAATTTTTAGAATACAAAATTCCGACATTGATTGTGTCAAGATAAAAATGCTCATAGAGCCTCTTATGAAAAATGAAAACTTACGAACTCTGGATTTTTCCCATTGTAAAATTTCGGACGAGGGTGCATTAATTATATGTAAATTACTCAAGAAACATCCATCACTGAATAAAATTACATTGACCAATAACAATATTGGTATGTTATCTATTACCTACTGTTCTATATGTATTTTGCATGTTTAATAAATCGTTTGAAAGGAAGAACTTACAATCTTTATAAACGTTTCTCAATATAAAATTAGTTCATATCTATCGAAAATATGGTATGTTGTTAATGACCTAAACAACACCCAATTGTGTATTTTTCAATTAAAATTTTTAAATATTTATATATTAAAACATATTTAATGCGTAAATACTATACGAAGGTATGCTATTTTATACCAGGGGTGTACCTAGAATTTTTCTTAGAGGGAGGGTTATATAAATAACGTTAAAATATCGCACAAGAGTCAAATAAAACAAGACTACTTAAACCTCATAAGGTTATGCCTTATTGACACTTATATTGTAACGAATAAGGGGAATTTTTATGGTGTTTTTTTAAAGATTTAATGAAAAAATGTTATAAAAAACAAATAACACTTAAGGACTAATTATAAATATATCTTAAAACTACTTGCCTAAATAATTATCAACTAGGGGCGTTGATAATGACAGGAACTCTTAATCGGGCATTAGGAAGAGTGATAGCGATAACCCGCTATACACCCCTAATCCTTCTGACTCGCTTGCTTGATCTTTCTCACCTTTATTTTATTCCCCACTTACTCTCAAAACTAATTCTTTTATACTGACCCACATAGTGCTCTTTTACCCCCAAACGGAACTTTGCAAGTTGATAACGGCCCACTTTTGCCGTGCAATCATGTCGCATTTCCGTGTGGCGGTTCCCTGTTTCGTAAAATCGACACGTTGCATAAATTATTATTTAAATTATAACGAATGTAATTAATGAAATGAAAACTAATTAAAAGGAAATATTATTTTGGAAAAATATGAGCACTATGTGACAATATGGATATAAAATCACACTAATATTATAAAGGCGAAAGTTTGTGAGTGTGTGTGTATGCTTGTTACTTCTTCACGTCTAAACAGCTAGAGCGATTTTAATAAAATTTGGTATGGAGTTAGCTGACACCCCAGATTAACACATAGGCTACGTATTACTGCGGGAAAATATCTTATTCCCATGGGAAAATCGATGAAAATTAATTCGCGGAATATTATAAATGCGAAAGTAACTCTGTCTGTATGCTACACAATCTCGCCTAAAATACTGAACCGATTTAAATGAAATTTGGTACAGAGATAGTCTAGAGCCTGAGAAAGGACATAGGTTACTTTTTAATGCGAAAAAAGGGTTGTAAGGGGTTGAAATAGGAAAATTTGTGCGGAAATTCCGTAATTCTTAAAGATAGAAGCTCGAAACTTATTTTTTATGCTTTTGATTAGATGTAAATAAATACGACATTCTATGCTTGTAAAAATTTTACCCTAAAGGGGATAAAATTAGCCGATGAAAGTTTTTGTGTAATGACATCGTCCAAAAAGCTTACGGCCCAGAAAATTAAAATATTAAGTGTAAAAAGTTATAGAGGTTTTGTTTATTTGGATCAATAAAAGTACTTGAATACTAAGCATATAAACTCCTTTAAACTATAATTACACTATATTAATCTATAATATTATAAATGCGAAAGTAACTCTGTCTGTCTGTGTGTTACGCAATCACGCCCAAACTACTGAACCGATTTAAATGAGAATTTGGTACAGAGATAGATAAGTAGATATAAAGCTAGAGTCTTGAAACTTATTTTTTTAGGCTTTTGATTAGATATAAATACGACATTTAAAGTTTGTAAAAATTTTACCTTAAAGGGGGCAAAAATAAGGAATGAAAGTTTTTGTGTAATGACGTCGGCACAAAGGCTTACGGCCCAGAAAATAAAAATATAGAAGAAAACAATTTTGAATGCTGCCGAAAGTCACTATTCCACGCGGACGAAGTCGCGGGCATAGCTAGTATTATTATATAACTGACATCGTAGAGCCAGTAATAATCAAATTGAACAGTCCATTATCGCATAACTTACAGCTTTTTTCTTTATTAATTCACAAGCAAAGATATACATAATTATAAAACAAAGTACCTTTACATGCAGACATGACTCAATACACATTACTTAATGAATTTGCGAGCGCAGATGCATTAATAAGGCAATCCCTTTTTACTTACATTGAGTCATTTAATCTGAAGGAAAAGGACAATTGAAAACAAAAATTATCTAGTAACAGGGCACTGTTCTATTAGGCATATTTAATAGGATACATACTCACATTTTTTTTAAATAAAAGAGCAGCGCACAGAGTTACAAGGTGATAAGCTGTTCGAGTTCAAATAACTGCGATGTGGTTTTTATATCCGCTTTTATGTGTACTCTACTCGTTAACATATTTTCCCACATTATACTTTTAATGGATGGTTTCGGTTCTTCATGGGGGGTTAAACCTTTCCAATCCTTCTTTGGGTACGCCTTTACTTTGCTTTATGAAGTAAAGTACTAGTTGTATTATCCAATAATATTAATTATTTATTTGTTGGATATTTATGTGTAACTTAATATAACAAATAAATCGCTTCAAATTTTCTGAATATTTTGCAATAATTTGTAAGTTATTTGATATTCGATGTTCTCTATTAGTAAATGACACATGAACTTAATAGTTGATTATAATTTCAAATGCACTTTAATTTTTTCTAGGATGTGCTGGAGCTAAATATTTTGCCATTCTGTTATGTCAAGAAGATTGCAGGCTTTCACATTTAGATTTGAAACTTAACAAGATTGGAGAAGAAGGCGGAAAATTAATAACCGAAGCCTTATTTAAAGGTGCCAATTATCTAAAAGAATTGTGTTTAGCTGCTTGTTGTTTGAGCAAAGGTAATTGGTCAATTGGAAAAATGATTGCTAAGAATAAGGTGTTACAGAGCCTTGATATAAGCAGCAACAGAATGGGTCAGGTAAATCTAAACAATTCCATTTATTAAATTGTGTTGCATATAAAGATTTAATTATTAATTTAATGGAAGTTATTTGAAACGTGTTTTGATGCAAATAAATCAAAATTATTATTAATCGGTAGAAAATAACCAATAATTCTTAACAAAATCATACCTTATTTTGATTATAAACTAGTTGCAATGCCATGCAATTTTGAAGTTTTCTAGAAAATTTTAAAACATCCAGAAATTTTCTAAGTAATTAAAAATAAAATTTTAACAAATTGAAACATTCGATAAGTAACATTCAATAGACTTCGGAAACGTTCCAGTTAATTCTTTAATATTTTGGAACGTTTTAAAATATTTTCAAACGTTATAGGATACCATAAATTATTATATCGAACATTCTAGATAATTTCCGAAAAATCTTGAAGATTCTCGCACATTCTCTAACGTTTTTGAACATTCTGGAACATTTCAGATCATTCAGGAAAGATTTGGAACATTCTAGAACATTTTTGATCGCTTCAAATTAATCCCGAAAATTGAGAACATTTCAGATCATAATATATAAAATCATTCTGTAACGTTGTGAAACATTACTAACGTTTTAAATATCTTAGAAAATTTTAGATCATTCCCTAAAAATCGGGATCATTCCAGAACATCAAAATATTCTCTAACATTTTCCAAATTATTCTGGAATGGCCTTAAATATTTTTTTAAACTGTGGATCATTTTCATTTCATTTTTAACCCTGAAATATTTTCGAAAATTCCAAAAAATTCTGGAACATTCCAACTAGAACATTTGGGAAAATTCTACTACGTTACTATATCATTCTTTCTTTTGCTCAAAGCATTTTTATTCATTTGTAAGAGAAATAACGTGTTAGACAAAGATGGATATATCAGAGAGGGGAATGATGTCTGGGGGAGGAAGTAAAGATCATCCTGAGGAAAATTAAACAGCACTTTTTAGCTAAGAGTAAAAGGATAGAAGTTTAGAGGGTAGAAATAAAAAGATCAAATAAATAAAACAAGGCACCTTTTTATTACATTAACGTTCTATTCACTTTGTATTGTGCAGTTCAGATTATGGAGTGTCATTGTTCTCCCCTTTTCCCCCACCTTCAATCAAATGTTACTCGAAAGAATATTTATATAGGTATAGGTATAGGTATATAATATAGGAAAAATTAAACTAAACCTATTTTTGCCAAAATTTTAGAGAGCAAAAATTTTTCTACATACCGTTGGTTAGGGGGAGGGGAAGAATCTTTAAACCAGCGCTGTCCAACTTGTTTTCTGCTGTGGTCAAAATAGTAGCCATGAGCTGAAGCCGGTGGCCACTTTTTCACGTTCCTTTTTCAATCATTAATGAGATCGTTGAAAATCTTTATATTCGGTCAATTTAGTTAAATCGGGCTTGGATTCACAAAGTTCGCAACGAATTTCCGATTCTAAATTTTGCTAAGATAATGCATTGCGGAGTTTTTTTTTTTTGCGTCGTGTAAGGCTGCAAAATGTGCACATATGTTGAGCCGAACATACAAAGAAATTTCGGTAAAATATCTTTGAGCACCAAAAAGTTACAATTTAATAGCAATCGCTTCCATAATGCATCACTCATTTCATTTGGCAAATTAGTTTCTTCATTTATTAGCGAAATAATGTATCAAACTCCAAGTGAGTTTTCTTTGTATTGAAATGATCGGACAAATTTTGAATATCGTTTTGATTGAAAATAAGAGGATTTTTCAAAAACTTGAATGCCAAATGAAACTTTTTAAAATCCGAAAATCGTGAGTCGAATGCTTTAATCAAAATATTGAGATACTGAACAAAAATGTCTGTGTCGTAGCCGAACTCAAATTCTTCACTGAATTGGTTTGTGTCTAACATAGGACAAAAGTATAATATTTGTCGTTGATTTTTTTATTTTTATATCATAAAAACCAAATCTTCTCGTGGCCACTTGAAATTATCTCGGTGGCTACATGTGGCCGTGTGGCCACCATGTTGGACAGCACTGCTTTACACTTTATAAAATAACCTGCTTAATACTAAGTGAATGTAATGTCAATTTAATGAAGGGGTTGTCTTGGATTATCTGCATTTTTTTAATTTTTATTCCCTGTAACTAGTGTAACTACATCCTTCCGCACCCACCTAAAAAGTCCTCTTTAGAGTTCTACTTCTTCCATCTGTCCCTTTTTAACTTATAGCAATTACATATTAACAATTAGAACTTACAATATTTTAAAATTTCAACCTCACCCCATATGCTTGCTTGAGTCCATTCTCAATTAAAAGCCATAAACGGTTCTCTATGCCAGGTCATCCCTATCACCACCTGTTTTTCTTGCTACCCAAATTAGGTATCCAGATCTAGATATTTACCATTAAATTTTGCACAATTGGTTATTTCTTAAGAGATAAGTACAGAGAATACATATTACATTAAAAAATTTGTAGCACTAATTAATACTGATTTTAAAGGATATTGCAGAGGAGTTGATTAAAATTTGCCAAGGGTGAGGAGCGGTATTATACGTATCTACGCATAGATCGATAAATTCTTGATCCTTGCATTTATTTCAATCGGCTTCCTTCAAAGGACTTAATCTTAATTGTACATTAAGTAATTAATAAAAGACAAACAAATATAAAAAACCTAATTTTTCTCAGAAATTGCCGCTCAAGTTTGTATTATATTACAGATACACTAACGAGTATATCTTAAGAAAGTAATAAAAATTGAATTTAAAAAATAGTTACGAAATACCTAAGTCATAATTTCCATGAAAACATCACTAATAGGAACATAACAGTCTTGTTCTTTTTTTAGACTTTCTGGTTAAAAACAAATAAATTATGTTTAAATATTTTAAAAATTTAAAAACAATTAAATATGTTTAAAACCTATCTAATTAATGTTCTGTTATTATCAAAACCGCATTATGTAAAAAGTCGTTACTATATTTATACAGAAACTACAAAATAACATAAATAAATGTGGAAATACCTAACTGAAGTGATTCATAAAATTATGTGATGCAATTTAAACTACAATTGATAGAGTTATAATGTCCTAACGGAAAAAAATGGACGATTGTCATAACCACACTAATAGCAATAAAATAAAAACGTTCAACAAGCATACTATATATCATTTTGTTCTTACTAAAAGGCCATTTTCAAGTTTATTAATCATTAATTCTATACAATGAAAAGCTTAAACTTTTAATTTAATTCATGGTTAATTTTTCTAATTTTAGTAAAATATATTAATTTGATTAAAGTTAATCATATTATATTAACATCGATGTTGTTAACCTAATAATAATCTCTTGATATAAGAGAAATTCCTTGCTGAAGGTTGGGAAACTTTTGCGGTATTATAAACAGTAGCGTACCTAGGTAACCAAAGGTCCTGGGGCAAAAAATAAAATAGGGCCCCAACGAAACTATTTAAAATCGTTTGTTCCGTATTCGTCGTGTTCTGAATTCGACGTAGGTACTTCAAATTTGTCATAATTCAGATTCGATGAACTCCAGATTCATCGTAATAGATGTCGACTACATAATAAAATAAGAAAAACAAATACAAATTGTAACTTATTTTAATGAACAAATTAAAAGTATTTTATGAAAATAAAAGAAAATATCTACCTGTTATCGTTAAAAAAATACGGTCCTGTGACAGACACACAGACAACGGAGGCACGTTAATAGAGATCCGTTGAGCACCCTTTGGGTACGGAATCCTGATTAAGTAGAGAATTTTAATCCAATAACACCACTTTCTTGACCGACTATAGGTACGTTTTACGACGAATCTGGGTTATGACAAATCAAAATTTTATCAATACAACTCAAAATATAAATATGTAGTTACATTTAAATTATTTAAAGTTGCACAGCTACTTTATCATTAGTTATTTATTGTGCATATCAGGGCACGTCCTGGTTCTACACGCCGAGTTCAGGAATGAATAACTTGATAAATTAATTAATATAGGTTTTTCTTAAATAAAAGTTAGTAGATATTTCTAACACAATTTATAGTTTGTAAGTCAGAGTCCGAGGGGCCCCGGGGCACTGCCCCATCTAGTCCTATGGTAGTTACGCCACTGAATATAGAACATTAAATAGTTCAAACTCCATAGCTAAAACTAAAAAAAGGTTAAATGTCTAAAGCACGGTAAAAAAGTTACTTTTTAGGGACTGTCTTTGTTAAAAAAAGCGTTTCACATTTAAAAGCAACTTTGAAAAGTTTGCTTGCATTTATTAATTTTGCATAAGTAATAATTACTTACTAATACTTTATATATTGCAGAATGTAGGATTAAGAATTTTGGAAGGATTAAAGAAAAACACTTCACTTATTCATTTAGATATTAGAATGTGTGGATTGACTTCTGATATAGAGAATTCAATTTTACGTGAAATAATAAATAATACTAAAGGAATTGTGGAAACAAAACATACGCAAGAAGAAATGGCAATCGAGGAGAAAAAAGAAACAGTCGAAGAATCGGAAAATCTTTTCAATAACATAAATGAACAACATTTTTCCCTTTTGGATAACGACATTTAAATTATTAACTTTTACGGTATTTTGTGTGGTGCATGTGTACTTTATTTGCCAGTAAATAATTAATTCAAAGATATGATATGAACGAACTATATTTTTCTCTTTTGGATAATGACATTTCAATTCTTATTAACTTTTGCGATATTTAATGTGGTTTATGTGTATGTTCAAGTAATTAAATGATTGTAGGATATCACATTTAGAGGTAATTTGCTTTGTGTTTTGACTATAGTTGAGGAGAATAAAATATTTATTAATACATATTTAAATTTCATTTCTACTTTAAAGAAACAATGTAATTTAATGATAGGCAAGTTTGTACTGTCAGTCGTCATTTATAGTTAGTAGTTAACGAGGAAAACGAAAAATATTTATTTATTTATTTATTTATTAAGAGAATATACGGCTGATAGCTTTTTACATCTAATAAAATTTCAAATTACATATTATAACAAAAGTTAATTCTGTATAATAATGAAAAGGTGTATTTTTTATACCTATCTATTTTAACATGACAATATTGTAGTTTAAAACTGTATCTTAAGAAGTACCTACTATTCATTCATTAAACGTAAATAACTGTAGAATTAGTAGCCAATATTTTTTTAGTTTTTTATTCATAAATTCTGACCAGGTACATTAAGCATGTCTTTCATTAAGTATATAATAATGTAAAAATCGCTTTTTCACATGTTAATGAACGAAGGAATTCTTAATTGATTGCAATCAAGAATCGATCAGAACAGTACAGAAGCTTTTCATCATTGATTGGACACCGGACGTGAAAGCAGTTGAACTAAAATTCTAGTAATTGTTTGTTGAATGTTTTTAGCGACGAAAGATTAATCATAATTCTCAGTAGAAGTAATAAACCATTTTGCCGGAACTGTTTTTGTAGGGAGAACCCTTTTTCTTGTTTTTCTTTTCATTGGGGCTTTATTTGCCATAGACAGATTCTTTTATATAAAACGGCAAACCCAAATTTTTTAAAAAATATAAAAGATGAGGATTACCCCTAATTGTCGAAATGCTTTTTGGGGTTTTGAACGTTTGTATGGAGAATTTTGAGTTTTAATGTTTCATAATTTTGTTCAATTCGAATACATTTTAGTAATTTTAAAATTATATTTTTTAGTTTTTGTAGTAGTTTTATGATACTCTCTACTTTAATTTTGTTTGATCTCTAGAAGACAAATAAAATTACAACAGAAGGAAATATTTACTTGACTTAAAATAAAATAAAACTATAAATATAATTATAATACGAGGTAATACTTTGTTTCAGTTTTATACTTGTTCTTGGCTTGGGTACAAATGATGGACATGAAAAAGGAAATTTTCTTACTTGTTAATTTTAATTCTAGCCGATTACGTGTGAATGTTTGCGTTTAAAAGCAAGAGTACTTGTTAGTTTTACGGAAAACAAAATTCCACACATAAATTTAAAGGTACACCTCTGAAAGTAATTGCAGGTTTTACCTAGTTGGCGATAGTTGAAGGAAATTCTCTTGTTGACAAATAACGCTAAAAAAGAAGTTAAATGATTTCATCGATACGTTTTCATTTGACACTTGCGGATGTGCTTTCTCAGTAGATTAAAAAAACAGGTAAAATGTCCTCTTAAGTAGAAATTATAATGTCTGAAGGCTATTTTCGTAATTTATTAACATCACGAAAGGAAAATGTCATTTATACGTGGAGTAAATAAGAGAATTATATAAAAGAAACGGTTTAACAGCATAAATTACTTAAGTACATTATATAAAATACATTGAAGCCAAACTCTAAAATACGGTTAAGAAACTAATTGCAAGAAAGCAAAGCTGCTTTATTTTTAAAATTAAGGGGGTGTGTTAGATATGTGATATATGTGATACACACAAAAGATATTCTGTTTTGCTTGCATTTTTGGTATTATAAAAACTATGTAATAAAATAAACACTTCACTCTAACTGTAGACTATACCCCACACTGTGTGTGTGTGTGTATGTGTGTTGTAGCTTTGCTCAATCATTTCTATTTAACAGATTTTCTTAAATTGAGTATATAACATATACAGGGTTTTTAAAGTTGATGGGCTATTAGAAGTATATGAATTAGTAGAAGGAATTAAATTCTGAAACTTGGGCTCATTTGGTTATTGTTTATGCCGCTTCTTTTAAAAATTTTTTCGAGTTCGATTTACATCCGGTTATACCGGAAGTTGACACCAACTTTGTTATTTTAAATGGAATAGTAATTTTTTTACGCTGAATTCGAATAAAACGTGCAATTCTAAGGTAAGTTTGATAACCAACTTGTACACCTATGGCGATCGGTTTGTGAGTTAATGTAATTTATAGAAAAAAAATCGCTACCGCAACCCAAACTATAAAAAATCATAACTTTCACAAAATACGACTCAGACTGTTGAAATTTTTACTAGTAATAGCTGAATATTAGTGCTAATACCTTGACAAAATTGAACTAAATAATTTATCAGGGCGTTCAAAACAAAATGCTAAAGTTCAAGAGCTTCAAACACGAATAACCTCATTTTTTCAAATGGCACCTACCATTTCTTATTTTTTCAATCGATTCCTTTTTTTATCCTCTTTCGATCTATATGGATACTTACTTTTGTTTTATTTGAAAATTTTCGAGTAATTTTTAATTATTATTACTTAAAATAGCCAATTTTAATTTTAATAGATGAAGCTTTTAAATATTGTAACTCCATTTTATTTTGTAGAAAATAAAAAGCAAACACACCTGAAGAAACCACTGTGTGGCGAAATGTACATTGTGGTACAATAAGCATTTTTGTAACTTGTGTTTGTTTTATATTTTCTACTAAACAATTTTAATTTTTTTCGAATAAAAAGGTGTGCCTATGTGATTGAGGTATTACAATTACTTTTGTTAGAATTGTAGGTGTAGCAATTTAATTAATATTTGTATTAATAAATTTAACTCCATTACTATTCTCTACTATACTATACTGTACACACTACTACTAAGTAAGCTCTCTGAAGTCAGCAACTCTCCATATTGAAACAAAAATAGAAGAGGGGCAAATTCAAAATCACTATTTCAACAACTCTGATAATGGATTGGTGATTCGGGTCTATATTCAGTATCGGAGATGGAAGGACCCATGATGAAATTTGCCACTCGTGTTAGCGAAACGTTAGGGAGTAATTTCAATCGATGACAGCCTTTAGATCTGAGTCAGGACATCAGCTGTCCACAAAAGCCTTTACTAATTTGTCAATTCTGATCTATTCGTCATAAACTCGGAAGAATAGAAAAACTTGCAAATTGTAATGTTTAAACGTTATTTAAAAAGAAACTAACAATTCCTTGGCACCTACTTTACATTGTTTATAGTGTTAATATATCAAATAGACAAGAGTATTAGTAGACAATGAGCCCCCAATTTTTAAGAATCTCAAACTAGATCCTCAAATTTATTTCATGGTCAACAAGTACCTACCTATCTAATTAAATTGGGAAATGCGGGAGATTCGCGGAAGGCGGAGCTTATGCTTAAGCATATAGTTTGCAGAATGGGCGGGGTTATACCTCTCTGCACTGACAACGGGAGAACCAGCGCATACTAACGCGTGTATTAAATACTGTTATCTGTAAGGCTCGCCTTCATTGCGAACGCCAAACAGCACAATTCCAAGAACTATTATTGATTTTAGATTTTTTCCTTTACTTTCTTTTTCCACACCAAATACTACAATTTTAGGATTCAGTTTTATGTGCTGATTTGTTGATTTGTCAATCCATAAGTTAGTTTGCTAGTATAAAAGTAAATAAAGCACAAACAACCTAAAACGCGTTTCGACACGTATGGCGTCATCTTCACTTAGAGTCTTTCTGTATACTTACTTTGATCTTCTTAACGAATTGGGCCAGAAACTACAACTTTTTACAACGATATAAGGCTGAATATTTAATACTAATTTTAATTCGACAAATCTGAACTTGTCCAAAAAAACAATCTTCATGTTTATGGAAAACCACATCATCCTATAAGGTTACTGTTTTTTCATTTGGAGGTCTGGAACTTTAAATATTACTATGCTAATAAGTATGTTAGTAGAATCTCAGATGCCTTTCTTTTCTCTATTGCTGTAGTTAGTATCTAATAAATTTTATTGTTTATTTACGGTTACATTGTATTCTAGAAAATATACATAAGTATGTTGTAAACAGAATAACATTACTTACTATGATGTCTTTGAGAATGATGCGTTATTATGGAATTAAAATTGATAGGTAATAAAGAAAATTTAGACATGTATGGATTTAACACGTTAAAGTTGAGTTATTAAACGTCTATCGACAAGTGCCTTTATGATCATACCTATAATCGTTTAAAAATAATAGTTTAATGTTTTTTTGTCGGATCGGTATTGCATTGAATGCAAAGTTTATGGCCTGGGCAAGGAAAGAGTTATTACAAAAATTACTTACGTAAAGTGTAAAAATGTATGAGGGAGAACGTCACCAGCAGTTAAAAGAAGCATTTAATGCAGAAACATGTACAGTTTCTACTTCAACTTAAATGCCTTCGACTTTAACTGAAATTAGAAGGTAAATTTGGAAAGGGGGACAGGTTGGGCAAAGTTCTCATGAGAAAGGCTTTAAGCGCTAAACCTAAATTTCTTAATTAAAGGGCTTTAGCTTTGAAGTCCCAATTATTTTATAAAATCTAAGGACTTCTAATTTCCAATTACTTCGACAAGCAATTACGTTCACAATACTTGTGGAATTGAGTAATGATAGCATGAGGGTTTGGATTAAATCAGGACTTCGAATAAATCAAAAGATTTTTTGTTAAGTAGGTTTTAAGTACAACATAAAGGCTTGAAAGAAATCTGCTGAGGATGCCGGCAGGACCACAGCAGAACAGCCCGGAAAACACTTAGTTACCAATTTTAAAAAGGTTTAAGAACTTTGAGAAGGTTTCAAACACATTCAAAGGGCTTCAAACACATTAAAATAGCTTTTCTAAAAATTAAATTGTAAACCAGGCTTATCAAATACTTCATTTATCAAGTATCAAGTACTCGTCCGCAAACGAGTTTGAAAGGGTTGGAAGCACATTTTGAAGTTCATTCCAGCTTTGGCTTACTTAGAGAATAACTTCTTATACGTAAATAATGGAGGCCATTGCATATGTAAATAGATATTTACAGGCTTAAAAAATACGTTATTATTTTTGAAAAAAAATTAGTTAAAGTTGTTTGTTTGATAATATTATATATATATATCTCTTGTTTATTACAATGTCGATTAAAAGGGGTGTAAATAACTGCAGGGGTTGAACGCGATTTTGACTTTTCAGGTGGTGTAATTGTTTTTTTTCTTCATTCCGTATGAGATGCTAAAAATCCAGACCTTTTACTGTACCGAGCAGCATCCTAGCCTAGTAATTTACTAAACTGTATAATCTTCGCCATTAGTAATGTAAAGATAATCTTTTACTTTTCTTCTGACTTCATTTATCTCTGCCCTACCCTTCGGCTTTGCGCTTGAGTGTAGTTTTGTTTTCCTTTTTTTTTCTACAGTCTTCCTGTCTTTTTTCCTGATCTTTACATCACCATTACTCCCATGCACATTTTTTTAAGGAGACAGAAGAGGTCTTTTTCCATAACTAACCCCTTTTTACCACATTACATATCGGTAGACTATCCTATCCACCAGCATCTCCTTACTGCTTCTTTTTTTCTTCAACTTAATGCATTTCGTGTAATATTTCGACGAACCATTACTGATAATTGCATAAGTGGAGCTTCACAACAATGTTTACTTAATTGTCACAAATCTATGTTGATTAATATACGTACTTGAACTGTGGATATGTAATAAATATTCATATTTAAAAACTTAAGGCATTGACTTAATAAGATTTATGAATATTAGCATATTTAATAAGTTTTCGATTACCTAACTGCACAATAATAGGTAATAGTTTGAGTCGAATGACGATGCTTTCTAAAATTTAAGTTCATATCGACTTCGACCCCGAAATTGATGTCGAAATTGTAGGAATGTAAAATATGGATAAAAAACAATAACATTTATTTACATTTCATTAGGTATTATAGAATCGTTAACATTGGTGGTACCTACATGGATCTGGGGGCACGGGAGTGCCCCCGCCAAGACGAGCCAAGCGGAGCGCAAGGGCACTACCTACCTTTTCTCGAAAAGTTTCGTCGTTTATTTGAACTCTCATAACTTTGGTTTGAATGATGCTAAATAGTTAAATATTTCAAGATATAATGACACCAGTACAATCATTAAACATACAAAGTTTGAATGTCGTAACTATTATACTTTAGATTTTATTAATGTCTAAAAACCCCCGATTTCGTCACTGATTCACTCACTGATCATCAAAATTCTTAAGGTACTTCCTAAAGTCCTAGAACGCTGAAATTTGGTATGTAAAATAATATTACTACAAAGACAACAAAAAAATTAAAAAACCAAACATAACCTAACCTATCCCCCCGGAGTAGGAGGTGGAAGTTTGTATGAGACTTGCACTACATTTGCACAACTACATAATCATGCAGTAATAACTATTGAAAAGCTAGATAGATATATATGAAAAAAATAATAAAATACTTATAACAAATAAAAAAATATGAACGTCATATTTTTTTGAAAATCATCCCCTAACTCTTAAAAATGGGGTGAAAGTTTAAACATCAGACATCAGCCGACGCCACGTCACTAGATAGCGCTGACTGTATTTTGAAATGCGCTATCGACATTTTTCTATTGAGAATGATGATCGATTGTTAGGAAATATTCGCATTTCATATTCGTAATTTCGTAGTCGTGTCGTATCGTCGTAATAATTCTATAATTCGTTCGTATTATTTGTTACTTTAGTTACTGGTCCAAATTACTCAAAAAAGTCCATTAAGCAACTTACAAAAATAAATGAAATCCCACCAAAAACATTTTTATGTAAAAATGTTGCCAAGACGAGTCTACATAGCTTACCTGTGAAAAAGTTATCAGATCTCGTATAAAGCCAACCTCTAAAGACTACACGCTCTAAACCTACAAGCTCTACACTACACCTTAATCAAAATCTATCAAAAAGTGGTCAGATCTCATGTAGAGCCGAGTTTCTTGATCTACGCGCCCTTACTTTACCAAGCCTAACTTGACATACTCTACATTTGAAGCCGGCGACCGACTAGTAACATTTACCTGTAATGTAACATGTTACAATTCGAGCATTACACTAGTCAGTACAGCGAAACGAGCAGCTCGAAACGAGCAGCGAGCGCGAACGCGTGCTCCATACGCCTGTCGGTTTTTTCGCGAATCCTTTTGACTGATACATTACAAATTGATTACAAATCAGTGCAGCTCCAGGTGTGTTCACTTCGAACACTTAATCCATTCATTACTATATTTTAAACTGTGCGTACTGGACGTGTATGAATTTGTGTTTTATATAAATATATACTTTATATTGTATTATTATTATTTATTAATTTTATATAAAAAACCAAATTCAATTAAAATAAACGCAGCACCCACAACTTGTTATTCACTCATCTTTAACTCGACTGAGAGAATGGAGCACTGTGAAATCATGCATTTGTAACAAACATTTGTAACATCAAAAAAATGACTTATTCTAACGTAAATGTAATGTAATGCTCACTTTGAGCATTACATTACATCGCTCGGCTCAAGTCGGTCGCCGCCTTTAGTCAAACGTGTGGCTTGGCCGTTTTATTTCACACACGATGAACGAATGCCTATTATGAAATCTTAGTAACGGTAGCAAAACGGTCAAGTATCACGTTTTGACTAAAATGTAGAGTATGTGAAGTTCGGCTTGGTAAAGTAAGGGCGCATAGATCAAGAATCTTGGCTCTACATGAGATCTGACCACTTTTTCATAGATTTTGATTAAGGTTTAGTGTAGAGATTGTAGGTTTAGAGCGTGTAGTCTTTAGAGCTTGGCTTTATACGAGATAACTGATAACTTTTTTACATGGTAAGCTATGTAGACTCGTCTTGGCAACATTTTTACATGAAAATGTTTTTGGTGGGAGTTTATTTACACGAAATAAAATAACAATAAATAATTTATGGCATGTCTATTTTACATAACAAAACGAGAGTCAGGCCATTCGAAAGATGCTTACCTAGGTGTGCAGTTTTTTTTTGTAAACTATTTATTAATATATTTCATATTTTAATACCTTCTGCGATTTATTTCTGTCTAATAGTAAACCCGAAATTTAATTTATTAGTCTTCTAACTCGTCATTAGCGTTCTTATTTATTACAATTATTGAAAAAATTGAAAATTTTGTTTTGTTTGATAATTTATATTTTGAATAGGTTTATTTTAGACAAAATAAAAAAATATTAGCTACCACTACCTTGTGAGTTATAAGACACACCTACTAAAAGCTTTATTCTTTAAATCTACAAAATATTATTTATGATTTCGCACCAATAATTGTGATTTATTGCCATCAACTAGTACACTCGAAATATAAATTGGTTTTAATTGGGCAGATATAAAAGAATAAATTGTCTAACTGATATATCAATGCACATCACAAATCCCTCGGTCTAGATTTGAAATTTTACACAGATGTTTCTTATACAAGCTAGGCGACAACTAATAAGAAAGTTTGATGTACCGATTAACGCTCACCTTGAACCGCTAAGCCGGGAAGCTTGAAATTTTGTACAGATTCCTTATGATACGAATTTTTTGATTATTAATTTTATTAAAATAGTTAGGTCTACAAAAAAATTCTGCATGATGTAAATTCTGAAATAAAATAAGCAAATATCAATTTTTTCTTTTCGCATAGAAGGTTTGATAAAAAAGTATTAATTTAGCTCAAGAGTAAAGTAGTTTTATTTTTGACAAAATCGAAAATTAATGTAAAAAAGTTGATATACAGAGAAGCTACAAGTCAAGTAAAAATAGGAGCCCGAGTATCGGTACAAATCAAAACAAACAAAGGACTAAGACAGGGTTGTCCAATCTCACCGACTTTATTTAAAATCTATCTCGAAAAAGCATTGTACAACTGGATGAAAAAATGTAAGAATATGGGTGTAAAATTATATGACGACCACTGTTTCATGTATAGAATAATATCCAGTTATTCTTTTCTTAATTATTTAGAAAGTTTCTTTGTGCCGTTACTTAGAAGGGTACCATTTGTATATTTTCTAACTTTTGTATATATCTTGTTGACATTTATAGGTACCACGACTAATTGTTGAGACGTCTCCTTTGTTCCCATCACCGTCCTCTTTTTACCATCCACTTTCCTCTAAAAAAAATTTATGACCGGACGCCACTTGCATTCCTACTCAAGGTATCCCTTTGAGTTAACAAAGTTAAATATGTTAACGTTTTATTAAAATACGTGCCATATCGACAGTCAGCGATGTATTTGCCTACGCTATCCGCTCCAGACATTAATCAGCAGATTCTTCAGTTTTCTTTCGTTCAATAATAATTTAATATAATCAGTTACCAAAAGTTACTCTAACGGGTCGGTTCGGATCTTATCAAGTACATATCTAACGCACATGGTGTATTGTTATATACTATAAGAGGTAACTCCTACTCCCAAAAGCCAAATTATTATCAAATGTAATCAATTGTAACAATTCATAACGATTTAAATAAAATAAAGGCTTAAAAGTGTAATCAATTTGTTTTTAAAATCTTTTTTTAAAAACACAAGGAGTAGTTCCGAACAATTAACTGGCGCAGTCGTGACGGATTTTTGGACATTCTGTTCTTAGTGCAACCACAAAAATTCGGAAATTGGAACCGTGTGAAGTGCACAAAGTGTCATCTGATACGAAAAGTCAGCGTGTTCTCCAAAAATCCACGAAACCATCGCTTCTGACGAGATCAACATTGCGGTACCCCGACCAAATTGGCAACGAGGGCAGCACCCGATAAGAAACTCGTAGAAGGCAACTGCACACTTCGGGAAAGTTAACCAAAATTCCTCAAGGAGCAACCCCACACAGGTGAGGTCTCCCACAACAATTCAAGGAGCAACCCCACACAGGTGAGGTCTCCCACAACAATTCAAGGAGCAACCCCACACAGGTGAGGTCTCCCACAACAATTCAAGGAGCAACCCCACACAGGTGAGGTCTCCCACAACAATTCAAGGAGCAACCCCATACGCTGAGGTCTCCCAAACAACTCAACAAACAACCCCACGCAACGCACAATCAACAATTCAAAAAATTTGAAGAAACGCTACGCATCGGATACATCGATTAAAAGTAAGATTTTTATTTATTGCACAAAATTTTCTCTCTTTGTTAAACACAGTTTTTTTTATTATTGTAATGTAATTTTTATTTAACTTATACATATTTTGTATGACTGATCGAGTAGAGCTCATAGACATCGAAACTCTGAACGAGTCGATTAATTCGATTAGATTAGATAGTTTATTAGATAACGAATCTAACACTTATTCTTCTTCACAAGAAATAGACAATTTATCCTCAAATTTTAGTAATCAGGAAGTAGATACGTTAGATTTAGAATTAACAATGCCAAACCAAAACGTAGTAAATCCACCAACTACAGAACAACTAATTTCTACAGTTAAAAGTTACGGCGAAATTTTACCAAAATTTGATGGTAAAGCCAATACGTTAGAGTCATTTATTATTAAAATTGATAAATTTAATGATAAGTATGGTAACACAACCGATAATACCCTAAACGAATATACTTTTTGTCTTATTTGTAACAAGCTCATAAATGAAGCAGGTGACTTTATCGCTTATCGACCAGATTTAGACACCTGGCCAAAATTAAAAGAAGCCCTAAGAAATAAATTCGGAGACTTTGTAGATCGCAAAATCCTTTCTCACCAATTCAAAAATTTACGAATTAAACCACACGAAACACATAACGAGTTTATTGAACGAATTAAGTCTATACAAAATCAATTAAATCTGAAAATTAGAGCAGATAGGGATGTCACGGAAAACCAAAAGGAAATTTATGAACAAATTAACGAGCAAACAGCACTCGAAGTGTTATATAATAATTGTCCACCCTTATTGCAAACAATACTAGATGTGAAAGAACCAAACTCATTAACAGTTGCAACAGCAATAGTCCTGGGTTATCTATCAAAACACCCGCCGGATAAAACTAAAACGGAGGCAAAATTTTCGTTTAATCCGTCCAAAATTCAAAATTTGAGCACTAAACCCAAATTCCCCCAAACTACTAATTTGTCCAATAATTTACATAGGCCAAATTTTTACAATAAACCAACTAACTTTAGCGGAAATCAACGTAATCCTTTTGTAAATCGCAATTTACCAATTAATAGTTCATTTCAGAGATTAAACATTCAATCTCAAAATAGACCAACCCAAAATAATTTAACTAATCAAAATCGACCATCTCAGTCAAATCAGCAAAACATGCAACAACGAGATTTTAACACAAATTCGAATTTCCAACGCACAGCATTTAAGAATTGGCGACAACCTAATGTGTCGTTAACCGAAATCGAACCCCCTCACGAAAACAGCCTAAATTATGAAACAACCGAAAATTCTGAACAATTGTTAGATAACGACTATTATAACTACAACGATAATTGTTATGACCCTCACTTATACGAATGCATGGAAGATGATACACAATTAGCATCACTCGACACATACGAACGATCGGAAATTCAAAATTTTCCTCTACGTGCCTCGGAAATGAATTAGAAAATTATATTAACCCAAATACAATCTTAAACATACAAAATCGTTTTTCAACCCTACCATGCTTAATTTTAGACATAACAGACCAAATTTCACTTAAAATATTGATAGACACCGGAGCTACCAATTCATTAATCAAACCAGAAATAGCAGAAAAGTATTTTTCAGACCAAATTTATGAAGAGTTCTTCCTTTTAAAAACAATTACAACCGAAACCTCGCATAGTCAATGTGTAGACATCGATCTTTTCCAGGAAAATCAAAATCTAAAATTTTTTATTGTAGAATTCCACAAACACTTTGATATATTGTTAGGCTCAGATAGTTTAGAGATCATGAGAGCAAGGCTAGATTACGAAGATGGAACAATGATTTTAAATAATGAGGCTTATTCCTTAATAAAATACGATACATACTTAGCCAATCACCTAGATAGACAAAAATTCCCAATATCAATCAGGAAAGGTCCAGTCTTGATACCAGAACAGCAGGTAAACAATGTCAGAATACCGGAAACAATTACGATCGCGGATAATTACCAATGTGAAGTCCCCATACAAGGAACTTTACCTCAAAATTTAGAAATACCCAAAATTAAAGCTCAACATATTAATCCTAAAGAAGTCAGCATTTGTAATATCAGGAAAAATAATCAATTTATTCACAAAAGACTATTAAAATTAGAACTAGATCATCTACCTCAGGAACAAAGCTTAAAAGTAAAATCTCTTTGCGAACAATACGACGAAATATTCTATAGGGAAGGTGATGTACTAACATTTACCAGCACCGTTAGACATAAAATACCACTTAATTCTGATGTACCAATTTTCACCAAACCGTACCGGTTTCCTCAAATCCAACGAGAAGAAATAAACAGGCAGATTAGAGAACTTAAAGAACAGAACATAATAACGGAAAGCGAATCGCCATATAACTCACCAGTATTTTTAGTTAGCAAAAAACCGGACAAACAAGGTAAAAAGGCATGGAGAATGGCCATAGATTTCAGAAAACTAAATGATAAAACAATCGAGGATAAGTATCCCATCCCCAATATCGCTACTATTTTGGATCTGTTAGGCGAATCAAACTACTTCTCGAAACTCGATCTGAAATCCGGGTATCATCAAATAGAAATTGAACCAGAGGACCAATTCAAGACAGCGTTCTCAACGGAAAACGGTCATTACCATTTCTTGCGTATGCCATTCGGTTTGCGTAATGCACCTGCGTGCTTCGCGCGAGTAATGAACCATGTATTAAGAGGATTAGTAGATAAAATATGCCTTGTATATTTAGACGATATTATAATTTTAGGAAAAACATTTGAAGAACACATTAATAACCTTAAATTAGTATTTCAAAGATTGAGAGAACATAAATTTAGAATACAAACGGAAAAATCGGAATTTTGTTTGAAAGAAATAGAGTATTTAGGTCATTTAATTACTACCACTGGAATCAAACCGAATCCTAAATTAGTTCAAAAAATTCAAACCATAACATTACCTAAAACAGTCAAGGAAATCAAATCTTTTCTGGGACTCACCGGATATTACCGGAAGTTTATAAGGAACTATGCTACTATCACCAAACCGTTGACCTTATGTCTGAAAAAGAATTCTAAAGTAGAGCATAATACTGAGTTTGTTAATGCATTCAACGCAATTAAGCGGATAATTAGTAATCCCCCAATTTTGTCATATCCAGATTTCTCAAAACCCTTTAACGTCACATGTGACGCTTCAAAATTTGGACTAGGCGCAGTATTATCGCAAGGACCCATAGGCAAGGACAAACCAATCATGTTTATAAGTCGAACAATGAATGAACATGAGCAAAATTACTCTGTTATAGAAAAAGAGTGTCTTTCAATTATTTGGGCAGTTAAAAATTTTAGACCGTATATATATGGAAGACAATTTAACATCGTTACGGACCACAAACCCTTACAATGGTTATTTAGTATAAAGGAACCTAATTCGAAACTAATAAGATGGAGACTTAAGTTAGAAGAATTCGAATATAACATCATTTATAAAAAAGGCAAAAACAACAGCAATGCCGATTATCTATCTAGAATCGAAACGAACGTAATAGAAACATCCGATGACCTTTTGTCATTATTTAATAATATAGGAGATGTTAGTCGAAGAGAGCCAGTAGACATAGAGAGCCTAGATGAATTTCTAAATTTAGATCAAACTAACCACCAGACCAATCAAAACCAAATTCCATCAAAAAATAAAAATAAAATCAAAATTTTCCCGTGCGAGGTTTCTAGTCCTCCATCGGGCGCCTCCCCAGGTGGCGGATAGGGGAAAGCCTCCCAGATATGGGTGGTACCGGGGAAATGAAATACCCGGGGCGGACCAAAACTTGAGAGCTGCGTCTGCTTCATAGTGAACGGCAGCAAACATCGGCTGTCTCCATGTTAGGAGCGGATGAACCACTACTCTGGGACTTACAATCTCAGTTTTAACCTTGGAAAGGACACTTATCCTTTCCCCAACACAAATCTCAAATAACGCATGATGAAAATTTCTCTAAATAGAACTACTCCAGGAGGTACCTTAAACAGGGAATCCTCCGTCGCAAAAGGCGGCGCAATCGGGCCATCGGATTCTGGAGAGCCTGAAACAACATGCAACCAACAAAAACCCCAGGAAACACCAGCAAGCAAACTCAAAACAAAAAAAATATGCTTCTTTGGGACAGTGAATATAAACTCACTGTTAAAAACAGGAAAGCTAAAGCAACTAACCAAGATGCTAGATGAATATGAGATTCTAATCCTGGCCCTCCAAGAAACGAGATTCACAGACGAAAATATAATGGAATCGGAAGGATATAGGATCTTCAAAGGTAAAAGAGGCCTAAACCCAATGGGAAAGGGTATACCACATCTAGGAAATGGATTTATCGTGAACAGGAAGATAATCAACTCTATAACAGACTTCTACTCACCTAATGAACGATTGGCAATCATGACACTACGATGTGCAAATAAGACCTATACTCTAATAAACTGTCATGCCCCCATTAACGAAGACAATAAAAAGAACCCAGAAAAAGTTGAGAAATACTGGGAATCCCTGGAACATGAACTCTCAAAGATCCCAAAAAAAAATATTAAGATCCTACTAGGCGACTTCAACGCACAGATTGGAAATGAAAGAAAATACAAAAAGACAGTAGGAGAATACCCTGCCCACAAAAGAACTAACAAAAACGGAGAAAGACTGATAGAGTTATGCAGGGGTTTTAACCTTAAATTAATGTCAACAAATTTTAAACGCTTACCCAGAAAACAAAAAACATGGAAATCACCAAACACCAGCTTGGGAGAATACCAGATTGATCACGTCGCCATCTCATTCAACAACCAGCAAGAAATTATGAATGTAAAGGTTCGAAAAGGTGCAAACATAGAAACAGATCATTACCTTACAACACTAAAAATGAAATTTATCCCCCAAAAAAAGACACTGAACAAAGATTTTAAAATACAGAGGATCAACACAGAAATACTTAAACTAAAGAAACAAGAATTCCAGGAAAAACTAGACATTGAATCAGAGGAATGGGAGGAAATCAAAGCGAAAATAGTCAAGACGTCAATGGAAATAGCACCGCTCAAGAGACAAAGAAAACACAGGTGGTGGAATGAACAGTGCGAAGAGGCCCTTGAACTTAGGATTAAAACCTGGAAAAAGTGGCACTCAACCAAAAATAATGAAGACTATATAATATTTAAAGAACAGAGATCACAAACAGCCAAAACAATAAGAATAAACAAGAGAAACTTTGACAAGACCCAACTACAACAAATAGATGAAGACTTTAAAAAGAATAACACAAGAACATTCTATAAAGCCTTTAAGCAAAACCTTCAAGGTTATCGACCAACAAACTTATGTTTCAAAAACGAAGAAGGAAAGATAGCCCTAAACAACCAAGATAATTGTAAAATACTTGCAATATACTTCAAAAAACTACTAAACTGTGAAGAACCGAAAGTGAAATTTCCAAAACAAAACCCAGAATATAAATTTGAAAACTCCAAACCCCCAACCCTAGCAGAAATCAAACAAATTATTAGAGAGCTAAAAAACGACAAAGCCCCAGGAGAGGACTCAATAATAGCAGAAATGTGGAAAAACGCAGATACCAAGACTGTTAAAAGCATACAAAAAATAATACAAAATATCTGGGAAACAGAGGAAATACCGGAAGATTGGAAAACAGCTTTGATCCACCCAATACATAAAAAAGGAGATAAAACAGATGCCAATAATTATAGAGGAATTTCGCTTCTACCAGTAACATACAAAATCTTATCTAAAGCACTACAAAACAGATTGGAGACTCAACTAGACCCGCAATTAGGTGACTACCAGGGAGGATTCAGGAAAGGAAGATCCTGTGCTGAACAGATATTAAACCTTAAACTCATAATAGGGTATAGGAGACTGAGAGCCAAGGACATACATGTGACATTTGTGGACTTCAAAAAGGCTTACGATTCTATAGATAGAGAGACACTATTCAACACATTGGAAGAATTCGGAGCCGATGACAAGTCAATTGCAATCACTAAACAAACTCTTACAAACACAAAGTCAAAAGTAAAATTTATGGGAGAGATCTCGGAACCCTTTGAAATTAAAACAGGAGTAAGACAGGGAGATGGGCTCTCTCCACTGCTCTTTAACTGTGTGCTGGAGAAGGTAATGAGAGAGTGGAGGAAAAGAATGGAAGAAGAAGGAATTCCTAAAATAAAAATAGGAAGAAAAAAGGATAACCTTGAAATTGATTGTCTAGCGTTTGCGGACGATCTAGCAATACTAGCAGAAAACTTGGAAGACGCAAGAAGACAGATAAATATACTGAAAGAGATAGCAGAAAAGGCTGGACTTCAGATATCATATGAAAAGACAGAATACATGAGCAATAAAAAAGATACACCTAGACAGATTACAACAAAATATGGGAAAATTAAGGGGGTCAACAAGTTCAAATACCTTGGAGAATTAACTCAATCAAACGCCCTTGATAAAGAAGCGATCCAAACAAGAGCAAGAAAAATGGAAACAGCATTCCAGTTGACAAAAAATATATACAATAAGAAGTCCATATCTATAAATGCAAAGTTAAGACACTACAATACAGTTATTAAACCAGAGGGCCTCTATGCCTCAGAATGCCTTGCATTGAATACGGCCAGACAGTTAGAAGAGGTAGAAAAAAAAGAAAGAAAATTTATACGGAAAATCCTGGGACCAAAGTATGAAGATGGAAAATGGAAACTGAGGAGCAATAAAGAAGTCTACACAAAGACAGAGAAAATAACAGACACAATGAGGAGAAGAAGAGTGACTTTCTACGGACACATTAAAAGAATGAACGAAGGAAGACTGACGAAGAGACTATTCAATTACTTTGACAGAAACCCCAAGACACAGATAACATGGATCAAGGAGGTCAGAAAAGACATGGAAGAAATGGAAATAGATGGAGAGGAGGTGGAGAGAAGAGAAGACTTCAGGGCGAAGATCAAGGGGTTCGAGGGGTTTCAAGAAAAGGAAAAAAAGAAGACTGGAGCAAAATGGACAGAAGAAAGAAGAAAAAAGCATGGAGAAAGAATGAAGGAGTACTGGAAGAAAAGAAAGAATGGAAAAAAATAATCATCAGAAGTTATTTCACGTGGTCCATAGTTGGCCAAAATCGAAGGAAGAAGAAGAAAATCAAAATTTTATCTGACGTTACACTAAAACCATTACAAAATACACAATATACTGATGATGTAACGCAACATTCACAAGAAGAGAATACAAACGCTACATTACCAATTACTGAAAAACCCTTGAACTATTATAAAAATCAATTTATCTTCTCACTTTCAAACAGACCCAGTTTTAAACAAATGCATATATTTAATAAATCGCGTAATTTAGTTCACGTTACACAACAAAATTATGAAAATGAAATAGTAAATATACTAAAAGAATATACCAATCCCAATGTTATTAACGCAATAAATTGTAAAACCATGAAGATATAGCACATTTAGTTAACCAAAATTTCGACGGAAAAGTAAAATTTGTTTATACAAATGTATTATTAAGAGACATTACCGATGATCGTGTACAACAACAAATTTTAACTAAAATGCATAATCCGGACCATAGAGGAACTGAAGAGTTATGTAACGAAATCTCACGATACTATTATTGGCCAGATATCATTGGAACATGTAAAAAATTCATAGATCAGTGTAGTATTTGTCAGCAGGCGAAATATGAGCGTCACCCTGTCAAATACAAATTAAATTTAGCCCCCACTTCAAAATTACCCTTCGAAACTGTTTATATTGACACATTCACTGTTAGCGGTAAAAAATATCTTACAGCAATAGATTCCTTTACGAAATATGTAATGTTCAATCCTTTAAACTCGCACAATTTACCAGACCTTGTTGAAGCATATATAAATCTTTTTTCTAAATATAAAATGCCTAAAACTTTAATAGCTGATAATGAATTTAATAATTCGTTCTTTATCGATATGCTACGGATTCATAAAATAAATTATCATTTTATCACGCCCTGTCACTCACAAAGCAACGGACCAATAGAAAGAGCACATAGCACCCTCATTGAGATTATAAAAACTATCTCGGCTTCGAAAAACAAAATATTAACAGCGGATATTTTCGAAAACGCGGTGATAATATATAATCGAACTATACATTCTCAAACTGGATGCAAACCCATCGAATTATTATTTGGACACATAGAAGCAAACGACATGTTAGACGTTTTTGACCAAAACCATTATCATCAATATACTAGCGAGCTTTATGACCGAATAAAAGCCTTATACGACTTAGTTTATCAAAAAGAAGTAGATCAGAAAGAAAAGCAAGTAAACTACCAAAATCAAAATCGCACATCATTCCCCCCAATTTCGGAAAATCAACCAGTATATTTAAAGACACTAATTAGAGATAAAAGAGCACCTAATTATAGACCAATTACAGTAATCAAAGATTTAAACAATAAAGTACACACGGATAAAAATAAATACTATCATAAGCAGGAATTAAAACCGATTCGAAAATCTCAAATAAAAAGATTATCTGTTCCAGATGAACTTAATACGGACCCTACTTATATTAACATCCATCAACATCTACCGAATACATCTACAGCGGATAGAAATTAAAAACTTGAGGGAAAATTCAGGTATTCTACCTTTAAAGTTAGGAACTGCCAAAATGCAAATCACTCACCATACTTTTGTACAGAATTACCCATTAAAACCTCTAGTAAGACAGATTGAAAGAGCGGAACAAAATTTAGCCAGTATGAGTAAAAGTCAAACAGGTGATAAACAATTAGCACACGAAACAATATTACTACAATTACGTATTCAACGAATTAAGAATCAAATTAAAATAATCCACCCAGACAGTTTAAATGTAGACCCAAAAAGAAATAGAAGAGGACTAGTTAACTTATTAGGAACAGCTTTTAAATTTATATCAGGAACCTTAGATTCCAACGACGGAGAAAGATATGATAAAGCCATACGCGAGTTAAAAACTAACGAGCAAAACATCATTAAGCATTACAATAAACAGCTTTCTTTGAATAAGCAAATTGTCCAACATTACGAAAGTAGTATCAAAAATATTTCCCAAAATTTCCTTTTAATAGAAAGAACATTCAATAACATTAGAGAAAAAGAAACTTACATGGTCACGATATTTCTTTTACGAATGATAATAGAAGAAGTAGACGAAATAGTCAATAATTTAATAACAGCTATAGGTTTTGCAAACTTAGGACGTATTCACTTAAGCACTGTTAGCATAGATCAGATTGTTGATATTAAAAATATTTTATCAAAATTCCACAGTCAAGCAACCTTTTATAAAGATGACAATATTCTTTTTATGCAGACAATCAAAACAGAATTTTACACAACACCAGAACATTTAGTATTTCTTCTACATATACCGATTTTACACCCAGAGACCTTCAACCTATATCATTTATATTCCATCCCTACAAAGTACAACACTACTATAATTTCACCAACACCCTACGCAATTATAAATGAAAAAGAGACATTCTATATAAAGAAAAGATGTGACTTTATCCAAAGTGAATATTTCTGTAATAATGATATCGTTGAAAAGAATTATCAACACGAAACTTGTATTAAGAACTTGTTACAAGTAAACCAAAATCCAAAATGTAGGCATATCCCAGTAAATGTTTCTGAAATATTAGTTGAAACAATAAGTGATGAGAAATACTTAATAATAGCCCCAGAAATAACATTGATACATACACAATGTGGTACGGAGGAAGTTCATAGCCTCAAAGGAATTTATTTGTTAATAATTCCGTATTCTTGTTCATTTATAGCAAAAGACTTTAAATATATCAACTTACAACAAAATCTAAAAGAAGAACCGGTATATTTACCATTAATAAATGAAAACATCGCAGAAGTCAAACCAATTCAATTAAACCTAAAATCAATTGACTTGGATAGACTTTCCGAAATTACCTTACAGGCTAATGACCCTCTAACGTATGTAAAAGAACAATTAGACAATAACAATAAATATAAATATGCATTTATAGCAATCTTTATAATCATAATACTAAGCTTAATTATTATAATTTGTAAGCGACACCGCATTACGGAATATTTTGTTAAAAATAATAAGATAAATGAATCAATTAAATTAGAAGCTGAATACAGCAAAGTGAACGAACGGCAAGGAAAAACTTGTGTAGCCTTTCCTTCACTTCCAAACCGTAATGAAGTGTAACTAATATTGTTAATTGAAATGTTTATTAACCATTTATTATTATATATATATTAACCAAATTTTAATTTTTTGTATTTGTAACCAAAAATGTAAAATTTGTACTTAAGGAGGGAGGAGTTAACAAAGTTAAATATGTTAACGTTTTATTAAAATACGTGCCATATCGACAGTCAGCGATGTATTTGCCTACGCTATCCGCTCCAGACATTAATCAGCAGATTCTTCAGTTTTCTTTCGTTCAATAATAATTTAATATAATCAGTTACCAAAAGTTACTCTAACGGGTCGGTTCGGATCTTATCAAGTACATATCTAACGCACATGGTGTATTGTTATATACTATAAGAGGTAACTCCTACTCCCAAAAGCCAAATTATTATCAAATGTAATCAATTGTAACAATTCATAACGATTTAAATAAAATAAAGGCTTAAAAGTGTAATCAATTTGTTTTTAAAATCTTTTTTTTAAAACACAAGGAGTAGTTCCGAACAATTAACTTTTGTACCCTATTAAATTCGTTACGCTCTTCTACCATATGTCCTCATTCACTCTTTCATAATTTTAGAAAGTGTTTGTACTCATTGTCCTTCGAATTGCTTTCACTTCTCTGATCCTATTCTTACCCTTTCTATACCAAGCAATTCCCGAAATTCTATCTACTCTTATTGTTCTCCCTACTGCCAGAAAAACTACACAACTCTGGCACAAACCAATCTTGAAAGACAGATAAAATCAGTATCGAAGAGACCTTCCTGCGGTACTCACCTAACTTACCTTTACTTATCACTATCCAACATACCTTCCTGCGGTACTTACCAAATAACTTACCTTTACTTACCAGTATCCAAGAAACCTTCTTGCGTTACTCAACTTACTTACTTGCCGAGGGCAAATCATACCTACTTACTTACTTATCAAACTTATCCTACTTGCCGAGGGAAAATCATACCTACTTATCTTACTTACCAAACTAATCCTACTTATCAAACTAAACTTGTCTTACGTATCCTATCCAACTACCCTACCTACTCCAACGTCTCAACATTAATCATTTCATCAATCTTATATCGTAATCATCCTTTTCAATTCCTAGTTTAAGTCATTGTATATATTTAAATAAATCTGTTCCTGTTATCACATATTCTTATTATCACTTACCTATATTAACCTACAAGAACTACCTATACCACCGTAAAAAGTAGTATAGGATCGCTCGTGTAATTTCAACGCGAACGAACAACCACTTTCACCATTGCTGTTTGCAGACGATCAATTAATATTAGCAGAGGATGCAGACGTCAGCTATATCTTTAGAAAATTAATAGATGAGTAAAAGGAATACGGTTTGGACATAAATTTAGAAACGACTCAGTATATGGTCATTGGAGGAGCAGCAAGAGATTTGAACGTGGAAGGATATATAATAAAACATACATCCCAATATAAATATCTATGGGTAACGATAACACAAAACGGTCGAGACGAAATAGACGTACGAATAAAAATAGGACTAGGAAAAATGATAGTCAGGCAATAAAACCCATATTTATGGAACAAAAACATAAAAGAACCAACAAAAAAAGAAATTTATCAGACGATATTAGTAAGTTGTGTAACATATGGTGCAGAAATTTGGGTAATGAATAAATACATTCACTTCAGGTTTCTCGCAGTAGAAATGGATTATTGGCGAAAAGTGCCAGAATTTCGAGAATGCATCATATAAGAAACGATGATGTTAGACAAAGAATTAATGTATAAAATACAATAATTATAGATGACATAAAAAGAAAGAAACTGCTGTGGTATGGGCACATGCAACGAATGGAAGAGAATAGGCTACCAAAAAAGGCTTTCGAATGCCACCCCAAACAACGAAGGAAAAGAGGTAGACCCAGATCAGAATGGATGAGAGGAATAAAAAACGCCATGGAGAACAGAGATTTGAAAGAAGAGGTCTGGAGAGACAGTAAGAGGTGAAGGATATGATGCGAGAAACGGAGATAATCTGTAAAACCTCGCTATATGTATATATAAGTTGATCAGGATTGAAAACTACATTCAAATATGCAGTAGTAATCCATTTGCATTAAAAACGAGTTTTTCTTTACTTTTTTATGTATTGCATTCATTTTGCAAATGGGAGACTCCACCCAAATAATAAAAACTAACTAGCATTACAGCGATACACAGAAACTAATTAGATTTTAAATCATTTCACGTACAGTTGACATCTTCGTCTTTCACATTCAATTGTGCGTTTGTAAAACTGCCTTAACATATTCCTTATAATATACGTTATAATTTCCTGGGACACTTCTAAAAAGATACCCTTCAAATTATAAACATCTTAAAAAACGACAAAAGAGGTTGAGACGGGAGATCCAACAGGCCCGAAAAGATCTGAATAAAATTGGAGTTAAATTTTCATTGTTATTAAGTGATAATATATAAGTTTTGATAAGTAAAGAGAAAATCCTTTTTAATGCAAATGGATTACTATTGCATATTTGAATGTAGTTTTCAATTCTGTTGATCAACCTTTTTCTATAATATTTTTAGATTTTGTCAAAAATAAAGCTACTTCACTCTTAAACTAAATTAATTTTTTTTTTAACAAATTTCATATGCAAAAGAAATTGCTTTTTTCATTTTAGGTTTTAAACCCCGAGGAACTTTTTATAAAAAATTAAATTCCATTCCCATTTGAGACTGTTCCCTCCCAAACCGCCTTCGCATCCATTCGCACTAAACTACCCCTGGTTCATCAGAAATGTCCAAATTCTGAAAGAAACTGATCTTTCTTCACACCCTGAAGCTGCAGCCAGAATCGTGGAAAATCTCCGGATCTCAGTACCAGGTCTTTCAAACCCTTTTCTCTCCAGGATGAAATAATCTACAGGTTGATCTCCTAACTCGAGAAGGGGTTTCGGTCGGTAGGCGCCTCGGCAAATCCGACCTTACCTCCCTTTAGGGGGCGTCTTTTGGAGATTTCCCCTCCTCGGGCGCAGTTAGGTTAGTTACTAGGGAGCGACCAAAGCGAAGAAAAGCAAAGGCAAGCGAAATAATATTGGAAAGAGTAGTGAAAAGTGAAATAGTAACTACTATAATAGTGTTGTAAAAGTTAATCAGTACCCAGATAATAAACATATTAATTAATGACAATTGATTTAATTAAATCAGACCCACTATACATAACCTCAAGTTAATGAGGAAAAATAGATAATAAATTGGTTGGAGTTGTTTTGAGTTCGAATTACGTGACAATATCAAATCTAAAGATGTAAAAGAGGGGTTAAAAGTTTAATACTAATGCATATTCCAGATTAAATAGATTGAAAAAATATTGTCGAGAAAAATAAAGATATCTGGTGAAATTCGTCTAATCGTTTTATATCCATTTTACTTGGATAACAATGTTTCACACATAATGCACTCGCGAAAGGATAAATATATTTGTAGTGTTTGTTTTCTTGATTCTAGTTAACATTATCCCTATGAGAAAAAGAATACCCAATATTTATAATTTTGGTGTATAAACTAAACGTCGATGTTTATGTTACATATGCACCCTTATTAATCGATTCTCGCTGCAAATATTGCAGCTCAATTAAATGTGTTCTTCTATTAAATCACGGAAATTATTAGCAATATAGGGAAAATGAGTACTGATCTACTGTGACCACATTGTTATAGGCCAAAAAATAAATAATTATAAATCTTTTTATATAATTTCAGAATAATTTTATTTCGATATAGTTACTCAAAATTTTCCTTTCATATTTCTTTGTTCGATTGTTGTTATCATTATCAAAATTATTGCTTCAGTTAGGTCCATTGAAACCGGAAACTGCATTATTGGGATTTGTTCATGTGAAACGTAAACAAAGGCTGATCACGCGCCTGTTGATTAAACTTTAGTCTCTTATTGCAAAATAAAGGAATATTATATAAGGTAGTAATAAGACACACATTAACATTGACATTATGAAGAAGTTAATAAGTTACTGTACGTGTAGTAGTTAGTTTATAGTTATCACCATTATTATAAAACTATAACAAATACAGAAGTCACAAGGTTACGAAGTTAAGAAGTTTCATTATAAGAGATTACAAAGTTAAGAAGTTACTAGTTATAAGGAGTCGTTACCAACCTGGGCGACAACATTTTGTATCTTGTTTATTAGGTTGTATAGCTTGCATATAGTATTTGTGACAGTCAATGTGAATTAATTGTAAAAAAATAAATTAGTACGAGAAACTTCTCTAACATTTTGTGGTAATTTATTTAATGTTTGTGCAAAATTATAATACTTAATTATTAGTTGTTAATAGACAATCGAGCGCTACTTGTCAATATAGCAAGTGTTTAAGGAACTATTTCTTTTAGTGACAAAACTGCGATTAACCTTGTTCCGTTTACAAAGAATTCAACAATGATGTCATACTTTCTAGACCTTTGGAAAAATATAAAAATTGCACGTTTCAAGATATGAGTTTATAGGCAATTTGCACTATTATGCATTTTACAAACACTTCTAAATTTGGAGAATCGAAAGGTTATATCTGCCTACTTATAACCTTTATTTTCAATATTACTCATGGATTCATAAGATACCTACATGTTTACAATCGCAAGTCATATACATTATTAACAAGTACGCGTTTATTACGTTTGTTTTGTTTAAATTGCAAATTAATTAGACGATGTAAAGCGTCACACAATCGCAAACTTTGTTTTTAATAAGGAGTTCCTATTTCTTATTACTTATTCCATACCAGAATGAAAATCAAATATGGAAACAGTTTTTATACTAATAAACGCAAAAAGAAATTGTTGCAAGGTTTGCACCAATTTATTTAAGGCTTTCAATGTTTAAAGAAAAATAAATTTCGCTGTGAAGGATGTTGCGTTTAACTTATTTACTAAATGTTCCAAGGATATTAAAATTCCAAATTTTCACTCTAATTAAATGCTCAAACATTAGAGATGAACAAAGGATAAAACATTACGCCTCCATTCTCACTGTTACTAGTTCTATGGACCGGAGCGTAAGGTGGTGTGTCCTTTTAGAAATTGTGAAAATAATAGGGTGGGTGGTAGTTATGGAAAGACAGACCAAGGGACAAAATTAAGAAAGAAGAACAACGAAATATTATCTGTAGAATATTACTGTTTCAGAGTTTGCTTAAATAATCCGAAGAAACCATTGAAAAGGCAGGCGAACCTAGAAGAGAACTGATGATCCTTTTAATCCTGGGCCTTATCTAGATAAAGTGTTTATCAAAAAAACTTCAAGTTCTTGCTTAAAGTGCTTTGGTCTATGAAGGCTTGAAGTCCTAGTTACATTTTTAAATCCACAAACTTCAATTTACCACTTACATAGAAAAGTCATTAAACTTACGGAAAGGGCTTTAAGCTTTATTTGTGACAAGGGATTCAAGTACACTATATGGATTTGAATTAAGTGAAAATTGCTTAAAATAATACATCGAGAGACTTAAAGCCTCAAACATTTGATGGTCTTATTAAGTTATATATGGTTCTGAAGTTTCATTGTTCACTCAATTTTTAGTTCTTCTTATCGTCTTAGAACATTGGTATGATTCAATAAAATCTTTTTTGTAATTCGAATTTATAAAAACAGTATTTCAAGCATTTAGAAAGGATGTGAAATCCGTTTTTGAAATACAAATTACCAAACTGTTTTATGAAGTACTTTGATTACCAAGCCTCAATTACTTCGTTGTGAAAGGGCTTGAAATAGTGTGCTTTTAAGTCCAGTTAGGGCTTGAAGCACATTTTCAACCACATAACTTAAAACTCTGCCCGGATCTGTGCATCATTTTCATTATGTACCTAGTTTGGTATTGAACGAAATTATGACTAAAAAAATAAATTAAATATTTTTGGAGGGAAAACTACTAATTTAGTCAATAAAAAATTGAGGTAGAAGAATCTTTTATATAACTCAAATTACTTACAAACATAAATGTTGATAGAATTCGCCACTTTTATGTATTATACGGGTGCCACATACATAGGAAACTTAGCGCCTAACATTTATTTTAAATCAGAAAAAACATCTAAATTAACGGGTTTTTGGGATAATTTATACAATTGAAATATAAAACTAATCGACATCCTCTATTTATAGGATAAAAATTATGTTATACATTTTGACAAGATAGTTACACTACACTGAATAACTATTCAAATTGAATGTTTTGCTTTTTTTTCTTTTTCCAAATTCAGATCATTAATATATAATGGATATTTTTGTTCGGTTTATATAATGAATAATTCTGAAAAATAGGTAACATCTTCAATTCGTAATTCTATATGTCGACCACCAATGGCTAGTAAGTATCACAAAAAAATTAAAGTTTTAAATTGGTTGCTATCTTTTTGGCAATGTCGACACTTAAACACTGTTTTTATTTTAATTAACTCAAAACTTCGTGTTGAAATAGCGACAATTTATGAATTTGGGAAAATGCAGAAAGACTATAAATCATTTTGATGTGAAACATCTATAGCCGAGGGTAAACCTGATCGTTGCCATGGCAGTGGGTGGCGAGTTCGAGACGTTCGCGACGTTAGCGACGTTAGCGACGCTATACGATGGTGTATATATACATACAGTCTGTCGCCTGTCTGTGGGTAGTAGTGTGCGACTCTCTTCCTACTTACAATCAGCATAGCGGTGTTGTTTTATAGTACACATAACCTGTGTTTTACTTAAATTAAAAACATGCTTCAGTTATCATCGACCAATTGTCTCAGTAATACTGTCAGAGGTAATATCGAGTGTTACAATTACTGATCACTGAGTAAAAGAATTAAATAAGTGGTCGCAACTTGAAATAAATTGATGAATTAAAAATTTTTGTATTTAATTAAAATAAACGTTAAATGAATAAACAAATCGTCATCATTTTATTTCATTCGATGTTTCACATCTGCCAGGCGTCCCGTGACGGCTCAATTAATTTTTTATTTGAATTACAGACTATTTGTAGTATACGTAGGTCAATTTTTATTTAGGTATCTACTCTATTTATTAAATCCAAATGTGTTTTGGAAAAAAATCGCACATTTTGAATATTTTAATTTGGAACAAGTTATCTACGTAAAATAATAATTGTATATTATTGAGGACTACAAGACACATGTACTAAGAGTATTTAAACGCCTTTTCTGAATGTTTATTTGTAATTGCTAATATCTTGCTGTATTTGAGTAGGTAGTTTGTAAAGCTAACCTCAGATTAAGTAAGGAGGAATTGAATAATTTTAGTTAGCCGTTAATGATTACATTTTTGTTCTTATATTTGTTTATTTCCATAGTTTTGTAATGGAATTAGCCGGAACGAAAACGTCGGTGGCGTTTTTTTAACTATTTATTTAACTTAACTTTACTGCTTATAACTAGACGTGGATAATTAAACAGTTGCAATAAAAATAGCGAAAGAGACGAAGGTTGATAAGAACTTGATGACAAAAATAATTGAAGAGAACTTGACGTAAATTGATTAGAAGTGACTTAAATTATGTAAGATTTTACCTTAAATTGAATTACATGTATACGTATACATACAAGTGAAATGATAAATGATTGGTGAGTTAAAATTGAAGGGAAAATTAAATACATGGTCCATTATTGGTTTATGATATTTAATAAAATATTGTTTGGTTGCGATATTGAACAATTATGGGAAGAATAAATACAAGAAACCTACACTCGAGATAATAAATTTGAAATCGTCACGTACACCATTTAATTTAAAATATAATTAAACTTAATTACTAAATACATTTAACAAGTAGGTACATTAGTTTCTAAGACGTTGAGTTCATAGATAAGTTACAGCTTTATGATGTTATGTTTAAATTTTTAAAAGAATTCAATCGTTCCTCAATACGTTCATCAAATGATCTATCTGTGCAACCAGTGTAGAACCCTAAAAAAATAATTATATACAACCTACTTCAAAAAGGTTTAATTTTGCATACCCGTAGTTAAATTGTAGAACATCTTAAAGGATAGTTCAAAGAACATAATTTCAAGCCAATATGTTTTTGCTTTAAGTACAACTGATTAATAGCCTAACTCGTTAAGCTAAAAACTTCAGCAGTATATGAATTTTAATTCTGATAAAAAAATTCTCTCGTTGAAACATTCACTACGAATTAACCTTTATTGAAATCGTTATTACTGCATTGAAAATGTTTTTCATACTCAATATTCGTCATTTTCTGAATTTAGAGTTTCCCTATTAGGTTGGTAATATCTGTAAATGGTGAGCATACGAATGTACCTGTAAAGGCGTGATTATTGTATCATTTACGTCTTTCAGTAACAAAAAAACGATTATGGTTTTAAAAATTATTTTCATATATTTAAAGGTATCATCGATGTTCTATACCTATCGCTAATTCAAAATACGTATGTATAAACGATTGGTTTTACCAAACGAAATAACATGCAGTTCAGGTACAAATTTGATAGTTAGATGTTCACATACATACGTTGGAAATTCCAAGAACTTCCTTGGTCTTTCTCATTCATTTTGTATTACTTTTACTACACACGTAGTCCACGGTAAATTGGCCTGTTCATTATTATTATGTATCTAATTAAGAACTGTTTTGTATAATTACTAGTAGGAACATATTAGGTAATTAATAAGCAAAGTAGTTTTTTACTGCTTTTGTTTACGTAAAAATGTAAAAATATGGGAAGTGATGCATTAATAGACAGATAATTTTATTGTCTTTGTGGAAGTGTGTACCAAATACCAAAAAAAAAAAAAAAAAAATTAAGAATGGAAATATATTTAAAATCAAACGAACGGAACATAATGTCAGAATAAATAACAATCTAAATGTAATTTTATTAATGGACAAGCAGGTAAATAATATATAATAGTATATTCCTAAACGGAAATGAAATATCGATCTTATATCGTAAGCAAGACTTTAAAATACTACATTAACCTTCAAATTAATTTAATTTTTTTTCCTCTTTGTTATATTTATATGTAATGTGTTAGAGAAATTGTTATTCTTTTCTGTTGAATGCACCATATAGCATACTTTTGGAGTCGCAGGTTTGCCTACACGATTACTATCTCAGTAAAGTAATATTTCTTTTTTACCATTACAGGATTATCTTTTAAGATTTCATTATTATTGTACAAAGACGTTATTATGTATTTATTAAACATTATAGCATTATCTTAATTCAACAAAAGCAAACTTGTCCTTAACCCATAACTCCCTATAATATCAGTTTTTGATATGAAAAAATTTACCATTCCATTTAAAATAACAAAGTTGGTGTCGACTTCCGGTATAACCGGATGTAAATAGAACTTGAAAACATTTTTAAAAGAAGCGGCATAAACAATAACCAAATGAGTCCAAGTTTCAGAATTGAATTCCTTCTACTAATTCATATACCTACTTCTAATAGACCATCAACTTGAAAAACCCTGTATATATGTTTAAAAGAGAACCCTGTATTCATTTTGTAATTTGCTGCAACTTTGAGTACGTGTGTGCGATAACAATTTGTGGCATGTACTTGTTATCACTAACATGCTTACGGCGTAAACACCGCTCACGGTACTTTTCGTGTTATCAATTTACAAGATGTAAATCATTCTCCGGCGACAAGTAACAAGTTCAATTCTGGAATAATCGAGGACTTGCTAATTATTACTTATCATTCGGGAATACACAGGATTTATTCGAGTTCCTGTCTAGAAAGTTCGAAAGGTGTATATATAGTGATCATCTTTGGACCGAGGGACAGTTAGTTGAAAGAAAGCATCAGTGCGCGAATTAAAACCGATAATAGACAAAGTGATATAAATAAATTGTTATATAAATAAGTGAATTGTTGTGATATAAATGGTACTTCTAAGTTAGTGTTTAAGTGTTATAAATAGTGTTAAATAAATAATCGTTTAAATAAATACTTTGACTAGAAAATTCGTTACAATAGTATATTCCTAAACGGAAATGAAATGTCGATCTTATATCGTAAGCAAGACTTTAAAATACTACATTAACCTTCAAATTAATTTTTTTTTTCTCTTTGTTATATTTATATGTAATGTGTTAGAGAAATTGTTGTTCTTTTCTGTTGAATGCACCATATAGCATACTTTTGGAGTCCCAAGTTTGCCTACAGGATTACTATCTCAGTAAAGTAATATTTCTTTTTTACCATTATAGGATTATCTTCTAAGATTTCATTATTATTGTACAAAGACGTTATTTTGTATTTATTAAACATTATAGCATTATCTTAATTCAACAAAAGCAAACTTGTCCTTAATCCATAATTCCCTATAATATCAGTTTTTGATATAAAAAATTTACCATTCCATTTAAAATAACAAAGTTGGTGTCGACTTCCGGTATAACCGGATGCAAATAGAACTTGAAAACATTTTTAAAAGAAGCGGCATAAACAATAACCAAATGAGCCAAAAGTTTCAGAATTGAATTTCTTCTACTAATTCATATACTTTTAATAGCCCGTCAACTTGAAAAACCCTGTATTCATTTTGTAATTTGCTGTAACTTTGAAAATGTACTATTTGTTTGATACTAAAGCTACAAATTCAATATAGATACTCGTAGTCACGAAAGAACTTCAAATTCAGAATTTCAGATGTTTAGCCTTTTCTCAAAAGCTCTTTGTGTGTAGGCTCTTGTGCATTGCACAGTTTGTTATGCTGAAAAATAAATATTGTCACAATACTATAAATAATATTTTTTTAAGCAGTACCGGTACACCTGCCCCCCTCAATGTGTAGCATCAACATAGAATACGTTTTAATTTGGTCCCATTATCACTGCAACATTAACTAATTGCCGAACTCGTGTCTAGAAATGATCATATAGGACTAGGCATCTGCATAAATTTGTTGAGGAATTTACTTTTGCTTTCCTTAGTTTTACCGTAGGCGTTACTGAGCTCAGATAGAGTAATTATGTGAATAAAAAGACGACCTTCGAAAGGGGACAACTGATTAAAACGGGAGGGGCACGCGGTCAATTCCATAACAGATAGGCATCTATTCTATTATTATACCTACATTCGAATTTGTTTACGTCTATGGATTCAATGGCTATGAGTCACTTATGTAATTAAAAAAAAGCATCTCGAGCAGTCATTCACGTTCAAGCTATCGGTTAAATTGTAATTGATGAATAGGTGTATAATAGTTACGTCAGAAATAAAGTACTGCTGTCGTAAATAGTATGATGATGCAGTGGATTTTCTGTAGTTGTTTGATATGTGTGACGACATACCAGTTTTGTTCGCGGTCTCATAAATAGTTTGAAATGCTGCATACGTTTTAATATTAATAAGGCTGTTTTTTTTATCTAAAAGCAGAAAAAAGAGTCTTTAACAGGATGTAAAAAGAATGCAAGCGACCGTGGGCATAACTAATAGTAAAAGTTTTTGGGTTGTCATTCAAAAATCTTTAATGATTTTACTATGTAGGAGAATATAAAACATTAAGATCCGTAGAGTAATAAAATAAAATAAAATTTTTATGGTTGTGATGCAACTTAGCAATAGGCGTATCAGTTTGTAAATCAAAGAAAAATTATAAAACGTGTTTTTTTATAAAAATTAACGGATATTATTAAACGTAGATAATAAATGAAATCAATACCAAATAGGACCAAATTAAGAAAAGTGAGCGGCTTAGACAGACAAAAATTTAGTGCCTATGATACTTTAAATGTGCATGTAAAATACAACATGCGTCATAAAATATTTCATATAAAATAAATAAATATGTTGCATTTATACATAATGACTGATTCTCTCCCTAATTACCAATACCAAATCAAAATCATAGCTTTAAGGGGTTAAAAAATGTTTTATTAGGTACTACAAAATCAACATTCGACGTTTCTGTTTGTGGCGTAAATCTTTTTCAAACTCTTCAACCTATTGTTAAAAAATCTTGTATTACAAAGCGGAATGTTGGTTGATTTTGTAATAAAAAAAAAAATTTTAGCCACTTAAACCTTTAATTTTGATTCTGTGTTGCATTTATAATCAATAATATTGAAATCATCAATTTCTAGGGGCATTTAGAACATTAAATGTTATATCACTATTGACATCAAAAACATTTTGTTGTTAATAATTAAAGAAATTTATTTTGAGGGCGGTTATGGCAAACTGGAAATAGTTGCGGCTTCACCGTTGTGGTAATTTGAGATTTATTTTTAAGTGATAGTGGTACTATTTATGTTTTGTGGAAAAATATATATATCAAAATTTGCGATCCAATTCAAAATAAAAATCACTGTTAAATAACGAATTTACGTTTTAATTGCAAACAATTTATATTGACAATGGACAATGGGACTTGTTTTCTCCTTTATATATTTTAAAATTTTATTATTTGTTAGTTAAAACATAATTTGTTAAAACAATTGAGTATAATTTTCAAATGATTAGAAATTTGTAAAAAGTGGGCGCCTATTGTATTTTAAGGCACCCTAGGCAGTAGCTTTGTCAGACTATTGGATAATATGGCACTGATGCCCAAATTATATATTAATTAAGTCACCCTGAGTAATTCCTATTTGCTCTTAAGTACCTATAGTATTGGACAATAGACAAAGAAAGAGTCTACAGACAGGAAATAGGGACTTAACGTATAAATAAACTAGTTTAGAATTAAAGACAGGAAGAGTGAAAGGTGCTTCTGAACCTTTGAATAAGTTAAAACCGTGAACTATAACTCGAATTACTCTTTCGTTTATTTTTCCTTATAAATTCTGTATCTATTTCTGATGTTGATTTTCTCCATTGCTCAGTTTTAAAGGTTGGAGATCCCAAATGCTTAGTTTTGACAACCCAACAAGATAGTTAGCTACAAATAAACGAATCTCAGAATCTCTCATTTATGATTATAGGTAGGTACAATTTAAAAATATATATACTGACTATAAGACTAAGATTTCTATTCATTCAGAAGAGAGTTGTGCATTTTATTACATAACTTTTATTATTAAATTCAACCGAATAATATCGATGAACAAAACAAGAGCAAGAACTAGACTCGGATCACTTTGTCTTGATCTTGATTTTGTATTTTCACAAATCTGTTTGTATTAGTTTTGTTGTTTATTTTAATCGTGATATTACAGTTAAAACAATTATTTAGTTAGAACTCGTTTTCCCTAGTTAAAACTAGTTTTTACTTAATGCCTTTGTTAAAACTAGAATTTACCATTGATATATTTGATTTTCAGATAAAATTAGTTGTCACATCGAGCTGTAGTTAAAACTAGTACTAGAAAAACTAATTTGAGATTGAAATCAAGATATAGTTTTAAAAATATTTATTGAAAAGATCTAAGACACTGAGAACCAAATAATAATCTAACACTAAAGGAACATTTTAGGGAATATCGGCTTAAATTAGTTGCCAAGATGACAATATTAATTATAAATAGGTAAATAACATAATCAAATATACCAACAGAACAGAACCACTAAATTTCAAAAAGAAACATTGTTAAAGAACATTGATTAACACACAATAAAATCTAATCAGTCAAATTTAAATTTAAAAAAGGATGAGGATCTACTACGCGAACAGTTTTAACTGACTCGCTTCGGAAAAACGCGTTTTGTCTAGTAAGAACTAGTTTTAACTGATATTCGATTTGAGCATTAGTTAATTCTAGTATTAACAAATGCATACATGAAAAACTAGTTCTAACTAGGAAGAACGCGTTCTATCTAAAAACTAGTTTTAACTGCAACAGTGATATTGATCTTGTTCCCTAAAATCTTCCAAACTTGCATTTTTACGTCTTAACAGTGACTAACAAACAACCTCATGATAGGTAACCTATTTGTTCAAAAGCATCTATGAAAGTGAAAAATTGAATAGTTTATGTGTTTAGTTCTTTTTGTCACTGTTTTATTAATTTCGGCGTTATAATTCTGCAAACTTAAACTGTAGAATGTACACAATCCAAGCATGCAAGATGGAAACGGTTTGGATAAGTATTTTGCAAGTTAAGGTTTTGTCGATACTTGAATCCTTCTCGTGGGACAGAGAATCCTATGAAGGTTTTCGTGGTATTTGAAGGTTTTGATGCTGTTTTACGATTGGTTCACAAGTTAACGTAATTAAAAATTATTTAAAAAATCATTACAGTTGGATTGTGTTTAGATAACCGTGGTAGTTTGGTATAGAGAATACTATTTTAAAAGATAAACATGTTGTTTTTCTTGAAGACCATATGCTGTTTTATTATTTTTTTGTTAATCGTATTTTTAAGTTCATACACAATTTTCGTCTTTTAGTAGTTTAATTTATTACACCACAAACAATCATATAAAGCTACAGGGAAACTATTAAAAATTTAGAATAAAAATGTGGAGTTAAACTTTGTACTGTTGGCAGGATACTCTCATCGTTTTAAAATGAAACATCATGTATTAACAGGTATGAGTCTTTCTGATAAGAAAAAAAGATAGGTACTTTCAGAAGTGCATCCAGTAGGGCAACCGCCTCTGCGTTATTACAAGGCGATAAGACCAACTAACATTATTAATTTTATAAATATTTATCAAACTACAGGTAGACATTTAATACAATGTGTTCACTTAATATGAAATAAATTAATTAATTAATGGATATTTCTAATTATATGGTGTCTGGATGATATTAGGTAGCTGCATATAAGAATTTTGCTTCATAGACAGGCAAATCTATTTACATAAATTAACAATACAAGGTTAAAAATCTTTGTATCATGCTAATTTCATTAAAATGTTACGGTACTTGTTTATATTGCATTTGATTAAATCGAAATTATAAAGCTACTGCAACGTGGGTAGGTTTTGCTTTTTTTATATTATCAGACAATAAGAAAATCATAAAAATTGAATAATTAAATAAAAACACCACGCTTAAAAATATATGTTTAATGTCAATTTGAATGAACAATTTAAAACGTTGAGCATTTTGAAAATAAAATAAAAAAATTTATGGTAAACATATTTATTAATAAGTAGGTACCTATAATAACCTAAATATAATTTTAAATGATCAAATTAAAATTAATAACATAACAATTCTCCTCGGTTAAACCCTTTATTTTTCGTAATGTGTTCGCCTACCAGAAGATGCCATTGCATGGCAAAACAATTGTAGTGAACATTAAACAAGTACATATTTCGAAACCCAGTGTTTTAATTGAATTACTTATACTATAAGGAAGTAGCAACCCGGTACTATTATTAAATACATAAAAATGGTGTTGAATTTTATACATTTTTTTCATACTTAAAAAATATATATCAATCTGTAGTTATTTACTAAGATTTCAAATTTTCTGAAATAAGGAACACAGTTATCCTTCAGGTAGAAAGGCGATCGTGTTGTATCTATAAATTCTCTTAGCAGTACGTCGATATCTGCATTTTTTGTACCTAATAAATAGGCCTCTTTGCCGACACAGATCATTGGAATATTTATTAATATATTCATATTTTGACCATTTTTGAAGGCACTACCCCCTATAAGCAGTAGTTACCTTACATTCGTCAAGACATTCGGTCATCATTTCTCGTATTTCTTTTTGCTCTTTTTCTGTTGTTACCGTTGTTATTAGTATTTTTCGTCGTTGTTTTTTTTTTGTGTGATTGTTTTACGTTTTAAATAAACTGTTCCTACAGTGAATGTTTTTATTGATCTTTAAATTTCCCGGTCACGATTAATATTGAACTTCCTCGTATTAATTTAAATGTGATAACTGCTCCCTAAATTAGGCCAGCAGCACGTTATCCAAATCTCAACAAATGGTGTTTGTCTACATAAAAAGATCCTCTAGGAAAAAGTCTTGGAAAGCAGTAGATATGAACTATCTGATAAAAGCTAACAGATAAAATCTCACAGACAAAATGTCCATTTCGAGGTTTAATGATGATAAAAAAATTAATACCCTGCATATTCCTACGTAAATAACTAATTTGTTTGGATCCAAAAGATACTAATGAATTAGTTGTTGATAACGGTACCATCTACATTGTGTACATGCGTATATATTTCTTGAGTCAACATTAAGCGAAATTCATATCTTGATGATTGCCTTTGGGGAAAGCTCTTCCTAAAGTAGATAGGTGTTGAGATAATAATTTATTAGGCAAGTTAATTGGGGTACTTGTGAATGAAATTGTTGATTGTTGGTTAATATAATAACTAATAACTATTATTTTATTTAAAAAAGATGAGAGGTGTCGTAGGACACCCGGTTGGAACGAAGCTCCATTTGCTAATATTACGTATTAAATAGTATAAGCACAACAAAATAAATAAACAATAATTTTTTTTAAAAAAAGTAATATTATTAATTATTATAAAAATATAAACTAATATTATTACTAGTACATTCAATCTATGTAATGATTGGTTTATGGGAATTAAATTAGCCCGCACCGTACTAGGTATACGTAACGTATGTAAAATCTTACACTTTCTTTTTCGTAGCCCTCATTTGCCAAGGGTCTAGAGTGCAACGTGCCATAACTTTGTTCATAAAAAATTTACTGTAACCAACTACACGGCAATCTTCGGTATTTTGTCATTAAACCCGAGTTCATAATATAGTTTTTTTTTTGTTAACTAACTTTGTGGGAATTTTCTCCTAAAGGTTGTTTTTCCGAAGCATTTTCCATCTAGGAAAAATTTTGGGGAGGATTCTTTTCCGAACCTTTTTTTCTCGTTATATTCCTTTTCCTTTTGTTAAGTTAGAAGTATTCCTTATAATGTAGAATAGTAAAATATATATTTATATTTATTGGAAATTACCAATTAAAATATTTTGAAACCGTTATTTAGGCATCTTTTCTACAAATATAAATATTTAAAAGGCGTTATATTCACTAAAATTAGTTACCAATAACAGACCATGTTAACCTTGACCATCACATCAAAATCTGTTAATTTATTACACACTGGATTATTTAAAAGGTTCATAAAAATTAATTGCTGTTCTGCAAGGTTACCGTGAGCGAGGAGATTCGCTCGGACTCACCGAATGCGTTAATGTAAGCAATGCTTATTAAAAACATGGAGAACCACAAAATGGATTTTCCTTAATTTATGTACCTATAATTTTTGGTTCTCAAGTTATGCTTTTGTTTGTTAGAATTTCTAATACGGTTACAAGACTTGTGAATATTTGAATATACAGGCAATAAAATTTAAATTAAACTAGGTAATATGTTGAAAATATTACTGAAAGGAAAAGGGTACTCGCTTTCATGAATTTTAAAATAAAATGTTATCTAGTTTTAATGTAGGCATGTATAATCCTTTTAAGAACTGTCGGAAAACGCTTTAATGTACTTAAGTGAAGTATATATGTCTGATTACACGATTATCTATACATGTAGGATGGTCCAATCGTGCGTTCAAGGTAATTGTAGAATCTGATAAGTACATAGTGGCTTTTTGAAGTAGTTCACATAGAAGGGTTCTATGAGAACTGCTTATTTTACAATTTTATTTATTCCTAATATTTCTAAATTAAATGTCTTTTTCAAATGTTCTTCGGAATTTTCACGTTCACCAACTACTATTGTAACGACAAAATGAATTAAATCTCTCTATTTTTTATTTTTTTATTTAAGATATTTTAAGTCGCATTAACAGCTAGGTCACGAGCGACTATACATGATTACATATTACTATTATTAGTAAATTGTAAAACTTAATATATTGTTATAATTTATCATACATTTGGGTTTCTTGTAAAAATTTTAATACATTTTTGTATAGCTCTGGGTTATTCAGATTTTCATTAAATGACATAGAGAGGTTGTATTTCCTTCTCTGATTACACAATCCTGGGCAGTTTGTGATGATGTGTTCTACTGATTGGACAGTATCGGTGTTACATTTTGTGTATAACGGGGGCAGCTCGTTCTTCATTAAATGAACATGAGTTAAATTGGTATGGCCAATCCTCAGTCTTTGAATAATTACGTACTTCTTCATTACGTTTGAGATCAGTGGCAGAGAAATTTTTGAAGACATCGTCTCTGACTTGTCGTGGCTTTTTTGGCGGATTTTTGTGCCAATCACTATTTCATGTTGTATTGATGAGATTATTGATGGCTCTTTTGGCTTCTGATTTGGTTAAGGGGACTATTTCAGTAGTTATTAGATCTGTAGCACCTTTTTTCGTTAGTTTATCTGCTTTATCGTTTCCGCGAATACCAGTATATGGGATGGTGGGATGGTATCCAAGCTAATATGATTTCTTTACCTGGGTCTTCAGCTTTTAACAGTTCATGTGTGATGTTTTTTATTTGTTGATTTGATTTTATGGGGTTCTGGAGAGCTTTTTGTACGCTTAGTGAGTCGGTTAAAATTAATGAAGATTCTACTTTTTCAGTGTTTATTAATTCTATAGCCTTTTCTATGGCATAAGCTTCACATGAAAATATTGAACACTTAGTTGGTAATTTGAAGTATTTTTCAATTTCTCCCATTATTATAGCACAACCTGCTCCCTCTTTTACTCTTAAATTCAGTTCTTAATTTTTAGATACGATAATTCATACATATTCTCTGAGAAGGCATAAAAATTGAACTAGCAATCCACACGTTGTCTGTAAAAATCAATTTCCTTCCCTTGGTACGTAATATATACTATTTCAAAGATTGACAACAAAATATTTTTAACGGCAATAATAAATGCTTTCTTTGTAGTTAAAGCTTTTTATATGTTTTATTGCAATCTACAGTATACACATCTATTGCAATATATGAAAATATCAATAAAATATCACAATAATATGATATTAAATATTTCTATATAGCAGATAAAAAGTACAATAAAAAATTAAATATTGATAAATCAAATTAGTAATTAAACTCATTTCCCCTCCCACCTTTGTTTTACTATTGTTGTTTTATTAGACTAACAGGGAATCGTAGTCCTTAAGAGGGTACATACCCTCTAAAGTTTGACAAAACAACTGTTTCATGTTTGTGAAAATTATTCTTTGTTAGTTATTTTAGTTTAAATTGTATTAAATATATTACTTTATTGAATCAATACTACTAAAAATTTCTAACAATAAAACTTGCTTTAGGGTTGCTTCTACAGTCCAGGTAAATCACACTCTGTTTTTTCCATTGACAGTGAAGTTTAAACCCTATGAGAATATTTTTCATCATATTGTATAAATTAATAATAAAATAATGATAATCAGCCAATTTTCACACAATCAGTTGTCAGAATTTAGATAAGCAAAGACTTCACTTTTCCGTTGTACCGGTGACATTACATTGTATTAGTAAAAAGCAGTATTTCGACTGTTTTTAATAGAAATTAATGTCTTACACTTGAGCAAGTGTTTTAGTTGGTTTGTGACCTATAATATCGATACAACCGCATAATAAATGCTGTCAGTAAACAATCAAAATAATGAACGTCTGATGAAAAAGTTACTAAATGGGCGATGACTCAGTTACATTTAAACAATTATAAATTTTTGTAGGATAAAATTTGTTTCTTCTGCTTAATGGTGAACAAAAATAGAGAGAACTGAGTTTAAAGTACGCTGCCTACATATCTTCAGAACCCAACAACCCATCATATACAAGCACACTAATGAACCCTAACACAAACAAATATAATAATAAAAGAATTCCTAAGCCACTGCATATAAGAATAAAAAAATACCAAGAAATGACTAATCTCTCTCCAATTCAAATAAGAGAAAGAGCACTAGATCCCATACCATCATGGACGTGTCCACCACTAAAAATCAACCTTAAATTAACTCAATATATATCAATAAACAACCCATTTACAGTGTCTATAGCCAAAGATTTATTTCTAGAATTTAGTGACCAGTATCAACGATCTAGAAACATCTTCATTGATGGCTCTAAAACTGAGGAAGGGAGCAGGTTGTGCTATAGTAATGGGAGAAATTGAAAAATACTTCAAATTACCAACTAAGTGCTCAATATTGTCATGTGAAGCTTATGCCATAGAAAAGGCTATAGAATTAATAAACACTGAAAAAGTAGAATCTTCCTTAATTTTAACCGACTCACTAAGCGTACTAAAAGCTCTCCAGAACCCTATAAAATCAAATCAACAAATAAAAAACATCATACATGAACTGTTAAAAGCTGAAGACCTAGGTAAAGAAATCATATTAGCTTGGATACCATCCCATATACCATACTGGTATTCGCGGAAACGATGAAGCAGATGAACTAGTGAAAAAAGGTGCTACATATCTAATAACTACTGAAATAGTCCCCCTAACTAAATCAGAAGCCAAAAGAGCCATCAAGAATCTCATCAAGATCAAAGAAGGAAATACAACCTCTCTATGTCATTTAATGAAAATCTAAATAACCCAGAACTATACAAAAATGTATTAAAATTTTTACAAGAAACCCCAATGGATGATAAATTATAACAATAGATTAAGTTTTACAATTTACTAATAATAGTAATATGTAGGTAATCATGTATAGTCGCTCATGACCTAGCTGTTAATGCCACTTAAAATATCTTAAAAAAAATATATTAGATACGAAAATTTGAAGGAAGAAATATCAAAATCAACACAAAATAATAAATAAATTACAATTGTAATGAAAATGCAAAAGAAAATTAAAACAATGAAGAAGTTATAAGAATTTAACAATCAATGAATAAGAAATTACAATAAGAGAATCAAAAAAGTAGTAACAATTTAACAATAAAATAAAGACAAAAAAAATTATAGTTCAGGAAATGTGAAAGTAAAGAGCTTAGGTTAATAAGTAAAATATTATGAAAATTTGAAGGAACTACATAATTTATTTAAGAACACTAAAGTAAAAAGGCAACAATAAATACATTAGGATTATAATGAAAATGTAAAAGAAAATAAAAAAGGTAAACGTTGTAAGAATTTAACAGTAAATGAATAAAAAAGAAATAGAATCAATGAATAGAATGAGGAGCAACAATTGTACAATTTATTGAAGAATGTTTTTTTTCTTATTTTTTTAGCAAATGTGTATGAATGTTTTTATCAAAAAGTGAACAGCTGAAGGTAAAAGTAAACTATTATGAAAATTTTAAGGAACTACATATTTTTTTTAGAAATACGAATATAAGTTAGAACGATACACCAATTATTATTTATTTAAATTATTATAATAAAAATTTTACACGTGTTATTAGAATATGTAATTAATTGTTTAAATGTCATTATAACTGCGACATCAAAGCTGTTTTTATTTAACTGGGAGAGGTCATTTAGATCATTACTTTTTTATTAATACAAATCAATTTTTTACAAACATCCCAACTTAATTTCGGATATACTAAAAAAAGAAAGGAGAAACCGTTTTTTAATTAAAACAGCCTCTTACGAAATGAAAATAAAGTCAAATAAATATTTTAAATAGAATAATTTAGGAGTAAATTGATATTTGTTTTTTATGACCATAAACATTATGTAAAGCTAAAAGAAAACATTAATGAAACCATGCTCTTGTACAGGATCGTTTACATAAATTGTTAATACTTCACAAAAATATTAGGTACGGGGAGGTGTTTTTCTTTTAATAGTAATTACCACTTTTCCCTTTTGTATTCTACAACTCAGTAACAATCTTTTCTTATTTAAAAAGGTCCTGCCCATCCCTTAGCGAAATTAAATAAGATGTAGTGGGATATTATTTAAATAAAAAAATGGAATGGAAATTGTAATAATTGTTTGAATCAAAATGTTTTAAATGATTCTATCACTTATTAATAGGAGTTCATGAGATTCTTCTATATTTCCCTTTTCATTTTGAGCCCACCTAATTAATGGATAACCCCCAATAGTAAATAAAAAATTTGGTAGATTCCATTAAACTGTTAAAAATGAACACCTTTGCAAAGTAAACGTTTGTTAATCTAAATTTTCGATCTACGTATATTGTCGGGGAAATAACAAAAAAGAAATTTCAAAACGAGTCTTATTTAGTTTTTAAAGTCGTTTCGGTATTGTATAGGGTTACGAATACGCACTAGTATATTTTTATTTAAAATTCATAAATTTGTTATCGTTTCTTTTTGAACTAACTGGAAATTTACCTTACCGGGAATTCCGAGCAACAAATTTGATAATTATTGAATCCTAAGAAATTCAAAAGATTAATAAAAATAATAAACCTTGAGGATAATTTCAATTTACGCACGTATTCGTAACATTCGAAGAAATGTGGATTGAGGTTAGCAGAAGTTTTGTGTTTTCCATTAAAGAAAGTAAAGGAGAAATAAATTTTAGGTGTCAAGGTAACGACTAATTCTTTCGAATTTTTAAGTTGACAACAAAATAAGAAATATTATTGGCTTCTTCACAGATAAGAAAATGTGATGGTTTTTAAAATTAATTTAAATAGAATCTTACTTTTAGAAGGCGTACTTAAAGAATTAAAATTCTATCAAATAAATATCTACTTAATGTATTATATATTAATATATTGATTCTCCATGAACTATGATAATACTTGCAGTTTCTCTAAGAAATTATTTTATTCTTTTTTAGATTGCTTATTAACGAACGATTAAACGAACAGACATGAACAACTTAAACAAGTTTCGTCTATTCTGCTTTAATTATTTGGCTAAAAATTTAAGATTAAAAAAGCATTGTCATTTATGTAGTGTAGTCGGTTCAACTTAATTACATAGCAGGATGTGTAAATATAGTTTTAATAGCATTCATAAAAAAGCATTTCCGAAATCTAGTTTTTAAGCTGAGATTAATGTTGGTTGCAAATCGACTTTTAATTAGTACATTTAGTTCAATTTAGTAGGTATCTTATCATTGTGTGCTAAGAAAAGTATCTAACAGGATTTACTGAGTCATAGGTAGGTAATACTATTGTTGGAAGCATTTATTTTGTTATCTACATAGTTGGAAGTGGAAGTGGAAGAACATTATCTTTAATAATTTAGAAAGAAAAATATTAAAATTGCAGTAGCGACTATGGGTTATTTATTTTGAAATAAAAAACGTACCTACGAAATTGAAAAGTGAAAGTGTAGCTACAAAATGAACCATCGCGTTGGATTGTTTATATATTTATTTTTATCAGTTCGCCAACCTCCATTTTTACTAAAAAAACTTAATAATTTTTTGTATAGACTACAATGAATTACAAGCGTTTAAAATATTAGTATATAATAGTTGACAACTACAACTTGAAGTTGTCACTTTCGTCCGTAATCCTTTTATGAACCAATTAAAACATAATTTCGTCCAGAGACCGAGAAAAAGTACATTTTCGTCCTGGGATCAAATACCTAGGTGCTTATATAGTAGTGCTTGGAAAAATCCAGATTTAATAAATAGATGCGATGGATAATCTGCTCTGTATCCACTACTCACCTTAGTTCTACATGTAACGTTAAACATTGACCAAGCGGGGCAAAACGATGTTAATGATAGGTTATGGTATGTAAAGGTTCCCCCTTTGCCCTTATAGAAACTTTGGGCTAAATTGAAAACCCATTTTTGCTTATATTTTAGAGAAAATAACGTGTATTTTTAAAGAAGGTTTTTATTATAAATTTAAATTCACAATGGGTTCACATAAACTATAATGTTTTATTAAAATGTGTATATAATTGTTAGGCGTTCATTATTTGACAGCTTATGTACCATTTGATTTTCCGGACCAAAGTGTGATATTGCTTAATTAATTGCCAAGACGAAAGTGTAGTTTCTTAGGTTGGTTAATTTTGCTGATCTTATAAAATCTGGAATTCCTTCAATGAAAATGTTAACCTACTCCCCTACAACTATTGAGAAAGAATAGTGGCTGATAACACTAAAAATTAAACATCATAATGGCAGATAATGGCAACAATTAAAGTAGAATAATGGCTGACAACATTAACAATAAAAGATTGCAACGGCAAACATTTGCAACAATAATAAAAAATAAAAGTTCACAATCAGAATCTTTGAATAAAACGGACATTTGCAGCTTTACTTAAAGGAAATAATATATTTGACCACTTTTAACAGTTATAAATACCCTGATATCATAAATAATTACTGTATACCTACTCGTTTTTTAAAAAAATACCGAATTACCTATTATTTGTTTTATTTCAATAGGTACACAATAAAAAGCTCTATCAATTCATAACAATCAATTACTAATTTAATTAATTTAATATATTAGTGTTACTTTTTTGGGGAGGGGGCGTAAAATTAGTATCTTGCTTTGAGCTCTATCAACTTTAACTACGACACTATTTAATTGTACAGAAAGGTAATCTATGTAGTAGTATCAGATGCTTAATGAAATTAGAGTCACAGTAAAGATACCTAGTAAAAGTTTATTATTTGGGAATACTGAAACTTTTATTACCCTTACCAAATGAAGAACGAACACCCCAAATTCCACACACCATTTAGAAATGTGTTTCGACAACCAAATTGTCATCCTCAGTTAGAGACTAACCTTAATAATTGTAAGTTCCAGATTTTATTAACATTAACAGCAAAATTTACCTACCTGAAAAACTACATTTTCGTCCGGAAGAAGTACATAATACACTTTCGTCCGGAAGAAGTACATAAGTACCTAAATATGGTAAATTGCCACGTAAGAATAGCCTTACAATTATATACATATTTCAACTGTATACTGTAGTTTATGCGAACCCAAAGTGAATTAATAAAGAATGCTTATAGTTTAATTTACAATAAAAATTGTCTTAAAAAATACACGTTATTTTCTCTGGAATATAAGCAAAAATGGGTTATCAGTTTAGCCCATACTGTAGGATAATTAGTTAAGATTTTATGTAAAAAACATATTTTTTGTTATTAGGAATATCACCCTAATATTGCAGATGTAGCAATTTTACACTTAAATAATACGATTAACGGTATTTAAAAATTACATATTTTGCATAAAATCAAGTTCTAGTGAATATTTTTGGCTTTTATGCATAAAATGAATATTTTTTACTTTTTGGACAGCTTTTATAAATAAATAATTAGTTACCTACCTAGTTTAGTTATATTTGCTATTCGAATAAAAATATTTTAAGCGATAGGAGACAAAATTTTACCCTTGAAAATTTAGAAAAACATTTAATTATTAATTTGTACAACAACAAAACAGGTAGATCATATTGCGAAAGTGAATAGTTATTATTTTATTGTTAAGTTCCATATTTGTATTTATCTACATATGTATGATGAGCATAATCGTTTTTAATATGATATTGATGTATTGTACCTATAATTGTGCAATGATTATTACTCTTTACGCATAAATGTTATTTAAATAAATTTTTGTTTTTTACTACGATTTTCTTGGTTTCCAGTAAGCAAAATTCATAAAAAATAAGATGTATACAAATGCATAAATTGCAAAAACAAAGCATATATTTGACATATTTTTGGGAAAAAGGTGACATATTTATGCGCATATTTAAAGCATTTCTTGTGCATTAAAACCTTAACTTTAAGGATAATAAAGTGTCGATTCATAGAGGGCGGAAAGGGGGAACCTTTAAATACCACAACCTACCATTAACATCGTTTTGCCCCGCTTGGCCAGTTTAACGTGATAGGTAGAATAAAGGTGAGTAGTGGATACAAAACAAATTATCCATCGCATCTATTTATTAAATCTTGATTTTTCCAAGCAGTACTACATAAGCACCTATGTAGTTGATCCCAGGACGAAAGCGTATTTTTTGAACTCAAATGGATCTCGGTTTTCGGTCGAAAGTGATAACTCCGAAATTCCATAGTAGGCAGTGACGGATTTAGGCTTGTTGCCGCCCTAGGCCCCGTTCGATGAGCCGCCCTTTTTGATAAATTGGATTTCATTAATTTTGATCCAATTGTAATCTTCTACTTTTTCTTCTAACAATAATGCACCACTTTCGTTTTTTAATTAATTTATTAATCAATTAACGCTACAGATATCTTATGACATTTACTTTCTTTGGCGCCCTTTTCGTCCGTTTTCCTTGCAGTCACATCTTTGTATAATAAAACTAGGTATAACACAATATTTTTATTTCAAAATAACTTTATTTTATTGAAGTATAATTTTTATAACTAATAAACATGAAAGATGAAATTTATATGCCTTAGATAGATAAATAATAAATTATTTTTTAAATATTAATCAATTTGAAAATTTCTTTTTCCTGGCTTTGGTCCGCGCAAAGACATCGATTATATCGTCATAATTAATTTCTTGGACTAGTTGAGCTTTAATAGACAGTAATGCAAGAGCATTAAGTCTATCTCAGCCCATGCTTGCGCGTAAATATGTTTTTACTCCTTTTAGAGCGGAAAAAGATCTTTCTCCTGAACAATTTGTAGCCCAAATACTCAAAAAAATTCGGAGAGCAATGTCCACATTTGGATAAACATCTCGAAGACTCCGTGAATGCAATATATTGCATATTTTTGTACATCTTCCGTTTTTGCTAAGGAATCTTTGAGTTGATAATGGAAATGAATACATTCATTGCCTAACGTCTCTTCCAAATCGTCAGGATACTTACTGACTAGTTTATTGGCAAGATTTTTCAACTCGTTTGTATCTATTTCAGATAAATCATCAAAAAAATTTTAATTTTCTAAAGTTTTTCATATGCACTTTTACGTCCGGCTAATTGTACACTCAGAGTGTCTAGAATAGCATCCTCAATATCTTTAGCTTTATGGCCGATATTTGGTAGGAATTCTAGAAACCATTCAACAATTTCGCCGTTATCACGTACATATCTTATAATTAACTTCGAAATTTCATGAAAAATGATTTTTATAAACAAAAAATATCCTGACACTTTTAAAAGAATATCAAAATGATATTCAATACATGCAAAAAAAGATTATAATTGATCTATTTAAAAATTAACACCTTAGCACAGATAATAAGTAAATTAACGAATTGAATTATAATACACTGAAAAACCAGTTAACTTCATTCAAGAGAAAAAATCTTAAACCATGAAAACCACTTTGAAAAAAATTACTATCTTGAGTCAAGAGAAAAAATACTTAAACTAAAAAAAAATTACTCAAACCAAGAAAAGTTTCTTGGTTCAAGATATTTTCTCTTGAATCGAGTTCACTGTTTTTCCAGTGTATATTCCATAGAATTTTTTTTATAAAATCTAATTTAAACCAATTTTTGAAACGCATGGTCTTTACTTTTTTCGTCTCTTAAATTTTGGCATTTCAAAAAATTTGCCGCCCTTCGAATTATACCGCCCTAGGCCTGGGCCTCAGGGGCCTAGGCATAAATCCATCACTGATAGTAGGAACTAACGGATTTTCTCGAATTACCCTTTTTGTGTTTCTGATTTAATTACATAATACATAATTGTAAAAGGGGGAAGAAATTACAAATAAGTGATTAGATGCATTTTTTTGTATTATTAATATGAACAATAATTAATTAATATTACATAGTTAAACTTGCAAAATGTATTACATCAAGATATTACACAAGGAAAGGGAAAGGAAATTGATTCATAATTCGATGAGATAGTTATCTATCTATCATTTATAAAGTAATTAATTATGTCTAGAATGAATAAATAATGAAGTATACATTAAAGTCTTTTTTTGACACAGAATATAGGTACTTATTCCGATTAAGATGATTTAAATATGTGTTGAATCTCTTATTCTTATCCTTATAAGTTATGAAGGTAGTCGCGTTTGTAAGTTTTTGTGAAAGATTATGTAAATGAAAATAATAAAAGGTCGACCACCTTACGTTATATTCACGACATAAATAAATAAATAAATAAATATCTGCTGCATGTCGATCGTATGATGAAATTAATGTAATTGCATCCTCATTATCAAAACCGAATCTAATTACCTACGCAACGCATCGAACCTTAAAATAGTCCAGGGTCATCAGACTGAAGGAATATGGAATTAAAAATATCCGACAACATCATTATCAACATCATTATCGTAATCGGAAATCAAGAATTTACTCTTAAGAAGAAATCCTTTTATTTCCGTGAATTATTGACACCGGCTTTACCCTTGTCACATATTTATATGTATGTGTAAATTGTTGTTTCCAACACATACCGGTTCTTGATTCATATAAATAGGTGTAAATATCCGTCTACCTCAGTTGTCGTTGATGAGTAGTCGGGTATAATTTCATTACTAAAAGTAATTATAATATTAACACACGTAGTTGACCATGAAGTGTGGGATAAGTGCCGCGATCTTGTTTCTGATTACCATAACAAATCCTTGTAAGTATATCAATAAATTTCAGTTTTTTTACATCATTTATAAATTAAAATGAAAAAAATATTTTTCATTGTGAGAGAAATTGTGATTGAATTATTTATCAAAGATTCCTAGTATTTCTTATAGTTTTCTGTTTGTACTAAATAATATGCATTTTTTTTAATTAGATAAAGAATATTTCAATTATATATATGCGCTCTTAAAAATTTAAATGTTATCTATGTACCTCCCTATTTTGCGCAAGTAAAAGTGATTTTTAAAACAACGTTTTAGGTTTCTCCTATAGTGCAAGATTTCATTCGTAACTTAAAAAATCTTTTAACAACCTGAAAACTTTTTTTATGAAAATTTATAATCTATATAATCGTTAAAAATATGATTAAGACTACAATTTTTTTTAAGATTATTAAATTGTAGTTTTATATAATTATCAATTCAAATTTTCAGTGTTTCAATTTTTGCCGTAAGGCTTCCTTTCCAAACTTTTTAAACAAACTTTTACACTAATTCTTTTATTAGATAAATATAATATTAATTTATACATCTCTTTATTGTAGTTATAAATTTTTAATCAATTTAAGTTATGAAATACGTGCTATTATCCTCTATGGGTTTCTTCTAATTGTTTAATTAAAATGTTATTCGGTAACAGAAAATGTAATGATTCGTTTAAAATTAATTAAAATTTCTTCTTTGCAAATATTATTCGTAGAAAGAAATACTTATTTCATAAAGGTGCATGATTTAGTCAGGGAAAACAATTGGAAAAATTGAAAAAGAGATGTTTAATAAATATTTTGCTTATTTTTTCTAAAACTTTCAATGTCAGAATATTAATATTAAAAACAAATTTTCTATAACCGGTTCTTACGTAACCATCTACATGCATTCCTAAACGATTTGAAATTAATTTAATTAATGGACGTGCAGAATATTTGATTGATTTGTATATGTAAAGATTATGTGACTAATTTTTAATTTTTTTTTAAATTGTATTTTAAAATCGTTTATGTATTAAGGTACTCTCTTGTAAGAACTCCTTTAATTTGATTGTTAAATAAAAACACTGAAAATTTGAAATTCCACATAATTTACAATACGTTTCGGCACCTGAGGTGTCATCTTCAACTAGAGTCTTAATGTTATCAGTTGGCTGGTCAAAAATAATTTCGAACAATTCTTCAAAAGTGTCTTACGAACAAGGAAACATGCTTTTTAGTTTCACATACAAATTGTATGAGCTTATAACCATCCAAATAGAGAAGTAACGAAAATATTTTTGCAATAATAATTTTAATCTTCACATTGTAAGATTTTCTAAATAGTGCAAAAGAAAATTTTCTCTTATTTATTTTGCCAATTTTTTAGGAACAATAAAAAGAGGCATATATTTTTAGAGTTGTATAACAATAAAAATTATTTTGATAGACAAGATTTTTAAGATAGTCTATTCGATTCAATTGATATTAATACCTGTCATCAATAAAAACGCAAACTTCTGCGTTTTTTCTTTTCATACTGGTTTTAATTGATCGACATTTCGGAAAGAATGGGACTGTCTCAAATATCATGTGGTATCATCAACATGGTTAAAATTAGGTCCATCAATTTTTAACAATACGAATTTTTTCGATTAACCGTTCTAAATTTTTTGAAGGCAAAAGAGAGTGAGACCCATTTTAGAAATTAACCGGAAAAATAAAGACAAAAAACAAACAAATAAAAAGGTCGAAGTAAAAACCTTGCTTGGTGAATTATTTTTACTATAAGCAATTATTATTATACGTACCATTTGATACTACTTTTTAACAAATTAGGACATAGAATCAGTAATAAACTGTAATGTTCGGATATTAAACTACTAAACGGTATTTTTTTTATTATAGGTATATTAATTATTTAATATTATTGAGTTCTATTTCTGATTTTAAATTCATTGCATTTACTTAGTAATTTTAATTAGAAATTTTGTTTCAGCATCGCAATATGGAATTAAAAATCACAGACCTCATGCTATTTCGTCTGCAGAAGCTTTAGGTAATTTAAGGCAAATGTATAATTGTAAAATGTAAGACTGAACTTTGAGTTTGAGTATTAAGTGTTAGTAAAATTGTTGTTTTTACCAAAATCCATCATGATTCTCAAACTGAACATTCAGCCATACGTTGATAAAACTTTATCTTTTACCAACACTAACTTGAAATCTTTGTTTTTGTCTAATTTAGAAGTATTCTGACTAAAACAAATCAATAGACGAATTGATACCCATTAAATATAACGTTATTGTTTTAATCTTTCAGCGTCTAGTTCAAGTGTTTTTGGAGGAAACGACTATTATGACGATTTAGGTTTGGAAAACTCTTTATCTGGTGGTGGTTCAGCTTTTGCTCAAGCTGGAGCATCGGCGAGTGCTGGTTCCAGTTCGTTCTCTCAAGCTGGATCTGCAGCCAAAGCTGGAGCAACGGCACAAGCAAGTAGTTCAGCTTCTTCTGGTCAAAGCTATGGAACCAAATCCGGTTCCGGTGCTGCTGCATTGGCTGGATCCAGCGCATTCAGTGGTGCCTCCGCAAACGCTGCATCCAGCGCACTTGCTGCTTCGACCTCTTCTGGAGCAGGCGTAAAAGAAATCGGAAGCAGCGAATTAAATGCCTTGGCAGGATCTAAAGCAGACAGCAATTCACAGTTTAATAGTGATTTATCTTCGAAAATTCATGGTCCATTAAAAGGTACATTCAAATTCTAGATTATTTATTTTATTCTTTCCATATTTAGTAGAAGGATCCGATTTTAAAGATAAAAATTTCATTTTTAGATTTGTCCCCTCCGTTTGCTTCAAATTCTGGATCCTTCCATTCATCTTCAGGAGTACACAATTCCGGTGTAACATGCAGAGTTTGTTCCGGAAGTGATGAAGTAGAAATTCGTTATACAGGACCATTCCCAGGTCCACAAGGAAGTATTCTTGATGGCAAACCCATCACATCAATTTCTGGAGCAGCAGTGTCTTCTTCTCAGTCTGTAGGACCACTGCCAGTAGTCCCACAAAAATTGTCAGGAGTTCATTACGACATATTCCCTGGCCCTAAAGGAACGATCCATGATAGTGTTTTAGTATCCGAAATATCTCATTCCAAACAAAGCGAAACTAGCGGGCTATCTGGATTGTCATCTAGTTTAAGTGCATCTGGGTCATTATCAACTTCTGGTGTCAATAAACCATTGAGTCAAGGACCCGTAGACTCATATGGAAAGCCAACAAATGCTCCTAACGCATACAAAGTAACTGAAAATGTGGCTGAACAAATTCCTGTCAATCTTCCAGAAAAAGAAAAAAGTCCCCTTGATAGTCTTTCAAGTAATGTTTTCCTCCAAGGTACCTTGGGAAGTAGTGGAAGTAATCTGTTGATTGGAAGCAGTTCATTATCTGGAAGTTCGTCTAATACCGGAGAAGCCAAGAACACTGGTACATCATTTAATACTGGAAATGCATTAAACGAAGGTAGTGCTTCTAATACAGGAAGTTCGTTTAATTCTGGAACTGCATTAAACACTGGAAGCTCTTATAACTCAGGATCTGCTTCCAATACTGGTGGTGCATTCAACTCAGGGTCTGCATCAAACACTGGAACTTCTTATAATTCAGGAACGTCATCCAACCTTGGAACCTCCTATACTTCAGGAACTTCATCCAATATTGGAACCTCTTCAAATATTGGAACATCCTACAACTCAGGAACTTCGTCGAATATAGGAACTTCATATAATACAGGAAGTGCATTGAATACAGGTTCTGCACTGAATTCTGGAAGTTCAGGAAATAAAGGTTTTTCAAGTAATACTGGAACTTCCCTAAATGAAGGAACATCTTTGAATAAAGGCTCATCAGGATTGGTTGGAGGTTCATTCAACACTGGCTCTTCAGGCAATTTCGGTGGAGCATTTAATAAGGGAACGTCATCTAATACCGGTTCTTTAGGCAACTTTGGAAGCTCTTACAACTCTGGCGACTCCAGTAATTCTGGAAGTTCTTTTAATACCGGATCTGCTCTTAACACAGGTGATTCTTTTAATACTGGAACAGCTTTAAACGAAGGTGCTTCTAGTAATGTAGGTGGCGCCTTAGTTACTGGACATGCAATCAACAAAGGAGATTCTTTCAATTCTGGATCCGCTCTGAATACTGGAAGCTCTTACAACTCAGGATTAGCTGAAAATTTAGGAGGTGCATTCAACTCCGGATTTTCTGGAACTTCGGGTACTGCCATTAACAAAGGTTCCGCATTAAATACCGGAAGTGCTTTCAACAGTGGTAGTTCTAGCAACATTGGAAGTTCCTACAACAGTGGAACCTCCGGCAATTTTGGAGAAGCTTTCAACAGCGGAAGTTCCGGAAATACAGGTAGTGCCTATAACAGCGGAGGTGCCAGCAATTTTGGAGGAGCTTTCAACAGCGGAAGTTCTAGCAATTTGGGAGAAGCCTTCAATAGTGGAAGCTCTAGTAATTTAGGAGGAGCTTTAAACAGCGGAAGTTCCGGAAATACAGGAAGTTCTGATAATAGTGGAAGTGCCAGCAATTTAGGAGGGGCTTTCAATAGCGGAAGTTCTAGCAATTTGGGAGAAGCCTTCAATAGTGGAAGCTCTAGCAATTTAGGAGGAGCTTTCAACAAGGGAAGTTCCAGTAACATTGGAAGCTCCTATAACAGCGGAAGTGCCAGCAATTTAGGAGGGGCTTACAATAGTGGAAGTTCCGGTACTTTTGGTGGTGCTTTCAACAGTGGAAGTTCAAGCAATTCAGGAGGAGCCTTCAATTCGGGATCTTCTTACACAAGTGGGACTTCTAGTAACATAGGAAATTCAGCAAATTCAGGAGCTAGTGGTACCCACGGTTCTTTACTTTCTGGAGGAATTTCCGCATTATCTGGTAGTGAAGGTTTAGGAGCTGTAGGATTGGCCGGTGTTTCTGGAGGATCTGGAGATCCATTAGGACATCAACTTCTTGGGGGACTGGGAGGTGGAGAATTTTCCGCAAGTTTTGCTGCAAATGCTGCCAGCAGCAGTTCAAGTAGCAGCAGTAGCAGTTTCGAGAAACACGTCAAGGGTGGCGCTCATGGTTTCGAAGAAAATGCAAAAGAAGCTGCGGCTAGCAGTGCTGCAGCCAGTAGTTCGAGTAAGTATTGACGTACTTTGTTATTTGTTTTATTTTTTCAGCATTTATATGTTAAATAGAATATAAACGTATACTTTTATCTCTCAAATAGAGGTTACATTAATAACAATGTATTTATTTGTTGCAGGTGCTGCAGAATCTAAGATCACTAAGAGACACTACTATCCTGGCTTCTTTTAAAATCGCTGTGATTAATTAACTCGTTAAGTCTTAATTTTTAACTGATTTATTTAATGTATTTATATTTCGTCTTATATGTGTAGTTAGTTTTGCAATGTAAATAAACGATATTTTGTAATAACCTTGTCTCTTATTGATCGCAGTTAATTTTATGTAATTCTTACAAGTGCAAACTATTATTATTTCATTTGAATCAATTTGAGATGGAGGCTGATGTTGTCTCTTCTTATGTACCAAAATTTGATTTCTTGATTTAACCAGAATTTGTAGGCTGCTTTTATCATTTTTTCTGCTGGTTGTGATTTATGGTGACAAGTAATCTTCATATGTTTTGGGACGACATTGTTTTTTCTGCATTGCTTGATGAACCAGATGTGATTGGAGCATTTTTTGAACTTTAGTAAATTTCTTTTTAAATATACCGCCAACTTTGCACTGCTTGCACTTTTAATAATTTCAACTGAACTGGCTGTTGGATAATTATGAAACATCGTTGAAATTAAATGAAAAAGATTTAAACCAAAATGCTTTTAGATGTTTCAAATATGTTTATTAACACACTCTACATATGTTTCGACTTGTGAAGTCTTTTTCAAGAGTAATAGATGTTTACTAAATTTAAATTGTACCTTAATGCTATTTATAGTTAGGTATTTCAAGTATAATAAGATGTACAGGTAGATGAGAGGCAGTTGTACAGTTATTTAGGGAAAAACCCTTGGCGGGTTGTAATTCTTCAGAAATTGGTCGATCACCGGTGTATCTTTGAACTCGGATTTGTCATTTGTTATGTTGTAATTATTTCTAAAGGCTTTTTTAATTTCAAACTGCTCTAAAATATTGAGACGTTGACCTTTGTTTTCTATATGTAATATGTTTAAATTATCTCTGTCAATTTTATGGCCATTTTCTAAGCAATGTAGGCTTATGCCTGTAGATATCTTTCTATTTTTTATGTCTTTTTCATGTTCTTTTAAACGTATGTTGAAATTACGACCGGTATGCCCAATGTAAAAAGAATTACAATCCTTGCAGTTCAGCTTATATACACCACTTTTTTGTAATTTATCGGTTTTTTGTTTGTTGTTTGTTAAAATGCTTTTTAAATTAGTTTTGTTGATCGAAATTGTTTTTATTCCTGATTTTTTTAATACTGTACTAATTTTGTTGTTATTACTACTAGTATAATTAATTAGTTTGAATTGTTTGTCTTCTTGTTTACAGGTATAAAAATTGCTCAAAATTAGTTTTTTCTTTTTGTTTCTAATCAATTCATCAATTAGTTTAGTTTTATATCCGTTATTCTTAGCAATAATTTTTATAATGTCAAGTTCTTTTTTATAATTCTGTTTGCTTAATGGGAAATGTAACAGTCTGTGAATCAAACTGTGAAAAGTTGACAGCTTTATTTGCCAAGACTGTTTTGATCTTGCGTGTATGATGGTGTCAGTACTTGTGCTTTTCCTATAAATATCATATTCAAGTTTATTATCTATAATTTTAACGTTTACATCTAAAAAATTCAGACCCTGATTTACATCTTGGATTTCCATTGTGAATTTAATTCTGTTATTCAATTTGTTGAGGTAATTAAGGAATTGATCAAGTTGTCTTTCTGTTCCTGTCCAGATACAGAAAATATCGTCAACATAGCGTGCCCAGTAAAATATATTATTGGTTAAAATATGTTTATTGTTACTATTTAATAGTTTGTTTTCTAAATCTGACATAAAAATGTCTGAGAATAGCGGTGAAATAGGTGATCCCATTGGTAATCCTTCAGTTTGTTTATAGTAGTTATTATTAAAGCATAACACATAACAAATGACAAATCCGAGTTCAAAGATACACCGGTGATCGACCAATTTCTGAAGAATTACAACCCGCCAAGGGTTTTTCCCTAAATAACTGTACAACTGCCTCTCATCTACCTGTACATCTTATTATACTTGAAATACCTAACTATAAATAGCATTAAGGTACAATTTAAATTTAGTAAACATCTATTACTCTTGAAAAAGACTTCACAAGTCGAAACATATGTAGAGTGTGTTAATAAACATATTTGAAACATCTAAAAGCATTTTGGTTTAAATCTTTTTCATTTAATTTCAACGATGTTTCATAATTATCCAACAGCCAGTTCAGTTGAAATTATTTAAAGTGCAAGCAGTGCAAAGTTGGCGGTATATTTAAGAAGAAATTTACTAAAGTTCAAAAAATGCTCCAATCACATCTGGTTCATCAAGCAATGCAGAAAAAACAATGTCGTCCCAAAACATATGAAGATTACTTGTCACCATAAATCACAACCAGCAGAAAAAATGATAAAAGCAGCCTACAAATTCTGGTTAAATCAAGAAATCAAATTTTGGTATTATTATTTCTTTTGAAATAAGTCTAATAATGAAATTGTATTAGAAATTGAATACAATTTGTGAAGGTTCATAAGATATTAATGTCCAAGCTTATTGTCCTTTTAAATGACAATCGAATGAAGTACAAAACAGGAAAATGGCTATCTGTAAGGGTGGGGGATCCAGAATTTTGAGTAGGGTGTTTCACGAAAATTTTTGCTCATTTTCAAATACTAGAATTATATTGCGTTATATTATGTTCTACTTCCAAAAGAAGGGAGTGGTCCAGCCTCGAAAACATACAATGAATTCGCTTCTGACCTTTTTTTTTAATCAACAATTAACGCCTTATCATATGGGGTGAGAGTTTTAGAGTAAGTATGGCCTTTGAGTTATAGCTTCTTAGAAACTGTTTAGAAAAAGATTCAAATATTATTTAAAATAATACTTTTTAGAGAAAAGTAATGTACAAAATATTGATCAATTTTCAATACTCCAATGTGATTTGCCCATTAAATTTTTATTAAAAATCTAACAGCACAGTGGTAAAAAATAAACCAATTTCACTTTGTTTAATTGACATTCCCAAAACAAAATGTACCTATCTAACAATTGGAATTTATTACCTACTCTCAAATTGTCAGTTAAATTATTTCATATACGGTGTGGTCCAAAAAGGACGCAATATGATCATTTTGACCAAAATATAAGTTACATTAAAAAAATTTTCAAATAAAATTGCTAAAATAATAATAATAAACATCTGAATACTTATCGCCGCGATTTTTGCATCGGCCCATATTTTGGGATTTTGAATAACTTTCTCTTATAACTTTTTTCGATTGGACAGAAATTCAAGGGTTCTGCCATTTAAACTAAATCTTATTTTTGCAATTTCTCAACACCCTCTATAGCAAATTAAATTTGGCTGATCACATAGAACGTTTTAATTAAATTGGAAACTATCATTATTTTAATTTAACATATAATTTGATCACAATGAGCATTCTGCATACTTTTTGGGCCATTCTGTTTATATTCAATAAATGCATTTCTATAACTGATAAACAATTTCACTTATTTGTGAAATGGTGAAGGCGCAGGGTATCATTTACAAAATTAATCCATAAATTGAGTTTTACTAATTTATTTAAGGGACTATTAAATTTATAATTGCAAAACAAAATTAAATGCAATTCATGATCTTATGTAGGGTTGTAAATATGGATATAAGGGGATTTGATATCAAAAAATTGGGGGTATGCAAATGTTGTTTTTGCGATGTCCTAAAATGCAGTATCCGAAATTGGCGTATTAAAGCCCGCAGTGGAAAATTGGCTAATCTAGAAGTGACTTTTCTAATTTGAAGCTAGAAAAGTAGTGTGAGAATAGAAAGTATAAATTATAAAAGTTGCAATATTTTTTACCACAGGATGAAATCTCTTTAGCTCGGATATAAAAGATTGAGAGTGATTGTTATTGACGGTTCTTTTAAAAATATTTTCAAGTTCGATTTACATCCGGTTATACTGGAAGTCGACACCAACTTCGTTATTTTAAACGTGTAATTCTAAGGTAAGTTTGATAACCAACAAGTCAAAAATTTTGATTTTGAAAAAGAGATGTCAGCCGGAAACTTGGGAATCTCTATGCTCCATCTATTTGTCTTTTTGAAAATGAACTACAGGGAGTTGGATAATGATAAAAGATGTAAATTTTTAATGTCCACATTTTGTTGTTTATACTTTATTTTTTCTCCAATAAATGGGAATGGAGGTAAACCAATTCCAATTTTTTTTTCAAGATTTTTTGAAGGTTTTGGTACACAACTTATTCGGGGTTATTTTCTTTTGGATCCCCAAAGGAAGGTTAGCCGAACATTTTAACTTTATTTGAAAAGACAACTCAAACGAAGTGGTCATGTTTGTATTTATTTTCATCACCCGCATCTTCACCCCACCCGCCTTTTCAAATACATTTACCATATATTCAAGAATTCCTGATTTTTTATGTTTCATTATAGGTACTCTCCTGAGCAATTAATTATGTATAACGAATAGAAAGTTATTTAAGGTAGGATCGTAGTATTAACTTGTTGTATTACCCCCTAAACTTATTTTCAGCATTATAAAGTGGATTTATTAACCTGAAGTGGAACCATTTTTTTTAAGTCCTATATAGCGCGCACATCATAATTTAAATTCATCAAGATAAAGATTATCGTATTATTATATTGTTGCCAATATTATTTATAATTGTGTTAGGAAGTGTTATTACTTTACCATTATCAGTAACTAATGTACATACATTACTTTTGTAAAGGGAATAAAAATTTATTTACTTACATATAAAGGAATGATGGTACCAGTTGAATGGATGAGAAGCTTCACAAAAATTAGAATAACTGCACTGAGAATTACTACTTCACTTTCTGTTGTTAATGTTAATAAATAAGCAATTAGGTATTGATTACACTATCACTATCACTAACACGATTGCTAATAGGACGCGTTCTCGTTCAAACCACGAACTGAGGCATAAAAGAACAATTTAAATAAACGAATAGAGAATAGAGCAGTTCGTGTTAAAGTAAACATTTTTTGCTGTTATTAGAGATAAGCTTTTTTTTGCTTGAACCGGTCGCAGTTGTCGTAAACAACATCCAATGATGAACACCTTTACCTCTTTAAACAAAGTTAAATGGACAATTCATTTCTGATTATAATAAATTTAAATTTATACAGAGATAGTATGTTGAATATAATGAAATTGAAATATGTAAAATGTAAAATACGAAATACTTATAATAATAATAAAATATATGTAGTTGTTACTGCAGTAGGATATTATTTGCAAAAAAACTTTTAATGTAAATATACAAGTGTTAATAATAAAGATTTTTTGAAAACATTAATTTTTGAACGGAAATTGATAAGCAACAACACGTGAAAGGCGGCATTACACAGGGTTTTTCAAGTTGATGGGCTATTAGAGGTACATGTATGAATTAGTAGAAGGAATTCAATTCTGAAAATTGGGCTCATTTGGTTATTGTTTATGCCGCTTCTTTTAAAAATATTTTCAAGTTCGATTTACATTCGGTTATACTGGAAGTCGACACCAACTTTGTTATTTTAAATGAAATGCTATATTTTTTACGCTGAATTCGAATAAAACGTGTAATTCTAAGGTAAGTTTGATAACCAACTTGTACACCTATTACGATCGGTTTCTGAGTTAATTTAATTTATAGAAAAAAAATCGCTACCGCAACCCAATTTATAAAAAATCATAACTTCCACAAAATACGATTCAAACTGTTGAAATTTTTACTAGTAGGTAATAGCTGAATATTAGTGCTAACGACTTGACCAAATTGAACTAACTAATTTATACAGGGCGTTCAAAATAAAATTCTACTTATAAAAACTTCAAACACGAATAACTTCGTTTCTTCAAATAGCACCTACCGTATTTAATGTTTTCAATCGGTTCCTTTTTTTACCCTCTTTCGATCTATATGGATACTTTCTATTGTTTTATTTGAAAATTTTGGAATAATTTTGAATTATTACTTAAAATAGCTAATTTTAATGTTTTCGGCATAAAAAGGGATGCCTTGGACAAATGACAACTAACGGCAATCAAAGCAAATCACAGGTTTCTATTACAAAAAATACTCAAAAACGAAAACTTAAATTGAAGTATTTATTATGAACATTTGTCTTGAACATCTCCCTAACAGAAATTATGCAATAAAAAAGGTTTTACTGTGATTTGCTTTGATTGTCGTTTGTTGTCAATTATTTATATAATATATAATATATATTACCTATGCCGTAAATGTTAAAATTATCTATTTTAAGTAATAATTCAAAATAATTCCAAAATTTTCAAATAAAACAATAGGAATATCCATATAGATCGAAAGACAATAAAAAAAGGAGTCGATTGAAAACATTAAATATGGTAGGTGCCATTTGAAGAAACGAAGTTATTCGTGCTTGAAGTTTTTAAAAGTAGAATTATATTTTGAATGCCCTGTATAAATTATTTAGTTCAATTTGGTCAAGTCGTTAGCACTAATATTCAGCTATTACCTACTAGTAAAAACTTCAACAGTTTGAATCGTATTTTGTGGAAGTTATGATTTTTGATAATTTGGGTTGCGGTAGCGATTTTTTTTTCTATAAATTAGATTAACTCAGAAACCGATCGTCATAGGTGTACAAGTTGGTTATGAAACTTACCTTAGAATTACACGTTTTATTCGAATTCAGCGTAAAAAATATACCGTTACATTTAAAATAACGAAGTTGGTGTCGACTTCCGGTTTAACCGGATGTAAACCGAACTTGATAATATTTTTAAAAGAACCGGCATAAACAATAACCAAATGAGCCCAATTTTCACAATTGAATTCTTTCTACTAATTCATATACTTCTAATAGCCCATCAACTTGAAAAACATTGTATACACAAGTTATAGTTTCATTATCCATTGCACAAGTTAGAAAATCTGTATTTTTGTACTACAATTATAAAATGAATATATAAATGTTTCTCTTTTATGGATAATACGTAAATAATATGAATTTGAAAGTGTTTATTTATTGAATATAACTTTTGCATAAATTATTGATACGCTTAAACAAATTTTAAATAAAGTAAGTACCAAGTACAAAATCTTGAGTGTTCTTTATAAAATCTGTTTATTCGTAACCCAGATGGTTACTGAATATGCATTACAATGGAAGCTCTATCAGTCTTTGAATTATATTGCAGACGTTACATTTCATTTCTAGATGGATTATTCTATTATAAATGTTTTACCATTTTATGATTTTGGAAAGAAAATAGAGGGTGGCTAATGTTTGTCGACAAAATTAACTTTTATATTTTTGTAATCACTAATGACACAAACATATGTGGACGTAGTTGGATCTCACATATGATATTTTTTATATCTTACTTAAATTACTATCGCTAGGGATGGGGCCATTTTAAAGACGCAACTGGTATCTAATTTTTGGGAGTGCTTAGCAATCTCTATTACTACCCTAGTTGCCCCTATGAGCCATCTAGCCAATAGAAAATAAATGTTGGGTGTAGGTAGGTTTTTTAAATTTAAGTTTTTCAACTATTTTTGCAGATGGAAAACTTTATACATTAGGGATATTAGGTAACAAAATGTTGTTTTTGCCAAAAAATATTTATCGTCTTGTCTTCGAAATAAAGTATTTTTCCAAAAACCAAAGAACAAAACATTTCTATTAAACCAACATTTAGAAGTTTTACCTTATGTTAAGTAAACACATTGTCCATAACTATATATTGTTAATATTAGAAATTCTACAATCACACTTATAATTAGTTATCTATAAATTTTGAAAAACTTTTTGAATCTCAAAATGATATAAAGTCACCTAGGTGCCCATTTTTAGGATTTTGTAGCTAAAAGGCAAAGGATGTTAAACAACATTAAAAACAATACATATTGTGAACTAAAATAAATAATATAAGTTTGAAAAATTTAAATAAACAATTTGAAGAAGTACATAGATAAATAGTAAGTACCAGTAAAATTGTAACTTTGCAGATTTACAATTTTGTTGTTGTTTGTAAATTAATTTTATCTGTAAATTTCAAGTAAAATAAGTTAATTAGTTTTCAAAACGAAGATGTCTCCATGCAATTTCATAACATTATTAATACTCGACCTGTTTAATGATTGAATATTCATTTATTAGATGTATTCAATTAACGATACCTAACGTGTTTAAAATAATACATTAAATAGGTACTTAGACTTGATTCGGTTATAAATAATAAGTAATGTCAAAATAAATTGTCCATAACAAATGCCAAGAACACACTTTGTACATAGACGGTTAAAAAGTTGGTTGAAGTTAAATGCCGCGAAGTGACCTATATTATTATATTTCACAGAAATATCGTAAACATTGCAAATAAATAATTAGGTATAAAGAAGATTGAATTGTGTCGTAATTATCAAACATGCAACTATAAATTTACAAGAAGTCGATGTTGTATATCTATCTACTTATAGGTCTACTAATCTACTGTTTCCTAAAAGGTGAATGTGTTTTTGAAAGCGAAAGCAAGAGAGGTTGGTTAAGCCCAACGGATGGGAACAACTATTATGAACTCCGGATATTTTATATTAAAATCTTTGTGTTTTACTTTATCAATGCTCAACAACTGCGATGAAGAAATACGTTAATTAATATGAATGCATATAATACCGATATATCACCTTATGATCCTACAGCTATTTTAAGTGCATAACTAATGTTATGTGCAATGCCAGCTTTAAAGTCTGTAAAATTCTTCTTAAGGTGTGTCTAGATAGAGAAGTACTAAGGGTACATTTTAACCAATAAAATTTTCAAGACTAATATATTAGGGTTGTTAGCCATTGATTCTCGATGGAAGACGTTTGAGCAAATTACCTGCACTAAATGAGCTTAAGGAATTAAGACTTTTTGATGTGAAACATCTATAGCCACGAGTAAACCGCAAGCGCCTGTGCGATCGTCTTCCCACTCGGTTCGATGGTGTCGTTTACTATAGTAAACTAGATGATGGAAGTGAATTAACTATGATTGTTGTGTACATTTCACCTAATAAAAATACGAATGATATTTCATTTACATTAGAAATTATTTCCGTACAATCACAGAGGTTCAATAATTTTTAAAATCAATAAAAATAAACTACAATTGATTTTAGCTGGAGATTTCAATGTAAATTTGACTAAAGATGAATCAATGCCATTAATTACGTTCCTCCAAAAAGAATTTCAATTGCAAATTAACAACAATCCAAGAGAACCTACTACCAGATATGGAACAACAATAGATGCTGTATTTATTAGATGTCTTGATAATGTTATGTCCAATACTTTTGTAACATACTTCAGTTATCCTCGAACAATTATTACAGTAATGCAGTCAGAGGCAACATCGAATATAACTATTACTATTATTTATGGGTTTAGAAGTACTGCTTCAAACCCTTTCGTGAATAAGTAATTTGGATTGGTAATTCAATTACTTTACTAATGTGTTTTGTATAATGTGTATCTCCCGAAATAGCTCTTTGAAAGTGCACGAAGCCCTGTTAAGATGGCTGAAGCCCTCTTAAACAGCTTGAAGTATTACTAAAGTGCTGCAAGCCCTCTTAAGGTGCTTGAAGCCTCTTTAAAGAACTGGAAACCCTTTTACAAAAGCCTGAAGTCCTTTTAAGGTGACTGGAGTTCTTGTAATGTGCTTGGAGCAACCTTGGTTTTTGAAGCCCTCTTAAATAGCTTGAAACTCTTTTGAAGTGTTCTCTCATAAATTCCAATTACAAAAAGACTGTCTCCTGGATATTAAAACAGGTAATTTGAAGCTCTATTAGTTGAATCCTTCTTGTATACTCTATAAGTGCTTAGCACTTTGAACTTACAAGTACTTTTCGATGTACTTAATTGGTGGTTCAGAGTACTTCGATCTTGTAGTATAAAACAATTGAAATTTCGAGGACAAAAGCACTTAGGTACATTAAAGGCGTTGGGCTTACTAACTGTCTAAATATAAAAATGTTGATTATTTAAGTCCCTCTTTTGATTCGTCGTAAAAAACTGTTAAGCTTATTCAGAAATAGTTACTTATTAAATTATTTTCTCTTTGAAATTGCTAAATAGATCAGCTTTTCTTCCTAAAATTGGGCAATTATATAAATATTAGAAATTAAATAAAAAGAATAATTTTACTTTGGAGTTTGTAAAAGGAACTGATAAATTTAAACTAATTAAAAAAGTATTTTGTACAGGGTTTTATACTAAAGGGCAATACACATGTTTTACATTATATTTACCCAAAAATAAATAAAAATACAACGAATAGATGTAGAAAAGTTTATTACTGATTTTATTTACAAGATGGGTGATATTGTTTTTCAATTGGAGAGCAGACCAAATGTTATGGATTTTGATTGAAAGTAATAAATTAGAATTTAAACAAAAAGGAAGGTGGTACAAGAACCGCTTAACCCCATTTCCCTGTAACAAAGTATCAAATTGAAGACAATTAAATTTATCGCTTTTTTTATAGCATGTAACACTAGGTATTACGATTTCTTTTTAATATAATTTTTAATTTAAGTTACTTACATCCTCCTCCTCCTCCTCCATAACCACCGCCACCTCCGTATCCGCCTCCGCCTCCTCCTCCGTATCCTCCACCACCTCCTGAGATCTTAATGACTTTGATGATTCTAGCACCGCCGCCACCCCCATGTCCACCGCCACCTCCGTAGCCACCTCCACCACCACCTCCGTAGCCACCACCACCTCCAAATCCACCTCCGTGGCCTCCTCCGAAACCACCGCCGCCTCCATAGCCACCACCACCACCGCCTCCTCTAAGGAATCCGGCTGTAAAATACAATATTTTGATAATAACTTTCTTCTACATTTATAAAAAAGTGCAAAAATATGGGGATTTATGATTTAGGCTGTATGTTTTTGTTTCAAAAGGAGTTCATTAGGGGTTCAAGATAAATTAAAAATACACTTTTTAAATAAAACATAGTGCCTTAGAAAGCTGTTAGCCAGAAAATTTTGTTACTTTTTATTTTAAATGTTTTTGTGGAACTTGCTAAAATGTGTTTTGAAAATTATTTAAAAAAATATGCTGAATTCAGTATAAATAAAGTTAGTACTGTATTAAGTCAATAGAGGCAACGAAAGGGAAATTAAGACATATATTTATATTATTTATAAGAAATAAAAATCTTTCAAAAATTTGAAGAAATGATTTCTTTAGTCATAAAACATTTAAAAACACAGTTACAAACGGGGAATACGCATTAAAGACATTGAAGCCCATTTCAGTATCATAAAAGTGATTTTTTATTTCTGGTAATTTTATTAATAAGATAATGGATCAAATAACAATTTAGTAATACGTAAAAATAAAACATTTGTGTTTTTTCTGATTTTGTTAGATCTAGAAGTATTTGTTAAAATTCGAAATTAAATTCATTAAAAAGTAAAATTCGAAAAAGGTTTTTTAAAAAATCCATTTTATTTTATACCCTAGAAGTTGTCAATGAAACATCTACTATTTTTATTTGCTAACTTAAATTTCAAAATCTGAAAATGGTATCTAAATTATGGGGCATATAATTATTACTAAAATTCTAATTTGTAAAGATTGTGTGAGATAATTTAAGTATATGGATTCATTTTCCGTGGCATTAGTTTAAATTTTATTAGGATACTAACATATAATATTGGAGAATTATAAAGACATATTAAAATTAATTTTAAGTAAACGAAAATTAGAAAAACAAGCAAAAGTTTAAACTATGGCACTTTTTAGATATTGGTGTTCACTAAATTATGTACCAATTTAAGCATAACTTACCCTCTGCAAGGGCCAATATGACAACAAACAGCGAGAGTACTAGCACCTGAAATAATTAAAAAGCTTCTAGTAATTTTACTTTAGAAAAAAACAATAGCAACTTAAATATTTATAATAAAAATAATATATAATTAAGTAATTTATTATTAAAAAAAATTCACTAGAAGTGTTATAAATAAAAGTAAGTTAACGAACCTTCATTTTAATGAAAATAGGAGGTGACTGAATATTCCCTCGAAAAGAGTTGCTTTTATACAAAAAGTAAGCCTTGGCCTGCTTCGCGTAGGGTGAGGATGTGGGTACGCCCCTCTAAGCTCGGTTTGTTTCATGGTAACGATCTCCAGTAATCTTCAGAATAATTTCATTGCAAAATATCTATGCCGCACTTGCAACGCCAAATCCATAGAATGGCCTTTTCATTATTTGAGAGCTGCCAGTTCTATCTTAAGATTGATCACAACGATTTGCTTCCGAAACATAATTAAGGAACATTTGAAAGATCTGGGGTAGATTATAAGTAGAAGCTTATTTCTTATAATAATTATATGTGTGTAGGTACATAAGGGTGGTGTAAAAAACTTAATTGTACTTGTTTCTTTTATCGGGTCTACAAGAAAATCTGTATTTGGTAATTATTATTTTAGGACACTCTCAAAAAAATCAACAGAATTAAATATTTTTTAGAAGTCGCTCAAGAATTTAAAATTTGGAGAAATAGTGAAAACAACTTTTGATGATTGGTCGAACCGTTTCTTTTCGTTGTCACTGTAGATGTTTATTCTTATCTCAAAGATTAATCGGTGTCTTAATCTTCAGCTCATAATATGAATTCTTGAGTCAGCTAAGAATTTTGAAAATTTTTCTTTTAATATGTTTGTACGATTCTAAAACTGATGATTTTTCTATTAATATAAGATGTATATTATAAAATTTCAAAAAGAGCAGATGCTGTTATTTAACTATTTACTATTTACCTGGCAAATCAGAATATATTTTAATTAATCAATTAATGCCAATAAAAACTGGTTTATTATTCGGCGCACAAAATCATGGCTATTGAAATTAACTTGATGCATGCGTGGTTAGTAAATGTTATCGTAAAATTTTTTATATAATGTAAATCTTAGAAAGTACGTCCCAAATTTACTGACGGTCTTTAAAAATGCAAATTTTAAATGTACAATGCAACTACGATTTCAGCAATCTTGTTTCGTCTTTAGTAAGTTTGTTTAATTTTTTAAATAATAAATAAATAGTTAGATAAGCAATGATCATAAAGAGAATAAGCATGTGAAAAAAATATCTAGTTTAATAACCCATTACTCATAGCCAGAGGTTAAAGTTAATGGAGCTATTGTTTTTACACCGATGTTTCAGTTTGATATTTTAGAACTTTGTTTCTTGACGTTTTGTTAACTTCTATTAACTTGTTTATTACATATGCCAATTTTACACTTCAGAAAATAAAAATCAATAAGAAAAATTCTTTACTAGTTATAAATAAAGTGCAAAAATATATTTTATACTGATTTAGCCTGATGTGGTCATTGCAGAAGATTACATTATATGGTGCAACATTGAGAACGGAATAAGGACCCCTTTTAATTTTTTTTAACTCAAAAATTAAGGAAAATTTAGAAACGAATAGATAAGAACTTTATTGTAGAGCATCAAGCTTCCCATTGGAATTGATTATTCAGGATGTATTAACGCACACAAGAATTAATTAATATAAAACGAATGTAAAGAAAGACGCGAATAAAATTATATAAGAAAATTTTTTCTTGCGTTTAAAGTATAATTTTTAAGGTTCTGTATCTTAAAAGGAAAATTAAAAACAGATAGGTATGTAATTTAACAGAAAAATTGTCGGCTTTATATCTGAAAATCTTAAACCAATGACACATATAAATGAATTTGCCTATTTTTTATTGAATTTATGAGAAATCGAGAAATTGTTTTCGAAACTTGTTTGGCTTTTGTATTTTCAAAATCTTTAACATTAACAATAGAATATTTAAGTAACTGAAAACTGAACGTTTCTAGCTCACGTTATTTCGATTTTGTAAGTATGTACCACAAATTGCTTCATTGAAAAAAGTATGCACTTAAATATTTCTATTAAAAAGTACATAGGATGAAAACCTACATAATGAAATCTTTAAATATTAAATAACGAAGTAAAACGACAAAGTTTCAAAATATTTGTTGTAGGAACATAACAATTGTTTCACCACATAGTGGCTTCATCAGGTGCGATGATTTACTGTGAATAAGTCGTAACAGCTTTTATTATCAATTTTAAAAATGAGTTATGTGGAAACATAGGTATTCTTCAAAAGAAGATTTTTTCGTTGCTTACTAATAATGCTACGGCATTTTATAAACAACTTTTAAATTGTTTTAGGATTTAGAAAATGAAAAGAAACTGGCTATTCATGAATTATTTTATCTATCTACTTCTTTTAAAAGTTATTCAAAATTTGACTTTTGATCTGCTCGTGTTCTAACCGCACTTAAAAAGAGCGATATTGTATAGCTGTTGATTTAGTAATTCACTGTATATGCTGGTTCTTGATATTTGCAGAGAAATAGAGTTAAATAATGTATGTAAGTTCCATAAAAAATTTTTAGACCAACCTAAGTTAGATTTAGTGAGTTAACAATTTATAATTTTTCCTCTAATTTATACAGTAAAGAAATAAGGTAATTTTAAAGAGATGAAAAATCATTTATTTCTTACATAACCAACCTGACGATTTGTTTCTTCAACGTAGATTAAGGTAGTCCTACATATAGTTTCTTAGCAAAGAAACGTTTTCAAACGATTTATAGTAATTATTCTCCCTTATAATACAACGTGGTTTTTAATTAATTAATTCATTTGTTCTTTTAATTGTAAGTGTGCGTTTTTAACTGTTGTACTTTTAATAATACTACAATAAGGTAAGCTAAAAACAAACAATTCCATTAGTGTAACTCCCTGTTGCAAACTTTGAGACTTCAAATTTATAATCTATCTTGAAGAAGATAAAAAATCAGTAGCGAAGTGTAGTGTGTACACTAATAAACAATCTTTTACCATCTTGAAGTTTCTTAATTTTATGTATGATATCTACAGTTAAAGCTTCAAGAAATTTAATGAAAAGGAACCTAATCACCCCCAACCCACAGTCTATAATTACCAAAATCATTTATTGTTAGCGTTTATTTTTGTCACGACGACAGTTATTCTTTATTTTAAATTTGAAGTATTGAATAGTTTTAGAATAAGGCAAGTAAATTATTTTTCTTACTTTTTTTGGTAGTCTTTTAAATTTAACTAACTTATAAACGGTACCTACTCATGTGGTTTTTTACCGCTTAAGGAGTTCCTGTTTTATTTCAAGTGCACTCGACATTTTTTATTTTTTTGTAAATTACAAATTGTTTCTGAAAAATATTGTAATTATAAAGGACTAAAAAGTGTATAATGTTATTACATTGTTTTGTTGTTGACGTGATAAAACACCTGATATTTGCAAGATTATTTAATTACAAGCAAATTTGTTGTATGAACTTATTTTTTCTCAGGTCTAAAGTACCTTTAGGCATTCAAACCTAGTCTAATTATGCGGTAATATTTAAATAATGGACTTTCTGCTATAGGGAACTGCTCAACGCTAATTATGAACAATGGAATGAATTGGAACTGATGCAAATTTTAAAGTTGCGAGGTCTTCCTATTCAATATAAAAAATAGAAAAAAAAATAAGCAGCCACGTCATCCACTTCACTTTATTATTTTAACGTTCATATTTTCTTATTAGCATTACAGTTGCTTAGTTGGAGGAAGTTTATATTGAAGGATGACCCTGGATGTCAAAAACAGATTGAAAAGGTTCACGTCAAGTGTTAAATAATAACTGTAAAAATTGCTACTAGTCTTTAAAAAAATGTGACTTTGTGTCTTTTGAATAAGAATTACGTTTTTATTTGCTTGTTAATTATGCTCATGCTAGACTTCTCTTAAATAGTAAACTATTATTGGTCAGCTAAAGAATATCAATTACGTAACTGTAAATAGTTTTATACTCCTTATATTGAAATCGTTTCCTTTAATTACTTTGCCTGTTTGATATGAATGATTGACGATATCCAAAATAATTTAAGGAGAGTGTGAACATTTTCTATTTTTATACACACACACTTTTTTTTCCTTTGCATGCTTACTAACAGCTTTGTTTTTTATAACAGGGAATTAGACGATCCGTATTATATTAATATTTACTTATCGGTCTGCTATAAGGTTATAGTTGAAATTTTTAGATTGTGCATTGTTGCAGTATGAAAAAACAAAAAAAAAACAAAAGAATTATAAAAAAATAATCTCGAGAAAAGTCTCCATGTGTATTTTGAAGATGAAGGAACTTAAGATCAAACTTTTATGTTAATTGTTGTATACCATACAATTTGAACAAAACTGACTTAGGGCAGTAGGTATGGTAATATGAATTTCTCAATGTGTTTTCATTTTTTAGTAATTTCAATATTTCGACTTAAATTATGCTTCAAAAGAATTTTCAATATTTTTGGTATTTATATACAATTTGAAATGTACTTATTTTATTTTTCAAAAATTTTGAAACAGGCGAATTTCGATAACGCGAATCACAATGTGACGCAAAGAAAGTTCGAGGTATTGAGAATTATTGAATAATATTTATTTCCTGTTACAGATAGACAGCTAGATTTTCTGTGCACCAGTTTCCACTATTTTATAAGATTTAATTTTTGGTTAAAAGACGAAGATTTAAGATACGTTTAATGGCAAGTAATCGAAGAAACTGAACTGCCTCATTATTTACATAATGCAGATGTTAGAAAGAGACGTTAAAATCGTATATTATTGGGTAACTCCCCCAGAAAATTCGACTTATTGAAGTTGGTGCCAAATATTATCTTTGAGTTATCAAGATATTCGAGTAATAGAAATTTGAGAGTTCGAATTATCAAGTAAAAAGTACACATATTTTTCGTACTTGTTGCTATTGTTAACCGATTTGGCTCGACTAATAAAACAATCGGCTTATCGAAGTTCGAGTTGTCGACTTTTGACTGTATTTTCCATTTTTAAAATAAAATGTCCTGAATTTAGTCATGGGTTATATTACCTATAGAAGGAATAATATAATTACTATTACAAAATAATAATATATAAATATAATTAAGCAACATTGTTTCTGAAGGATATTTCAAAAAGTAAATTAAATATGATAAAGTTTTATAGTTTTATCTTTTTGAACGAAGCTAAGTTAGGTTGATACAAATTTCTTAGCGAGCAGATATAAAACTGTATGTTTTCTTACTCTTTTGATTTATGTATTACTTCAACCTGAAGAAAAATACCACAACAATATTATCAAAATGCTTTACGAAAATTTCAGTTTTGGTATATGTAAAAATTTATATATTTATATTTTTGTTGATTTTGAAATATTTCTTGAATTGAAAGTCAGGAACTCTGCCGTGGGTGCTATTACAGGAAGGATAATCTGTATCTCTCTTTCTCTGAAAATCTAATATATAAAATTCTCGTGTCACAATGTTAGTTACCATACTCCTCCGAAACGGCTTGACCGATTTTTATGAAATTTTATATGCATATTCAATAGGTCTGAGAATCGGCTACTATCTATTTTTCATACCCCTAAGTTATAAGGAATGTCCACTCTTAACTTTTTATTTTTTGGACAAAATTTTTTATTTTTATTTTTTTATGATTTGGCATTAAAATATACATATCCCTTAATTTTCAACCTTCTTCCACCAACCCCCATTTCTTAATAGCGATATTAGTACTGTATTAATCTTCAACTCTCAGTGGTCGATAACTGATCAATTATTATCAATCGATTAGTCATCCCCGCCAGGTGTCTACTGATGGTCCGGTCAATTTAGAAGCTACATAAATTCCCACCAAGCTGAAAATCAGTAAGAAAGTTTAAAATATGATTAAAAATAAAATCTGAAAGTTCCCCATATTTTCCCTGTATGGAAAAAATCTTATTCAAGGTTAAAGGGCAAAAAAAAGAGTTTTTCGCGATTTTCAACAAAACGGTAAGTTTTATTATAAAAATACTTCAGACAAAAAGTGTAGATTATAAAATATCTATAAAATATGTATCAATATTTTTTTCCTAAGAGCCACCGTTTCCGAGATATCAGGTTAGATGAAACCCAGTCCCTTATTTTATACGCCAGTGTAACCTCGAGAAAAGATCTGTCTCCTGTTCAATTGTATGCGTGGCTAGGGTCTTATACCTGCTTTATGTCAGTGTGCCCAATAAATGAAATACTGTTAGTCTCAGGGTTGCCAGATTAGGGGATTTTCCCCAAAAAATAGGGGATTTTTTTCCTTTGGGGTATTTTTTGGGGATATATTTTTCAGGGGAATTCTTCCTGGGAAAATTTTTCCTCTGCAATCTTTTTTCTATTTGCTCTAAATATTTTCTAGTTCTTGGGGATTTATTTGTCACATAGCTTATTTTGGGGTATTTTAGAGATACATATTTTATAGTTATGATCTACAATTTTTGTCTGGGGTAAGTTTATGATAAAACTTACCGTTTTGATGAAAATCACGAAAAACTCATTTTTTTGACCTTTAACTTTGAATAAATTTTTTTCCATACAGGGGAAAGATGGGGAACTTTCAAATTTTATTTTTAATCATGTTTTAAACAATCTCACTGATTTTCAGCTTGGTGGGAATTTATGTAGCTTTACTCTTATTTTTTGGTCTAATTTGACCGGACTATGATGTCACTACGCACCCAGCAAACAGTACGGAGTGGGGATGAGAACGAAGCAGATTTTTTTAGAATGTTACAGGCAGTTGAAATATATTCTAAGAAGTAAAATAATGTTTTATTATAACATTTCAGAATGATTTGGCAATGTTCAAGAATGTTCCAGAATCTTGAATATCATTCAAGAATTTTTCAGAATGTTAAGAAAAGTTAGAAAATGTTTTGAATCATTATAGGATGTTCTGGATAGTTCTAGATTCGCGAATATTCTAGAATATTCCATCAAACGTGTAATATATTACCCGGGCAACGCCGGGTATAGGTACTGCTGCTAGTTACTATATAAAATAGTTTGAGTCAGTGAGTCATTTTCATAAGTTATGAATTGAAGTGTGACGATTTTAAGTAAACTGTTACGAAGGAAAATTTAGTTTTTCCTTTCTTTAAATTAAATCGACTCGTGTAGATTCCAAAAGTTTTCTTATTAATTAAAAAGGGTCACATTGATTATGTCCATAAGTAGGCGACACACATCCGTTTTTTCACATGTTCCTTGTGGTAATTATGGGTGAGCTTTATTTGGTTTATTTACGTACTTCAATATTCTTCATTATGGTCTTTATGTAGGTACAATCAGATAATATACATTCTTACAAATAAGATTACAAATCTAATAAAATATAGTGCAAATGACTTTTTGACTTCTTATTAATAATAAATTCTACAATTTATTGTTTAGGTCTTCGTCAACGATCAGGAGTAAATACGGATGGTTCAGTTTCATAAATATTATAAAGAATTTCACTTTTTTTACATTTAAAAATAATTGAATATAAAGTGGAGAAACAAAAACCCCTGTTTTTGTTTAATAAAAAATTACTGCCTTAAAAATCTTTTTCGCTAGGGTGGTAGTGTGCCACTTTTGTGAAACAAACCCAGTGTCTTTTGCTATTCAACTTTTTCTATTTGTTATTTTTTAAAATATTTCACAACAGATGCGGTACTACCACCTTTATTTTGTTTATTTCCTATGAAAAAGGAGCAAATTCCTCTTAAAAGAAAATTGCTTAATTTGGATTGTTTAGCGTTAATAGGTGCTAATATTGTCCTATATTTGAATAATTTACCATAGTATTTTTACCTTACCTCTCATCGCCACGTCTATACTTGTACAAAATATAGGGTAAATTACTTTTGTACCGAATATGTTTTAGTGTAAATGGAAGATACATACATTTTCATGAAGGACAACGCCGCTCTTTAAGTCCATTAACATTTTATTAGGTAATACCGACGTATGTATGTATTAAACTTTTGATTTCATCAGAGATTTAAAACTTGAACTTATTCTTTATTTTTCTAAATACCTTTCTATAATTTCCTAGAGAGGAATCGTAAATTGGTGCCATTATGTTGTTGAATTGTGTCTAAGTATGTTCGTACATACGGTTTTGCAACCAGATACATCAAAGAATTACCTGCAGTTGTAATGGTCCACTTAAAGGTCAGTGCTTACAACTTAACGTATTTTATTATTATGATTATGATGTCGGTAATAATTCCAAGTTCATAATAATGTCGATAATAAACATTTATAACAATTCAGGAAGCGGAATAAAATATGGAATTTTAATGTTGAATTTAACGCCACAGGTGCATAGAAAGGTGTTCATTTATTCTTCATTAATTATTTATATTTCAAGTAAGAAGAGGTACTGAATCCTTTGGATTTACTATAATTACTTAAGTACTTATTTCAAATGAAGGATACAGGTAGACGATGGGACTCGATGAACGAATTTGTAATCACAAGAATTCATTCGCGTCTTTATAAAGCGAGTTAATGAGGTATCTGATCGCCATGGCATGACTCGCCACGCTTGCCACGTTCGCCACGCCAACAATCCGGTTTACCCGCGGCTATAGATGTTTCACATCAGCAAGCTTCAGTCTGCGCTGGATCATAAAAACAGAACAGAACTTCTGATGATGTCAGTCGCTCGTGTCGGTGAAACGTCGAATAGAAAAATGTCGAAACGACGGTCAACAATGCTACATGGTCACTGGTTGCGCAAGTTTCACTCAATTTCTCTAACAAGAATGCTGAAATTATTATTTCTAAAATTTATAGAATGGTTGGAAGTTGTAAACATTTCAAAAAAATTAGAACAATACCTTATCTACCCTTTATACCTATTTTCACTTACGCTTTTCAAATTTGGTGACCTTATTTATATGGATTACATTAAATACAAAGTAGAAAAGGTTCTGCTCAATTTTTTTAGATTTCTGTCATAACAAAAGTATGCTATCGTCTTTATTAATCGTGATTATAAAGAAACGAACAGAAAAGTAAAATTTTCAACCATTGAATATATTTACAAGTATAATGATTTTGTTGTACCATTTGATATTACCACTAAACTCATTTACTGTCAAATTATTATGTTATTGGCTAAACAAATTTGTAAAATAAAATTGTTTTTGTTTTTGTAAAATCGTGTTTTACACTTTCGCATTCCTGTTTTAATTATTTTATTTTTACTGTAGGGTAAATTTGCTCGTTAATTTTCTAAATAAAGAAAAACTTAAAATAGAGTCATCAAGGATAGACTAAATATTTTGTTAACTTTTTCTAATCACATCCGGTATCTAATCTAAGGTTTTAATGGAACGTTTTTCAATTTTAAGAATAGTTTTCTTCTGTCAGGGGAAGTCAAAATGTACCAATATTTTTTTTATATTATGAATCTACAATGCTTGATTCTGATTAGTTTTACGTAGTATGCTGAATTCGAATATCACATTCATTTTGATATAATATCAATTTTCTCACTATGAAACGTAATTCTTTTCGAGTTTTAATAACAATCATTTTATTTCAAGTACTACTGGAAGATTTCTTCTATATTCTTTTAAGGCATATTAAAATATACTTTTCAAGTCATGAAAGTTTGTTACTTTGTTGTGAATTAACTAAAACCAATTTAGTCAACTTTGATACTCGCTGACGGAAAAACAAGCCAATGGATTGAAAAACTTCCTACTGAAACCTTCCTAAGAGACAACCATTCTACTACTTCGAAGAACTTTGTTAAAGTGATTTATACTTTTTAGTAAACTTGCCTCCTTATTAATTTTAAAAATGATTGGAGCTGAATTTGTAATTCAAAAAATATTTTTCACTGACCCTCAAAAGAGGGGAATGATTAGGTAGGTATCTCACGGAAATTTTCATGGAGCCAAAAAACGACCTTATTGAGTCATTAGCTTTTTACAATACCTATTTGAGGATTATCTGGCCACTTATATAGGCTTTTGATCAATTTAATTACTGCAACATCTAATTTAATCTTCAGAAATTATTGCTCAAAGACCTTGTATACATCAACAGCATTTTGTGGCGCTTGTTTCGCAAATAGTTGTAGGTACATATACAAATATAGTTGGTACATATCAATTCAAAAACGTACATTCATAAACAAATTTAGAATCTTAATTAATTTTCTATATTAAATGATATAAGTGTTAAGTAAACTGATGGGTACATATTTATATGTATCTATTTATTACATCGATGAAGATCTTATTAGGTACACGTAATCATTAAAGCCATTATATAAATGAAGAATTTATTGGTTAAAAGGCAAATGGGAAAGATATTAGAAGTTGAAGGTCTTCTTTAGTTTCGTACTGTTTTTGCTTTAGGTATGAAATCAATTTAATTTGACTTTATATTAAATTTAATGCTTCAATTTTAAATACCTAAGTGTCTTTTACTTAAGCCTAAAAAATTACACAATCTTATTGAATTAATAATCGCAATTGTCTTTTTCAATATGACTAAATATCTTTGAAATAGATATAAAAAAAAATTTTTGTATCTGGTGGGGCACACTAGTAATGTATTGTGACAGATGTGTCATTCTGACGTTGACAAGCGCCGACTGCGAAAATTGTGTGGAAGTAACCTATGACGCGTTCCAGAAAGTCCGAGAGTTGCTGGACGTTTCGAGAGTTGCCTAGAAACGTCCATAATACTATATAAGGAACAGCGTTGGACAGTTTGACAGTTTTTTGATAGAATAGAGCGACAGATATAAGCGAGAAGAGAAGAAAAGCGATTGACAAGCGAAATAGTTGTTGAGTTGTTGTTGTTATCAAAATAGTTATTGAATCGTTGTTGTTATAGAGTTGATTTAATTAAAAAGTGTTGAGAGAAAATTACGTGATAATTGTGAATTACGTAACAGTATTTTAGCGGAACGGCAAAGAAAACAGCTTTTGTTTCTTTAATAATTACTTAATACAAGTGGATTAAAGACGATGTTTACATTTCTCATTTATGTTTCATTCAATTAGTAAAGTTAGTATCCGAAGCGAGTCCGAGATACCTACATTAGTTGGTCAGTTAGGACTCAAAAAATGAAGTTTATATTGGATCCATAATATGACGTTTCAATTCCCCGGGTTCAGATCAGGTCACCCTACGATCTAAAACGACTCTGATCAGAGTACCCTGTGTGTTTTTGATCAGGTGAAAATGCCCCATTTTTAGTAATGCGTCCCTTATAAGGCAGGTCAGGATTATTTGTGATTATAGAAGCTTGAAGTCAGGATATTTAACGAGATCTGCAAATAACATCACTAGCATATCCTCACACGTAGAAGTGCAGTAAACTGATGATGTCTTTTTGATATAAAACATCTATAGCCGAGGGTAAACCTGATCGTTGCTATGGATTGCAATGGTTCGCGACGTTCGAGACGTTCGTGACGCTATACGATGGTGTATGTATATATATATATATATATACCATCGTATATATGCCAACGGATGTACTAAACCTAAAAAATAATAAAATCATAATTTTATTATACAGGGTGTTTTTTACGGTGCAGTCAATTGAGCAACCTTCAAAGAGCGATTTCTCCATTTTTTCAAATAGAACACACTGTATATTATTGAATTTATGGAATGGTGGGTTAATTCTGCCTAATGCTTCTTTATAATATTTTATACCTAAACCTCGTATTTTCAGAGATATTTCACTTTTTTCATTATTTCCAGCGGATTATTTGTTTTTGATTCTAGTGTGCTGATCGGTCAGATTTGACAAGTTGGCACAAGCAAATAATAAATGAATACGTAATGCGTCTGATACATCTAATAATTTAATACGTTAAGCGTGCTGTATTAGTGACTATTACAATTATTTTTGCATTATTGTCATTGTCGTATCATACCAGTTTGATTCGGTTCGTAGTTTTCCTGATTTGACGAAACTCGATTTTTTTCTATGGAGCCACATAAAAAATATTGTATACAAGACTCCTCCAACTACAGCAGACGACATGAGGCAACGTATAATCTATGCCTTTGAAACAGTTTCCGTTGAGATGTTACAAAGAGTGCATAGATCCTTTCTGTCAAGGGTGCAAATGTGTTCCAATCACAATGGAGAACACTTTGAACATTTACTTTAAATAGTAAACGATATTAAACTTTGACCATCTATTTATTTATTTACTTTTTAATTGTCTCAACTTACCAAATCTGACCGATAAGCACACTAGACCAAATAATTAGTTGGTAATAATGAAGAAAGTGAAATATCTCTGAAATTACGAGGTTTAGGTATAAAATATTGTAAAGAAACATTAAGCAGAATTAACGCACCATTCTAAAAATTCAATAATATACAGGGTGTTCCATTTGAAAAAATGGAGAAATCGCTCTTTGAAGGTTGCTCAATTGACTGCACCGTAAAAAACACCCTGTATAATAAAATTATGATTTTATAATTTTTTAGGTTTAGTACATCCGTTGGCAGCATAACTACTAAATATTTCATCTCAACTAATCGTAATACTCGTGCATTGAACTAAAAAGCCAAATCCTGTTGCAACCAATTTTTTTACATTTTCATTATTAACTCAACAATGCAACATCCAAACCCAAAAATCTTTGTATCATTGAAAAGACAATTTAAAGTAGATTATGAAAAACAAATTATATACAGGGTGTTTCATTAAAAAAAATATGCTGGAACGTGCATCGATTTAGTGATTCACCCTGTATATGTCAAACTATTTTTAAAATATGCGTCTTTTGATACTGTATCATTCCCATAAAAAAAAATCTCCAATCTGATTTAATAAAGGCTATATTGACCTTTGACGCACTAATGAGCAACCCTGTATATATATATATGTATATATATATACAGTCTATGCGGAGTAGTGTGCAATTCTCTTTCTACTCACAATCAGCTTAGCGGTGTTATTTTATAGTACACATAACCTGTGCTCTACTTCAATTAAAAACATACTTCAGTTATCATCGACCAATTGTCACATTAATATCGTCAGAGGTAATATCGAGTGTTACAATTACTGGTCATTGAGAAAAAGAATTAAATAAGTGGTCGCAACTTCAAATAAATTTTGGAATTAAAAATTTTTGTATTTAATGAAAATAAACGTTAAATGAATAAACAAACCGTCATCATTTTATTTCATTCGATGTTTCACATCTGCCAGGCGTCCCGTGACGGCTCTATTAATTTTTTTTTTATTAAGTGATGAGTAGGAAGACCTAAGTCCGCATGTTTCTAAATTCATTGTAAAATAAAAAATAATTATACTAAAAATTATATTTCATTTGTGAGGGAAGTAAATATCAATACTATTCGGAAAATAGGTGAAAAAGCTCTTCGCTTACTTCACTTAAATAGTCGGCAGCGCGTAAAGTAACCACTTACGGTGGGATCTTTGAGAGCGACAAAAGCTCTTGTGCATTTAGCTTTATTTGCATAGTTTTAATTTTTATTCCTGTTATGATCCTCTTGAAATAGGTTCTGGTTAGTTGAAGTTGCTCTGATTCTAATTATATAAAAAGTAATGATAGGTGTGCATTTATATTTATACACTTCCTTATTTTTAGCCACATAATATTGTGGGTTAGGTAAAGGTTTCTCGTAATTAATGCACATATTGAAGTTCTAGGGTGATGTAAAAACTATCATAAGAGATCACAAGCACCAGAACCTAACCTAACATCACTTATCCTAATCAATTACAACCTAACCTAATCTAACCTAACCTAACCTAACCTAACCTAACTAAACCAAACCACCACCAACTCAGCTCGGCGAAAGTATCATCAGTTTATTTTCGTATTTATATTTGTATTATTTTCCTATATAAGACGATATTCATCTCGCAATTTTAACCCCATATATCTCGGAAACTATCAATATCTGGTGCTAGTGAGTACCATGGTTGGACAGTGCTCTCAATGCTCTATTGAATTCTCGTCACAAACTGTATTAATCTCGCGGGCCATATATGGAACTTCTGCCAAACATTCATGAGATTGACTGACATTGGCATTCACAATGAGGTCTATCTAAACCTTATTTAATGACGTTGTTAAAGAACAATAAAAAATATTTTGAATTCTACATGCAGAAATGGTTAGCAGAATTCAAAACGTGTTTCATTGGAATGACGTTATATTTACTGACAGTTTTATTGCCTGAATCGCCACTTTAATAAAATTAGACACTACATTTTAGGCACATATTTCTATTACGAATACCTACTGAACATAATTGTTGACTGACAGAGCAAACATATTTTAAAGTGAAGCATCAAACTTTTACCACCAAAAAATACGTTTTAAACACATAAAACAAATCTTAATGGTAATTTGTAAGAATGTCTATCAATATTTATATTTTTTTTATCGATTTAATGATCTGGAAGAAAAGAATACGTACATGTGAATAATAAGTAGTAGGTAAATAAATTTTACATTTATCAAAATGGTCCAAAAATTTTTGGCATGTTAACCTCTAAGTAAATTTATTACGTCTGCTGTTAAAAAGTTTTCATTTTTTTGCAACCAAAATCATCACGCCATTCTGTTTTTTTATTTCAACTGTTAAACTTTATTTGTAATGATTTACACTGTGCCTACATGACGTTTCTGAATTATACCTAACTTATTAATTTATTTACCTTATTACGAACTACTTCGTATCACTGATTCAAATGCGATAATTTAGAGGAAACAATGAAATAGCCTTAAGAAAGATATGTAAAAAGGCTTCATATGGGTAATTTCGAGGAGATAACATTTTCAGAATCAGAACATTCAGCATACCTACTATCTAATAAATTCTGATTAGAAATCTGCTTAAAGCAGCCGCTAGTTTAATGTGCATGATAGTGCAAGAAAAGACTGAGATACACTAACAAGATATTATTATGCAATTTTTATTCCAAGTGAAATGAATTACAAAGTGGAAATGTTAATAAAACGCTACCATATCTCTTTTAAGCAATAGAGAACAGATTCAACTTGCTACTACATATAATAATTACGCACGCTCTTTGCTGCTGCCCGCCTTTATTTCGTTTCTCTTAAGAAATCTGCACACCGTGACAAGATTAAAATTTATTTTGTAGCCTTGGCTCCTTTAATTCACAACCAATTCCTTACTTTCCACGTTAAAAAAATCGTTATTTTATAATTAAGTCCGTAATTTTGGTCATCAGCGCTGTAATCATCACCTTCTTCATTTCTCTATCTAAATAAAAAAATTACGCCTGTAGGTACAAGGTCATATTTAACAACTTTCCACCAAAACATAAACTAAAAAGCATTAACGTAATAATTAGTCATGTTACTCTTTGATGACTTTGCGATTTGTATCTTTTAACGGTGTAGTACGGTGGCCTAATTTTTAATTCAAAACTAAAATAATGACGGGTGAGCGTGCAACATACCTACGGCCCATTTCGCTGAGGAAGTTTCGCATGCACCGACAATTTGAATGTGAGAATATTTCGTCAAATAAAATAATGTTTTCGCAAGACGTTTTATCTTTTCAGTTAGGCAGAATTTGTTGGCGTGAAATAAATACTACCATCTCGTGTTTCATTTGCTCATATAGATACCTATTTACCTGCATATTTATGTATAGAAATGGATAAATTGCACGCTGACGAAATACAACTATCGGAAAAACCGAACACAGAACATGTAATTAATATTGGGTTATTGGTGACGTTGCAAAATGTCAGGTGAATAATAACAGATCAATTTCTTAAGAATTACTGGTCTTGCACCTTTATAAGATATAGGTTAATGGTTTATTTTCTTTGTCGAAGTATAATTAACCGTTAAAACCAATTTTTCGCAAGAACCATAGAAGACTGTATAATACTTAATTAATAATGTCTTCATAATTAATACCAGGAAATGCTAAAATAACTAATTTATAAATAAAAGACGAAAAACTACGAAAAATGTTTCACCAAATTTATTTTCGATAGATAACTCGACAAAAATAAACCAACACAACCACCGGAATCAAAAAGCGGAGTCAATCAAACTTGTTGCAATGATTGTAATGCAATTTACATTGGTAAAAGTGAGGGGCTATTGAGACTCGATTAAAAGACCATTATTATTCCATTAATAAAAAACTCAAAAAAACAGGGTTCGCTGAACATTATATTAGTCAAAGCCATTCTTTTAATCCATCAACAAATTCAAAAATTTTACATTCCAACATAAATAATAATAGAATACTAACAATGTTAGAAAGTCTGGAAACTTAAAAAAGCTTTGTATAAAAATTTAAACCTAGTCAATAGTCAAACAGAATTAGGCTTCACTAACTCCCCACTTCTCCTATGTAACTTGTAATAGGTATAAATATGTTGACACTAGTTTTAGGTTTTAGTTAATTACTTTTGAAAATAATCGCTGTCTGATCGAAACAGATTTGTCGAGTTATCTATCGAAAATAAAATTGGTGAAACATTTTTCGTAGTTTTTTATGTCTTTTATTTATTAAACTTCACAAACGTTGCACTATCGAAACTCTTAATTTAACTAAATTATTCATACACGCGACTATTTTAACAAGAGCATTTTATATAGTTTATTAAACAGTAATAGTATGACCTAGATGAAGTAAGAAACCAAAAATTACGTTTTCAATCAAATTATGAAATTGGCAATCTTGTCACAGGCATCGAAGATATGAACCTTTGATATCAGAAAATTGATGAATGCTGAATGTGCCACGAGAAGAGAACAAATAATTTTTCCTTCGAGAAAGGACCTTAAATGGTTTTTGGCTGTGCAAAACCATGAAGTGAAGAATTGTTCACTTCCTTTCTTAACAAAACATTGGAAAATGAAGGAATTAATTACAGAATCTTTTATATTTATTGTAATCAATTCATAATTCCACTAGCTAAAGGTTAATAGCTTGATACACATATAAATAAGTGTATGGGGACATAAATATTGTAAAGAACTGTTTTGCGGTATATCTCCAAAGTTACTGTCTATAGTAAAGTGGCTAAAAGCAATATCTTTGAAATAAACCGATTAGGAAATATCTATTAATTATGTAAATTGTTATCTTTTAAAACTACAAAATAATTAAATACTCCAATATTCTTTATTGTTCTCGACAATATTGTTTCGATCTATGTGATCATTGGTGAAGCTTTTCCAAATGTTTAACTATTTTGCATTTTTGAATATTATGTTTCAGAAAAAACGCACTCTCCAAAATGTTAATATTGTGACCAGGGTTGGAAAAAAGACAGATTTTTATTAAATCTGTAAAACAAACAGTTTAAAATATATTTTGAACACATGTTTTAAACGTTTTAAACATGTTATAAGATCATTTTTTTTAAATCATGTGACTATTTAATTGACTCTTTGTTAATAACGGTCGTCTTAATACAGGGATGGTAAAATGTCCACTGAACGTATAAATTCCTTGTCGGCATTTTTTTTTTTGAACTACGTCTATATGAAAAGATCTCCTACCTTTGTAACTGTTCAAAACTAAAAAAAAATATCCAACTTAATACCTCTGAAAGGCTTTAAATTGCAGTGTTGGACTCGTTTTCTGTGTTTTTTAATTTGGAAAAATGGTTAATGTACCACGCAATATTTTTTTAAGAGATAATACCGCCCTTTCACAATTATACAATATAAAGAATAAATGAGGTTTTTTCGTAGTAGTGAATAGAATGTTTAATTTTTGTTTTAAAAACAGTTAAAGGATATTTAAAATAAGTACGTCAATTTAAAATATGTTTTATTTAGATTGTGTTTTAAACAGTGTTAAAACACATGTTTCAAAACACATTGTTTCGAACATGCCAACCCTGATTGTTCTCTTTTAATTTGAATCCATTAGTGAGATTCAATAAATGGGTGATAAGACCCTATTCGTCTCTAACGTAAGATATATCCCACAAAATCAGTTTATATAATGGTAAAGAAAATTATAATGTTAACGTTACATTTTAAATGATATTCCTCCCTTTGGGTAATATTTAATGAGATTTTACTGTACTCTTCGTTCTCCATTCTAACTCACGTAATTGATGCGTTTCTCATTAAAAGAAATTTACTTAATATTATCGCATCCGTCTCAAAACTCGTGACAATCTTATAAAAAAAAAAATTTATCTTTATAACTTAATAAAATATTCGAGAATAGTAAGTTAGTTGAGGATGAATAAGTTGAAACGGTCCTCATAAATATAAATGTTTTGATAGAGATGAAACTGTTAGGAAACTTATGAAACTTTATGATTATTAGTCATTTTTGTAATATTTAAAATCTTTGATTTTATTAAAGAGTAAAAAAGACATAATATATGTTGATAAAAAAAAAATAATTTGTTAAAATTATGGGAAATGCGGTACATAATTTATATATTCCTTATGGTAATCTCAAGACAGAGTTTGTCTATTTCATAAGCCTTATGCCACGGTTTATGTAGTTTAATTAAACCATATAGTTCATATAGTTATGCCTTTTTCAAGACATCTCATTACTGATAATTTTAATAAGATTACTTTTGAATAGGCATTAAATTGCCGAAACAATTGCAGAGGTATATTAAATATATGTATTGTATGGTACCTGTATGAAACATTTAAAAGCAATTTTATTTATCTTCCGTAAGTATTTAAAATGTTTCATGAGGAACCGACCTTAAACCCCATTCAAATAATATTACATATTTAAAATACAAAATGGGAATTCTGCTTCATTTAAAGTGCATTACCACTTTTCGTGTAAATATTACTAATACCATTAAGACACCCTGGGGTGAGTTTACACAATTAAACATTCAGAATATTAATTTGTTGTGTACATCTGTAAACCTAGTCTATTATTTTAAGCTACTATTTGCACAATTTTCGATGTAGGTGAAAGGATTTCCCTCCGTATTTTACAGTGATTATTAAATTTTATAGTTTCCTTTAATAACAAAACCTATTAAGTATTAGATAAGCAGAGTTTGTTTGAAAAATATATAATATACGAACCTATATGTACCTACATATAGGACGAGCCATTTATCTCATTATAATGTGAAAAGTTCCAATAAAAAGTTAAAAAATCGAGGGAAAATTAGGTGATATCCTTAAAGGAGCCCTTGAAATTAACTTTAAAGTCATTTGCAGGTCAAGTCACGTTTTGACCTTAAAAGTGAGTAGAGTATTTTGAATTCGGATTTACCTATACTTCAAGTTAAATTGATCTCAATTCTTCAGTTGGGAAATAAAGTGTAATGCGAAATCGTTAGGTGGAAACTCATTATTTAATTAAAAAGAATTAAAACAAAAGTTTTACGTTTTAAAAAAGGAAGTTTATTGATGATATTACTTCCACTTTTACCTTCAATGTCTTTTGGACGTCTAAAGTCTCATCCATAGTTATTAGATAAGTATCTACCTACAAGTTTTAGGTTTCTAAATTTTTTATGAAATTTCCAGTTGCAGTGTTTTGTTTTGACACAAAAATCCAAAATGAACGGTAATGTGTTTAAAAATGTATCTAGGGTTGTTCAAAAGTAAAGCACAAAATTCATATCTTCTGTACGGGTTATTTTTTAGAAAAACGTAAAACACGTGAATTTATTTAAATTTTTGTTCGTCTTATGTGATATATTCAACCCCTCCCTGCAACCCTTTTATCTGTAGCTACCCTAACTTTTTTTTTAAGTGACAATCTAGGTCATGTGGGGCTTAATGAGAAGCTCTTCTAAAACTCAACCCGATAATGCCAACAAAGTAAAGACCTGCTCGTTTTGTTTCAGTCAAAACAGTCTCAAGTCTCAATATTTTTTTACATTAAATTTAACTATTCAAAATACCTATATCTCTTCCACTCACCCGATTCTACTTAATATAAGTGACCTCCATCTTTTACTTAAACAAAACGACCAGGCCCCTACTTTGTTGGCATTATAAAATTGAGTTTTAGAAGACCTTCTCATAGACCCCACATGACCTAGGTTGCCATTTAAAAAAAAATTTGGGGTAGCTACAGATTAAGGAGTTGCAGGGTGGAGCTTGAAACTATCCCCGAAAGACGAACAAAAATTTAAATTAATTCACATATTTTATCGTTTCCTAATAAATTACCCGTACAGAAGATGTGAATTCTGTGTGTTACTTGTGAAAAACCCTTTATAAAAGAAAATCCAAAGTGACTGTTTATAGTTATTAATTTATTAAAGAATATAGAACCTGACACACATGTATTATTGCTCATTTTCGTACAACAAATAATTATTAAAGACACACAAACTAATCAACATCTACCGGACGTATAAAATTAGGTCATAAATTAAATATTTTTTTCAATAGCTAAACAGTAATCCATCTGAATATCATGCTATTTATTTTTCAAAAATATCAAATATATAATTTTTTATTTAATAAAATTGCTTTGGCATCAAAGAATTGTAATGAATCATGTCAAAACTACAAGTGGTCTCATAAAAACAGTATTTTAAATTTGCAGATAGAACGCCCAGTGAAAGATTATGAAAATTAATTACGATACGGAATTACGAAATGGCTCGAAGCAGGACGATCGTTATTAATTAATGTAATTCGTGTAGATACAATTAACCTCTATTATAGTGATTATATCTTGCCGTTTGTGCGAGTAGGTAGGTACAACACATTACGTGTGGTAGAGGACTAGTTAGCCAGGCGTATCAAATGTGACTCTAAAAACTGAAAGTAATTTTTGCAGTTGTGGTCCAGCCATCTGCAGCAGTGGCGGCTCGAAGACATGTTACATTAAGTGGTTAACCTATAACAGTATTTTGACGACAAAAATCGGTAGTAAGTTCGAGAAGTGTAAAAAATACATAAAATTGATTTTAAAAGACCAAAATACGCTAAGCTACAAAATAAGAAAAGATATACCAGGTAGAAAAATGGTAAAAGAGGCTATAAAAAGACTGATTAGTGTTAGGAACTATTTTTAAAATTAAAAATAAAGGAAACACTATATTTTATTTCGGCTTCAGTCATCTACACTTCAACGTATATATTAGAATGTCCTTTCCTTTCAATTACTGTCCATCTTAACCCGCGGGGCCTCTTGTTTATCTTTCTTTTTTTATTTCTGTTATATTCGATACGATTGCTATATACAGTCTGTCACACTACCACTAGGTGCATACAGTCTGTCTTTTCGCTTACATTCGGCCATCCTGTCATCATTCTGTCCTCCGAATGTCGGCTAGTGTCCATATACTTAAAAGACTATTGATGGTGATTTCTTGATAAAAGATTATAGTATAGATAAGTAAAAACAAAAATACACAAAATGTTTCAATGATTTTATTAATCGAAAGCTCGACAATTGTTTCGACCAGTCGGTCTTTTTCAAGAGTATTGCAGTTACTACCTGAGGAACAGTAATTCAAAATGGGGGGGGGGGAAACCATTATAAGTTGGTTAATAGAAGTGGACTATTGACAATAGCCTATTTGTAACCAACTTTGACACTAATGTGTCTGACCAATTATGAAAAGTTTTAACTTCTTCTACTTTACGTACCCAATCCTCTACATTTTGAGCTGTATTTGACCCAGGGTCAAACAGCGGTACAACAGTTTCATCGAGTTTTACACTAGCATGCGTACTTACAGTTTGTTTGAATTCATTAAGTTCCTTTTCTTACTCTTTGATTCTCTTACGCGCAGCGTTGTCTCTAGGGGGTGGTGTCATACTTGGGGATGAGCAACTGAATTGTGATGATCGTCGTGAACGACAATGATGTTTGTGTTTTCTCTTTGATGACCGCCCCATTACTTTAGTTTTCGAAAACTTTGGAAATCTGGGTACAGTCCTCTCACTTATTATCAATGTTTTGCGTTGCTTTTACGCACTTGGTCACTACAAGTACACTTCAGGCACACTTTTATACTATACTTTAAATTATTAGCAGTCATTCAAAACTCAACACTAATCAAAATCTTTTAGTCACTTTTGCAAGTTTTTCAGGCTTTTCTATTGAGAAAAACTACTTCCACTAGTAGGCGAAATTTACTGTGAATCCCACTCGTGACTTTGTTAGGAACTATTTTTGTAATTAAAGTAAAGGAAACACTTTATATTTTATTTCAGCCTCAGTCATCTAAACTTAAACGTATATATCAGCTAGATTGATTTGCGCCTGATCGTTTTGCGCTCTTACCAAAAATCGACCACTGTGCACCCTGCGATTTTTATAATAAAAGTTTTAACCCACTTCATTATTATCCAATCGACCGATTTGTGCTCTCTTGTACCTAATGTTATTTTAAATTCACACTATAACGTTTATATGTTATCGGGATTAAAAAAAGTTAATAATATAATCAGATGTATTTTACAAAAAAAAAAACTTAAAAAGGAAGTTAAATACAATAAAACTTTATAGATAAGAGAATGACAAGACCACGACAATTATCACTTCATTCGTGTTGTCTTTACATATTGTATCATAACTTTGCGATCCTAAGGATAGAAACAAAACATTTATTTGGCTAATAAGTCAAGATTAATAAAAAAAGGAAACGTCACTCGAACTAAACGCATTTGTTTTAAATCTCTGCTGGTTTCTAAGAAGATTGAATTATTTATAAATAAATAGACTTGTTTCAAGGTAATGTAACTCATTATGGAGGAATATTTACGGGATATGAAATGGAACAGTACGAAATGAGAGTGCAATTCCATAACCCTTTATTAAAACTACACTATGGGCCTAATAGGTAGGTTTAAATTTCAAAAATAAAATTCGCAGAGCGCAAACTGGCCGATTTCAGGTAACACCGCGAAATGGTCAGGTGCAACCCGCAAAATAGAGGGTAGTTGCTAATTCAATTCATCAAAAAAGTGTAATAGTCCATTCTGTTACAAATACCATCAACTGTTAATTGTAAACTATACTCTTGTATATATATATATATATATATATATTTTTTGTATATGACTTCTCATTTTTCAACAGGATTGAAGTTGGTGAGAATCCTTTCACAGATTCGTTTACTTGAAACAACACGGGGAGCGTCCTTTGGGTTTTTGGAATTACATCCAAACACAAATTGAGTTTTCTTGTTTAAGGTTGGTAATAAATTCAATTAAAAAGTTTCTTTATTCAAAACTGTTTTTCGTAGACGGGACAGATGTTGAGAAGGGGTTCTTGTTCAAATTATAGAGTTAGATGTTTATTAAATGTGACTAAAATTTAGTTTTCGTGATTTAGAAGACGAGGTTCGGATCCCTAAATACCCCCTTCTGATATCTACCCCTGAAATTATGTCATTATAAAACGAAAAATTTTACTACTTTTTTGGTGATTTTCTCAAAGTCTACCCCTTACTTTAGCAGTTTTCGAGACAATTTTAAATAATAATATACGATAACATGTTTCTAAAAGTTTAAGTATCCATAGGACCATCACATTGAATGATTCTGCACGTAAACAATAAGTAATAATAATAGAAAAACGAAAGAAAAGATTTTGCTTTTTAATGTTTCACTTGGTTTATTGTAAACTCTACAATTGTTTCGGTTTGTTAGACCTTTATCAAGACTAATGTGACTACTGACATTCAATTTAAAATGAGGACTTTTATACATGTGGTGTTATTGTAGGCTAGTGCGGGTGGACGTATTGGAAAAACCCCAATATTTTTCTATTATAAATGTCTCCTTAAAATCTATTTGGTCGTTTGTTATTGCTAGGTATATATTTTATTGATAAGATTGTAAGTAACATGAAGAAAAAGCTTATGACCAAACAACTATATGTCGCATCTAATAAAGAAAACTGTAATTTTAATTTAATTAATTATTGTAATAAGTAATAGATCTAGGCGAGCGAAGTCGGGGATAAAATCTACTGGTACCTACAATACAATTGTATTTAAAATCTAACATGGGGTATTACTGTATTTTATATGCATTATTTTAAAATAAATATTACAATTTTCACGTAAAAATCGTGTTGCTGTGATTGCTGAAACCTGCACTGTCCGCCGTCACTGGTCATACGTACATCTAACTATGTAGTCTATTTAGTAATGGTCACAGTTGTGCATTTCATATAGAAATTAAAAGGTGTATTTCTTTTTGTAATCTGAATGTTTGGACCACTAAATTTAATTATGTTTACCCTATTAACTAATGGGTGAATAGATCGTTGAATTATTTCAAGCGTTAGGTACGTTTAGAGGTACATTTGCCATTTTACATTTTGCACAAGATCCATTCTGACGGAAATAAACAATTCATTCTTGATTATGCTTTTAGTTGATGTTTATTTCGGAACCAAAAATTTTAAAACTCATTTCTAGAGTGAAAGTATTTCAATTAAATTAAATTAATATTATCTGCTTAATGGATACTTCTCTTTATTGTGTTTTATTGAAAATCAGGTTAATTAGATAAATGAACTGAACCTAATGTAAAATGAAAAAGGCGGCAGAAGATGGCACAATTAAGTTGTTACATTAGCCCTAGCCCATTAAAATTTAAAATTGAATACAATGTAGGTTCATTTTGTTTTTTGAATAAAATATTTTTTTTTTCAATGTGGTGAACACTAAATGTAAAATTGTGGTAACAATTAACTGCTATGTGGGTGATTCCGTTATAACTGCGATTTTTTTATGTCCTGTATTGTTTGGTCTCACTGGTCTTTAATTAATAATCTATTAATTAAATTTTTGTGTTAATTAGATACTAATATACATATATTTTATCTATTTTTATATAATATAACTTGCCATTCGGAGAAATCTTACAATATATCACCTAAATGTCAGTACTGTGGAACGGAAAATTTGAAATATATTTTTCTCATTCTCGACGCTTTACAGTTGCGGTAAAATCCTCTTGGGTTTTCATTTTCACAACAAAATAGAGTAACAATATCTATAAAAATATTAAAAAAAATAATTTTAAAAGCTTAACATTTTTAATCAAAAATGTAATATTTAGAACAGACGCACCCATGTATGATTAATTAATTAACGACAATTTTGAACGTTCTATTTCATGTATGTACAAGATTTTTATTATCTATGAGTAGGTATATGTATTTGTTATTATTAAATGTTTTACTTATTATATTGCAATAGTGCTAAATGTTTTTTTATTATTTTGAAGTCAAAAATTAAATTAGTGGAAATGGACTAAATGAATCTAAACTAATTATTATATAATATCTGTGTAATCTTTTGTCGTGTATCATGTCATTGCTGTTAATGCATATCAAAATATAAACTTTATCGAAATTTTCTTGTATATACTCAAAAAGGAAACACTGGAGCTAAAATCATGAATACCAGAGCAAGGCTTGAATTTTGTGCTCTCTAGATTTTTCATTAATTAATTAAAAAATATTTTATTCTTATATATAGTAACAAATTATAAGAAAATGAAATATTTCTTAAATGTTACAAATGGTCTAATATTTCTGTTAACTAACTTCGTTAAACAAAAGCATTCCTTTGTACAGGCTTCTGTTAAGTATCGCTTTTAAAGATTCTCATTATTGTGGGATCTGTAATTGTTGCCATTGTGGACCATTATTGTTAGGAGAAAGTAAGAAAATATGGAATAGTATCCCTAATATGGAATACTGGCATTTTTGGCATTGGTCGTCTGTCTCTTTCAATTAATATAGGTGATATAGTCGATGGAGTGATGTGCTGCAGTGTGGGTATTTTGTTGCGTTATTTTCAGAAAACTTTTAATGATATAGGTACAAATTAGTATTTGTCCTGATGTAATGGGAAATAAAATTATATATATTGCATGTATCTATGCATTGTATAGATGTTTTAAAATTTTAGAGATTTCCTATGGTCTTGTTTTATTAAGTTAAAAATATGAATATAAGTATTAAATAGTCAGAAAACTATCTGCTCTCCGTTCACGTACAATTCATTGTGTACGTGAAATCTCTACAGGTATATACTTATTTATAGCAAAATAATATGAAGTAAAGTTTTGTCCGTAAAAAGGAATATAGTTTCTAATGACTCCTTTGAAACCTCCACTATTCAATGGAAATCTATACTTTTAATCTATAAGTAATTATGATTTTAAGAGACTAGTAGTACGACTTTCTTTTTTATCTGTTTTTTAATCGGTTAATTATTTATCTAATACTGATATTTATAAAACCTTGCATTTATTTTTAGAATTACTTACTAACTAATTTATTGTCACCTTTTTGTAATCATCTATTCAGAAAGTAAATTATCTTTTACTTTAGACACAACTCATTAAGACAATAATTTACAAAAGCAACACATATATTGTAAGAATTCTATTAATTTCGTTTTATTTTATACAAAGGATATAATTCTAATTCCCTCTCTCCTAATTGCTTATGCAACCAATAACTCTTTAAGACGACTGCTTAAAATTACGAAGATATTCTCGTGACAAATAATACTGTTTATAATTAAATTACTAACTAATGCATGAATTTACTCAAAAATATTATAAAAAACTTACCATTCGTCATCTTGGCAGTTTCATTAAAACAGTCATCTGATGCAACTTAATTAATTAATATAGTTAATAGATTGCGTATCGCATTCTTTGTGAAACATTTTGAATACCAAAAAAAGGGGGTTTAGAGTAACAAAAACTGGGTTACGTTTCACGAAAATATTTTATTAATCTCTACAAATTTGTTTCAACCCTTGCGGGTCATTGTCAAGAGCTACGAAGTTACTAAAGATGTAAATAGTGTACCAGACTTATATAAACGGATTACAGTAGGCAAGAAGAATTTTATGCAGGTAGGTAACGGTTATCTATTTGGAAAATCCAATAACAGCGGAGAATCCAATAATGAAAATATTGTAAATAATCAAATTGAAATGTTCACATTGGATTCTCCGCTGTTATTGGATTTTCCAAATAGATAACCGTTACCTACCTGCATAAAATTCTTCTTGCCTACTGTAATCCGTTTATATAAGTCTGGTACACTATTTACATCTTTAGTAACTTCGTAGCTCTTGACAATGACCCGCAAGGGTTGAAACAAATTTGTAGAGATTAATAAAATATTTTCGTGAAACGTAACCCAGTTTTTGTTACTCTAAACCCCCTTTTTTTGGTGTTAATTAATTAACATAATACATTATTACAACAAAAAAATAGGTTACGCATTACAATTAGAATCATATATAATTAACCTGTGTTATTATTATTTTTTATTTTTTACATTGATTCACTCATTGTCAGCTTAATAAGAGACAGCCTAAAGAAATGGCAAAAAAAAGTTGAAGGATAGACTGTCAAACTGTCGTCGGAAATATACAGAAAACTTGATAAAAGTGTTTGTTGTATTAGGTACCTATAGTAGAATTATTTTATCTTTACCATCACTTGACTTAAATAAGGTGTATGAATAAAATCGTATTAGTTCATACACGTACCTGCGTGAAAAGTTGAAAGATATTTGATAGTATTAAATTATAGGTTATATTATGTATAGAATTACCTGACGTACTGTAAGTAACAAAACAAATTAAAAATAGTAGTTTTGCAAACAATTGCATGACAATGATGTCAGAAAACACTGCTTTATTCACAAAATATTTCATATTTTTAAAGGAACAATTAACTTTCAAGAAAAAAAAAGACTATTGGGCAAAGTGTGTACACAATGACAAAAAATGTCAAATGAAATATGACAGCTTATCCCAACCTAACCCCTTTTTGGTTTTAATATCGCATAACCCTAGAAACGCAATACCTTATAATTTATTATTGTCTTTTTTTTACTTTAAAACGAGACGTAGGTTATTGCCCCAAGAACAATGTTTATTTTTATTTCTCTGCATGATTACAACAAAGACAGATAAAGTACATTTTTTTCTGACTTAAATAAAAAATAGGTCAGGTGATAGTATATATATCCATAGGCACCTATTAAGTCGGTCAAGTATTTTTTTAAAACAGCCCAAATAGGGTAGATATTTGGTTAAGTTTGGAAAACTACTTTTTAGGACAAAACTGGATTAAATATTGTAAAATACCTATAGGTGAATATGAAGGATGTAAATTAAATATAAGGCACTACTTTAAGGATTACTCCTTGGGTTATTCTAAGAATACTTTGTCCTTTGAAGATTTAAAAAAAATATTCGCCGACAATCATAACATATTATTTCCTAAATATGATATATAATAATTCTTAAATTACAAGAATTGTTGTAAATAGTATCTGTACTCAACTATAATAAGTGGCAAAACAATATTTAATATACTGTTTAATTTAATACGTTTTTTTTTCAGAAAGGGTCAGAATGATTTTTACGGAGAAAGGGGGGCACAGAAATGTTACGCCACCGTTTAAGTATTGTCTAATATTAGGAATTAAAAATGATAACATATGTCGTAGACAGGAGCTAGCTGCCTGTAAGTGGTTGCCAGATGTGTGGACTTTAATAAGATAAATTCACAAACTCCTTAAAGATGCTAAGAATATTAAAATACAAAACTATAACACATTTTTAGTTTCGATTTATACAATTATTATCAAGACTGAAATGGGCCACTATCGTTTAAGTAGGTATCTAAACATAATAATTTTTACCTTATTACATTTTATTAACAATATGTTAACAATTAAAAATTGTAATGGCTAACAAAGGCAACTATTAAAGGAAAATAATAGCTTATTGGCCGACAACACTTTGCAATTTTATAAATATTGATTGACAATCATAAACCAAAAATGTATAAAATGTACCTAATGAAAGGGTGGCAGTGGTGCCTTATTGTTTTTTACCGATGTGTTGGTGAAATTATACAAAATGACGTCTTACTATACGAGTACAAACAAATAAAATATTTGAGAAATATACACTAAGTAGTTAATTTTTTGTCACTTTGGTTCTCCTTAAAATGAAAAACAGAAATAGTTAATATGTATTGATTAAATATTAATAATAATATAGGAACTAAAACGAAAAAGTAGACCAATATTCTAATTGTAAGTATTAAAAATTTTCAATTAATTCATTAGCTTTTACCCTATAAAAAGTCTAATAGAGAAAATAGAGAATAAAGGAGAGAAATTGTTTCGGCGTTTCTCGTAAAATCAACAGAAGAGAACTATTGGGTTTATATGTATCTAATAACTGAGAATAATATTTAATATGCTTTCTTTAACTAAGTTTAATTTCTTAACTACTATGTATATTTATCGTTTTTATAATGAAAATGTGAATAGAAATTAAACAATTTCTGAAACCTAGTGTGCTTTTCCATAAATTTATTTATATTTTAGTTTAAGCCCAATGTTTCCCAAAAATCCCATAATTATGATGGAATAGTAGCAATACTTATTTATCTTTATAAAAACTAATTAAGGAGCAGCCATTAAGTGGACGAATTCAAAATAGAGAAGAAAGTTGCAACACGATCTCATTTAAAGTGAAGGATTTTTTTAAAATTCTCATATCAACTTATCAATTTGAAGAACTGTTATTGTTTTCTTTTGTGTTTTAATTAACAACTCACACAGCGTAAAGATCATGCTGCTTTGTATACAACTTTGCAGAGATGTAAATTTTATTATTTTATAAATGCGTTAAAGACCATTAAATGTCGAATTTATTATACCTTTATTTTTTTTTTTTAGTTTGAACAGAACCCATAATTAATCAATGTCATGCAGTTTGATTTAATATGCAGTCCTGGTCTCTTTTTAAATACCATAAATAGAATACACTTCAGAAAAGAATCTATTTGTTTTTTATATTTTATTATGAAAGTTATAACAAGACTTTTATCAAAATAATTATCCTTAAAATTATAATATTAGACATTTACCACCATCCACTACTTCCGCCACTACCCCCTGATTGCCAGGGGTTTCCACCTCCACTGGATTGCCATGGGTTTCCACCACCGCCTGACTGCCAAGGATTTCCACCTCCACTTCCTCCGATAACTTTGATGATTTTTATGGTTTGTCCGCCACCACCACCACCTAAATAATAACAAATAAAAATATTGTCTTACTATGAAAAAAATGTTAATGACCAAGGGCTATTTACATATACGAATACTACAAAGAAGTGCTTCTGGTAGTTGTACAGTTTTGTAGAAATTAATTTTGTTAAGTTTTATTTGCAATAAATTGGGACCGAAATTTAAAAAACTCCGCAAAATAATATTTAATTTAATAAATGAATCATGTTGGAATGATACGGTTTAAAAATGAATGTCAAAGTGGCAATTGATAAGGAGGCACTTTTAATGCTTCTAGAGAGTCGGCAGCTGTATCATTATACTGCATCATCCATGTGTATAAACAGATGAATAATCAAACATAGTCGATATAGGGCAGGTGATATAAATAGTATAAATAAAATGTGATACAGAGTAATACAGTGAAATGATTTTATAAATTAGGTGACACACACATTTAAGTAGAGCGCATAGGAGAAGTTTAAAGGGGATTTTAATTCATATTGAGTTAGATAAACGTAGGTATACAGAGTGTTTAGTGTAAAATAAAACTTTTTTCATACAAATCCGGTTAAATAAACATGATTATAATTAAATTCGTTACAGTATGCATTCAGAACTGTTATATACCTACCCTTTATAGGGTACGCCCAAATGATTAATAATGAATTCTCATTTGGATACTAAAAACGTGTATAAGCACAATTACTACATCCTTTTGTTCATAAACCTTGTACAACTAATCAAACTAAACAAACTACTCATTGCAATTTATCTCGACGTTTTTAATCCCTTCGAATGTTTCATAAGTCGACGTGTAATAAACTGAATTAAAGATAAATTGGCTAGTATATATAATGAAAATTAGTACATGAGGAATGATGACCATTATGTTACAAGAACCAAGAAATTGGTTACAAGGATATTTATCTGAAACATGTGTATCTTTCACAGCAGGATGATAGTTACGAAGTATGTTATGCAAATTTAGACAATTTAGAATGCAGAAATTATTGCGACTACTGCTTGTTTTATTGCAATCAATTTCAATTTAATGTCTTTAAGCAAATTTGGAAATGTGTAAACGAAATGTCGTATTGTAATCATTTATCATACTTACAATTAAATGGTTTTGTGTGTATTAAATTATCTGGAAGTTAATATTGGACCGAATACCTAGTTACATATTAAGCTGAAGTATATTATTAGTTTCTAATTAGGAAATTGAGTGGGATGTATACTAAATGTGTTGCATTAATTAAAGAAACTAATTCTAACCATAAGTCATAAACCAATTAAAGTCCTCAGTCAGAGTACATCTAATAGTCCTATTTGCATACACAGTAAAAATTCAACTAAAACAACATTAACAATCAGTTTTAAGTGTAAATAAGCAACTCCTTTTAAAAATGTTACAGCTAGTATTCCATGTGAATAAGCATATTCTTCTAACATCAATTTGTTTGTATTTTTTGTATTATTGTAAGGTTCTTATTAAGGCCTTTTAAAATTCCATCTTAATTTCTAGATTTTATTATTTGGAAATTGCCGGGGGAGCAGTTATTATTTTTCTACTATATTTGCTATTTTTGAAAAGACTGCGTCCAGTATTGGATTTCTAACATTTATCTATAATTTAGAAAGTAGGAAATACCTACTTGAGTTTGAAATCGAAATGTTCTCAATATACCTAATGAAAGTCACTAAACAGTGCAAGCTAAAAAAATTTTGTAAATACATTTTTCATTAGTTTTCATTTCATTCCATCCAAAGATTGTTTTAAAAATAGCATCAACTTCATGAAAAAACTTAGTCCATAGATCATATTTCATAGTAGTAGGTAGACAAAATGCCCTTAGCTTTCAGAATTTTAGCTATGATGGTCTGGGGAATTTTCGTGACAATTTATTCCATGTTATGAGATATGATAAAAACGAGCGAGTTTTATTTCAGTATGAATAAAAAGAAACAGTGATTTGACGAAACTTTGACAATAGCAGTTCAGAAAATTGTATGTCATTTGATCACAATTGAAACAATTACGAATATTAATCAAATAAGATATTTTCTCATAAATGACAAAAAAAATGTGTAATTTCTTAGCCAGCCCTATCTAAAATTTATCTAAATGATTTGCCTTGATGCCTTGTTTGTGACTTTTGAAAACTAAACTACAATCTGGTATTTACGTTAGTAAATTTTAATCGAATATTTTTTTTTATGGAGAATCAGATTACGTTATAACTGAACTATATTTTAAATGTGAAATGTCACATTTAAAATAAAATTAATAAGTTAACAACCTTTATTGCGGCAATTATGTGTGAATTAAATTCTTCTCATTGAGTAATAACTGGAATTGCTACTTACTTTTATTAAGGACACAGAAATTCGTCATTAATTACATTCAAGGATCTTATGAGACAGATGACGATGTGCAGAAAGTGATTACATTTTTGCTTGTTTTAAGAAAATATGTATAAGTAATTGCCTTCCATTTCGAGTGAAATGGGTTATTTAAAACAGGCTTTGCATTAAAAGAAAAAGTAGTCACGGATTATATAATTGAATTATTTATGGATCAAAGTCACGAGTTCGTTGAATTACGTGAAAAGAATGAGAAGAACATGTACACTTTGTCTGTTTTCTGCAGTTACAACTTATTTTGCTTACTTTTCCAGGTAAATGAAGTAATACCTATTTGAAATGCTTTAAGATAAATTCCGTATATTTCTTCATTACACGTGATATACCAATGACAAAATTTGCAACAGGTGACCTACATTGCAGACTGTTTTTAAGAATAGTGATTAATTAAAATATGATATGTATCTAAAAGTACCTAAATTACGTGTAATGTTTGAATATAAATACGAATGATTAAATTTAATTGTTAATTCAAATTGTTACATTTTGAAGTAGATACTTGCCTAGTGCTTTCGTTAGCTAGCTACGAGATATCATTTTTGATTTTTTTTTCAATTTAATTTTAATGGAAACAGAAGAAATTTAAAACATTTTACATTTTTTTAACCCCTGGAAGAGCAAAAGCAGAAAAATGAACAGGAATTTCAATAGCATAATTTAAATACTTATGTAGTGATTTGAAAGTAAAAAGTGAAATTTTACACATAGAAAACAAAAAAAGGAAATAATACTTACCACCGCTTCCATATCCAGCAGACCATCCGCTTCCAAGACTTCCACCAGATTTCCATGGGCCACTGCTGAGACCACCTCCGGATTGCCATGGTCCTCCGCTGCTAAGTCCACCTCCAGATTTCCATGGTCCACTGCTCAAACCTCCGCCTAGGCTGAGACCTCCACCAGACGATTTCCAAGGTCCACTGCTAAGCCCACCACTGGATTGCCATGGTCCTCCGAGACTGAGGCCACCTCCAGATGATTTCCATGGTCCACTGCTGAGTCCTCCACCTGATTGCCATGGTCCTCCACTGCTAAGTCCACCTCCGGATTGCCATGGTCCTCCGCTGCTGAGGCCTCCTCCAGATTTCCATGGTCCACTGCTTAATCCTCCACCTGATTGCCATGGTCCTCCGCTGCTAAGTCCACCTCCGGATTGCCATGGTCCTCCACCACCGCCTCCACTGGGCACAATTACTTTGATAATTTTTATTCCTCCTCCGCTACCTCCGCCACCTCCTGACCATCCACCTCCGCCTCCGCCGGACCATCCACCGCCGCCACCTCCTGACCAACCACCTCCTCCATAGCCGCCTCCACCGCCACCTCCAGACCAACCACTGAACCCGGCTGAAATTGTAATTTAATCATAAAAATTATGGCATATTTAAAAAACATGAATGGTTTTACTACATTTTGTGCTACTATAAAATAACATTGTAAGAAAGTGTTTTAGATTTTGTGAATATAAATATTATCATTATGTTAAATTTGAATCAAAATTCTTCTGTTGTATTATTATTGCATTAAAAGTAAAAATATTGAGATATTGTATTCGAGACGTAAGGAAAGCTTAAAAATGAACAATGACAAACAGCATTAACTGTTTGTTTTGGTTTGTGTACTCCATTGACGATTTTTATAATAAAAAACGTTTCTTCCATCATATAACAATTTTGTTTACTCAATTTTGAATTCAATGTACCTACCATTTTTTAAATAAGTAGCACAGATAGCATTCTATTTAATATAAGTGTTTTAAAAGTGCAGTTAGGGGTGTTCTTTAGTTACGTGAGCTCCTATTGTTTTGATTTTGACCCTCCCCTTCCCATTTGTGAGATTTGATAAAATGTAGTAGGATCCTTTACCATTCCCTTCTCGTGAGGGTCACTTTATATTGAGTTTTTAATTAAAAGAGAAAATTAAAATGATTACGTGAGATTCTTGTTTAACTTTTAATAAGATTTCGTGAGATTTGGTGAAGCCCTTCCTTTCGTTTTGAAATAATGTCATCTAGGTTATACCTAAATTAGATTCATATATGACTACTACAAACAAGGATTTGTTAAAAAGAATTTAATGTATCCCTGCTTTCAGAAGAGTGGTCCTCTTTTTTAAATTAACACTATAGTGTATCTACTATATTTTCTAAGGTAATTATATAGTTAAATTTCAAATGTCGGTGTATTTTTTGTAAAACATTGCAAAATTTTATGAAAATAAAACACAGTAATAATTTAGCAATTTAAACGGTTGTATTATTTACACCCTGCTAATTGTGTAACTTAACCATTGTAATAGCAAAAGTAAAATCGTGCTTGTGTTTTTGTTACTACGTTTGATTTTGATTGTAATTTTTATACATTTACTGTTATCACACTAGTATTTCGTTTATTTATTTATGTTTTTAATTGTTATTGTTGGTTTTAAAGTGTTGTTGTCTTTTTTGTATACCGTTGTTACCCATGATTAAGCTCTACAACAACTGCAGCAAAACGTTGGGTTTCTATATTATATAAAATAAAATATTATACCTACGACACTAAATTGCCTAATTATTAATTTAGTTAGAAGACCATAGGAGATGAACTAAACATTAATAAAAAACAGAATTTGGGAAAGTTTCCCCAATTTATTGTTTTCAACTTGATAATTAGTATTTTAACGACTCTTGAAAATGATCTTGTAGATAGAAAAATTGTCGAGATGGACTTGATGAAGCTTTTACACATACTGTGTGTTATGTTCTTAACTTTTTTAGATTACCGGGTTCATTTCAAATATCTCTTTGTTCTTTTGTAATCTACCGTAAAATTAAGCAAATATTAAATAAAAACAATTTAAAAAAATGGTAAGCTCAATGTTTTTAATTTGTCAAAAAATTGGGGTTTACATTGAATTTAGAAAATGATTAAATTTAAGTAAAATAAATAAATAGCGTTTACGAAATTACATTATATAATAATATATTCTTGTGTACCTAATGTTATTTTCAAAAAATATACAACATAATTTGAGGGGAGAAATAAAAATAATCGCTTGGTATTAAAATTAACTTATTATAAAAAGAAAAAAAAAAAAAATTAAAATCATTAAGAAGTTATGAAAGGGCTTACCATTAACAACAGCCGCAGCTACCACCACTAACAAACAAACAAACACCTAGAACATGAAAATGATTAGGATTACACACTTTATATAATTATTGTATCAGTATAATTATTTATAATAATATAATAAGTACCTTCATGGTAAGTAACGAGGAATGAAACTGAAATTGTCCAGCCAAGTGGTCTCTTTATATATTGAAATTAAAGCATTGGCCCCCTTTCTAAAAAAATATTGCCCCTTCGGACGCAATCTTCAGCCACGCCAGTTTAGTTTCAGTTGCTTACCTTCTTTTAGAGATAATTACACTGTCCGTCCCCTTCCTCGCTTGACAGGACATTAGATCTTTATCCTAACCAAGTTGTATAAAGTGATCTTACGTAGATATACGCCGATACCTGTAACAAGCGTTTACAACAATATTGACGATTTACAGGTAATACGTTTAGTTTATCGTAATATTGGCCTGCTTATCATGTACGCACAAATTAATAATTAAAAATTAATTCTCAATCGTCGTGACCAATCAATAATAATTATGAAATTGAAGTCATAAACTGGAATATAAATTATATTCTAAAAACGTTACTTATTTCTTGTTTATCATCGATGTAGGAAATGCAGATCATTATTTTTATATTAATTAATGAAATAAAAAACGGCACCCCAATTCGAATTTATATAACTACACACATTAATAAAATTGAACAAGCAGTCTATAGTATCGAAATAAGTGCCTCTATTTAATTTCCATTAATGTTTTGTATACTATTAAGACATAAACAACCCTCTATCTGTACAGTTTAATTTTTCAGTCTCTTTCGGTGGGACGTTGCGAAAATGAAAAGGAAGTTGTTGCGAGTGATGTAATAGTTGCAGTCATTGTATTTACTATTAATAAGTAGATCCATTTTCTGATTATGTAAAATTAAAGATTCATTTATAAATACTTTAGGGCTATGAAAGATCGGATCATTTAAAAATTTTTCTTAATTATATTTGCTTCTATTTACCTATTCTGAAAGCAATGCTGATCATAAATACATTGTGAAGTTTAGAATGACTGAAAATAACTAATTCTATTTATATTCATTTACCAGAATATTCTTACCACTAATTTAACCAACTTAAATTTTTCGGTATTCTAACCCTGTATTCTTAATGAAATCCCCATGGTGACAAGGGACATCTTCAAAATTTCACGTTGTCGATGTATAATAGGATCTTCAACGCTGATGCTGAACTTTGTTTTTTTATAGGTACCTTTATAATTTTCTAGAATTTCAGTATTGTTCAGTTGCAAATTCTAGAGATGTTAATAATAATACTTAAAATAAATTGTGGTCTGAATTATTTTCTCTTGTAATAAATCATAACTTGTGTACTTTTCTAACACTAAAAAGTTATGATTCGTTTTCATATTTAAATGGAAAATACCTTTACAGTTATCGTTTTATAAAGCCTTTTTCTTAAATTGATATTCTTTTATAAATTTATTATGGTTTAATAATATATTCTAATGTTAGCACCACCTGATATTTGTAATTTATTTAAAAATTGTAATTGGGCGAAAACCTGTACCTTTTTTGTTTTTTTTATTTAAGATATTTTAAGTCGCATTAACAGCTAGGTCATGAGCGACTATATATATAATACATTTTTGTATAGTTCTGGGTTATGCAGATTTTCATTAAATCACATAGAGAGGTTGTATTTCCTTTTTTGATTACTCAATCCTGGACAGTTTGTGATGATGTCTTCCACTGATTGGAGAGTATCGGTGTTACATTTTGTGCATAACGGGGACAGCTCGTTCTTCGTTAAATGAACATGAGTTAAATTGGTAAAATATTTAAAATACAAAATTAAAATAAAAATAAATTAAAACATTTGTTTTTCAATTTCTGGCAATTAGTTATTATTATTATTATTTTGTTGGTGTATGTGACTTTTAATGATAGCAATGTGTAATTTCTATGACGTATATTTTAATTGCTTAAGATGCTGTAACAATGATGATTTGCTTGCGAAACATGAAACGTGATGCTAAACTGCGTTCCAGTTGTTGAAATTTGGTACCTGGGTAATTGTCGTAGATATATATCAGGTGAATAAACGTAGATACTTATTTAAATTTATTATACATATGGGTACTTATTTCGCTTCTTTATCGCTTACCTTCGTTGCATCTACATTTTTTTATCTTCGCTTTGATCTGTATTGTAACACCTAGGTAAAATTACTCCTCTACCTACGCAGTTTTGTAACCGAAAAGTAATTCTTTATAATAGCATTCAAAATATTATTATTTATATGTATACGCAGTGGGGTATTAAGGGAGATATTTTCAGATCAGAACTCTCCCTTCGCAGTAAATAAAATCAAAAATAAGTCGATATTTGATAGGCAGAGATAGACAAAGACAACTCTGACATTTGAAAAAGGATGTACTTTTTCTTGAAAAAGATCCTAAACCCGCCTCTGGTTACAAGTATAAAATAAACTAGATTAGCAGTAAAGAAAGAGTTGCGAAATAAATTTTTCTTACGATTAGAGCATTTGCTTTGTTTTAAAACTCTTTAGGAATATTTATTACTTTTAACTCTTTCAACAAAGTAAAACATTCAAAAAATAGGTAAGGATCCTTAAAAAAATTCTACAATTTTAAAGGAGTAAATAAATACAGGAACACAGGAAATAAGTAAGCGTCCTAAGAGAATAAATGCTGTATTTTCAATTTTTCTGAGCACGACAGAAATATGGATTGATGGTTTCGAATAATTTCGAGCAACAGTTAATAAAATAATAATTCGAATTCGATTTCCTTGGATTTTAAAATTTCATTGAGATTTTAAGAACTCCCTTGTTGGTTTCCTAAAAGTCTCACATTAGCAAAGAAAAGGACCTTTTCCTGAGGATATCACCTGTGAGAGTTGGAGAAACATCGTATAAAGTTTATTGTGTTCTTACTAATCCTAGACCACGACCATTAAATCTGAATATTCAGAATTATTTAAAATCCAAATGTTTGAATAATGTGCAACTAAATTAAAAAAAATCTACCCTCGTTTAAGTCAATTTGATACTACTAATACTTCTAATATCAAAAGATATGTATCTAAAATACAGGTGAATTTTCCTCAGAATATTTTCATTTCTTTTTCTCTGAATCAAGATTTAAAATTAATTGAATTGTTAATCACATCAGTTGACTAATATTTGTAGCTTAACAGACTAGTTCATCTGTAAGGTAATAAATTGTGTCTCAGTGTCTTCAATTTTTAAAGAAACGGTTACATAGTAGGAATGGATTGTAAAATTATTTTGTCTTTATGTTATGGAGTAGGTACTTCAAATTAAAATGAAAATGCTTGAAAATATGTTAAAAGACGTTTGTAGAATAATTCTGTCCGCTATCTTTAATTTTAATGCTTTTTTGTTTGAAAATGTGTTTCAGGTTCTTTCAGATCTTATTAGATTGACTGTATTTCCAGAGCCCTCGCGAAAAACTAGTCCGTGCTTTATAATTAAATTACGTCACAAAAATGCTTTTCAAAATGGGATTTCAAGTACTTTCAACTTTTTTAAAGCTTTTTCAACCTACCCGAAGCCCTATTAAAGTGCTTCAGGATCTTTAAATGAGCTTGAAACTCTTTCGCAGTACAAAGCCTTTTGATGTACCATCTGAAACCGCTTTGATCTAATTCAAGCCTTTATAATTTTTAGGGCTTTAAACATAATTTTTTCATACAATCAGTAATTCGAACTCCTCAGATTTTAAAATATAATTGAGAGTCTAATACCAAATAATAATAAATATATAAATGGATTTTTTTAGACACAATCAGACACTCGATGGTGCCTCATGTTTAAGAATAATTTATAATCTACAATTATTGACAGAATCCGTTTTTCAGTTTTATTAATTGTAAAATATAGTTTAAGTGTAACGAAATTATAAGTTATGTTGCGTTTTTGATCTTCGAGAAGAAAAAAGTTTTAGTGTTTATTATTTTTAGTATCTATTCTCACATTTGTAACCAAGCCAAAAAGATTTTAGATTAATTTAACTGAATTATGACTAACCATACACTTGGTTTTAAGATGATTGAACGAGAGGAAAGAAAAAATGAGTTGCTGAGGAAGCTATAAATAAATAGCGAAACGTTCAACGAAATTTTAAATAGTTTTTCTTCGAATTTAATATTTTTGTCCAATTCCCTATTATCACTATTGTGGATATAAATGGATATTTTATATTATTATATTCATATTGTGACAGATGTGTCATTCTGACGTTGACAAGCGCCGACTGTGAAAATTGTGTGGAAGTAACCTATGACGCGTTCCAGCAAGTCCGAGAGGTGCTGGACGTTCCGAGAGTTGCCTAGAAACGTCCATAATACTATATAAGGAACAGCGTTGGACAGTTTGACAGTATTTTGATAGAAGAGAGTGACAGATATAAGCGAGAAGAGAAGAAAAGCGATTGACAAGCGAAATAGTTATAGAGTTGTTGTTGTTACCGAAATAGTTATTGAATTGTTGTGGTTATAGAGTTAATTTAATTAAAGTGTTGAAAGAAAAATACGTGATTTTGTAAATTACGTAACAATATGTTTTAAATACAAGATTTCAAATATAATACAAATTTAACAATTTGAATAAAATTATCGATGTGGATGGTACGTAGCCATGATGTTTTGTCTTGCTGTTGCACTTTTAGGAAGAACAAGACCAAAACCAATACATTTTGTCCAAAACCCAACCCTAGACTAGAAATACTAAGCCAAGATCAAGTCTTAGTCATGCATCTGTTCATCACTGATTTTAGTTCTAATAGGTCAATTACTTTATATTTTCTTTACTTCACGTTACATTCTAAACTAAAGTTGTAGAGGTGTAAACACGAGTCAGATGCCTACACCTATTTATACGTTATTTTAGTTTCAATATGCTCTGTATGTATTTCAGCATCGGAAACTTGTTTTGTTATGCTGCATAATGGTCAGCTAGGTTCCTAGTTTAAAATTTTTATTTTATGGTGATTCGACACATCGGCAGTTTGTTTTTTTTTTGTTTCACGCTTCTTGAAACGTTTTGTTATAAGTTATAAACTAAACCGGCATTATGCAATTTACCTATATAATCAAATTATATAAAGAGGCTACAAAGGCATGACGAAATTTCGTTTATGAAACGGATTTTATGGACTGTGCATGTACGTAAAATTCTAATCTCGAAATAGTCATTTAATTTACATACATTGCAGAAAATCGCTTACGTTTTATTGTTTCAGTGAATCATTTCACTTTGTAATATGTAACAAATAGGCGAATAGTAATGCAGATTCTCATGAATAATGGTTGTTGCATTTTATAATAAAGAGAGACACCATTACGATAATATACATTACTAGTTTCTTAATGACAAACAGTAACTAATCGCAGGAAACATGGGATTAGTTCTTTAATATAACGACCCCAAATTTTAACGGACACAGAAATTAATTAACAATATTTTATAAATTAATGCCAGTCTTTTAAGTTGTCCTTAGAAACTTTTTTTTTAAATTTAAGATATTTTACGTCGCATTAACAGCTAGGTCATGAGCGACTATACATGATTACATATTACTATTTTTAGTAAATTGTTAAAAATCAATTGTTATATTTTATCATACATTTTGGTTTCTTGTAAAATTTTTAATACATTATTGTATTGTTCTGGGTTATTCAGATTTTCATTAAATGATATAGACAGGTTGTATTTCCTTCTTTGATTACTCAATCCTGGGCAGTTTGTGATGATGTGTTCTACTGATTGGAGAGTATTGGTGTTACATTTTGTGCATAACGGGGGCAGCTCGTTCTTCATTAAATGAACATGAGTTAAATTGGTATTGCCAATCCTCAGTCTTTGAATAATTACTTCTTCATTAGGTTTGAGATCAGTGGCACAGAATTTTTTGAAGACATCGTCTCTGACTTGTAGTAGTTTTTGTGGCGGATTTTTGTGCCAATCACTATTCCATGTTGTAATGATAAAATTTTTGATGGCTCTTTTGGCTTTCTGATTTAGTTAGGAGGACTATTTCAGTAGTTAGATCTGTAGCACCTTTTTTTGCTAGTTCATCTGCTTTATCGTTTCCGCGAGTACCAGTATGGGATAGTATTCAAACTAATATGATTTCTTTACCTATGTCTTCAGCTTTTAACAGTTCATGTGTGATTTTTTTTATTTGTTGATTTGATTTTATGGGGTTCTGGAGAGCTTTTAGTACGCTTAGTGAGTCGGTTAAAATTAAGGAAGATTCTACTTTTTCAGTGTTTATTAATTCTATTGCCTTTTCTATGGCATAAGCTTCACATGAAAATATTGAACACTTAGTTGGTAATTTGAAGTATTTTTCAATTTCTCCCATTACTATAGCACAACCTGCTCCCTCCTCAGTTTTGGAGCCATCAGTGAAGATGTTTCTAGATCGTTGATACTGGTCACAAAATTCTAGAAATAAATTTTTTTGATATATGTTGAGTTAATTTAAGGTTGATTTTTAGTGGTGGACACGTCCATGGTGGTATGGTATCCAGTGCTCTTTCTCTTATTTGAGTTGGAGAGAGGGTTAGTCATTTCTTGGTAGTTTTTTTATTCTTATATGCAGTGGCTTAGGAATTTTATTTTATTATTATATTTGTTTGTGTTAGGGTTTTATTAGTGTGCTTGTATATGATGGGTTGTTATGTTATGCCGAAATTAAAAAAATAACATCAGGAATTAATTAATTCACAAAATTATTTAATGCACGACAATTGTTTCGATATCAAAGTATCTTCTTCAGGTAATGGTACCATATGGGTTTATTACATTTAATGGAAGGAAAATTAATTCTATTAATTTACAAGAAATTTTTGTTGCTTAAACATTTATTAAGTGAAAGGACCATTTACTAATTATTCAATTTCTGACATCTGGACAATTTTTGACATTACCAAGAACTCTGTTGTGATCAATTTGTGCATTTAATTTTGTGATTCGTGATTTCTCAAAACGTCTTGGTCAATTCTGCATCTCATTATGGAGTTATTGCACAAACAAACCACGATTATTGGCCTATTTTTCCCCTACTACTAGCCAACCCTTGTAATATACTTCAATTTATTATCCTAAACTTGACTCCAGTTTCTACATTCATTTTTTCATGGTATAAGATCCTCGGTGTACTAATTCAACTCTCACCTGTCTCCTTGTTTTAAAATTGTGAACAAATCATCATTAACAGTACCTACAAGACATTTTACAAATTTTTGTTGTCATGTTTTAAAAAAATTACAATTGTTTATTAAATTAGAGAATTCACAATTAGAAAATTACAAGATTGCTCTCAAATAGGTTTACGATGGTGATGGTAATTTAACATTTGACATATGTACCTAACAGTTACAATTTACCAATAAGGAAAACCTTCATAGATAGTTACCTACTACTTGATCAATATTTGTTCAAATTAATTTTGGTAAAACAAACTACTCCTTGCAAGGTTATGAAATAATATGCAGTTCAAGTTCCTCTTTGTTCGTATGAGTAAACTTTGTCTTCTTACAATTAGTTTCAATTAAAAGACAAACATAAAGACAAGTAATAAACATGAAGGAATATATAACTTTTGGAGTATTTCACAAATTAACAAGATAAGGCAGTTAAAATTAAAAAGAGTGGCATATATCTGATAACAATTTCAACTCAACAGTTTTCTCTATAGCACAAATAAAAATAAATAATAATAAATTATGGGAGTTTAACCATAGGTGCAGCTAGAGGGTGTCAGGGTGTGCAAAGCACCCCCAAAAATAACCTTACCACCTCTAAAATCAAGGATTACATCAGCCAACCAGGCAAATGCTTTAAGGATAGGATGAGGGAACATAAAGAAGTTGTATAAGCAAAACGTCTAAATCCACGTATGCTGATTATTTATTTAACACATTTTTTTTCTGTTTTAATGAATGACGGTTTGAAAATTTTGCATTTGGAGAACAAGGCTATAAACTAAAATCAGGTTTAAATGTTTAAACATGAATAAATTAGAAACTGGGTATTGCCTGAAAAAAAAAATACTAATGCACGTAGGGGGTAGTTCAGTGCTTTGTACGTCAATGGCCAGAAGAAATCTCTGGGACCCAGAGTTTATTTTATTTCTAAAATTGAGTGGCAAGAATTAAAAGCTTCCTCCATTCAATTTCTGTCTTGTATTTTTATTTGTATATGCAATAAAAATCATTATATCCATTAGAAGCTCCTTTTCATTTTAAAATTTTCAATGCCTCTATCACATTAAATAAATGACCGTCGTTACTTCCAAGGCATCATCATACATGCACGTACAAATACATTCCTGTTATAGGGTGTAGCATTATTATTATGTGAACAAAATTGTAATAATTTCCTAATAGCTGACCATTAAAAATGTTTTTATATTATGATATACAGCTATCTATTAGATTTAGTGAAACAGAAAATATGGTTGTAAACAAAATCCTTTCAATTCGCATTCGGTTTATGAAGGACACTTGTTGTAATGAAATGAAAGCATCTGCCAAACGTTGTTAATTAATGGTGATAAATCAAAATGCGCAATCTAGAAGAGTAGGTTTGAAGGTAAAAGAACAAAGGATGCGTATCGGAGAACGTCCACTTAATATAATAAATTATTATTTAAAGAAATTAATACCCAGAGCATACCTGAGTATTCTGCTGCTGCTCTGATATTTTTTAATATACTTTACAAATTATAATTTTAAAATTATTAAAATGAAAATAAAATACAAATCATACAAATTATACGTTGGCCGTAATATTTTGTTTAATATCACTTGATTTGATTTTCCATGGACTGTATTTCGGTTTTGTTACCTCATTTAAATGTAACTCATTTAAAACGAAACAAGTGTGTGGTTATAAATTAATATATATTGTTAATTTTAATTATTATTTTAGTTATTGCCACTCAACGTGACTCTATTAACATATTTTCAAAAGTGAGTGTGTGAGCCTATACAATGAACTTGCGCACTAGCACATCGTTGCTTTTCCAAAATTTTCCACCTATACTCGAGTATACTCATCCCAAACATATTTTTTAACCATAAAAATAGACAATAAACAATAAATATTTGATTGGGAGATGTGATGTAACTACTTATAAGATATTTAAAACCAAATTATAAACTGATGATTTTTGAGTCATTCGAACGCATAAGTATAAGTATAAGCATTAAGTAAATCGTTCTTCCTCAATAGGTAGATATTTTTGATTTTCAAAACCTGATCATATATATAAAAATAGATAATATACGTTGTTGATATGATTCGTAGGATGGTGGAAAGTAATTAAATAAATAAAATAAAAAAACCATGGTGGAAACTAAGGATCTTTATACATTACTTCGATATGTTATGATTCCTCGCTAACTTACTTACAGATTCTGTAAACAATACATTTAAATTTAAGATAAGCTTAGCATAATACATTAGTCATTCAAATTAATAGAACGGAATATATTTGAAAGCATCAGACATAAAAATTAAAATTAAAAAAATAAAATAAATTCAAACGTAACAACTAAAAATTGCTCAAACAAAATGATCTATGGGATCGAACCGAATTTATTAGTTGTAGAACGTTCAAAATTTTTTTTTGGAATGTGTTGTCATTGTCCATATAAAAAGTTTTCTCTTTTAAACATTTTGTGTTTGATGATGAACCACAAACTGATTATCGCTCTTTGCAGACAAGTCAATACTAAAGGCCACAACCGTGAAGAAAAGAACGATTTCTATGGACCATGACAGAAGAGATCTAAATATAAAAACGATGATAAACCAACCAACCCTCTTTGTTATTAATCACTACCGCAATTCTATTTATAAATAACGTTAACATTAAATTAAAACCTTTGCTGTTTTGCAATAAAAGCAATCAGCGTCTACATAAACAACTTATTAGTGAACAATAAACCCACAAAAACCCTTATAAAATGGTCTTTATCAATTATGTATTTTCTAAAAAAATGTGATTTATACATATGCAGGTCACAGCAGGAAGGCCTTTTGAATATTAATTGAGAAACATGTTTACAATATTAATAATAAAACCAAAAATATTGGATTCTCAGAACAATATATTAGCCTGATAAGAAAGAATAATAAAAAAATCTCAAGACAATAACAACAATTAATTAAAAATCGTCATTATAGTCCATTTAAACAATTGTATATAATATAGATTTAAAATTTTGGAAATTCAGCTCTTCAAGACTAAACAATTGCTGAGTTTGGCGCAATAAAGTAGTAAAGTACCTATTCCCTTAACTCTTATTAAGGTTATACGGTATACTCAATTAATAATAATTTATTATACATATTTATGTGCAGTTTTTGATTTTAGGATTATGACACGACTACATAAGGGATGGTCTACGTGAAACATGAACGAGTGGTGATGCTGACGTGTAGGCAGTGATTTATCCATAAAATTGAATTTATTCATAGATTAGTAGAATAGAGTACTCATTATCATTAATATTTTATTATCGTTATTGAATCAATATTGAAATTATAGAGTAGGATATGGATACACATGTCCCAGTCCTTCAAAAGCAAAAATTGTTTAAAGGACAAATGAAGAAAAATACAGCCACTCTTGCTTTCTTTTTTTTACTGTTACCTATTTGTAATTTCGAACATTTATGTTAAGAGCCAAAACATTTTATTTGTAAAAATATACCCAGCAAGACCGTATGGTTCTAGCAAGAAATCTTAGGTACCATGCACTTATAAAACACATGTTCATTAATTTATTTATCTTAATAGAATTTATCAAAGTTAATTTTAATGAATATACCTAAATATGTATTAATTAATAATAGAATACACTTTAGATAATCGAGTTCGTTTTCTTACCTCATGTACATAAGTGAGTGTAGCTCGTACTTGACCGCTTTTCTTTAGTATACTTAGATTTTAAAGTTAAGTGGCATTTAGGGAGAAAAAATCTTGATATTCGTATCGTATGTCAATGTATCTAATATATAGGTCCAAAGAGATTTTATGCCAAATTGTCGTTTCCTGTGGACAGTTTTACGAAAAAATTAAATATTTTTTAGATAATTATCTTTTTTTCAATAATGAAACTTATTATTAAAAGAATTATGCTTTTTTTTTTCACCACTTCTGATTAATCAACAGCTATAGAACATAAACTGGAGTTTAAAAATTAATAGTATTAAATTATTTTTAGGATTATTAGATTAACAGAATAAATAAGTTACCTAATATGCTTAAATATAAGAAAAAATAATTGAATTAATTCTTTATACTTAGAGGAATTTAATTTACACCAAATATTTTCAAGTTGATTATTGAAGCATCTCAAATGACAAATAATTACGAGATAGTTTCATCAAATTCTTTGAAGTTTTATTCCCTGATTTACCCAAATGTTCTAAGGCGTTAGATTTCTGATCCTGGTCTTACTTTAAGTCAGACATGTCCGGACTGCAACCCCAACAGATTTCTAGTGGGATAATTATACCTATAACAATTGTTGTTTAAACACTCCCAGTCGTACAGATTATTGCTAGAGATTTCAAATGATATAGGTACCTAGTTTAAACACACAAAATGAATTGAGGTGAATTTATTCTAATGCTGATTACGAAATTTGAGTATCACCTTACCTGTCCTGATGCTTAATAGACCAAGCAATAATTAATTTAATTCCCATCTCTTTCCAATTTTTAAATGGTCATATGATGATAGTAACAGTAGGTAGATATTACACAGATCTATATTAAATGTTTAATAGCATTAATAGGTGTGTCGTTAATATTTGTCTGCAATATTTAGAAATAGATAATTGCTCCAATACAAATTATTTCCAAATAATATTTACACCATATGTTGATTTTCTCTCTCCCACGATAGTTTTTGCATTTACGAATTTCCACAAATCCCAAGAAAGACTGAAGGCACTGAGGAAAGTCCTTTCACCCTATTGCAGTTTTGTATACCTGGACAGCTTGATTCAAACAGCTGTGTCACCATTATTCCAGATTTGTCATATCTTTGCGAGTAATAGGAAACATTTTGTAAATCAACAAAGCGTTACTAGACCAGTGTTGAAGCCTTCAAAAATAGTAAAAAGTGAAAAAACATTATAGTAGGATGAAACCCATTGGAAAAGGAAGAGAATATAATATAAATGAAAGGAAAAAAAATTACGAGCGATCTGAGGTCAGGAAGGGAGAGGGGGTGAGTTTTTAAGGGTAAAAAACGGTTTTCCTTGATTTCCGGAAAAACTACAAGTCTTATGGAAGAAAGTAAAATAGCAAAGTTGTAGGTAATAAAAAGATCTACCTACAACTGTTGTATTTACACTTGTCACATAACCTCAAAATTTGTGTGAAAAATTCAAATAACAAACTTTTTGGTTTTTCATTTTTATTTTTTACAAAAAAATTTTTTTTTTCACGAAATTTGGTGAAAATTTATGTCCCAAACACGTTGTATCTTTTTTGATTTGAAATATTTATTTTTTCATTTTATTTTTACTTAATATCGAAAAAGCACCCTAATTTTCAATCGAAAATTCTCACGTCAAAATATCTGCTTTTTTCAAAACGTTGGTGGGCTTTTTCTTCGTTGAAATCTCTGCTTTCTGATGGTGTGAAAAAAAAATATACATTACTATGGTAAGTTTTCCATAAGACTTTTTACCCTTAAAAACTCACCTCCTTCCCTATCCCGACCTCAGATCGCCCGTAAATTATGATATTTTTTCTTTCATTTCTGTTATATTCTCTTCCTTTTCCAATGGGCTTCATCCTACTAAATTTTTTTTTGGTTTCAAAAATTATCGACCCTGGTCTATACCTACACACTAAAAAAATATTAAATTGGACTTATTTTATTATTTAAGTATACGAAAACTTAGTTGAATATGTAGGAATTTTTCTATACCACGCCCTATTTTTTATTCCTCCTTTTGATGATTGTATTTTACCTAAAATAATTTCTTTATGGGCGGTCCTTATTTCATCACTAATGTACCTATAGGTACATTTGCTCTCCTTTACTACCACTTCCACAATTTAGTAACATTTGATGAAGTACTGGAACAACTTCAGTTCTTTAGTTTATGTTTTTAAATGAGATTATTGTTCTGGGTGAAGTATATCATTAAAAAATGTAATAATTTTAACAAGTTTTATTTATAAAATAACAAACAGTACAAAAATATATATTTGTAGACACAATTGCGCCATTCAGGTAGAAGAAATTTGGAACTTTTGTTTAGTCCCATCCACCACCTCCTCCACCGCCTCCTTGCCATCCTCCACCTCCACCACCACCTCCTTGCCATCCACCACCACCACCTCCGACTGGTTGCCATCCACCTCCGCCGCCTCCACCACCTCCTCCTTGGAGCTTAATTATTTTGACGACGTTGAAGTCACCACTGCCTGTTGAATTGTAATGTAACATTTACATAGGAAGTTAGCAATATTTTATGATTAGACAAGATGATAAGATTAAATCCCCCAAAAAGTACCTAAATAACAAAAAATTGACAATCAAAGGGGTCATTTTTGGCAGAAGATAATATTGCATTAATTTTTAACCGTTAAGAAGAGACTTGCTGATTTTGCTTTGGATCGAAAAGTAAAAAATTAGTCCTTTGTAATAGACCAAATTTGAATAATATTTCCCACTACGTTTTTATACAATATGAAGTCGCTTTCTTCATAATTGTAGATCCTAAACTTACTTCCATGTCCTCCTCCTCCTCCACCGCCACCACCGTGTCCGTGTCCACCACCACCTCCTCCACCTCCTTCAAGTTTAATAATTTTGATTATTGGGGCACCTCCTCCACCTGTTAGAAAAAATATTAGGTTGCCATACAAGTCCAGATAACAGCTTATTATAATAATCATCATCATATCATAGACGCATAAACATTGTGTCACTGTTTCTTAGAGTAAATTTTTTAAGGTGTCCCAGGATTTCCGGACAGACCGAAACTTGAAAGTAGAGTCCTAAAATTTTTCCAAAACACCCCCATGTTTCCATGATATTTGATTTTTTATATATTCGTCAATTTGGCGATGGTTCTTTACCGGTTGACTCATTGATACTATAGGATTTTTAGATATTTTTCATTACAGAATTTCGCAAAAATAACTACAATGAAATAAATACAAATAAAACAAATAGAGCTATAAATAGAGTAACATTTAATTATTGAGTTAATCGTAATGCAGATGATGAGCAAACGACTAGTTTAAAAACTAAAGAGAAATTGTTTATTAATTATCCATTAAAATAAATTACGTTACAATAAGAACTGTTTTCGTCAATTTTAAATAAAAAAAAAAGAAAAAAAAACGGTACTGTAGGGGATTATTTCCGGTACTCTGAGATCCTCTACGTTTCCATTCATAATCATAATAATAACACAAGATAACATTAGATATAATAAAGCTTCAAGTGTTGACTTTGCTTATTAACTTCAATTGAAAGTTAACGGAAGTTGTAATGCAAACAACTTACACATGTACTTGCCTATCCATGTTTGTTATAGTAATAATTAAAAGAGAGTTTCACATTTACTTTTACTTTTAACAGTGATTTTTTTTACACATGCATATATGTAAATATTTTGCATAAAACATGTGGGCGAATATTAAAAAAAAGATTTAAAAAGTGATGTCATAATATCGTTATAAAAATGATATTAGCTTAGCCCTAATGCCAATTTTAATTAATCATCTATTTTCTGTTGATGACAGCTTATACCTAGTTTGGGTTTAATTTCACTTTTTTTTGCACCAGTTTTATGAGCATTTTATTATAAAGAAAAATGTGTTGAGTAAGATAATAAATATGTCACATTTTATTAATTACCTTATAGTAAATATTACTATACTTTATAACTGTTTGTAAAAATGTATTTCAGTACTTCGCATATAACAGATGGAATAATAAAAATAAAAAAGATTGCACCCGAGGGACTTTTATTAATCAACCGTCATAATAAATCTTCATTTTAGGTGTGATCTTTAGATTAATGGAAGGGAGAAGAGTAAATGGCATGAATATCTATATCTATATCTAAACTAGTTCAATTTAAATTGGTCAAGTGCGGGCCGAATCTTGCGTGATTAGTATTATGAAACATTGCCTTCATATTTGTTTCTTTGAGGTATGTGAAAAATAGTAATTATGTAGAGTTATACAATCCATTAAATTGGATTTGAATGATCAAATAGGTAATTTTTTAGGTCATGTCTGAATGATTTGATTTGAAGTTTTAATTAAAAGCAGGAACAGTCTGGTTTTCATAATTTAGATAATCAAACGGATTTTGCTTAACTATACCTAAGTTTAAATGTTATAGTAGAATTGGGCTTTTTTATTAACATCTATTCTTTATAAAAATTTTATGTTGTTTATTTTTATTTATTGTAATATAATATTTTGCATCTATGTACTTAATTTTTCACACTTTCTTTATTTTTTTAAAATTTCGTTGGGGAAGTATTCTTTTCTCATTTTATAATTAATAGAATTTTGACTTGAAACGTAGGTATTATTGAAAAGCTTCACAATTTGCTGTCATAATATATTTTGTATTGGTTTCACTCAGAATGCTTTTAATTTTATTGTAAAGATACAATGACTTTCTGGCAATTGAATTAAAAAAAAATTAGTTTGTTTCACTTACCACCTCCGTGACCACCTCCATGGCCGCCTCCGTGACCGCCTCCACCACCACCGCCTTGGACTTTAACAATTTTAATGATGGGAGCATCGTCACCACCTTTAAAAATTGTTATTTAATATTATATTTTCTCAATTAAGATAAATATTCTTCTTCTGTACTTATGATGAAAAAATCTTTCAATTTGACATAGGAGAGTTGTGCAAATTGGTACGTATCTAAATTGAAAATGAAAATCTAGAACAAGGAATTTCGAAATATAACATGTCTACAACAAATTGTAATAAGTTGTACAGTTTTTTATTTTTCTGGAATTCATTTTTATCCCAGGGACAAATCCACTGAGATTGTTCACAACTATCTTTTGTAATTTTGTAAAATGGAGTTGCAATTTTAAATCAATTAACTTTGCTGATAACAACACGAACTGGTTTAATGATTTGCCTTTTAAAATTATTTTTTTCCAAAAGCTTTGGGTAGGTAGATTGTTTGAATTTATTTATCTTATTAGTAAGGTCATTCATTACTTATCCTTGTCACTTAAAAAATACTCTTTAATGGTTTTGGATATATATTTAAGTTAACTGTAATTGTTTTAAAGTGAATTAATTGTTATTGCTTATGGTAGGATTATTTTATTTCAGTTTATTGTGATTGTGAGCCGTAGTATTTTATATGTTTTGTTAATCTATATCAAAGTATTTTTAAATCCAAACCGATATAAGAAATTTGCTTGAACTGTTCTTATTTGTTTAATGACCAACAATTTTTTTTAGGGTTGATTACTTCTTATTATACTTAAGGTTATTTTCTTCTGAACAGACACTATGTCAAAAATTAAGAAATCATTACCGTTATTAGTTCTGTTTCTGTTTGTTAATAATTTTGAATAAAAATTGAGCCTTACCACCACCATGTCCTCCTCCACCGCCGTGTCCACCGCCGCCGCCGTGTCCTCCGCCACCACCACCTCCTTCTACTTTAACGATTTTGATAATCGGAGCATCACCTCCACCTGTTGCAATTAAATTATGAATTCCATATTTGGAATTTAAACAATAAATATTTTATTTAAAAAAATGTATCAGCAAGAGCATCAATACAGATTTGAAGGGAAAATTGTGCTTTATGAAGTCCTTTTGGGGGTTAGAAGGAAATTTTTGAAATTTGAAACGCTGATTTAAAAGTTTATAATAGATATGTGACCTATTTTATGTATATTATATCTATTTTACTCAGCATAGTGCTTTTCAAAAAATTTAATTTATAATTAGGCATTTAAAATTACAATATTATTAGAGTTGTTACCGTTTCTAGTATAAGGACATCAGATAACGTAGTTTTCTCTTGGTTCCTCTATTTGCCGTAAAAAGCTGCACTTACTGGGTTAATTTTTAACTATATATATTATATAAAATGGTTCAGAACTATTTTAAAAAGCATGGCCATGGAAAATATAGATGAATATCTAAATCAATTAGCAGGGTTCCATTAATAATAAGTTAACTAGTTTTATTGTTCTGTGTAATTATTGTAAAATAAAAAACAAGGGATTGAAGTACATATGTACCTAATACCTATTTACCATCGAGGAGGATTATTATATCAATTTATTGTAAATATCAAATCTTGCCTCTTTTTGTGAAACAAATAACTATATTATAATGTGGTACTTACCACCTCCTCCACCGCCACCTCCTTGCCATGGTCCACCGCCTCCTCCTCCACCTCCTTGCCATGGACCACCACCTCCTCCTCCACCTCCTTGCCAGGGTCCACCACCCCCTCCACTACCTCCTCCTTCGGGAATTATTATTTTAACAATCTTGGATATGTCACCACCTCCTCCTCCTCCATGTCCACCTCCTCCTCCACCGCCTCCTCCTCCTGCCCAGCCGCTAAAGCCAGCTGTAAGGATATATTATTCATTAACAATAATTTTTTTTAAAATTATATGCGATTTGAAGAAATTTATGTATCAATGATTTATTACTCTTTTGTATTTTTGAATTTATCTACTTATTTCTTATATTTCAGAAATATTTTTGTAATAACTAATTGCCAACAGGTTACTATGAATACTATCCATGGCTGTTTTGTAACTATTCAAAAATGTTATTTTATATCTAATTATTCTAGGTAGTACCTACTTAATGTTGATACGAACAATACACTTATGTGTATATTTATAAATGTACTGTGCTTACAATAAATTATTTTTTTTTAAATATTTTTGAATTAGATGTTATAAGTATAAATAAAAATAATAAAGTGATTTCTTACCATTCGCAGATGCAGCAATAAGCACAACCAGAAGATTCAGATGCACCTGAAATAAAACAAATATATTATTTATGTACCTTAATGGTAACAATAGATAAGTAAAAGTTTACAATAGTACTATTAAATATTGTTTTTTACCTTCATGATCAGTTAGGGAAATGTAACTGTCAATGGTAAGTTTCGTGTTTCTTTTATATGCTTAAGTTCGGGTAAGAGAAATTTTGGTTCCCCTCTCACCATGTCATCTTTCAATTAACCATTTCTCTTTAACTAACCCGGAAGATTTACCTTCATTGGAAAGAATAAACAGAATTTTTAGTACTTAACAATGAGTTATTTAATTATATTGTGGGTGTATGGTAACGTGGTAAGTATTGGAGTAGTTGCTTATACATATATTTATTTATTTTTACATTTACTATATATTATAAGTAATTTTAGGGAGTTCTTGTAAAGTTTTGGGTAATTGTATTTCTTTTTTATGGGATACCTGTGATTATCAAGTTTTTGTGTCAAAACTTAATATGTGGTGGTAATGGGATAAAAAAATAAAAATAACTAAATTAAGAAAATATTCTATCGCTTATTTTAAAGTTAATATTTGGAGAGATCTCCAATCAAAAATAAATAATGAGTAAAGGGGTATTTACGTAATATATATGTATAAAAAGAAACAGTATGATCAGGTATTGCTAGATTTTAATTTTTGATCTTTAAGAACTAAGGCTAATTATATTTATTTATTTTTATGCAATTAATTTACAGTATAAGCATCCATGTTCATCCTGGTGTTTAATATTTTTAATAATTTTAAAACTTATTATATGAGTACATATCTAATTGTCTAATATCTCATTCTAATTTAATTTTATGACTTTTTTTTAGTCCCTTTTTAGATTATTTAAAAGCAATCCTCATTTTCTTCTTCAGTTAATAAAAATAAAATATCCTTTTTACATCCCCCTTTTGGTTGAATTAAAAGTTTCAGAATATTTATTAATTAAATTCAATAATCTAAATCTAAATCTAAATACATATATAAAATGCTAATGTTCGTACGTAAAGACAAGGTTTTCTCTATCTCTACCTACTCCAATCAACTTCCTGTTGGGGTAGTAAATACCCCTTGGTCTCCAGGTGGGAGTAAGGAAGTTTGGTCGTGATGGGTGGGAATGGGTGGTTGTAGGTGGCAGAAAGGTGGAAAGAAATATTTCTGTCGTTTTTTAAGTCATAAAGACTTCCGGAAAGATCTCAAAATTTCTGAAATGATCTAAAAAATTCTAAAATGAGCGCAAACTGTTATTCTCAACTTAGAATGTTCGAGAAAGTTTTAAAAATTTCTTGAATGATCTAGAAAGTTTCAAAAAGTGTAATACATCTACGTTTTAAAGTGATGTACATCTAAATATTCTAGAGTGTTCTGGTATTAGAAGTTTCGATATTCAATATAAACCAACATTTAGTGACTTTTTGTCAGTTAAATTGTGTTTGCAGTCGAGTGAAGATCAATTGGAAACAAGAGCGAACAGTGACCAAAGAAATTGAAGTGTTTAATGGCCGAATAAGTCTCTCAATATCTACGTTATCTATGATATAAATCTATACTATCTACGTTAAAAAATAAATCCTTACATATTTTTTATACCATTATACATGTGATGTATTTTAACCCGAGCAACGCTGGGTTTCACTGCTAGTGATTATATCATAATAAAATGTTGTATCTTGATGTATTATCGTTTCGTCGGTGGTTATGATGAGGTATTGCTTGCCTAGGGGTTCCTCAATTAGTTGGTAATATTTAATTTGGAATCTGAATTGAGGAGGAATGTTTCCTAACCAGTTTAATAAAATTTAGGGAATAGATAAGTCTGATTTTGGAAAAACTCAGGTGTAGATGCTATAGATATTAGGTCTAACTGTAACATAATTTTTATTTGTACTTGCGCTCTAAGGCTTTTTATTTTTTCGGAAGATGAGATAAAAACATTAAAGAAGTTAAAGCCAGCTCATCTGTTAGAAAATAACTGTGAGCATTACATATTCCATAAAAACAGTTTAGACAATGTGTAGAAAAACGATATTAAATAAAATCAGAAGTCTACTTGCATTTTAGAAAATGAGAAACGGTAATGTAGGGAGAGGTGTTTTCCGTTCAGTTAAGTATTGACTTGGAAGATTGCCTATAGCCAGAGTTGACAGTTTAAAACAAAGTGTCTTAAAACACAATCTAAATGAAACATGTTTTAAATGAAACTGTTTGAAACAGTGGTTTTAACTGTGTTTAAAACAAAAATATATGTATAACAAATAATTTTTCTCTAGCCGAATGAATTTAAATAATGAAAGTTCTATTTTTGTTTTAAACACAGTTGAAACTACTGTTTCAAACAGTTTCATTTAAAACATGTTTCATTTAGATTGTGTTTTAAGACACTGTTTTACACTGTCAACCCTCGCTTTAGGCAATCTTCCAAGTCAATACTTAACTGAACGGAAATCACGTCTCCCTACATTACCGTTTCTCATTTTCTAAAATGCATGTAGACTTCTGATTTTATTATAAAATATGAAATAAGAGAGAATTCATTGCTAATCGAAATCTCAATTATTTATTATTTTAAATCCTTAGGTAATTCAATTCATCAAATAGTTTTATATGACTGTAGTTAGGCTGCTTTTTAATCAAAAATTCGTGGATCTCCTGATAAATACGATTTAGGAAAAATCGTACAAACACTTTTGTAATTTTTTTTTATATAAAAAAATAGAGAAAATATAAATTCAAACATTTCAGACGTGTTATGCCTTGTATAAAAGCTTCTGAGAGTTCAGTTACCTTGGAATAGTTGTCAAAGATGTGGTTAAAAAAATATATTCCACATGTTTACTAACTTATGAATTTTCGCTTGTGCAAGAAAAATAAACGAGAAAAAAATGTTTAAAACATATGAACACATGTTTGAAACATTTTGTTTCATAAATTTAATAAAAAAACTGTTTTTTTCCACTGGGTGATGTGCGCTCTACTTACTACGTGTACATATTACTCTTGTGATCTATTTGGAATTACACCCACATTCAATAAAAAATGTTGCATTCATTGTTAGGAAAACTCTGAATTAGATTTGTTTTCCAATTTGTGTTTGTTAAAAGAAATTTGCTATTATCCTTATATTTTATTTTATTAAAACGTACGCCATAACGAAACGTTTCTGTCGTTGGCTAATTTTAATTTTTGTTATTATAGTTCACTGTACATCTTCATTGGGTATGTACGCGAGATAGTCGGATAAAAGGATTCTTCTTTTTAAATTCATTTTTAACATTAACAAAATAATTATGCTACTCGAAACAATGGCTCAAGGCAAAGAGCAATAACGTATAAATGCAACAATTAGTTAATTTTTTATATATAAATTTAAGAAATCCACACCAAAAAAATTAATTTCCTGACAATCTGCGCTGGACTTTCTCGCTCTATTTATTTATATTTGAAAATATTTCCATTTTCTGCTCAAATATTAGAAATGAGAAAGAAAGAATATGAACAATTGTAGAAATGATTTAATATGGTATATATAGATGTAAAGACTTGCCTTCCCAATAATGTCTTATGTCTATGACAGTTTTAAATTGATGTTAAAATACCGACTTTACTTTAGTAACTGATCAATGTAAACAAGTGTTTGTGACAGTATAATATTGCTAATAGACCCAGCAACTGTTTGTTCCGAATTCGGATTTACTGTACTGAATAATTCATGAACATACATCCGTATCTATCATATTTAGGTATTCTCTTCAACCAACGGGTAGTAGTCGACAGATACTTCTCTTCTGACAATAATTGCGAATAATAAGGAACCTAAATAATTTTTACGTAACGTCCTAAAACATTATGCGTTCTAGCTGTCAACTCGAGAAATCAGTAAGTAAATAAAAATTAACACTTGGCATTAAGTGACTGGGCAAGTGGTAGCAATTCATTGGAACAAAAGCGCTCACACGGTAATAGATACTTTTTGTTTGTAGATCTTATTAAGTTAAAGTTAAAAGGGATAAGGAGATATATTGTTTTTTTCTAATACATAAGTAATTCCATTTGTTCCCTTATTTAATACATGCACATACTTACCTATATGTGTACTTATGTATTGTAATTTATTTAACATACGGCGTGTAACATTTAAAAAGAACCATGGCTTTCTGGCACAAAATACAATAAAAAAGTGTCACCACATTTTTCAATAAAACAATAATTGAGTATACGCAAATCGTCTTCGTAAACTTGGATCTAAACGCTAACATTTTTTGTTTTTTTGTTTCAAATGTTACTAGGAATTCATGGTTTCAATATTACTAATTATAAATAACACACCCTAAATGAGTAGATTTAACGCAATTTATGTCTTCTAAATGGGGAGACGGGGCAACTACAGAGAACATTAAAAAAATTCCATTCTCCAGTTATGTACGAACAGATCATTTTAGGGATGGAAATTTGCTAACGTCTTTTACACTATACAGAGTAACCAAAGAATACTCGAGAAACTTTTGCACAAAATTACATTTTGTTGAATTTTCAAAAACATTTTCGATGTCATTTTTTTTACAATATAAGAAACATCTATGAATATAAACAAAATATATAGCTGGTCGTTCGTTATGTACATTCATTACATTCAGAAAACAAAGGCAATAGATTGACATTATTAGAACAATTGGAGATAAAAAGAACTTTACATAAAAAAAAATTAAATATAACGAACGACCAGCTAGATTTTAAAGACACTCCTGTATTAGACCTGTATTTGCGTATTTTCCATATTACAACCCTCCGTAGATATATAAGACCTGAACATGTTTATAAATTTTAGTATTTTCTTATATACTCTTGATAAAGGTGTTATCCACCGAAACTTGTGTAGAGTTTTTCTAATAAACATTTGAAACATTTAAAAGCGTTTTTTTATTATATTTTGTTTATTTCCTAATGTTTCATAATTCAGTCACCGACCAAACTTTTCTCTTATCTATGAATATGTTTAAAGTTCTAGTCTTGGTTGTTTGGAAAATGTGTTAATAATAAACTTTTAAACTCCGTTTTATACCATAGGGTTGGTATTTTGAAAACTCAATTATAAGGGATGATATCGTTGTATTAGAAATCTTTGAAGCCTCCTGACTGACAGTTTGGAGCGTGTCTTGATTGGTATATTAAACTTTGCAACCCTTTAAAATTTTATTTCTTCTTTATATTGCTCGCCTATAAGGGAGGTATAACTTACAATTCCCTTATCTCTGTAGATAAGTTCTGCAGTGTTGTACAAAACACTACATTATTTCAATTTTATTAATTATACGTTAAAGTTCTTATTATTTAATAAAGTTTTTAATACCTCACTCGTTCGTATTGCTCTAGAACAAAACTGAATTATGCAAAACTACATGAATTTTTGGTTATGCATTGATATTATCAGTCGGTCAGTTAGGTTTATGTATTAATTTTTATTTTACTTTTGCAAAGTATATTACGGGAATCAATAAATCATATATTATATTAATGATTATATTAATCGAACTAACTGGAATGAACAAAGAAATATTTAGGTAGATAAGGTAATACTGTTGTGTTTCTCAGAAGCCAGGGGGTGACACGGCAGGTAGGTGATTTAGTTACGAGTATACAGTCCAATAAAATTTTATCGCTAACAAAATTATTAAAAATAATTTTTATCGGCCTAGAATGTTCCATATTATTCTAAATATTTCGAAATTGATCAGAAAAGTTTAAAATCAATTGGAAATGATTTCAATCAATCCAGAATGTTCTGGATTATCCTAAAAAATGTGATTGTGTGTCCTAGAATGTATTGACACTAGAAATTTGGAACGTTGAGAGTATATAAGCGGAAGTTCAACGCCTTTTTGTCAGTCAGATCTCAGCTACGATCAAGTTTAGTAATAATCAATAATCATAATCAATAATCGAAGTGTTCAAAAACTAATCGCGAAGAGTGAATAATCTAGATATATTTATTCTGATATATAAATATTTTAAGCAAAAATTAAAAAATGATATTTGTTTATAAAATTGTAAATATGTATGTATGTATATATGCACTAAAATATAATTTTCTTATTTAAACAACCTACTTTCGAATTTGATTCATACTTATTTTATTAAGTTAATTAATAAATAAATTTTATATGCACTATATAAAACGTCCGTTTTATGGTACAAAGATTTGTATGTGTGATGAATTTTCGCAGCTAGTCGATGATATTTGTAAAACTTTTTAAAAATGAACACTATCTATTAATAAGCAAACCAAAAGGCAGGGAAAAAACGCAAGCTTTTTTGCAATTTTTATCACTAATCGCTTCTTCATGCGTATAATTAATCAAAAGTGAAAAAATTACTTTAATTTTGAATTTATTTTGCAACAAGTCCAAGCAGCAATGGTTTTTTATTAATCTTGTATTTTTATTAGAAACAGCTTTTTTGAAAATCAAAAATTATATTTAATACTACTTCGTACACCTAGGCAAATTTAAGAAAACTTAATTTTTAAAGCTTTCACGTAGTTTTTAAAAAAAATAAAAACAGTAAAAAATTGGTCACATATTTCTTTATTTATTCTTATAAACAAAGTTACAAAATAATCAACCGATCAATTAAAAATATAAATAATTTATTAAAGGTACTCAAACTCATGTGCAAAAAGTCTTCGTACTTTTATTTTATTTTTTGAATAATAAATACCAAAATCATTGTTAATATTTGGTAAAATATTTCGTCCTGATTTAAAGTTTTTATCTGTTTTATCTTTATTGTTTCTGATTTTTCTGCCTAAAGAGAAAAAAAAAATACATTTAATCAGGTATATCCGAGTTATAACAAAGATAAAAAACAAAAATCATATACTTCACTTACATATTTAGGCAACATCACTAAAAAAATTGGTAACTTACTAGAAAGAAAGAGCGATCGTCTGGTTACATACAAAACAAATAACTCTTTAGGCAAAAAAATCAGAAACAATAAATATTATGTTAATGAATATAGAAACACTTTGAGTTTAGTTTCACAAATATTTTTATTAAGACTTTACAAATTTGTTTCGGCATTTACGCCATTATTCAAAAGTATTGGTTTCTGTATTAAAGGTACAGTGGTTGGTTATCTCTATTTATACAGTTTATACCTGCAAGTTTGTAGGCAGGTCGGGTCGTTTGGAAATTCCCGTCATAATCAAGGGTGAACCATTTGTTATGAGCTCCGTTTGGTTGTTTACAATATTATAATTGTTCGCAATCGATCTTTTTATTTCTAGATTTTCTAAAAGTGTAAGTTTTTTGCCTTTTGGTGCTAAATGTAAAATTTCGATATTGTCCGTATTTATATTGTGACTAAGGCTAATACAGTGTTCTGCAATGCCTGTTGTTATTTTGTTTTTTTCAATTGCGTATAAATGCTCTTTTTGTCGTATTTTAATGGCTCTCCCTGATTGGCCGATATAAAAGGCGTCACACATCTTACAATTAATTTTGTAAACACTGCTCTTGTCTAGGAGGTCTATTTTAGTTTTATTGTTCACAAGTAAAGTTCCTAAATTTGTTTTGTTGGTTTGTATTGGTTGAAGACCTATTTTCTTTAAATTGTTGCAAATTTTGTTGCTAACAGAGTTTACAAAATTAATTGAACAGTGTTTGATGTTGTTTTGTTCTATGTTAGTACGATTATACAGTAAAGATCTAACTTTTAAGCGTTGTTTACGTCTTAAAATCTTATCAATGTAATTGGGCTTGTATCCATTGTTAATGGCAATTGTTTTAATTGTGTGAAGTTCTTTTTCAAAATTTTGTTTCGACAAAGGAATATTTATCAATCTGTGTAAGAAGCTATTGAAAGAGGCAAATTTAATGTTAAAAGATTGATTGGATGAAAAGGGAATTACTGTATCTGTAGTAGACGGTTTCCTGTAGATGTCGAATGTTATTGTGTTGTCACTTCTTATTACTTTTAAATCGAGAAAATTGAGGCTATTGTTGTCTTCTAATTCTGTCGTGAACTGTATTTTGGAATTTAAAGAGTTTAATAGATCTAAAAACAAAGAAAGTTGTCTGTTGGTTCTTTTCCAGATACAGAAAATGTCATCGACATATCTGCACCAGAAGAAAACAGATTTAATTAATGGTGACTTGATGTTGAATAGATTATTTTCGAAATCTGACATGAAGAGTTCTGCTAATAGTGGTACCTTTAATACAGAAACCAATACTTTTGAATAATGGCGTAAATGCCGAAACAAATTTGTAAAGTCTTAATAAAAATATTTGTGAAACTAAACTCAAAGTGTTTCTATATTCATTAACATAATATTAATCATGTTCCACAATGAGTGCGACACGCAATCTATTAATTAGAAACAATAAAGATAAAATAGATAAAAACTTAAAATCAGGAGTTTATAAGCTAAAGTGCAGAGACTTTGAAAAAGTTTACATAGGACAGACGGGAAGATCATTTCAAGAAAGAATAAATGAACCTTACAAGGCATATACACTGAAAAAATCTCATTCTACATATGCTGAACATCTATTGGCCGAAAATCATAATTTTGACACTAATTTTGAAATTTTACATTGTATTGATAAGGGACAAAAATTAAACCTTTTTGAAATGCTAGAAATAAATAAACACAACAGAAATAACACAATATTAAACGACCAACTAGAAATAAGTAATTCACCCCTCTTAAATTTTAACTTGTAAACATAAGATCGTCCCACCCTATACATTTGTACCTACTTAAGAAGATTGCGAAATTAACAATAGTTAGTTGTTATGTCATCGCCTGATGAAGTTACTGTGTAACGAAACAATTGTAGCGATTTATAAATAAATCTTTTGAAGAACGAACAAAATACTCAAACCCCAACGCCAAAACACGACACTTTAGTTGTCCGAAGCACTTTTCGGTAACAAAGTTACCTTCTTCAGAGACTGAAAAGTTTTTGAGCTGTTTCATTGTTTTCAATGTTTTTAAGTTTGCAGCATCCCCCTTTTAAGTTTACTTTTACTTTATCACGGTTATCTTTGGAACTAATTGATAATAATCTTTTTAACGCTTTTGTAAGGTACCAAATCGTCCGAAAATTTTTGAAAAAAAGAATTGGAGAAAGGGCTAAAACATATCCTGAATATCTTAAACTATAAATAAAAAAAAAATTGTTTGTTTTAAATAGCACCTCATATCTTTCTTTACACTGATATAAAAATCACTTAATTCTCACTAAAAAATGTCAAGACACTGTGCATCTAAAATTGATATCTTGCGAGAAAATAAAAAAAGAACTAATTTAATACAGCTTTTTTGTTTTTACAAATGATTTTATTTACGTTAATACGTAAAGCTTGTAACGTTTTTTTTTTTCTATGAAAAATCCCGTTACTAAGGTTTTATTTAATTCGATTCAGTTTGTCTTTGTCTTGGTTCAGTTTTGTTGATTATTTCTTAATGTTGATCGACTTTCCGTCTTATCATCAAGGCTAACAACCTCCGCGCAGGACTACGCGATCGATGGAAGGATCGATGAAATTTTCCGGTCGGTGCTCGAGGTCTTTTTCCTCGATCCTTGACTCTGACATGACGTGTGTGGGTGTGTGTTTCTGTTCGTGTTTTGTGCTTCTACTTGTGTGAACTTCTTACTTTATTAATATATTACGTAAATTTATTCAAATTAAGTATTTCGTTAATTTTTCTTTAATTTTTCATAACTTCTCGAAGCACTCTTTTAAATTGTTATTTTTTTAATTAATTTTAACTATTTTGTCAATTTTTATTTTTTTTTTGTTGCCATGAGGCATTTAGTAAATCTTATTTTTTTTTTAATCTTTTGGGCCTTTGTGGCAATTTTGTAATTTATTAATTTAGCTTTTCACCCCTTTGTTCTCAGTTTTAATTTCAAATATTTTTTTCTTATGGTGTCTGGTGAGTAAATTCTTGAGTCTAGTGCCTTTGGTGTTTGGTTTGACCTCGACAGTGACTCACCTGTACTCCTCCTTTCCTTTTAATTTTTCTAGGCTTCAATGCCGTTAATATTTTAAATTTTTAATTAATATTTTTTCTACTTTTAGGAAAATTTTACAATATTTATTTGTTCATGGTATTTGGGGAAAACCCTCCACACCTTAGACCAGGCCAGACGGAAATTGCAAAGCGGACCAACCGGGGACGAAATTAAGAGCACTCAAGACCCAGGCCCGGGCTCTTAAAAATTTTCAAGGTCGGTTCCAAAACCACGAAATTAAAAAATTGTCAGGCGCCCTTTACCTAATTTTAAATGGTCCCCTTTTTTTTTTTACACCCGGAGCCCAGCGGCAGTCCCAACATTAGCGTAGGGAACACCTTTGGGTGGGTTTATTTTTGTAAGTTTCTTTATGTATTTTTTTTAATATACTCTTCAAGTTTTTTTTTGTTTTTTTAAGAGAGCCTCGAGCTCTCTAGACTTTCACGATTCTGTCTGGCCTACCTAATATTACATAATATTAATCATGTTCCTTATCACAATCATTACAATTAAGTAAATTAAGTGATAAGGTCTATGTAAGCCAGACAGGTAGATCTTTTAAAAAACGTATTCTAGAACACCACAAAAGTTTTTTAAATAAAAAAACGGATTCAGCCTATGCATTACACCTAAATGAATTCAATCATAATTTTAATCTAAATTACAAAATTCTACACCGACAAAATAAAGGAATTAAATTAGATTTACTAGAAAGCATGGAAATAAATAGATATAATAAACAAAAGATAATATTAAATGACCAATTAGACATTAGGAATTCACCTTTGTTAAATTTAAACTTAACCAACAAGTAACCATATCCCCTCTACCTTTGTTTAATTTAGTATATAAATACATGTAAGAACGAAGTTTAATTAATCTTCACCTGAAGAAGGTAATGTTTACCGAAACAATTGTAGTGATTGTAATCAATATATTCTTTGAAACTATAGAGTGCTTTATTTTCATTTCAAAGTTTTCGTTTCATTCATTCTTTTCTTTGTTTGGCAAAGTGGCGCCCGAGCTCATTTTCGTTTTAATATTTTACTAAAAATTTAAATGTAATTTCAAAACCTAAGTAATAGTTTTGTTAAAAGTTAAACAGTAAAAATTTTAGAAATTGTTGGAATTATTAACTGTTTATTTCCAATTTTTCAAAAATCGGGAGGTTCCACTTAAAATAACGAAGTTACGTTAATTGCCCTTATAACCAAAAGTGATGAAAGATCGAAAATATTTTAAAACGGTAGGCTACTTCTTAAAACCCTATCGACCAAAATCTCAAATCGATACTCCAACTCAATACGGAGATACTTCTAGGGGATAGGCTGATCAACAGTCTTAAATGGCTGTGGTCACATAAAATATAGGGCAAATACAGAATAAAGATCATAATTTCACTAAAAACAATTAATCTAATTATATCAGGGTAAATTCCTAGAAAGGAGACCGACCAACAATAATAGTTTCGAAGTTCTGGGACGTTCAATGCAGCGATACATCTCAGGTACCTTTCAATGACCTATGTATATTCTATATGTTCTATATCCAATTAGGTCCATAATATTCTTCTATGTTTCTTTCACTGTTTTATATATTTCCAGTAATACATTTTAAAGGATCTGCCGTCAATATAAATTACAATTGGCAGTTGTATTTTTGTGCAGAAGCCTGGAAAATTTGGGTGGTGTTAGGGTTTGAGCTATTTCTTTTGTTCAATTAGTAATTTGTTGAAACGAATGATTAGGTAAAACATTGGCAGTTGCGGCTGATATCTTGAATAGACATGATGGCGGATTTAAAATTACTCTAACATTTTACATTTACCTACATATCAAAACTTTAGAAAAAAGTAAATTTGAAGAATTAAGCTTGAAATTTAAGCACGCTGCACTTTAGCGCCTGGTTTGATTTTTGATTCATCATCGAGAAATAGCCGAAACTGTTCAATGTTATGTTTTATTGAAAATACACCAACTTAACAGTAAAGGTGCACTTTAAGAAAGATGGAAATGGAATAACAAAATGTATTTCACAAACTGTACAGAAAATATTTACAAAAGTGATTTTTGCAGTAGCAGGGCGCTTTGGTGCGTTTACCACCAACCACCTCCGCCGCCACCACCACCTCCTTGCCATCCTCCTCCTCCGCCACCTCCTTGCCATCCACCGCCGCCTCCATGTCCACCTCCACCTCCGCCTCCTCCGCTGAGTTTGATGATTTTGATTACAGGGGCGCTTCCACCGCCACCCCCACCTGAAATATGCAAAAGCACAATAGTTAATTGATGTATTTGTATTTATTGAGAAAATTAATAATAATATATTCCATTCCTTTCATTTATACCTATTCATGAAACATAATTGAAAAGTTATAAAAATGTGGTCGAAAAATATAAGTATTTATTCGGTGAATTTTTGTATTTTGACTGAAAAGGTTCTCAAAAGGTATATGTCGAAAACGTCACACTTCTCAAGAAAAACGATTGCGCATTGTCTGTTTAGGAGTTGGACTAAATTCAAATGTTTTAGGTCCGAAAATATGCGGCTCTACGAATTAATTCCTGGAGCAATTTTCCCGAAAAAAATGGAAGCGAAACTATTTCTGATTTTTTTACGAATTAATTTCTGAAAAATTCATTCGTTCTCAAAACGAAACTATTCCTGGTCAAATTCCTGCAAATGAGCGAATTAATTCCTGATGAAAATATAAAAGACGAAATAATTTCTAGAAATATTTTCTCATTTTAAAAAGACGAAATAATTTGTAGAATTTAAAAATTTCCTCAATTTACACAATCAATCAATTTCTAGAAATTCTTGTAAATAGACTAAAACGAATGCATCGCTATGACTGTTTGCGATTTAAAGGCCTTTTTAAGCAATGTAAAATGGATTGCCCTAGCAGGGGAAAACAATAAAAGAAATAAATTTACAAAAAAAAATTAACCTAACCTAACCGCCCCCTCCAGAGTAATTACCGGTGTGTTTTCTTGTTGTGTTATTGTGTTATATATTAATTGTAGTTAGTCATTAAATGAGTTTTGAAAGGAAACCGCGCCCGCGTCTTAAATAATGTGTTATAATTATTCAAAGACTGAAAATTGTCACACAAACGAATTTATTTCTCAGGAATTGTTTCATTTGCAAAGCGAAATAATTTCTGTATGTTTTGCTTTTTCAAAACGAAACAATTCCTGAGAAATAATTCGTTTATTCATCCAGAAATTAATTATCCAGGAATTAATTCGTCCCACCAAAATATGCCTCAAATTCTTCAAACTGAAGCTCTTTCGTGAAAAAGCAATTGAGGGTGGCCGTGATCGAAATGTTTTAAAAGTCTTCGCCCCTTCACAATATTCGAAACTTAAATTGTTTTGGCATTACCCTGGTAATTCAAAGCCCTCAAATGTAAAAATAGACTAGGACTCGGATTAGAACTTACAACGGTTTTTTAGGGATTCTCTAGCTTTGAATAATTTTATTAATTTAATATCTAACACTATAACTACCTATGCAGCTACAGGATAGAATGTAATAGAGTGAAAATTATTAAAATTTTCACTGTGTACCAATCAATTAGGCAACACTTAAATCAAAAATCAAATACCTATATCAAAGTTTAAAAGGTGTCATTAAGTGAACTTCACGCAACTTTTAATGGAATTCATTTAGATCTCAATTTCTGTTTTAATATTATTAATGTTCGATATAGTTTAGCCCTTTTCACACAAGTTACATTTGTTGACTTTTACTATGTTTTATATGTACTTACCACCTCCTTGCCATCCTCCTCCTCCGCCACCTCCTTGCCATCCTCCACCTCCACCACCTCCTTGCCATCCTCCACCACCGCCGCCTCCTTGCCATCCACCACCGCCACCGCCGCCTCCACTAGGAACGAGGATCTTGATAATTTTTATTACTTGTCCTCCACCTCCTCCTCCGCCTCCACCTCCTCCATATCCTCCGCCACCACCTCCAGCCCAACCGCCTCCTCCTCCTCCTCCTCCTGACCAGCCGCTAATGCCAGCTGCAATAAAAAATTGAAATAAAGTAAAATACGTTACTAGATCATATCTGCAACTGATGGAACTCTTTTGGGTGATTCATTTCCACCAATGTTGGTGCAAAATCGGAGGGTAAGGGCGGAAGGCTCTCTTCAACCTCTTTTAGGAATAGTGGGAATGGGTGGGAGAAGAAAGATGAGACGAACGAAATGAAGACAGAAGAGAAGTGAAAGACTACCTGTGGGATATTACTACCCCAGCATTTGCCTAAATGACAGAGGGACACCACAGAAAAACAGTCGGCCCCGGAATGAAACCGGCGACCTCCCGAATACTAAGCACTGATCTAGACCACTAGACCATGCCGTTCGGTGCAACAGATGGTAGGTATATATATAATACCTATATAAGAGAATAGGGTAGGTGACTGATATTGAATATTATATATTTATTTAGTTAATATGTTAATATACGTAATACGATAATAGAATTCGGAATCAAATTTAATATTGGCCAAAAATTAAAAAAATTATAACACATTAAAGTTTTTTGTCTATCTCTTTCTTGCAAAACGAAGTTTTGCGTGTAATTTATACGGCGGTACAAGACTGTTACGTCACAATTCAGTATTTCCCTCTCTGTCTAATTGTGATTTTTAAACGTTCATATCATTTTTATTTTTTTAAATATTAAAATACTATTTGTACGAGGCTATTTGTAGGATAAAAAGGCTTCAATTTAAATAATTAAAAAAAAATTAGTCATCTACCCAATTTGAAATTTGTTGTTGTTTAGTGTAAATAATATCCACATAGCAAAACAATTACTGTGGATACAAAATCCTTAATTTGATTTTAAGCTATGTTCCCGAGGTATTTATACCTACATCCATCCATACATTTGTTTTTAACATATGGATAGGCATTTTTTGACAAACTATCTAATTACGAAACATACTTAGGTCATATTAATTCATTATAAGTGAATTTTCATTATTACTGATAATGAATAATAATTAAATTTCTCTTTGCTTATATGTTTTGCCATACAATTTACTTTCTTAATATATAGGGGTTAAATTTGAATTTGTAGCACTTGGAATTTAATAAATTCAGTATCATTAATCAATTTGGAAAAGACAATTATGATAGTAGTGAAATCATCAAAAACATTTCAATCATAACAAAGAAAATACAATAATCAATCGACTAATTTAAAGAAGAGTCGTTACAGATACACAATATATGTATTCAAGACGCATCTGTTGCCGCATTATACATATGTAAGAGTAAAAAGGTCAACTCATCAACGATAATTGCATAAAGGAAAGTGAAAGGTTTTGAACCGCAAGAAGCAATTATTTCTCATTGAAAATAAGTTACTACATACATACGTAGGTATAAAGTACCTATGTGCAAAGTGGCTTCATTAAACTGAATGGACACAGTGGAGAAGAGCGGCAGAGAAAGTGAAGTGGCTATTTATCTATTTTGCTGTTAATTGTAATTTAAGGGTAATATATATTTTTATTGCTTAATAAAATTATTATTATATATGTATAAAGGTAAACGATAAATTCCTATACCTACCGTGTTCAAAATTTCAATAATACTTTTAATAAAAATAATTAACAAAAAAATTTTATTATTTAAATTTACGAAATCCTGAACTTTAAATATCTTTGAGAAACTAAATTTAGTAATAAATTTAGTCCTAATGACGATTGTCATGTAGTATCAAACATCAAAAGTTTTACATTGATCAGCGTAAACTTTGGCTGTGGAAAACGTCTTATTTGGTGTAACAAGAATTTTAACCTTTTTTTCAAATTTTAACTCCAAGCAGATTGTACTAATCATAAATTAAATCATCTTTTACAATATTTACAGTAGTCTGTACAATTACATTTACATATTAAACGTAGATTTATACAATTTTTAAGAACAAAATCTAATACTTTCGTTGAGGTAAAAGTAAAAAAGTGTTATAATCATAAAAAAATAATAAAATGTAAATTGAGCTAGAGTTGGGAATGTGATAAAACTTTGATTTTCACCAACTGCTATACATGTAAATATTATTACGCTTTTAAAAGATTATGCATATCATATACAGTTTTTTAAACCTCACAAATACACCTTAAGTTAGAAAACGAAAACTAATTTGAATGTAGACCATTGTTTATCACAATATTTTTTAAACCAGTTAAGTAACAGTGAGAATTAAATTAAAATATCTTACCATTGGCGAAAGTGGCGATAGTAACCACCAGCAGGCACACAAACACCTGAAAAGATATGAATTTTGTGAAAAAACATTATTTAATGACCGAAAAAGAAAATAAACTTCGACTACTCTTTCACATGACGTTATAGCACATTAGCACATTGGAAATAAATAAATAAATAAATAAATAGCAAAAGAGGTAAATATTAATTAAATACCTTCATGGTTAATCCAGAAAAGGTGACTGATTGCAGATTGCTCTCGTCTTCTTTTATATCCTAAAGTTTGACTAGTGGCCCCCCTTTCGTTGAAAATTTTGATTCCCCCCTCAATGTACCATCTTCATATTCGCCTTTTCTCTTGCAGAATTAATGTAAAATCGGTTTACTGTTTATACTTTTGAAAGTTTTCATATTATCTAATTCTGATCGCAATATTGTTAGTTTATTATATATTTACTGACCCTATATATAAGTAAGTATTCGAAAGAAGTACCTACATTTCATAAAAACATTCTAATTTCTTCGCGAAGTGCAAATACATACAGAATAAACAATTGCACGTTAAAGTAACTGACTGACACATAGTGGAAGAAGATTTTAGTAATTCTTATTGCACAATTATTGAATACTTATTTACATCAGTTGCAATTTAAATAATATTGCAACGTTTTTATTGTAACTAGCCTAATAACATAAACATAAAATAGATAATACTATTTATAGCTGTAACGTGATAGATTTGTTAATATTATTGATTCTGATGTTGCCAATTAACTGTTTATTTGGTAATTACTAAAAATCATATCATAAGTTGGATATTCAGATCAAAATGTAACTACAATAAGTGTATCATCATATAGAAGTGTATTTAAACTAGACTTCACACAGTGGCGTAGTTCAAGGGTGGAAATAGGAGGGAGTTTCGAATTTTGACATAAAATAGTCAGTAAAAAATTAAGAAGCTACCTAGCAATTTAAGAAATAATAATTGGGGTAATTCTGAGGAGCGAAAAAACTTCTTACTCTTTTTACATAATCACCTTCAGCTTCTCCAAGCTAGATTATGACAGCCAGTTAAGGGGTTTTCCGAAGATGCATAGTTTATGATTTTAAATATTGTAATTGTAATTATTCATTACAATAAATGGCAGCATAATTACGACTAAAAACACATCAAAAGCATTCAGTGAAACGTTTATAGTAATTATGTAAAGAGATAAATTTTTTTTCATTCCTTTTTTTGGAGAAAGGGCCATAAAGTGCTAGCAATTTAACGGTAGATTTAAAAGAACATACCCCTAGAGGGCATTTTATACTCCCCAGATCCTTTGTATGACTTCAGACCTGCCTCAGTAAAGCAGGCGAAGGTTCGTTCAGGGTTGTGTTAATCACATTGGGCGCAGGGGTGCAAAAACCAGCCTGCGCCCTCCTTGCCAAAACAAAAAATTAAACTTACTTTTTTTTTTAATAGTTAAGTACTCTACACTAAAATCAATTATATCTTCATACATCAAATTAAATTTTTTAATGATAACGTGCGCTTTGAAATCTACTCTCCATTCGATACATTTTATGACAAATTTGTTAATCTATTTTTGGTCATGGCTGTTTATAAGAAGAATAGTCTTAACCTAATTAATTTCAAATTTTAAAAGGGCTTTAACCCTTCTACTGCTACTGTCACGTGAAGTGTTAAAAATGTACGGCTTGTTAAAGGGTGCACACTCTATTGTAATTGCGAGTTCTTTTTGAATTTGCCGCACGAATTCATTGGAACATAAATTTAATTCTTGTAGCAACAAAATCTAAATTGGTTTCATCGCAATCTACAATGCGAATGTGTCAAAAGCCGCATGAGGCACATTTTGTAAAAATGTTGGTGCCTATATTGGTGTAAGAATATTGAATGTTTGTTAGTTATTTTTTACGTCTACGACTATACCTCCCTTGTATGACGAAAAATCCATAGTTCAAGAAATGTCCAGTTAGTATTTTATTTTGCTTACAATTTCTGTCAAATTAAAATTAGCAATCTTATAAAAACATTGCCCTTCAGGATAAATAAAATTAGTAGACCAGTGCTGTAGCCTTCAAAAATAGTAAAAAGTGGAAACAAAATATAGTAGGATGAAACCCATTGGAAAAGGAAGAGAATATAACAGAAATGAAAGGAAAAATAATTTACGGGCGATCTGAGGTCGGCAAGAGGAAGGGGGTGAGTTTTTAAGGGTAAAAAACGGTTTTCCTTTATTTCCGGAAAAACTACAAGTCTTATGGAAAAAAGTTAAATCACAAAGTTTTAGGTAATAAAATGATCTAAAACATTTGTATTTACACTTTTTCACATAACCTCAAAATTTGTGTGAAAAATTCAAATAACCAACGTTTTGGTTTTTTATTTTTCTTTTACAAAAAAAAATTTTTTCACGAAATTTGGTGAAAATTTGGGTACCTATTTATGTCCCAAACACGCTGTATTTTTTTGATTTGAAATATTTATTTTTTCACCTTATTTTTACTTAATAGATATCGAAAAAGTACCCTAATTTTCAATCGAAAATTCTCACGTCATAATATCTGCTTTCTTAAAAACGTTTTTGGGCTTTTTCGTCGTTGAAATCTCTACTTTATGATGGTGTGAAAAAAATATACATTACTATGGTAAGTTTTCTCAAAAAATGCAAAAAAACGAAGGGAATTTTATCTAAAAAATGTGACCGCTGCTATTTTTTTCAGTAAAATAGTTGATTTATTAAATTCTAATTACATTTCTTTCATAGAAAATCTCATAATATATAAATATACATAAAAATCGTACTATTAAATTCACATACTTTATACTGATTACGTTATTCACTATAATATTTTTAAAAACATTAATCTAGTTTTTTTCGTTTTTTTGCATTTCCTGAGAAAACTTACCATAGTAATGTATATTTTTTTTCGCACCATCAGAAAGTAGAGATTTCAACGAAGAAAAAGCCCAAAAACGTTTTTAAGAAAGCAGATATTATGACGTGAGAATTTTCGATTGAAAATTAGGGTGCTTTTTCGATATCGAAATTAAGAAAATAGTGTAAGGAAAAAACATCATTTAAAATTGGCAGTTTATTTTACTTTTTTGTATTATTCCTAATATATATGTATACTTACCACTTAAAGAAATCATGGACTACATTATTAATTAAACTAATTATCATTTGCATTTGGGTATGTGGGATGGAGTCTTAGCTGTGTTTAACTGATTTCTTACTTTTATTTTTTAATAGTATCAAATTAATTACCAAGTGGAAAAATTAATGTATATAGGTACTTACTACGAGGTATTAAAACAAGGTTTAAGAAATATAATATCAACATTTTTGCACAATTAAAGCCTTTCAATTGTTGCTTCAGTTTTTTGAGATTATATAAAATATTGTCAGAGATTCTAAGAGAGAGCGTGAAGAAAATTTTATTTTTCTAAAACTTCTTAAAACCATAATTTAGACTTGTTATAGTATATTATTAATATAAGTAGTTATTTTGTTTGTTGCTTTTAATTATCTAAATAAACCAGCACTTATTGGAAAACTGTTACCAACTGAAGAACCTTGCAAGCCCGGTTAAGTGGGTAGTACCTACTCAATTCAATTCCTTTTTGCACTATTCAAGGCAATGTTTACATTTTTTATGAAGCTTTTTAGTCCCTTCGCCTCATTATGCAAAGTTAAGCAACGATTAAACAGTTTAATAGCCAACGAATATTTTAGCCAAGGCTGAATTAAAATCAGATGATACACGATATAATAACATAACCCTAACATAAGTGGCCGTCGCTTGTTTATATCTTAAGCAAATACTTTTAAAATTGAAAGAATACATAAGTAGGTAGGTACGTCCTGTTGATGATTTAAATGGTTAATTACTTACAATTGCAAGTAGGTACAGTACTTCGGTTATGACTGACCTACCTTCTTAGATCATCTCTTTTACACTTGTTTATTATGGTACACTAAGTAAATATTACAATTATTTATGTCCTAGATCCTAGAGCATGTGTAATTGTATAATATAAAACTTTAAATAAAATAAAGTTTGACCCGCTTGCCGTGGATCCTATTCTCTATATAATACGTTAGAATAAAAGAACAGTGAGTAAAAATAATAGGTAAATAAGGAAGAAAATGTCCATTTTGGCAAATGCGATGGTCCACAAGAGTATTTAAAATAGATAATCATATATTTGGAGAATATTTACAAAAAACGATGATCTCAGTAGGTATATTAAAAAATTTGAGTTCGTGACTGTGAAATTCTTTTGCTGAATTTGAACCATAAGATTTTCCTTCAGTCCCAATTTTTGACAAATAGATTATAAAGGTTTCCCTTTTTTTAATAAGAAACTTCAAAAGTGTTCAGAAACATGAATTCCCGAGCAAGCTGTTTTTAAAAATAATTTAAAAAGATGATTGGGTACATGAAAATATTAATTTTGTAAGTATAATGAAGGTCTAAAAATTGTAAGTACAATAGACTCTCGATTATCCGAAATAATGTATGTAGACCGAATTTCGTATAATGCGAAGATTAACATGATGTATTATGTTTGTTTAAGTGAAGTTAAATAGATTTTAATCACATTAATATTATATGGTAAAGGCGAAAGTTTGTGAGTGTGTGTGTTTGTTACTTTTTCACGTCTAAACGGCAGGAGCGATTTTAATAAAATTTGGTATGGAGTTAGCTGACACCCTGGATAAACACATAGGCTCCGTTTTACTGCTGGGTTATCCCGATGAAAATGAATTCGCGAAATATTATAAATGCGAAAGTAACTCTGTCTGTATGCTACACAATCTCGCCTAAATTTTACTGAACCGATTTAAATGAAATTTGGTACAGAGATAGTCTAGAGTCTGAGAAAAGACATAGGCTACTTTTTAATTCAAAAAAAGGGTTGTACGGGGTTGAAATAGGAAAGTTTGTGCGGAAATTCCGTAATTTTTAAAGATAGAAGCTTGAAACTTATTTTTTAAGCTTTTGATTAGATATAAATAAATACGACATTCCCTAAAAGGGATAAAATTAGCCGATGAATGTTTTTGTGTAATGACGTCGTCCAAAAAGCTTACTGCCCAGAAAATTGAAATATTGAGTGTAAAAAGGTATAGAGGTTTTGTTTATTTGGATCAATAAAAGTAGTTGAATACTAAGCCATATAAACTATTTTAAACTATAATTAAACTATATTAATTTAATATATTATAAATGCGAAAGTAACTCTATCTGTCTGTGTGTTACACAATCACGCCCAAACTACTGAACCGATTTAAATGAGAATTTGGTACATATATATATAAAGCTAGAGGCTTGAAACTTATTTTTTAGGCTTTTGATTAGATATAAATACGACATTTAAAGTGTAAAAATTTTACCCTAAACGGGGCAAAAATAAGGAATGGAAGTTTTTGTGTAATGACGTCGGCAAAAAGGCTTACGGCCCAGAAAATAAAAATATAAAAGAAAAACATTTTAAATGCTGCGGAAGGCACTATTCCACGCTAGCTAGTTTAAATATATTGAACAATAAAACAAACATACCTATACCATAAATATTTAAATGGGTAAAGAAAGGTAACTGTACTTATATAGATGTATAAAATTCTAATAATAAATATCATAATACAAATAATATTTTTAAACATATTTCATACATTTCTGATAAAGCAGAGACACAGCAAGAAACATTTCAAATAATCTATTTCAATGGTCGTTTCGGATAATGGACAGTTCGCATAATCGGGTTTGGGATAATCGGGAGTCTATTGTAATTAGGCTTCCACCATCGTTAGCATTTCAAGATATTCATTAAAAGAAACTGTTGGTAGGTAGAAAGAAAAATATTTGAAGTTCAAAAAAGTTAAATGATTTAGGAAAATTAACCACCATACTGATAGTTCAGAACCTTATTTGGAGCGGGAGGAAGAGAACAGTAACATCATCTTTAATGTCTTGTTTGTTTATATAAAATACATTTATTTATTTTGTTTTACTTTATTTATTAAGTATATTTTTTACATTCTACAAGAATTTAAAATACTTATTATCTTCGTGCATCAAGTCAAATCTAAACGATGTTCCCATTTATGATTAGTAACTACCCAATGAATTGTTGTTACTATCAGTATTAGAACGAATGATTACTAATGCATTTTTCGATAGTCTGAAAATTTCGTTGAACGCGGTCACGACATCTGTGTTGGATGTATAACTGTTGAGAAAAACTGAATAACTATGTGCTTGTATCTGTATTTTCGCACACTGTGTACCCACTGCTTGTATTATCTCCAAGCTATCTAATAGTAGGTATATCCAAACTAAGATGTAAATAACATATTTTGAGAAGAAAAATCACTTCAATATTATTTTGTAAAGTAGTACAAAAAACAATTAAATACCTACACTGTAACAATGGCTTTGGTCCTCTATTACCTAATAAGTATAATAACCTATTCATTTCGTTAGTTTGTAAGAATTTGTGCATTAATAAGTGTATTACAACTTAATAATTACACTTATTTTAACTATTTATTTATTATATTACTGACTCTCCTCTATTTCCTAATACAAGATGAAAATCAAAACATAGGGATTAAAAATTTGTTTATTGCTGTAAAACCATCCTTCGACGTTTCGCCTTTTGAAGTACTTACATAACAAAAGGCGAAATGTCGGATATGTTGCATAATAAAAAGAATTTTAATGCCTACAAACTTTGATGTTGATTCGTTATTAACTGTTTAATTCTTACTCAATTTTTGGAATGCAGTAGTAGGTAACAATTTTAAGGAAACTGTAACAGTTACAGTCTTGTGGATTTATTTAAATGTGACGTAGGTATATTTTTATCAATTTCACAACATATCTAACCTACACACTAAATTGACAGGACCTATTAAAAAATTTTAATTAATGGCATTTATGTGCATCTTTAACGGAGAATACGTAATGAAATTTGTAGAAAGAGTGAATTAATTAAATTTGTTTGCTCATAATTATGCAAATTATCGTAAAAATATGAACAATAATAAAATATGGATATTAATTACTTTTATGATGTTTGTTAATTGCGAAGAGATGGAACTCCAATTGTGTTTTAATTACTATATTAAGTACAGTATAAGGGGAATACGATTTTCCCACATTTTTTTTAAGTAGTAATAGAAAAAAATCCTCTAAGATGAAAACGATAGTAACCTTCCATACTTTTACTATACTCTATTTTTTTTCTATAAATACAATTTTATCAACTTATCCGCGTCTAAAAAAGTGCCTAAGTTATAGACGATGATAATAATACAACTATCCTATATTATTAATTGAATTATGGATTTTATTAATGTGCCAATAATATAGGTTATGATTTCATTACAATTATTCGGATATCAGGTAGGTCATAGGTAAATACTTACGTCCGATTACGTTCAGTTACAGACGCGGTGCAATTTTGAACTTCTTTGACCAAGCCGAAAGTGAAATTTAAGGACTTCGATTTCCTTTTTAAGTCGACAGAATGATTTGTATTGCTTTACATAAATTATAGCGAATCTTACAAGATCGTAGTTGGACTACCTGCGCCGTTGGCGAGAAGGCTTTCGAAACGATTCCGCGAAAGTTTTTTTTTTATTATTATTCCCAATTGTTGTTGTTTCTGTAATCATCAAATATTCTGCGTATTGTCGATAACGTAATAATATCAATCGTATTTTTCAACAAAAACTTGTCAAATTGTTACCTACAACTTTCACGAAAAAAAAAAGTTGTAACACAAGATTTTTGTATAGGTAGTATATAATTACTACACACCTGTGCGTGCATTTTGCGTATTAATTTAGCTGCTTTATTGTGAATACCTAAACGCACCAAAATACAGTAATTTTCTCATAAAATGTGTATACAGCTAGTCAGTGGCGGATTTACCAGCAGGCTGAATAGGCTAGAGCCTAGGGCGGCAGATTTTAGGGGCCGGCAAACTTTGCTCAAAAATGTTTTTGTCTTACCGAAATAAAAAAAAATATTATCTTATACACGGAAAAAAAACGAGGCTTAAAAAATCAACAAAATTACATTTTAGTGCTATACAGTATACTGAATACACTAACGTCTGTAGGTATATGAAAAATTACTAAACGCTTATTTATAAAATATACTATTGTGATTTTGAATTTTTAAAATATTCCAATAGCGTTTAAGTGTTATATTTTAAATTTAGTATTTTTACCTATTTTTTAAATTAATTATTGCCATTTTTCCTTTAGGTCCATCCACACTATTCAATTAATTATTTGATGTTTCTGATGATATTAACAATCTGTTTGAGTGTAGAATAAAAATTTAATAAATTTACACGTAAAAAATTGCATATTGTTGCACAGAATTTCATAAATATTATACATTTCTTAGAATGATGATAATAAAAAAAAACAACAATGATAATATTGTAATGAATAAGAGCTGTAAATATCCATTCAACGAAAGTTCTTAACATTCTTCATTTTTTATCCTAATGAATTCGTATCAATATTTGTTGATTAGTCTTATAAAACTATAATAGGTACAATCATAAAGTTGCAATTTCATTGACAAGAAATAGATTGTGAATTAGGGTGTAGAGTTGCAGGTGTCAGTAGGGGCGGCAAATTTTGAATAGCCTACGGGCGGCAAATGTGTAAATCCGCTACCGCAGCAAGTAATAAAATCTTGTAATGTTTTCATAATACTTATCACCGTTGTAAAAATCTTTTTAAGTATAATTTGAAGCTTTAAGGCTCTGTTGTAAGATTCACTAAAAGAGAACGATTCCAAGTTAAATATTGGTTCAAATAGTAATTTACTTAAGAATTGCAGTAGCCAAAATAACTACTTACCTACTTACTTACATTAATGATTGATGTTTTTATTGTTGTAACTTATTACAATAAAAATACGTTAATTTTAAATTTTAGTTTTTGCCAAAAGTACATCTCATTATGACCACGTATTTATTTACCTATAGGTTCTAAAAAAATATTGCTTTACGTGTAAGTACGCTTTTTCTTAATTTGCTAATTTTACGCAATATTATTAAATAACTCTCTAAAATTATTTTAGCTACAGTATCGTTAATGTAGATATCTATTTATATAATCAAATTGATTAAAAGCTCCTTAGGTCCTTAAGTAACATTAAAATAAAATACGTAATGTAGATTATAAATGTATAAATTATCGACAATACTCGGTTGGGAAAACAAATATAAAAATAATTATACTTGGTTAATTAGAATTTAATGTAACATATTTAAGGGATATTTTTTAATGTGAAGTGAATGAAATTGTTAAGTACTTACTAAAAAATGTATAACTTTTTTCAAAAGATACTAACAATTATAAAAGAACTAGTTTTCGTATGAATTATTATGAGATACCTGACTAAACCTAACCCTAAATGATATACTTCATTTCTTATTAATCATTTAAAAGTTCAGGCATTTCACCTTACAACATTAAGACCATAAAAATGTTCGCATTTAAGAATATATCTAGGCACAACAATGAATATAATTTTTAAACCTGAAAATGTTAAGATTAATATTAAAAATTTTAAAATGTTGAAATATCATTTTCATAATTTAAATTAAAGAAAAATGTTTACTATTATTATATATATAGGGAGCTGTATTGCTTAGCATGACTAAATGTGACAATCGTAGTTAATTAACTCTTTTAAATTAAGTAGGTAATTGGCCGAAAACTCTTGGTGAAACATTATATAAATATTAACGAATAAAAACACTTGGAGACGTTTCACTTATTTATTGAAAACTCAATGTACATTTCGCCAGTTACAGCATCATCAGGAGTATTATTAGATTACTTAAGTTACAAATTACAGCGAGTTCCTTAAATATTAGAGGTCTTAGGTGGTATCAACTTAGGATCTAGGAGGGGGTTGTTGCCAAACATTAGTTGGTCGTTTGCCAAGGGTTTGTTTAGTAAAATAGCTTTTTTAATTTCTAATATTTCATAGCGGTCTAAGATCTTTCCCCCTGGTAAATGATGTAATAATTTTAAATTATTTTTGTTAGTTGTGTGGTTATTTTCAATTAAATGCGAAGATATTCCTGAGCAATGATTATTGTATAAAGCACTGCGAATATGCTCATTGTAGCGTGTTGTAATTGACCTTTTGGATTTTCCAATATATATGGTTGGGCAGTCTGAGCAGGTAATTTCGTAGACACCGCTTTTCTGGGTATTGTCTACTTTCTTAATTAGTTTATTGTTGACTAATAGTTTGTTTAAGTTGGAATTATTAAAGTATGCTGCATTAATGTTAAATTGTTTTAATTTATATCCTATTTTTGTGCTTATTTTTCCATAATAAGGGATTTTTCTCCATTCGTTGTTGCTTTTGTTATATGTGATGGGGTAGATCAGATTGATAAACTTTTGTTTTAATTTTTTTGATAACATTTTTTCTACTGTATGCGGATCGTATCCATTGTTGATGGCTATAGTTTTGATGGTATTAATTTCTTTTTTATAGTTGTCTTTAGATAGAGGAATGTTTATGGCTCTGTTTAACATTGAGTGAAAACTGGCTAATTTTATGCTATTAGGATGATTTGAGCTGAAAGGGATAATGCAGTCTGTGAAGGTTTCTTTTCTATATATGTCGAAGTCAATTTTATTATTAATTATGTTGAGCTTAAGATCTAAGAAGTTTAAGCTTTTATGGCCTATTTCTAATGTGAACTGAATATTTTTGTTAATATCGTTGAGGTAATTTAAGAAGTTGTTGAGTTGTCGTTCAGTACCGACCCAAATGCAAATTATATCGTCTACATAACGTAGCCATAAATGAATATATTTTTTAAAAATATGGTTGGTTTCTAAAAACTTTTCGAATTTGTTCATGAAGTAGTCGGTGTAAAAAGGTGAGATTGACGAGCCCATTGGAAGACCACTCTTTTGCAAGAAGAGTTTTTCATTAAACATAAAATAATTTTGATTTAGGCTAAGTTCGATTAGCGTTTTTAGTTCTGATTGTAGAATTTGGTCGATATTGTACGAGGATAGGTCTTTAAATAATAAGTCTTTTAACTCAGTAGTTGGGATAGATGGAAATAAATTTTTTACATCAAAAGAGATTAATTTTGCATTTGAGGGTAAAATGATATCTTTCAATTTTTTAACTAAATCTAAACTATTGCTTACAGTATACTTGGGCTTAAAGTCTAATATTTCTGTTAGTAAGTGTGCTAATTCCTTGCAAAGTCTTTGGTTGGGGGCATTTAAACAAGATGCAATAGGTCTTATAGGATTGTCTTTTTTATGGATCTTAATTAGTCCATAAAGAACAGGGGGTGAAGGGTGACTGTTTTTAAGTTTCCAAAGTTCGTCTTTTCCAAAAGCAAGTTTGATTTTATTTACGGCTTTTATCACTTCTGCTGAAAATTTTTTTGTAGGGTCATGAAATTTCGGAGCGTATTTTAGTCCTTTCCTCAGTAGTTCAGTTTCTTCTTTGTTGAAATTGTGGTTAGACAGGTTGGCAATACGTGGGTAGAACTTTACAGGGTTCATTTCCGGTTGGGTTGTAGGGTGGTCATTTTTCTACCTACGCAAACGCCAGAAAAATGACCACCCTACAACCCAACCGGAAATGAACCCTGTAAAGTTCTACCCACGTATTGCCAACCTGTCTAACCACAATTTCAACAAAGAAGAAACTGAACTACTGAGGAAAGGACTAAAATACGCTCCGAAATTTCATCTAAACGCAGAAAAATACCAAGATGTTGCCGTGTACACCGACGCAGCTTTCCCAGAAGATGAAATCCTAGGTAAATCACTGTGTGCAAAAATCATCCAATCAGATTACCAACACAATCAACTTAAACAAAAGAAAACCCAAAAAAAAGAGATATTCTGTTTAAATAGTATCAAAAAAACACTTAAGAGTTCAAACCTAATTCTCTGCAAAGCCGATAAAGGAAATACTGTTACCATTTTAACCAAAGACTTATATATCAAAAAAATGAATGACTTTCTCAACAACCTAAATTTATTAGAATTAAAAAATGACCCTACAAAAAAATTTTCAGCAGAAGTGATAAAAGCCGTAAATAAAATCAAACTTGCTTTTGGAAAAGACGAACTTTGGAAACTTAAAAACAGTCACCCTTCACCCCCTGTTCTTTATGGACTAATTAAGATCCATAAAAAAGACAATCCTATAAGACCTATTGCATCTTGTTTAAATGCCCCCAACCAAAGACTTTGCAAGGAATTAGCACACTTACTAACAGAAATATTAGACTTTAAGCCCAAGTATACTGTAAGCAATAGTTTAGATTTAGTTAAAAAATTGAAAGATATCATTTTACCCTCAAATGCAAAATTAATCTCTTTTGATGTAAAAAATTTATTTCCATCTATCCCAACTACTGAGTTAAAAGACTTATTATTTAAAGACCTATCCTCGTACAATATCGACCAAATTCTACAATCAGAACTAAAAACGCTAATCGAACTTAGCCTAAATCAAAATTATTTTATGTTTAATGAAAAACTCTTCTTGCAAAAGAGTGGTCTTCCAATGGGCTCGTCAATCTCACCTTTTTACACCGACTACTTCATGAACAAATTCGAAAAGTTTTTAGAAACCAACCATATTTTTAAAAAATATATTCATTTATGGCTACGTTATGTAGACGATATAATTTGCATTTGGGTCGGTACTGAACGACAACTCAACAACTTCTTAAATTACCTCAACGATATTAACAAAAATATTCAGTTCACATTAGAAATAGGCCATAAAAGCTTAAACTTCTTAGATCTTAAGCTCAACATAATTAATAATAAAATTGACTTCGACATATATAGAAAAGAAACCTTCACAGACTGCATTATCCCTTTCAGCTCAAATCATCCTAATAGCATAAAATTAGCCAGTTTTCACTCAATGTTAAACAGAGCCATAAACATTCCTCTATCTAAAGACAACTATAAAAAAGAAATTAATACCATCAAAACTATAGCCATCAACAATGGATACGATCCGCATACAGTAGAAAAAATGTTATCAAAAAAATTAAAACAAAAGTTTATCAATCTGATCTACCCCATCACATATAACAAAAGCAACAACGAATGGAGAAAAATCCCTTATTATGGAAAAATAAGCACAAAAATAGGATATAAATTAAAACAATTTAACATTAATGCAGCATACTTTAATAATTCCAACTTAAACAAACTATTAGTCAACAATAAACTAATTAAGAAAGTAGACAATACCCAGAAAAGCGGTGTCTACGAAATTACCTGCTCAGACTGCCCAACCATATATATTGGAAAATCCAAAAGGTCAATTACAACACGCTACAATGAGCATATTCGCAGTGCTTTATACAATAATCATTGCTCAGGAATATCTTCGCATTTAATTGAAAATAACCACACAACTAACAAAAATAATTTAAAATTATTACATCATTTACCAGGGGGAAAGATCTTAGACCGCTATGAAATATTAGAAATTAAAAAAGCTATTTTACTAAACAAACCCTTGGCAAACGACCAACTAATGTTTGGCAACAACCCCCTCCTAGATCCTAAGTTGATACCACCTAAGACCTCTAATATTTAAGGAACTCGCTGTAATTTGTAACTTTAGTAATCTAATAATACTCCTGATGATGCCGTAACTGGCGAAATGTACATTGAGTTTTCAATAAATAAGTGAAACGTCTCCAAGTGTTTTTATTCGTTAATATTTAACTCTTTTACCTATTGTTTTATTACCTATTTACACTTTTTTTGTTAAGTAATAAAGAGTGGATAGTCTAACTTTTATAATGCATGATGAGGGTGAGCGATCTTTATAAACGATGTAATTACGTTATTAACAGTTGTAATTACATTGTACAATGTACATTATTAAAGTTTCTCATGACTTACATAATTAAATTATCTATTATTCTTAAGTACCCAACTCAAAATTAATTCTGTAGATGGATTAATCTTTTGTGTCAGATTTAGTGAATAAACTGAGAGATAATATATATCCGATACTTGATATTTGCATTTAGATATATCTACAGATTTTCATTTTTGCTATTTAACTAACCGTGGACGAATACTTAGTTAATGTTTACAATTGTCTGTCGTATTAGCCTGAAGAAAGTAGGTGGGTGGAGGCTTTATTACAGGTTCCTAAGTCTAACTTTCTTGTTGAAATATAAAGTAAATTCTTCCTGCAATACACACAACAAAACTAAAATAAATATCTACTAAAATCGTAAAATGTTATATCTATTATCATTTATGGTTAAGGTTTTAATAAATCGTAAAGTTTCAGAAACAAAAAGTATCTAGGGATGTATTTTTCTTTTAATTAGAACCCCTCTCCCTCATAGTGACATTTTTTGACCTAAGGCTCCCTTTAAATGAAATTTGATGAGATATTTTGGTCTCTTTCTTCCACTTTGAGCTCAAGTAATTAATGCGGATGTCCCCTACATAAATCTATTAATAGACGAGATGGCTCGACTTGTAGAATACCTAACCTACTAATAAATATACATGGGTGTGGAATTAGCTTTCTTCTTTAAAGGAGGCGTGACATTATTATGTATTATGTTCTTCCGATAGTAATGCAACGGCTTGAATACGTACCTACATACAAAGGCTTGTTGATACATCCGGAAGAGATCGTTGATAAGCAACTAAAAAACTAAAATGTGCACTCTCTTCAAGCTTGACTTCTAACCTTTCAAGTTTGTTGCTCTTAGTATATTTCAAACACGATGCACGAAAAAAAAGTTTGGTTGGCATATAGAAAATGTAATTTTATTGTGCTATAATATATAAATAGCATTGTCAGGCGTCCGGATAAACCCGGACATAGTTAGGCTTTTTGATTGCGTGTCCGGCCATAATAAACAGTGTCCGGCTTGTCTGGCTTTTGATAGGCTTTTTACATTTCGCAAACGAGCAAGTGCCGAGCGTGGACGAGCGCAGACGAGTCGACTGTTTATCTACAATTTAATTTTGATTAATGACTTTGTTTGACTGATTAATAATAGAATACCTAGACTGACTTGTCATTCGATTTTATTTATATTTCATTAGAATTTAACAAAATTTATGGCAATAATAAAAAAAGCTTGATTTTACAAACTATATTTTTGTCGTACCTATTAATACTGAGACACAAAATCCTCAATAATGTAGGGTGTCCGGCCTTTTTACCCAAATATCAGGCCAAAATGGCTGGTCTGTCCGGCTATTAGGTTTGGCGGCCTGGCAACCCTATATATAAATGTCCACCGTGTCAGCATAATGTCTGTTTAATAAATGTTAAAGTTTGGAATACTTAAACATTCTGATGCTTAAGTAAAAAAGAGTGCCAAAAGAAAGATTCATTAAATCTTTAAATGTAAATTAATGTTGTCAGGTGTCTTTCAAGGTAGTCGCTACCGAGCTTTTTAATTAGCTAGCTACCTACTTGTAAATTAAATGATTATTTTTAATGGAAAGGATCTTTTCTGGCAAAAGCAAATAAGTATTCATTAAAAATGAACAGTGTTCTGTTTTATTCCGAAGTTTATTGAAAAGTACTAAGGACTTTTCGTTTGAGTTTAATTTGTGCTATTGTTTTCAACTCCTGTTTATTACATGACGCTTCCTAATTCTGGTGGTTTTCGGTTTTTATGATGATAAACAGAAAGACGTAGGTATAGACAGTCTTCCGGTAACTTTCATTTACAGTACCTAGGTATAATATAGCAAGTATATAAGTATACCTGGTAGGTATATTGTTATGAAGTATTAAATAGAAACATTTAAAAATGGAAAGAATAAATAAATTATAAGTAGAAACAAATAATTGCATGAAAATACATCTAATATATAAAATTCTCGTGTCACAATGTTAGTTACCATACTCCTCCGAAACGGCTTGACCGGTTTTTATGAAATTTTATATGCATATTCAATAGGCCTGAGAATCGGGAACTATCTATTTTTCATACCTCTAAGTGATAAGGGTTGTCCACCCCTAACTTTTTATTTTTTGGACAATTTTTTTTATGATTTGGCATTAAAAAATACATATAACCCTTAATTTTCACCCTTCCACCACCAACACCTATTTTTTAATAGCGATATTAGTACTGTAATAATCTTCGACTTTCAGTGGTCGATAACTGATCAATTATTATCAATCAATTAGTCATCCCCGCCAGGCGTCTACTGATGTCACTACTCACCCAGCAAACAGCACGGAGTAGGGATGAGAATGAAGCAGACTTTTTTAGAATGTTACAGGCAGTTCAAATATGTTCTAAAAAGTAAAAGAATGTTTTATTATAGCATTTAAGAATGATCTGGTAATGTTCAAGAATGTTCCAGAATATTGAAGATCATTCAAGAATGTTCCAGTGTTAAAAAAAGTTAGAAAATGTTTTGAATCATTATGAGATGTTCTGGATAGTTCTAAATTCGCGAATATTCTAGAATGTTCCATCAAACGTATAATATATTCTTACCCGAGCAACGCCGGGTAATGCTGCTAGTATAACTATAAAGGGAAACTTTACTCTTTCTTTATAAAGAGGAATCTAGGGGTGGACTTTACACTACCGATCACTATTTTATTTCATATTTCATTATTTCTGTTGTAATAATTGCGTGCATTTCATATCACAATTTCCTTACATACATTTGGATGAATTTGTAACGTGTTGTCAATTCCCATACATTTTTACACTACATTATCTGTTAGCCAAATCTATAAATACCCTCTAAAAAGGTATCTTACACTCAGTTGTCATTTACCATTCTACAATTCCATGTTGTTAATTTGATATTGCAAGTTATAAGTTATGATTAACTTAAATAGGTTGACTTTAAAATTATAAGTGGTTTGATGATGGATTAAAATGGGGACAAAGAAGGTATAGAGAATTGTCTATGTAAGTAATACAATATAACAACAGAAAGGGCTGGATATGGACAGGTAAATTCGAATTTAATTAGAAATTTTCATTTCAAACAGTTACTAATTTTAGCGGGCGAGTAATTTCTCCGTTTTACACTCTTACTGAATCTAAAAGTAGGGCGAAAAGCCATCTTCTATGTACCTTTTTTAAGGAATAAGTAGGTGGTGATTGGGCAGAGGAAGATAATACAATACAATAATATGTATGCAATTTTCCAAATGATCGAAGGAAACGAAAATTTGATTATTTTATGAGTTTAAGTAGTTTTATAACTATGAAGCGCCTCTAAAATGTTAACGACTCTTAAGTCTAGTTGCGATGCGTCCTTTACTCTGTATGGAAATACTGATAAGGGATAAATGATAAATCCAAATAACCAAATGCACTGTCTGGCGATCACTTTTGCGAATTCTTCACAATTTGTGGATGTACATGTGAGCTATTTAAAAGTGAGGTGAGTTCTGCTCCTAATTTTTTTTTCAACCAATGAAGTCTTTCCCTGGCGAGACCTATTCTTCTTTCAATCTTTCTTTCAATATAAATTATCGAACGTATTATTTGTCCCTAATAAATAGTATATGCCCTATTTCCTTATTGTTTTTGTCTTTTTCTACCTGCTCGCTAATCTTTTGTAAACTTCGTTTCCTGTGATATGAACTGTTCAAGAAATTTTAACTAATCTCCGATTTTCCCATACTTCAAAAGATTGAAGGTGATTCATAAAGGGATATAATACAGGAAGGATCCTTATCTATTTGGTTCTTGGATTTGTTCGTAAATAGTTAGATTGTGCATAAATGCTTTCATGTGATTTAGTTAACAGAGACTAGAAATTATAACAAAATTGTCGTAATACCTACACCTCACCAAAAAGAGGAATATATTGTCATCCATAAAAGGAGGATCCACTTACCTATCAGCCAAATTTAATCTACTATATTTAAACTAGCTTGTCGTTGGTTTAGTTTCTAAAAGAAATCTGGCAAGTACACGTCAATCAGTAACATTAGTTGATGGCTGTAGCCAAAATTACATTTTGTAGAAATTTTTCTTTTCTCAATTACTTAAGCATGAGAAGTAGCAATTTTACTTTCCTTTGATTGCTTAAGTGGCTTTGCATTTTTTGTTTGTAATTTTGCATACATTAACGTCTGATTATGTTCATTTATTGAGAAAATGCGATAAGATGTCAATCACACTCTATTTTGACTGCCTAGTTGAATGAAGGTACGAAAATAGAAACTACATTCTGCCAAACGACTCGTCATTAACTCGTTAACTTCAGTCAAAGGAATTAAATGAAATTTTCTAATACTCCTCACATAAAAATTGTGTACGTTGTGTTATTAAGGGTATAGTGTTAAAGGTCAAGAACAAAATATACATATATTTCTCTTTCATCGATTTTCTATGTTAGAAATTATATCAAGTTTATGGCCAGCAATTTTATGAAACTACCAGTTGCGGATGGCGATTTTGAATTAAACAGTTCCCATCAGCACGCCATTAAAGACCATTAATTCTCCATAGAAAATCGTTCGACTTCCTTCTGTTTCAATTTGTTCACCTAATTTATTTCTCTCCAATTATTGTTCACTGATTCCCATTAGATACCTAAAAGGAGGTTGAAGAAGGTTCTCCGCTCTATCCTCCAGATTTACACTGCCGTTCCTGTATTTATTGTTAGTGGAAATGAAACAAGGGCTTCTTTTATTGCAGCGTTCATATCGTTCAAACAACAAAATTTATTATAAAGACGTCAGAAACTACGTAATATGTAATATTAATTTTTACTATTAGAGATGCTCACGAACTTTTAAAGCATAAGTAAATTACAGAATTGCAATATTTGTACTAATTAAGTATTTCTTTACGAGTGAGAGGCCTGTGAGAGCTTTTCACATTTTTTTCTCTACTATTTCAAAGGTAATATCAAAATTAAATAAATATATATATTTTTCGTTCAAAGGTGCCTTGCAGCAGTGTCATTTTTTATTAACTTTTCCATTTAACAATAATTAGCTGATTTAACCTATTTTATTATCTGTGTAGGTAAGTAATCCTTAAGTGAAGTTTTTAACGATTCGATTAGTAAATAATGAAAATTGTAGCTTTATTACATTAAATAGTTATTTAATAATAAACGTTCTATCCTAATGTCGTAATTTCCATAGATTTGTAAAAGTCAACAGTCAAGATCAAGTACAACAAGTACAATGTCAACATATTATTTGTCATTTCAATAGTTAACTGTTTGCTATATTGATTCAATCAATTCGAATCTAAAACAGAACAATTTTAACGGTAAAAGTGACATAATAGTCAATGGGAATAGCCGGTGAGATAATGTTTGTTTAATTCATAAAAAATCACAAAGGTTAATCGTTATGGGCTAATACATATAAAAGCAGAACTTAATATTAAGATTGTTAGTCTTTTGTACCCAATTTACAACGAGTCTAACGTTAACCACAATAAAAACACTTGTTTAGATTTACAACAATTTAATAAGAAAAACTCTTACAATATCGTTTCGGCTTATTAGGCCATTATCAAAGAGTTAAACCCGAAACTAAACTAAAAATCAGAAACATGACAATTTATACATTATGAGTAGGTGGGGGAATTACAATTTTTGAAGTGTGGCGATAAAGAAAAGGACTTTTATGTCCTTCACACTGTTCATTGGTAACATTTTTATTCTGGAAGAATGTCTTTTGAATTTCAAATTTTTCTTATAAATTTAACCTTCTGCTTTTATTAATACAATGTAAAATTTTTATATTATTTTCATTAAAATTATGTTTATTTGTAATACAATGTTTGGAAAATCCTGTGTTTTACAATTTCCCCAAACCCGGGATTAATTTAAAAAATTACAGAAAATATTTTTTAAAATATTTTATAAAACTAATGGATTTAAAGGGAAGGCCACTTATCTATAGGAAATCCTTGTATTGTGCGTGGTCCTCTTCAATTATTCTTTTCGTATTAAGCTGTAGACACTACTCGTTGAAAAAAAACCTAGTAGTATTACTATATGTTAATTGTTTCTTCTTTATGATCCTAATTGCGCCATTGGAAATAGTTATGTTGTATGTATGTCTGTAATATTGTGTTTTAAAACATTTTAAAAATATATTACCAAAATGGTCTTAATAATGTTCTCATTTGTTTTATTTATTATGTTTGCAATTCATAATGCAGCAAATAACCCTACACCCTATTAAACCTTTACTTTAATATCTTATAATATAATACAACGAAACCATGAAATGTAATGTGACATTTGTAGTTTGGAGCCACCCATTCATAATTACGTGAGTTCAAAGTAGGGATGGCGATTCTTTCCGAAAAAGATCGATTTTCAAATCGATCCGAATCGTAGGCTGATGTATCGATTCACAAAAAAATCGAGATCTAAAAGATCGATTTCTAAAAAATCGATTTATTTTCAGGTTTGCATTCATAATGTAAATATAAATCCATTTTATGAAAAACAAGAAAGATAACATAATAAATGATCTCTTGTCAGTAAAATCAGTTTTCTTTAGTCCAGGGAATTCGATAATAATCATTTTTATTACCATATCAAAGTCAAATCAGGTATGAAAGAAAATATTTATTTTCAAAATGTATTTATTACATTATAACGTTTTTATTCCGTAACAAACACTACACCAAAAAAAGTATTTATTTCGCTAAAAACAGTATACTATTAAAGCACAGTTTGCTTAGGTAAACAAATGAATGACGGAATATCAATCAACAAATACAAAAAGTCATAGACTACAGCCCTCTCGCGCTTTTTTGAATAATTAACCCTTTAATCGGCAATACCGTAATATTAAGGATACATTCAACTATTTGTAAATAATAATTTTATGGTTTTTACCAAAACAAAAAAAAATCGAAAGGCGATTTTCAGGGGTGAAACATCGATTCACTGGATCGATTCAGTGCAGTATATCGATTTAAAAAGTCGATCTTTTGGGTCTGAACAATCGATCTTCGATTAATCGTTCTCAGATCACCATCCCTAGTTCAAAGTGGAGGAAGCCTAGAAAAACCTTGTTAAACCCCATTAAAGGAAGGAGGACTCATTGAAAGTTCCTCGTCAACTTTTCAATTCATAGAATTATTACAGGTAGTTTTCTTTCCCCTTTCAATTAAAAGGGTAGCGATGAGTCCAAATTTTTGAATAGGGCTTATATAGGTAATTAATGAAAGTCCTTGTAGTTCACAATTCAAAACAATTTGTAAAATTTGAAGAAAGCTAAGGGGAGACGCGATTACTATAAGACATAAGTTTATAATTGTAGAACACTATCTATAGTATGTCTAGATATAAATTGAAAAAAACTATGATAGCGCTTTAGAAAGTCCTCAAATTAGCTTTTAAAAATAATCTCTGTAGATTCATGCTAAAAATATGTTTTTTGATGGGAAAAGTAAATTTACTCGTGTAATGAGCATAAAATAATTATTAGCCACTGTAATAGCTAGGCCAGAATTAGTGAAGCTTCAAGGGACTTAATCACGTACATACGTATATCAAGCTAGCACGACAAAGTTATTTTTCTGATTTCTGACTTGCACTATAATTTGTTGCTAATTTGTCACCAAATTCAAAAATTTGTCGCTTGTGCCGTTTAGCTATAGCTGGTATTTCCAGCGACAAATTGTGGCCTTTACAGTATTATTCTACGGTATTTCCTTTTCGAGATATGCCATATGTAGTGCCAGTTTTGTGGTTTTCCATCAGTTTTTCGCTTAACAGTTGAAGATAAGACTAGCGACAAATTCTTTGAATGTCATCTTTCAGTGACAAATTAGCGACAAATTATGGCCTTTACAGTAATATCCTACGACATTTCGTTTTCGAGATACGCTATGTGCAGTGCTAGCTTGATATCAACTTAGCATATCAGCTGATTATGGCTAAACGGCACATTTTTGGATTTGGTAACAAATTAGCGACAAATTATAGTGCAAGTCAGAAATCTAAAAAATAAGTTTGTCGTGCTAGCTTGATATACGTGACTTAATATCTTTGTCGTTTGTTGTATGGTTTATGGCCCCTGGCGCGGCGGCCATCTTCTGGAAAATATCCAGAACGCCGCCGGTATCGATTAGCGTCTAAGGATTCGTTCATAGCTTGTAACACATGGGGATTTTCAGTCATGTTTTAAATCCCTTTTGGGATAAGCTCGAGAGGTAATTGCAAAAATACGTCATAAGTAGCAGCATAAGGCAGACTTGAAAAATTAATAGGTGCTTACAATTAGTTACAGAGTGAAATGCTATTCTTATATTAAGTTACACTTGAAAACAATTTTCTGAATGTTAAAGACATAACAAGAAATTCTTAGACTAATTGTGCAATTCTCATAACTTTTCTTATTGACTTTCTCATTTTTATCGGTCATTATTTTTAATTGTATGTACAGTAAATGATGTAGATACATATATGTGACTTACTGTATGTTAAACTGTTTTGAAGCTCAACGCTGTAGTACCTATATCATAAATTAAAAGTAGGGGCATATATCTTTATTAAAAGATCTGAAGCATATAAAAGAATGTTATGTTTGTGTCAAATTTAGTGCTTATGATGAATACGAAGACCTACCATTTGAATAAAATTAACATAAGTAATGTCATATCGTTCAAGAACTTACAACAAACTGATCTATTCGTCATGGACGTCCACAACGGTCTAGAATCTACATGGGTATACACAAATAAAGTGCTGTATAGCTTTTGCTTTCTCGAAGGTTGCATTAACAGGTGCTGCTGTTAGCAATTAACTCAAAATAACGTAACGCACGGCAAGTGTAATGAGCATAAATTATTAGCACATGTGGCATCCTTGTTCATTTTTAAACGACAAGTTTAGATTAGAATTGTAGTATTGTTGACTGAGTTTCTGTTAATGACCGTCAATTATGTTTGGTTTGCATCTATATTTTCCGCACTTGCCTTTCACCTACTTGAAATTCATAATGGTATATTGCACTTCCATTGTTTCATTATATGTACAACTTGGGTTGACTTTAAAAAAATGTTTTCTTTTTACTTCATATAAATATTTATTATATATATTCTCATATCATTTTGTTGCAAAAAAGCATTTAAATTAAAAACCACATCTTTCTTTAGTATAAATTAATTATCTATAATTACAAAGGATCAGTTGATGCTTCAGGGTAAGCTATTAAAAACAACCTTTTGAAAGACATCATTTTTAAGCACTACGTTTGGGATTTATTTAGACAAGAATTTTGCGAAGACGGTTGTTAACAATATACCCTTGATAGAAGCTATCCGGGGAATATTGTTAACCTGGGAAAATGCAAAGAGGGTTTTATCATTAATAATTCAATTAAATCAGGCGTTAATAAAGGATGTTACTTCATGGCAGTTTTATTGTCTGAGAAGTCACTTCAAAAATATTACACAATACCTTGCCCTTCCTCAACTTCCTCAATGGGATTGGAAAATTTCTTTCAATCACACAGCCATACATACGATTACCTATTACAAACATTACTTTGTACCTTTGTGATTTATTATTAACCTAATGTGAAAGTTATTTTTATAAACTACGTGTTTATGTATGTTTAGGAAATAGAAACGAACAGCTATTGCAACCTGCATTTAAACAAAGGAGCATTTCAAAGCATTAATTACATGTTAAGCAGGTAAACTTGAAATGACCCCCTCCCCCTTTTATCGAAAATTTTTTCTAAACTGTCGCATTGTTTCGGGCAGTCATTCGCGTCGGGGACATCCTGCATATCCAAATGCATGTAGATGTTTGTGTTAACAAAATAATTCATTTGCGTTTATTAATAAATTCTGTTTACTTTTTAATAATAAAAAAAGCGATGTGCGAGGCAACAATTTTCCTATTACCTATAACTTATTATGTTTAGCACGATCAGAATATGATTCTTCTCTCATTGATGACCTATAAACCATATAGGTATCTATGGTTTAATTCTTATGAATAGTGTAGTTTGAAAAGTTTAGAAGTGAATACTTTTTATGCAACAGTGAATCGATATCGCGTTAAAAAAAAATTAAATGTTTGAAACTGGTAGTGGGAAATAGCAGTTTTCAACAGTGGTACACGGAGGGTATTTATTATAAGGAGTTCTGTCCGTCGTCGTAGAGGTATCGAGACGGCTGTTTTGCAACAGTATGGAAGTACCCTATCAAGTAGTGCAATGTTACCTCTTTTAGTCATCATTCAACTAACTTTTTACAAGACATATCCTCATTTACTTCATGCGTAGGTTATCTACTATTAGGTAATTGTCATATCTGGTTTTTAGCTAGAACAAACAAAATAGCTCAAACCCCAACGCCAAAACACGACACATTTGTTGTTCGAAACACTTTTCGGTAACAAAGTTACTTTCTTCAGGGACTGAAGTGAACTAATCCTAAAAGAGAACTACCCCTAATAAACACTGACAGTAATAGTTGTTAAGGTTCAGTGAACATGGTTCAGCGGTAATATGATATGATTATGTTCAATGGACCTTGACAATAACAAAAAATAATTAAACTAGACTAAATAGCAGAGATCCAGGGATAGGACCCTTGTCATTGTTAAGTAAAATTCGGTAATTTTTATTGTTATTAAGTATTGTTCCAGGTCAAGAAATATTAGATTGAGTAAGATTTCTAGTAAGATTTCAAAAATATCTTTATTTATTTTTATATTCAAAATAACAACATTTGTATCCATCGTAACAACAAACTGCCAAACACCAAGCCTTCCAATACATTATAAAATTTACCACTCAACACTCCCACTTAAATTTTAGAATTATTACAATACTAAACTTAAATTAGGGTTCAAACCAACTATCTTCCAACAAAATTAACTTTTAAAACTAATTGTTTTATACTTGACATCATCAATTTATAGTGAGAACTTGTCCTGTTATGAATAAATTTACTAGGAGGCAAAGCTTTTGTTAAAAAGTCTGCAAGTTGATTTGAACTATTCACATACTGAATATTTATGACATTTTGTTCTACCTTTTCTCTTATGAAATTATATCTTATATCTATGTGTTTTGCTCTTTTGTGGTAAATAGGATTATGAATGAGTTTAATAGCACTCTGGTTATCTATACAAAGAGTTACCACCAATTGTGGTTCATCTATGTCTATTAGTAACTGCCGAAGCCATAAAATTTCTTTGGCAGCCTCACTTGCAGCCATGTATTCTGATTCCGTGGTTGATAGAGCCACAGTATTTTGCTTTCTGCTAGCCCAAGTAACAGGCCCACCATTCATCATAAAGATATATCCTGTATTAGATTTTCTGGAATTGATATCTGAGGCAAAATCAGAATCAGAAAAACCTACTAGTTCTTTGTTACAATTATAAGTAATACAAACATCTTTTGTCTTTAACAATTACCGAATAATTCGTTTAACAGCATTTACATGGTCTTTACTGGGATTATTTAAATATCTACTAACAATAAGTAGAAATGTACACTTCAATGAGAACAACATACCAGTCCTGAGAAGAAACACCACTTCAATTATATATATAACCTATTGTTATCTTCCTACTTTCAATATCAAACATTCTATAATTTTCATTTTCGTATCCTACTAATATTAGTTTTACACTCTTTTTATCTAGTTTTCTTCTTCTTTCATCAGGTATATGAACGTACCCTTCTGAACCAAATACTCTTATGTGTTGAAGGGCTGGCTTCTGTCCATTCCACAGCTCATATGGGGATACATCTTTTGTCTGGGTAGAAGAACTCCGATTTAATAAATAAACAGCACAGTTTACTGCTTCAGCCCAGAGATTTAATGGGATATCACGAGAGTACAACATAGATCTTGCGCTCTCCATAATTGTGCGCATCTCTCTTTCCACTCTACCGTTTTGTTCCGGTGTGTAGGGTGCTGTGCGTTCATGAATTATTCCTTCACCATCCAAATAAGATTTAAGTTCATTGTTGACATACTCACGGTCATTGTCTGTGTGCAATATACGAGTGCCATGTTCAAACCTATTTTTTACTATTGCATTGTATTTCTTAAAGCAATCCAGGACGTCACTTTTGTGCTTTATTATAAACACATGTCTATAACTGGTGGCACCATCTTTAAATAAGACAAAATATCTTGCTCCAGATATAGATGGATGTTCTACAGGTCCACATACATCACTGTAGGTTAAATCACCAGGTTCACATTTTCCTCTACAGGATTTATGAAATGGCAAGCGGCTCCGTTTGCCTTATTGACAAGCCTCACAAACAAAGTTGATGTCATCTGTTAACTTTACTGGTATTGCACCATTCTTGCTCATATTTTGTACTTCCTTTAAGTTTAAATGTCCCAAACGTTCATGCCAGATTTTTAAACTTGACTGTGCTAAATTGCAATCTATTTGCACTGTAGTTTTAATATTTATTTCATATAAATTATTCTGCTTCAATATTGCAGTCTTAACCACCATATTGTCTTTCAATATTAAGGCCTCCTTGTACTTCTTAATTATAACTTAACCTTTTCTTGTTGCCATGCCTTCTGAGAACAAATTTCTGCGTAGTTCTGGTACATAAAGTACATTTTCTAGGATACTTTGCTCCCACTTACCATTCACATATCTACTGATTAATATATTTCCACGTCCTTGCACCACCAGTTCCTTTTTATTTCCCAATTTCACAGTTGTGTCACCATTATTCTGGCCATAATCTGGTAGCTCACTGAAATAATCACGCCTGTATGACATGTGTGTAGATGCACCACTGTCAAGAATCCATGCGTCTATATCAGTTTCAGATTGTAAACATTGCTCGGCACTGAATGCAAGCATCTTTTGCTCTTGAGGTTTCCTCTCAGACTTCTTTGAGGCTCGACAGTCTCTTGCAAAATGCCCTCTTTTGTTACAATTATAACATATAAATCGATGCTGATTATTCTGACCAGATGTTGAACTTTGGTGTGTATTATGATTCTTAGATTTTCTTTGTGGTTTAGAATGTTTCATGGCTACTAAAGCACTCTCAGATTCTTCTTCATTTGTTAATCTAGTTTCCTCATCTAATAATCGTGCTGTTAGATTCTGAATTGTTTGTGAATGTGGATCTAATGACAGCCATGCCTGACGTAGAGAGCGATACTTTGAAGGTATTGTACTTAATATTTTTGTCATAATAGCTGTATTGCTTATTTCTCCGCCAGTCTCTTTTAATTGTTTAGCTAAGTTCTCTAATTTAGAAATATGCTGTGCAATACTATCGTTTAATGACATCTTATATTGATAGAATTTCTCGTGCACCATCATTTTGTTCAGCTCTGATTTCTGCTCGTAAATTGATTCCAACATCATCATCACTTCCTTTGCCGTTTCACAATTTTCGATTAATGAGATTTGGTTTAGTTCCATAGACGAGGTTAACAGGAACATGGCCATGCCATCATTTTTGTTCCATTGCGTTGTATCACCTACTGTGGGTTTTTCTTCATGGATATTTAAACCTTTCGCTTTTAAGGCACAATTGACTTGGAATTTCCATTGTCGAAAATCCTTACCACTAAACTTCTCAATTCTCATTGAATTTGTGACTTCCATTTCGTTATTTTTATAGGTTATTCACGTTGGAACGAGTGAGTGTTTTCACTTTTTCAGGTTCTGCTCTTTACTCAATTAATTACCAAGAGTACCTGGGCCCATAACCTATTGTTATTAAATATTGTTCCAGGTCAAGAAATATTAGATTGAGTAAGATTTCTAGTAAGATTTCAAAAATATCTTTATTTATTTTTATATTCAAAATAACAACATTTGTATCCATCGTAACAACAAACTGCCAAACACCAAGCCTTCCAATACATTATAAAATTTACCACTCAACAATTTTTACAAATGTACAAACTTTCAAAACTATCTAGTAAACAATTATTCCTAACTTCCTTAACTAATTTAAGATTATCAATAATAATATTATGTTCTTCAGTAAGAATATGTTGGGCAACACTAGATTTTTCGGCTCTACCAAACCGTGCATGAGCTAAATGCTCCTTGAACCTAGTTTGGATCGAGCGTCTAGTTTGTCCAATATATTTTTTACTAGTCATTAAGTAATTTTCATATATCCCCGACTTTTCTAAGAAAGGAATTTTATCCTTGGGGTTACCGAAGAGAGTTTGAAGGGAGTTACCACTTGAACTGTAGGCAATGCGAAGACCAAGTTTTCGAAAAATGCCTTCGAATCCTCAAGTAAATCTTTTGGGTCGTATGGCACAGTAATAAACTTGGTCTTACTGGTGTCTGTTTGAAAAGTCGAAGATCTTGAAACAGAATTCTTAAATTTAATCTTATTAACTAACTTATCAATGATGTTACAATTGTAACCATTGTCAATCGCAATTTTCTTAATTGTACAGAGTTCCTTATGATATCTACTTTTACTAAGAGAAAAACTAAGCAATCTATGTACAAGGAAATTAAAACTAGCCATTTTATGTTGAACGCAATGATTAGAGACGTTGGTTATAAATCTAGAGGTATTAGTGGGTTTTCTATAGATATCAAATTCTTATGAATTCCCATTTCTTATAACAAGCGCATCTAAAAATGGTAGCTTGCCATCTTTCTCCTATTCAACAGTAAATTTGACCGAAGGGAAACGTGAATTTTAAACATCAAGAAAGTCTTGGAGACTTACGGAACTCTAATCGAAGATAGCGAAAATGTCGTCCACGTATCTAAGCCATATTCGAGAAAAAAACTTTAGATGGCTAAGGTCACTTTCAAAACGACTCATGAATAGATCGGCTATGCAGGGTGATAAGGAATTCCCCATAGCTGTTCCTTCTTTCTGTTCGTAGAAGCAACCGTTTATTTGAAAATAATTTTGCCGCATGCACATTTAAGTCAAAGTAATGTACTCAGCTACAATGTCATCGTAGAAACCATTTTCTTTAAGTAAATCCTCTAAATATGTCAAAGTAAGCGGAACTGGCACACTTGTAAAAAGGGAACAAACATTAAATGAAACAACAGCCTCACTGTCTTTTAGCTTAATATCTTTGACTTTGTTTATAAATTCGATTGAATTCTTAACTGAAAAACTAGGTGGTTTAATTGGGAGGTTGTTGAATTCTTTTGTCAACCATTTGGCTAGTTTATAAGTCGGTGGACCAATTGCGGAGACGATCTACCTGGTTTATGTATCTTGGGCAAACAGTACATGCGGGAAACTGTTGGACCTGATACAAGTAACTTACGTCCCTGATACCCCCGATACACTTATGTACGTACGTATATGTGGGTGGTTTCTATTATTATTAAAACGAAATATAATTATTTTACTTCCTTGCAATATATCAATTATTTTTCTTTTTGTTTTTTGTTGACAGAAAGGGCATAGGTAGGATTTTGTCGAGAGGGGATTGAAATAGAAGGCGAAACAAAAAGGGTGATAATGAACTTAATTGATAGGACAGTTCAAATTTGTATTCAGAAAAAATAAAAAATTTTACAAAGAAATAAGGGACAGAGAAAATGTATAGTTAAGTTAGAGGGCAGCCCTCCCGTCCCTCTCTGACTACGATACTGTGTACTTTTTATTTCTCATGTAATCCTTTTATTAAATTGTTTATTTTCTTTTTTTTTCCTCTCTATTTGTAAATCGGCATAAGTACTTTCTTATTTTTATACCTATTTACATGGGCTTATTTACCTATTTTTTGTGTTATGATTATTTTTATTAAGCTACCTAATTATGGGATAAATTGTCTGTTACGTAAGATACGTACGTATAACTAAGTATATAAAGTAAAAGCAGGCAATATTGTTCGTACACAAAGTCGACCCGACGTGATGAAATATGTGTATATACATTGTACTTATTATAATTTAATAGATACCTACTGACTAAATGTTGGTCGGGACGGGAAAAAAGTGGAGCGAAAGGAAGCGTTCTAATGAATTATGTTTTTTTTTCGGCGGTGGACGATAGCGCTGTTTACAAGTAAATATCTTCTTGCTCGGAGCGCTAACGATTTTACGTAATAAATAATATCGTAGGAGATGCGTACATTTACTTCTCAACAATCGTTAACGTACGTATCTTAATTAATTTCACTTTTCCTTACTTCACTTCACTTCACATCAGAACTATACAAAATGCCCAATTAATAATAAATTGTTATCTATGTGAATGGCGATTTCAGAAGAAAGTTCAATAATTTATTAATTAAAGATGTCATTGAAGCCGGAATAGCTATAGGTAAATATGAACAAATAAACATAGATTATTAAGTTATGGTTGAGGAAAGTAGAGGTAGATGGAACATCTGGCAGATTATTTATACTTAGTGATTTCTACCACCAACCGCCGTCTCATCAGTCCAGAAAACTTTTTCATATTCTACATTTTGTAAATGAGTCACGTTCGGAACAAAAAGGACAACACAGGCAACTATTGTATCTATAGATAAAATAAAAAGTGTGACCGAAATAGGACGCACTATGCTGACTGTGGCAAAACTAAATAGAATACAAAAACTTTTTCAAACAGAAGTTGTTTCCTATTTTTAACTGATGAAAAACGGAAGAGGTTCTTAAGTCAACCTGTATATTTTTAAAAAGTTTTTATTTAACTTGCAATGTATGTATGTATGTTAGTTCGGGTGGAATCTTGCTACTCAATTTTGAAGCAGATATCTTCAACCGATTGAGCTGAAAGTTGGTATACACGTTTAGTTTGGATGACAATACACGATAAGCTGTGTGACATCATTCTAAATCCAATATGGCGGAACATCAAAGATGGCGGAATAGTTATTTTTAATGCATTTCTACAATATGAAAGGGCTTGCCGAGAATAATTAGAACTTTGACTTTGAGAGGTTGTTATGCTTTCTTATAGTATGGGTATTAAATGAAAGGCTTCGCTGAGAATAAAAAGGCAGGTTAAAAAAAAGACGGTGATTATAAGCTCCGTTGCCCTAATCCACCTGGAACTTGGTGTAGAAACCTCGATTATTCTTGAGGTAGAATTTTTTTGAGCCTGTAACATCGGTTGATTAACTTTGACTTGTGTGATTCGGCGAGATGGGCGTCATCAGCATTGATCTGCAACCTGTCTAGGAGAAGGACAACTCCAAAATTAGACAATGATGCGTTGAATGGGATGAACAGACTCAGAAACCTAGCCAGCGATAACTAAAAAGTAAAAAATAAATTAAAAGCAAAAAACCTTTTTTAAAAAAACCTTTTATTTATATGCTCTAAAAAGAAGAAAATAAAATTTTCCTTTAAAATTTTAACTATCAACTTATAACTTCATTATACACAATTTATATGATCATAAAAGCTTGTCGCGCGATTTACTTGTGTAAATAAACTAATTAGGTACCTATTTAATTGAGTAACTTAATCTGCTAAGTTTAATTTTTTTTTTAATTTCAGTTTAATTAAATACTTATAGGTATTTACGCATACCTCGCGACAAGCTTTTATGATCAAATATTTTTTTAACAAAACTATTACTTAGGAGTTTTGAAATTAAATTAAATTGAGAAAAATAAAATATTGTGAAATATTAAAAAGAGTATATGCTCGGGCGCCACTTTGTCAAACAAAGAAAATTATTTAGCCTGGTCCGGGTTGATCAGTGGTGGTTCCTGAGAATCCCAACGCCTTGAGAGCTCGAGCTCTCATTAAAAAAACACAAAAAAACTTGAAGAGTAGGTATATTAAAACAAAATACATATCTAAAGAAACTTACAAAAACAAGAAAACTTACAAAGCACCCAAAAGTGTTCCCTATGCCACTGTTGGGACTGCAGCTGGGCTCCAGGTGTAGAGGGGACTTTTAGTCTGCGAGAGGGGGCCAGACAACAATTTGGTAAATATTTGGGGACCAACCTTGATATTTCTCCAGAGTGCTGCCTGCAGGTCTTAATTGGCTTAATTTGTCACGGGTTGGTCCAATTGAATTTAAAATAATCCTCTGGCCTAGTAGAGAATGTCCTCCCGGAGTCTTCGCCCCAACCCTTCGTCCAGCTTATCAGTCCGTCAGGAACCTACTTAGGGTGTGGATGGACTGACAAATATTTTGAATAAAAAAATATGAATATTAGCCTATAACAAAGAATATTAAAGAAAAATTAAAAAATTCTCGGCATTGAAGATGCCTAAAACAAAAACAGGGAAGAAAAGGAAGGGTGCGGGTGAGTCTCTGTCGAGGTCAGAACAAAACGCAAAAGATTCACCAAATCACTCAACCACAAGAAATATATTTAAAAAATTGAAAATGACTAAAAATAAGGTGTGAAAAGTTAAATTGATTAATAAATTATAAAATTGCCACAAAGGTCCAAAGGATTAAAAAGATAAAATTAGATATAATAAATGCCTCGTGGCAACAAAAAAAATTTTGACAAAAAAGTTAAAATTAATTAAGAAAATTTATCAATTTAAAAGAGTGCCTTGAGAAAATTATAAATTTAAATGAAAATAAATGAAATACTAGATTTGAATAATTTTACGTGAAATATTAACAAAAAGTAAGAGGTTCACCCAATGACAACGTGAAGCAAAAGAAAACACGAACAGAAAACACACACACACGTCACGTCTCGTCGGTGCCAAGGATCGAGGAAGAAGACCACGAGCACCGACCGGAAAATTTTTCAACGATCCTTCCATCGATCGCGTAGTCCTGCGCGAAGGTTGCTAGCCTTGATGATAAGAGGGAAGGTCGATCAAAATTAAGAAATTATCAATAAAATTGAACCAAGACAAAGGCAAACTGAATAGAAATAAGTAAAACTTTAGTAACGGGATTTTTCGTAGAAAAAAAAAACGTTACAAGTTGATAGTTATAATTTTGAAGGAAAATTTTATTTTATTCTTTTTAGAGCATATAAATAAAAGGTTTTTTGCTTATGTAATTTATTATTCTTTCTTGTGTGTAATCACGCATAACTTTTAATAGAGGAGTTCTATTTCCATAATTATTTTTTTATTGAATAGAGTGCACTTCGCAATTGGTATTTCACTTACATTTGAAAAACAAAATTTCACCTCTATAGATAAATTGTTCACCCACTGAGTTTTCATCTGTAAACCGATTCTGTTGAAATTTAGTTATTTACTTTTCAATCTGACTTAAATGTCTTTCTCTGATTAAACTTAAACGATGACACACTTGTTAGAAATTAATTATTTGGCACCAACTTAAAATTATTTGGGTATTTACATTAACTTTAAAACTTAGACAAAAAGGGTTCTTTTGTTTTTTTTTTGCTTTTTGGTTCATTTGTTTTTTCGTTGGTTGAATGTTTTGTTAAAAAATCTTTATAATATAAGATACTCTGCAAATATTAAATTTTATTTGCTATACAGGGTGTTACAAGTTCGACATATAATTTCATTTCAATATTTGGGCGTACACGATCTTGGCACCAAAAGCGTGAACTTGGCACCGGCGGGGAAAAGGTTAAACATGAATTCGGCACTATCCACCTGCCCGTTAATATGTTTATTATACATACATATTATACAGAATAATAAGTAATTTAACCTTCGAGATTTCACATTAAAAATAAAACTCACTAGCAACTTTAAAACCAATATAATAAAGTCAACGAAATATCATTTGCAAAGAAATGTTTTTATAAATAACGAGGGGGGAGTGAGGCGAATGGGGGGAACCTTTACGTAGCGTAACCTAACTCACACGTCACAAAATTAACGAAACGGCAATTTCGGAGAAAAAACATACAATAATTATTTCATATTCTTAATACAAGAATGTAATTCAAAAACAAATGTCCGCCTACTTTTGTTCCGGCCGCAATATATTGCGATTTTGAACACGTCTTTCTCCGATTAGACCCATAATTAAGACTACATACTACCATTTAAATTAAACCTTATTTTTAAATACCTACCATTGCAAGTTACATCTGGATGTTCCACAGGATTGTATACTAAGATAGGAACAACTAGGACTCCTTGTAGGTTTAATAATCCCCCCCCTACTTTTAACATAATGCCAAATTAGTGTAATTTCATATACAGATGTGGTAACTTAAAAACCGAACATAGGGATATTCTGTCACATGTAATCACAACGGGAGGCATTATCTTTAATCTATTTTATTTAACTCTTATTGGTACGCCGCATGCTCAGAATCCCATGGATACAGCACGTGTCAAACGATACTGTACTGCAGCGCATCGATGGACAACTAGAATACCTGCAATACGTCAAACGCAGGAAGTTGGAATACTTCGGACATATCATGCGAAATAAAAAATACCATCTTCTTCAACTCATCTTACAGGGGAAAATAGAGGGCCGAAGGTCAGCAGGACGAAGACGGATATCGTGGCTGCGAAATTTACGAACATGGACCGGAATGACATCGACAGCACTATTCAGAGCGGCAGTGAATAGAGTAATCTGGTCCAATGTGATAGCTAACGTCCACAGAGGATAGGCACTTCAAGAAGAAGGTATAATAGGAATAAAAATAAATGTGTAATTTTCATCTTCTACTTACCTCTCAATATCTACATAGGTATATAGTTTAAAGTCACCTCAATTCTATCTTAAAATATAATAATAAAAAAGTCCAGTTTGTTAGATACAAATGACGTTTGGGGCTATTGGGATTATTAAAAAAGATTTGAGGTCTGACCAGGTGCTGAATTGCAGCAAGGTTCTTTAAAATTAATATTAAAGCTTGACCACGTTTAACAATCGATAAATTACTTTTCTAGACATATCTTTTATTTTCTATGGTTATTATATAAACTATACTAAAACTAAAAGAATTTTTATTTACGAACGTTTTATTTTAAGCTTCAAACCCATTCGTTAAGATATGGTACACAAAATTTCGCCTTTTTAGTTCCTTTCTTCCTTCTTCGTCACGCTGCGTCATTTTTCAAATGTTACGATACAAAATCTACCACTTGTTTGTTGCGATCAAAGCTGTTCTGAAAGGTTTTAAAATTAAATAAAGGCTTTTATACTTACAAGTCTACAGATGTGCCAATCAATTAAATTTATTGGTAAAAGTTTGTTAATAATTTTTAATTGGTTTTATAATACAAACACTTAATTATTGCTTGTCATTTGAATAACCCGCGAATATAATGCCTAATTTGAATACTAATTCGTTTCTACAGATATCTAGAATTTCATACCTGGGTACATACAGTTACCAGTGTAATATGAGAAATGTTCGTTCAGTAGCAATTTTTTGTAATTTTGACATTTAAAACCCTGTTCAGCACTTCTGTATTTGCATAAATTATGTGAAAGTTTTTTTAATTACATACATTATAAATAAAAATGTCTTTAAATCATTAATTGAATTATGTAACGGTAGATCGTAGGTAACATGGGTTATGATTTTTGATTCATAATATTGTCTCAAATAACAATTATTGCATTCTTCACTTCGTTTAGAAATTTAGAAAGGTATAAACCGATACCTTGCTTATCGTGTGTCAAGGTTACTTTTGTGTATAAATATACATATATTTTCTGTTTCCTATACCAAAAGAGGTAGTTACTCCAAACTTATAATTGTATACATAATCGATAATGATGTAAAAGTAGATACTGGAGAACAAAGATATCTGTTTGTGCAATGTTTTTTGTTTCGCTGTTTTTCAAAAGGTACCATCCTTTTTTGAGGGTAGTTTGAGGCTGGTCACTGCAGTTTAAGGACCTTACAGGGACAAATTTATTTTAACCAAACCTTCACCTTTAAGGATGTCATTGACTTATCAATAAGTAAGTATATGTAGATAAATCTACTTCAGTTTTTCTAATAAGAGTTTGTGTTTGATTAAAGTGGGGTATATCGTACATTAATTAGATTTTTATAGTTTTTAAAAATGCCACAATTAAAATGTTTACTAACCAACTGATATACGTATAAGTATAAAAATAAGTATCATATCGAGTCCATTGACATACAAAACTACTTATTCTCCGCCTTTTTTTCTCTTTAGCAATAGCTTCATAATGAAAATACATTAAAATTACACTGTAAGTTTATTGAACAGTAATTAAATTAAAATGGAAAAATTCTTTCCGCGTATGAGATTATGAAACCGATTACGTTTTGCCAGTAAAAAGAGAATCGTCTAGAACTAAGAATAAGTATCGATAAAATATTTCAACATACTTTGGGTATCTACCTTACCTTTCATTTAATTTTTGTTGCAATTGATTTCTATTTACATGTCATTAACTATTATCGTGGCTATTAAAAAAGGGTTTGTCCTATTATTACTTACAATACAATACCTACCTATCAAATATATACTTTAACGTATCTTTTTCTTTAACAATTAATACTCTAAAAATATGTATAATAAAAAAAGAGTTAATACAAGGTGGGCCAAAAGAAGTCATCCGATGTTGTTTATTTTGATTATGTTTATTTGAAACTTTAGAATTTTATTGGTCAAGTCGAGAAGATGATATCGGCCAAATGGTCGCCGCCACAATTGATTGCTATGCGGGCTCGTTTTATGGGATTTTTTCATCACTTCGGCGAGAACTTCGGGCGACAGATTCTCGCACTCGTGTCGAATGTTGTCCTTGAGGGCTTCCAGGGTCTCGGGCTTGTTCACGTAAACACGGGACTTCAAAAAACCCCATAAAAAAAGTCTGGAACGGTTAAATCGGGCGATCTTGCGGGCCAGTGCAAATCGTCAAAACGAGAGATGAGGCGACCCGGTAACGCCGCCTTCAGAATATCAGTTGTGGCTCGCGCAGTGTGTGCCGTTGCTCCGTCCTGTTGGAACCACATTTCGTCCAGTCCCAAATCTTTCAATTGCGGCAGAAAAAACTCGGTTAACATGGCCCTATAGAGCGCACCGTCCACTGTTGTCATTTGACCAGCGGCGTCTTCGAAAAAAAAAATGGCCCGATGACTCCTCCAGCGTGAACAGCGCACCATGCAGTCACTTTGAGTGGATGTAATGACTCCTCATGCATCACTCGTGGATTTTCGTTGCCCCAGAAGCGATAGTTTTGTTTGTTGACGTACCCGCTGAGGTGGAAATGAGCCTCATTATGATTTTGGTCGAAAAATCGTCCACTTCGTCCTCGAGATTGAGGATGGTTTGGGCGTAGGTTACACGCGTTTGGCGGTCGACAGGCAGCAGCTGATGCATGGACTGGACTTTGTACGGGAACATGCGCAAGTCTATGACCAAAATTCGCCTTAGGGATGACCGGCTGATGGCTAATTGCGAGGCACGGCGTCTGGTTGATGTTTCTGACGACAGCTCGACATCCTCGGCAACAACGGCAATATTCTCGGCAGAACGGGCGCTCCGGGGCCGGCCACTCTTGGCAGCGTCTCGTGTGGTCCCATACTTTTCAAGATTGGTGGCTAAACGGCGCAGTGTTTGCGCAGCCGGTGCCGGACGACCGGGGAATCTGCGACGGAAATCGCGCTGCGCCAACACCACAGACGAATTGTTACGCAAAAAAAAAAGACACGATTATTCCGCGTTCTTGGGGAGTGTATCGCTCCATGGCTTGTTCACTTGTATTCTACATCTGTCTAGTTCACAAATGTCAAAACACATTTGACATTGGCCGCCATTAGCAAAAATAAGAGCATCTTCCAATAGGGTGATTTCTTTTGGCCCACCTTGTAGATGAGCCTGAGTAGACGTGTGTTTGAGTGCTCCGGGTTTTCGAAAGAAAAAGTGGGCAAAGCCAAAAAATTCTTGCTGCATTTTGGATCAATGTTGTGCAGTGTTTGTTGGTACAACTGGCAGAGTTTATCGAGAAAGGCTTGTGTACTGAGAGAAACCCGATTTTGTATTGAATTTTGGTATCACGTGGAGAAGATTGAAGTCGTTTTGGCCGTTGGAACCTTTTTTGGGACGAGAGATACGAATTACTTTAAATTTGAAAATTTGAGGAACAATTGAATATTAGTGAAGATATATATTGTTACGTAGTTTATAATATCAGGTATTTTTCTCTCAACACTTTTTATTAAAATAACTCTATAACACAACAACGATTCAATATCTATTTCGATAACAACAACAACTCTATAACTATTTTGCTTGTCAATCGCTTTTCTTCTCTTTTCGCTTATATCTGTCGCTCTATTCTATCAAAATACTGTCAAACTGTCCAACGCTGTTCCTTATATAGTATTATGGACGTTTCTAGGCAACTCTCGAAACGTCCAGCAACTCTCGAACTTTCTGGAACGCGTCATAGGTTACTTCCACACAATTTTTGCAGTCGGCGCTTGTCAACGTCAGAATGATACATCTGTCACACTATAATAAAAATTGTAGTGATGTGCTATAATGATGAATTCCAAATATTCGAAAGCTTTCTAATTTTAAATGCGATCAGTTCCTGGAATAGTGAATATGTTTTGAATTTTTAAATTTAGAATCTAAATAGTATTATTTATAATAGTAGAATAAGTTCTTGGTTAATAATTGATCGAAATTACAAGTCCTAGATCGTGATTAGTACCTACAGACAGAATGTGCTGTCAATAAATCATCGCTTAAAAAGTTAAAGGATCTCTCTTAGAGCAATAAGTTGACATTAGTAATACGGTGAAGCTTTAATATAGCAAACATCAATAACGATTTCCTCGAATGAACAAATTCTTCAAAATCCCCCGGAACTGCCCATATGAGTCAATGTAAAACATACCTTTATATTACGGATACCTTTTGTCAAAAACCTCTTTATAACAAATTCTCAATAACTGCAGAACATAAATAGAAAGTACAATCATTTATCTCTGTTTAACGTTTTCTGTCAATCTATAACCTACCAATCCATCACATGAAATTAGACAAAACTTTAAATCCATTCAGGTTCAGACAACGACATATGATTTTTTTTAAATCAAGGCAAACAAAACTAATACTAGAAAACCATGACAAAACATTGTTGGTTCTTTTAGTACCTACATTTGACAAAAAAAACTGTATAAACTGGTTTTAAATAAAAAAGAAACACAATATTTTCATTACAATGTGATAGTGGAAATCGTTCGCTATAACAAGGTAAGTAGAAGAGTTCGTAATGTTGAGGTTTATATATGTTGCAGTTAAAACTAGTTTTTAGATAGAATGCGTTCTTCCTATTTAGAACTAGTTTTTAATGTATGCATTTGTTAATACTAGAATTAACTAATGCTCAAATCGAATATCAATTAAAACTAGTTCTTGCTAGACACAACGCGTTTTTCCGAAGCGAGTCAGTAAAAACTGTTCGTGAGACGTAAGGATTTATAAAAATGCGCTGGGTATACAAAAAAGGATGTATGTCATCACAAAGAAAAGTGGTTATCTTTGTAATTCAAAATGCCACGATAGTTTGTCTTGCAATAACAAGTAGATCCTCATCCTTTTTTAAATTTAAGTTTGACTGATTAGATTTTATTGTGTGTTAGTCAGTTTTCTTTAACAATGTTTCTTTTTGAAATTTTATGATTGTGTTCTGTTGATTTATTTGATTAATTTATTTACCTACTTGTAATTAATATTGTCATCTTGGCAACTAATTTAAGTCGATGTTCCCTAAAATGTTCCTTCAGTGTTAGATTAGAGTGTCTTAGATCTTTTCAATAAATATTTTTATAACTATATCTTGTTTTCAATCCCAAATTAGTTTTTCTAGTGCTAGTTTTAACTACAGCTCGATGTGACAACTAGTTTTATCTGAAAATCAAATATACCTATCAGTGGTAAATTCTAAAAATTCTAAAACTGGGTATTTCTAGTTTTAACAAAAGCATTAAGTAAAAACTAGTTTTAACTAGGAAAAACGAGTTCTAACTAAAAACTTGTTTTGACTGTAACATATACAAGTTTTCTTACCTTGTTAAAACAAATCTTAAACCCAACCTGATCTACATATAAAAAACCTTATTGTAACAAATTATTTGGTATAACGAATATTTTCTAAGCTCCTTCAGCTTTCTTTTATCGAAGTCTTAAAGTAGGTATTTGCTTATAGATATAAGAGGTTGTCGATCACTTACGTGAAGTATTTTTTTTTTATTTATAACCTTTAGTATGATTTTGTACAATATGGAGGGGACCTCTTTCCCACTCCTCCCATGTGAGATTTACCCTATAATGATCTCTTAAATAAACTAGGAAATTCGGTAAAACTTTATTGGCCCCTCTTCCCATTTTCAGCTCATCTACAGAAATGTGGTGTCAATCAGGTTCAGTTGTTTAATGTATCTTATTTAGTCAATTTTGGGTTCAGAGGAGCGTGCAATACGAAATCGTTAGTCGACACCTTATTTAAAAATAAATATTAGTATAAACTTTGGTCAAATATTATATTTAATGTCACTATTCAATGTTAAATTAGATTACATCTTTCAATATCAAATTTTCCATTTATAATAGTTGTTCTCTAATGCTCTACCTTTCCCCTTTTTTATTCTTTTCTTATACATATACAGGGTTTTTCAAGTTGATGGACTATTAGAAGTATATGAATTAGTAGAAGGAATTAAATTCTGAAACTTGGGCTCATTTGGTTATTGTTTATGCCGCTTCTTTTAAAAATATTTTCAAGTTCGATTTACATCCGGTTATACCGGAAGTAGATGTTAACTTTCTTATTTTAAATGGAATAGTATATTTTTTACGCTGAATTCGAATAAAACGTGTAATTCTGAGGTATGTTTGATAACCCACTTGTACACCTATGACAATCGGTTTCTGAGTTAATTTAATTTGTAAACAAAAAATCGCTACCGCAACCCAAACTATAAAAACTTCCACAAAATACGACTCTGACTGTTTAAATTTTTACTAGTAATAGCTGAATATTACTGTTAACGCCTCATCAAAATTGAACTAAATAATTTATACAGGGCGTTCAAAATAAAATACTAAAGTTTAAGAACTTCAAACACAAATAACTTCGTTTCTTCAAATGGCACCTACCATATTTAATTTTTTCAATCGATTCCTTTTTTTATCGTCTTTCGATCTATATGGATACTTCCTATTGTTTTATTTGATAATTTTTGAGTAATTTTGAATTATTACTTAAAATAGCCAATTTTAATATTCTTCGCATTAAAAGGTGTGCCTTGGAAAAATGAAAATTAACGGCAATCAATGCAAAATGAAGCTAAAAATAGCACTTTCGATTAATTTCTGTTACAAAAAATAATCAAAAACGAAAACTTCAATTGAAGTATTTATTATAAACATTTGTCTCGAACATCTCCCTAACAGAAATTAAGCGATAACAAAGGTTTTACAGTGATTTGCTCTGATTGTCGTTAGTTGTCAATTGTCCAAGGCACACTCTTATTATGCCAAAATTAATGAAATTATCTATATTAGAAAAATTCTAAATTACTCAAAATTTTTCAAATAAAGCAGTAGGGAGTATCTATATCGTATTTGAAGTTCTTAAACTTTAGAATTTCATTTTGAACGCCCTGTATAAATTGTTTAGTTAAATTTTGATAAGGCGTTAGCAGTAATATTCAGCTATTACTAATAAAAATTTCAACAGTCTGAGTCGTATTTTGTGGAAGTTATGATTTTTTATAGTTTGGGTTGTGGTAGCAATTTTTTTTTCTATAAATTAAATTAACTCAGAAACCGATCGTCATAGGTGTACAAGTTGGTTATCAAACTTATCTTAGAATTACACGTTTTATTAGAATTCAGCGTAAAAAATATACCATTCCATTTAAAATAACAAAGTTGGTATCGACTTCCGGTATAACCGGATGTAAATCGAACTTGAAAATATTTTTAAAAGAAGCGGCATGATCAATTACCAAATGAGAAAGTTTAAGAATTGAATTCCTTCTACTAATTCATATACTTCTAATAGCCCATCAACTTGAAAAACCCTGTATATTAAAATATTACATTTTTAAAAAATTTCTTTAGCTGACTTCATCGTCAGTCATATTGCTTTCTTCTGATTACTGATAAAATTATACGTAGTTCTGAAGTATTAGATTAGATTGATTGAGTTCGCCTTAATCTTAGTGGCGTAACTCGGGGTGTATCTATTGGATAATATTTTAGAATGTCGATTATGTATTTGAATATCTCCACTTTTTTAGTTACAGTTCCTCTAAATGGCTTAACGAATTTTATAAATTATGCAATACAATATCTATTAACATAATTTGCCTCATAAAGAAGTCAGAACTAGTTCTATAACATATACTTAATGTCCCAATGTCGTAAAATTTATTATAAGCCTTTATATTAGGAATTGCATGCTGCATTATTAAATAATATGTCACCTGTAGGTAAGTAAACACATTTCTAAATTAAAAATTATTTTCTAAATCAGTTCAGGAAGTGAGAGTAACTTGCATGGTAAACGAAGACAAAATTGAACGGGAGGCGCTAGGCATTCATTATTTACTTACTTTCTCAGGATCAGTTTTTTTTACCAGTTATGTACGATGAATCAGACCATCCGGTACAGGTTAGCTTCGTAATTCCTACAATACGTATAATAAGCCGATTCAACATGGTTATTAAATAGAATAGAGTACTTTCGAGAAGAAAGCAAAAGCTACTTGCTTTACTTACTTACAGTTAAATCATCCCGTAAGGTATAAACGGAACGTTTTTGAGACAAATCGAATTTAATGAGCAAATCTGTCACTAGGAAACGGCGACACAACATAACTTTTAGTTTATCTCTTTGATATATTGCAATCGCATCTATTCTAATTAATAATAACTTTAATAATGAAATGTTGCTCAACGAAGCGAAATTTAGATTATGGTGATTATTTGGTAAATATTTATAATTAAATTAATCGATTTATCTAGGTTCCTTATTAATTTAGATTATTAAATAACCCCCGTATTGATATTTAAATTTATATTCAAATGTTTCGGATGAAGTTAGTAAATATAAGTACATTAGGTACCTACACAGCTACATCAAAATTTCATAATGTAACAGCGTCTTCTGCAGGATGCAGAACTGCAAAAAAAGAGAACAGACATTTATATATGTTAAATGTTAAAAGCCACAATAATTTTTTAAGAAAAATGCTTTTTCATGTTTAAAATAGTTTATATTGGCAAGACATTTATCAAAAGTATAAAAGGTAGGTAGTAGTGAATTAAAAAAAAAAAAATAATTTTTTTCTCAAAAATAAAACATTATTGCTGGGAAGAATATGGGGAATAGGACAAAAATTATGCAGAAATAACTGGGAAAGAAGGGTAGTACTTTTTAAAACGTCAGTTAAAAGTATAGTTTTTTATGGAGTCGAGATATGGGGATGGAAAGAGTATAGAATAGTAGAAAATATTTATAAAAGGTATATAAAATGGGTGCTGGGCTTAGATAGAAGTACCCCAGACTACATTTTAAGAAAGGAAACAAAATGTGGGAAAATGGTGGAAGATACAAGAAGAAGGGTTGTAAAATATGAAGAAAAATTGTGAGTATTTCCGGAAGGGGACTTACGAAAAGAGCTATGGAAGAAAAAGATATTGAGAATCGGGACAAAAAATAAATATGATGGGGAAAGGGACAAAGCCTTAACAGAAATAGCAATAAGTAAAGAACAAATGGAAGAGTGGAGAGGAAAGGGATTGAATGTTAGTAGGATGGTGGGGAAAAGATGTAATGAAATAGCAAGAGGTGAGGATTTGAGAAAAATTTAGGAATCCAGATACGCGAAAGGTACGAGGGAGTTTATATGGGGAGAATGGCAAGGGGATGAGGTGCCAGGATATCTAATGTTAAGAGAAGGAAAAAGTATAGAGATTATAGCTAGATTCAGAATGGGGAATGCGTGTAATGAGAATTAGTTTCGGATGGAAGAAGGCAAGAGATTGTGTAGAGTACCTATGTGGAGAGAAAAGTGAACAATGGAACATGTATAAGAAGAATTAATGGGGAAGAATGAGAGGGAGGAGCTTGGAAGGATAATAAATGCGGATGGTAGTGGTCTGGCTTTATTGAAACAAATTTTAAAAAGAAGAGGGGTGGAAAGGGGGGGAGGGCAAATACAGGAAAAATGAGTATAAAGGAAAAAGGAAGGGAATTGATTAGTGTAAATAATCCTTTGTAAGTTGGAGAACATAAAATGTTTATTTTTTTGTTTTTTACTTATGTATGTATAAAAGTATAAATGTAAAAATAACTTTTTTTGTTTTAATAAAGCTCTACTATTACTACTACTACTACGAAACATTATTAAAATGTGTTTTATAATGCTATCAGCAAAGACTCTATTTCAATTATCAAAAATTACTACTAAATAATTTAGTGTTGAATAATATACGAAACAGATTGTTTTCCTAATCGATTCACACTACCGTCAGTGGGTATGTGCTTGCTCTTCTTGTTAGCATAAAGCATTTATTTGGACTGAATTCAATGCAGAACACCGGCTGCAATCATCACTAGCTGATACTATTAAAGGTCGCATATAATTATTTTTGAAATTTTCTGTACTCGAGTTACCAACTAAACATAGTAGTGATTTATTTGGATAGTAGGAGGAGGATATACGTAGGTACAAGTAGATACTGGTCCTTATGTATAAGATGTTGATTTCTTTCAAGCGAATACCTATACAAAAAAAGTGGATAGTTTACATCCTGAAGGTTAAGTTATGGTTGGAAAAGTTGCTCTGATTTGAATATGAATCAGATCAACTTTTCTGATTTTTGCGGTTTATTTTGCATAATGCGTTCAATTTAATATTGGTCTATATTGTCAAAAAAGTGCATTTTGAAGTATAAAATATTCTGGCTAATTTTTCTGAAAAAGAAAATTTGAGAGACGAAAGTTCCTGAAAATCTAATACCTACTTTACCATTTTCATTAAATTGGATGTGACTTTACAGTATCACAGCTCGATAATTTGTTGTTTAATGTAAAATTCGTTTGGATAGCTAAGTTGGATTTTTCTAAAAAAAAAAAAAAGTGTGATTTTATTAATTATCGTTTATTTGAATTTCAAATTAAAATTCGTTTAAAGCATAGAACACTTAATTAAATATTTCATGAAGAAATTTTGAGATTTTGTTTATCCTATGTTTTCCTTGTTGTTAAATATATTGCCCATCGGTATATTTAACATCCAAAAAATATTAGCAAGTAAGTACTTATTAACGACTGTATATTGCTATTGCCTGCTAATTAGATATTTAATTTTTTTCAGATTGACGCTTTTATGACTTCATCTTAAAGGCTCTTCTGCATCTTCAAAAGTTGCATAGGTGTATTTATAATGTACACTATACCATTCGATGATTCAATCATTTTGCCATTTAAATTCTTAATTAGGTGAGTGGACGTACAATTTTACTTTGGCACCAAATAGGTACTATAATACTTACATACCATACTAGTAAGTGACTGGACGTAGCAAATATAATTAGATAGGTATATAAAAAAGAAAAGCCGAATGAAATTCCTATTCCTTCCTTGTTTATTTGAATGTTTTGTGCATCCTTATTTTAATAATTATTTATTGTAAATAAATGCCATCAACTGGACGAATTTTATGACGGTGGTTATGACCTCGCTAACAATTGCTGATAAAGGAAGGAACGGTTCTATGCAGTAGTGGTACAGTAGACACATCGTAACATTTACTACTATTTAAGTATATTTAGTAGAATCCAATAGAGATATGAATTACAACTTTTATAACAATCAGTTACCGGTTGAATACTGGAAAATGTAGTAACACTTATTTTTAAAGAATTGGGGGGTTCAGTTTCGTAAAACATATACATTTACAATAATATCATTATTACCTAGGGGCGCCTTCCGTAGTAGGTACTATGTATTAAGTTGACTTTAAAACACTTTCAATAATTTGGAACAAATTCGATGTTGTTAAAGGTTTTGACCATGTCTATGTAAAAATTCTAAAAACTAATAATATTTTAAACATAATTTATTTTAATGATAAGCAAGACGAGCATTACTGAAAAATAAATTAAGTAGGTATGCCTATGCATAAAAAAATTATCATATGATTATATTTTTTACCTTTAAATCCCTATTCAATAATCTAAAGGATGACACCTTGGGTGTCGAAACACGTTTCGGATTATTAAATTTTTTTATGGAATTTCGGTTTTTTAATATTCTATTAAACCCCTATGCAAATATGCAGACCATCCTCGAAATATAAAATAGTTAAACTTTATATAACTCGATTGTGGAATTCATGCCTTTTTTGATAGGTAGTTAATAACAGTAGCGGTATTCGCCCCTCTTTTTTTTTCTAAATTGTCCGGAAAGAGTCAACAGGTGACTATATTTTATGTAGGTATTAAATAATGTAAATTACTAAATTCACTGGTTTTTATACGTACCTAGTAGGAATTTAAAAGTGAAAATAATCCTAAGGAAACAGACAATTTTATGTAAACATTAGCATATTTTCGATGCGAATGAAGACAGCAGATGACTATTTAGTCATAGATTTCGTCACATGCTACAGACCAATTTTATTTTAATAAAAATATCTAAATTCAAATATAGTAGAAAAAAATATGCAGATAAACGAATATCGCTGTAGGTGTGTGTATAGCTTTATGCATAGAAAGAAAATACCAATTTAATTATAAAATTTTCAATTATTAAACATACAGATGTGGTAACCTAAAAACCTAACATAGACATGGTCTGTTACATGCTGTCACAAGGGGCGACATTATCTTTTGATAACTAGCACAATAAACAATTAATAGACCAGTGTTGAAGTCTTCAAAAATAGTAAAAAGTGAAAAAAAATTATAGTAGGATGAAACCCATTGGAAAAGGAAGAGAATATAACATAAAAATATATAGTTTACGGGCAATCTGAGGTCGGGAAGGGGAAGAGGGGGAGTTTTTAAGGGTAAAAAACGGTTTTCCTTGATTTCCAGAAAAACTATGAGTCTTATAGAAAAAAGTTAAATGGCAAAGTTGTAGGTAATAAAAAGATCTGCAACTTTTGTATTTACACTTTTGTCACATAACCTCAAAATTTATGTGAAAAATTCAAATAACCAACTTTTTGGTTTTTTATTTTTCTTTTACAAAAAATTTTTTTTACGAAATTTGGTGAAAATTTACTTGTTTATCTCCCAAACACGCTGTAATATTTTTGATTTAATAATAAATATTAACTTTATTAATTTTTTGGTTGTTAATTATAACAGTATATTTCGATTTTTTTTATCAATATAACATGGAATTTTACGTTTTTCGAGTAATTAGAGTGTAAATTTTAATAAATAGCTCAAAATGTTACATAATGATTAGTAAAAAATATTCGGATTCTAGTTCTTTTCGTTTTTTTTTTTGCATTTCCTGAGAAAACATACCATAATAATGTATATTGTTTTTCACACCATCAGAAAGTAGAGATTTCAACGAAGAAAAAGCCCATCAACGTTTTTAAAAAAGCAGATATTTTGACGTGAGAATTTTCGATTGAAAATTAGGGTGCTTTTTCGATATTAAGTAAAAATAAGGTAAAAAATTAATATTTCAAATCAAAAAATTACAGCGTGCTTGGGACATAAATAGTTAAGTTTTCACCAAATTTCGTGAGAAAAAAATTTTTGTAAAAGAAAAATAAAAAAAACAAAAACTTGGTTATATGAATTTTTCACATAAATTTTGAGGTTATGTGAAAGAAGTGTAAATACAAAAGTTGTAGATCTTTTTATTACCTACAACTTTGCCATTTAATTTTTTTCCATAAGAATTGTAGTTTTTCCGGAAATCAAGGAAAACCGTTGTTTACGCTTAAAAACTCACCCCCTTCCCCTTTCCGACCTCATATCGCCCGTAAATTGTTTTTCCTTGCATTTCTGTTATATTATCTTCCTTTTCCACTGGGTTTCATCCTACTATAATTTTTTTTTTTGGTTTCAAAAATTATCGACCCTGGTCTATAAGGCAAAGAAACGTTTAATTTCCATGTTCGGTTGATAAGTTACCAGATCTGTATATTGAAATTAATGTTTTTTATTTCAATTTTTTGTTTTACAGTTTTCTAGATTTAAGTTATTATCTGGCGCTTATTGCTTCATATTTAACTTGTTATTTAGTTAAATCATAAACAAATTCGCTGATTATTTTCATAAAGCATAGTTGGTTACCTTTACATTCATTCTACGTTTTCCTTTTCTGGACTTTCCTTCATTAAATTTATTATGAAAAGTATTAAATTTTAAATTGTTTAGCACCTTTTTTTTTAATTCTACATTTCTATGTTTTTAATAATATAAAATTGGTATCAATAGATTAAAATCATGGATTTCATAAAGATAAAGATTAAGAAAGTTCTTCGTTCCATTCTATTTACTTAATCCTCTTATTTAAAATATTAGTTCCTACTGATAACCTGCTGATTGCACTATAAATAATAAGTAACAATAACTATTAACTTTATTTGATCACTGTAGATTTAACTAGACGTTGTCAGTATTAATTAGTCGTTTAAAAAAGAAAGTCTACGACAGATGTTTTATTGACACGTGACTCCTGATTTGAAGAAAAAGACATTCTTTTTATTAGTAACCTGTTCCTCTGTCATTAGGTGATCGACAGAATATATTAAGATATTAATTTTTTCATTCTGAGTTAGCTATTATGAAATGAGACAGAGGAAAAATTTTGCTTCGAGTGTTTTAAAAACTGTATGTTCTTTGTAAATTATATCCATCAACACAGACAATTTTTAGAAAATTGGTAAAAAAAGGTTATTAATAAATTTCGTTTGCTCTCGAATGTCTTCTTCGGAACCTCCTAGGAGGAATTGGAAGTTAAATTTTTGTAAAGACAGAATTTATGGCGTGTAGATCTGGAGCTGGGTCGGAGTTAAGTATGGAATATGTAAAGAAACGATCCAACATCACCAGGAATGGGTTTTGATAGATTAGAATAAGAATAAAAAATTTTCTTGGAGTTCTTTCACATGCAAATGTTGTTTTATTTTTAGGGGCCAATGCTCGCTTGTACCTAGGAATAATTTTAACTTTTAATTTTTAAGAAAATATCCAATTAATAAAATCCATTGATTTTGCAATTATGAGATTATAAAACATTGTCAACTCCAAAAACTAAATAAATTACCTAAATGGTTTAACAAATGTATATTAAGAATAGGTATTGTAAAAAGTTTGTATTAATTTCCAAGACATACAGTTCTCTATTGTGGTGTTGACACCCCCTTATTTTGCAGAAAACATCTAGTTTGGTTTGTTGCATAGGTACATACTTTAAACACGATTGGAAAATTGAGGAAGGTTAACAGTTATAAATTCTAATAGATTTATAACAAATAAAAAGTTTTGGTTGTTGCGTTTAAATAAACACAAAAAGAAGCCAGTAAAAGCAGAAACATTTAACAATTCATTTTAAAGTTTTTCCCATGAAATGCTAAAAATGGATACTTACTTGTAAAGTAGATAAAACATAATTCTTTAATGCGGAAGTGTTATTTTAAAAAAATTGGACGTCTGGTCATACGGCTCGATGATTTTTAATTTTAATGTTAGTTTATTTACAATTTTTTTGTCAGTGCCAACTTATGTACGTACAATAAATAAATAGGAAGTACACTTGCAGTTATGTGTTTTTATATCTCCACACTCAGACAATACACTATACAAGAAGGGTTTTTGAATCCAAATTGCTAAGAGTTTCGAATTTACGTTTGTACCTTAATTATGTGCCCAAAGTTATTCGCTTGACCTTTTGGTTTAAATTTCGCCTCTTGTACAACATCAATAAATAAAGTAAAAGTGAAAACAGGTATTCGATACAAACATATGTACATACGTATCTATATATGTAGCTTTACGTATAGGTATATATATATATATATTAATACTTAGGTACCTGCCTTCGATTAATAAAAAGGTACGTACTGTATGGAAATGTATGTGTGTATTACTTACTAAATGTACTGCTATTTTCTGAAATTGATAATCTGTACAAAATTAAAAAAGTTATCAAAACAACAAAATTAATTTTATTTGCCGTACTCGTTTTATTTAACCAGTTGGAAACATTTACAGAGTAAGGTTCACAATTAAATTTATTATTGAAGAAGGGAACCTGTCGCTTTGAAGTATCAAAATAAAATTATTCAAAGAAACAGGGAATGAAAGAAACAATTTAATTTAAAAATGACGTTGGCTTGTAGTTGAATCAAATTTTAATTTTTCCAAAGGGACGATTTTAAAGTTACACAACTCACTGGTTCCTAGCCATATATCATATAAAAATAATGATCTGAAATTTATGAAAACAATATTCTCCTTTATGTATAACTAACAATTAATTGAACGTAGTCAATGGGGTACAAAAAAGAGAAGAATAGACCCAAGGATCAAAGGCTGAATGCTTTAACTGGTTTTCGAATAGGTAGAAACAATAGCTAGAAATACTTTTTTTATAATATTAATCAGATCAAAAAACGAGATAGAAATATATTCGGAAATGTCCAAAGATTTCAAAAAGTTAAATAATTTGAAAAGACCAAGAAAGAAGATGAATAGTAGGATACCTTCTGATATAAAGCAACACCCATTAACTACGGGGGGTGTTTTTCTGATTATTTCACCCAATAAATTATTAATAAATTTTTACATTTTAGGTTTACTAAAATTAATAATAATATTAACTATACCCTTTTTTTCCTTATAAAAACTAAATTGTTTTTATTTATTTGTTTTCGAAATAGACATTTTCAGTATTCATGAAACTTTTGTGGACAACATGGGAAACCCCAAAAAATAAAAAATCGATTAATTTTTTACAAAATCTTAATTATTAAAGTCAATAGTTGACGTGAGATTTTCAATGACCTTATTCCTTTCAAATGAGATTTGGTGTGATTTTACTAGCAACCTCTCCCCCCCTTATTTATCTCATGTAATGACAGAAGCAGGAGTGTAGAGGGGTAGACGCAGACCCAGATTAGACCTGAACCTAGATTGTTTAAATAGTAATGGGAACGTAGATTATGCCTTTTGGAATCGAGCGGCATTACCTAGCATTCGGTAGGTCTCCCTATTTTTCCTGTGCTTTCCTTAGATAATTTAGGTCAATACTTCTGCAGTAACAATATTTCACAGATATTTCATTTCACCTTTGTCTTCATTTTGTATAATATACTATATCTAATATATAAAATGTTTCAGTGTTAAAAAAAGTTAGAGAATATTTTGAATCATTATGGGATGTTCTGGATAGTTCCAAATTCGCGAATATTCTAGAATGTTCCATCGAACGTGTGATATATTCTTACCCGAGCAACGCCGGGTATTGCTGCTAGTATATATATAATATATTATATGTACCTATCATCCTTGTTCTTTTACCCACCATGAGGAGGCTGAAAAGAGCCTTCCCCCTTACTCTCCCAATAAACACAAGAATGTACACAGGAGCAACTGTCCTATAACCAACAATGGCGGTAATGACAGACTCAAATCTTTTCTATTTTATCTCCTTTCAAAAGATACAATAATTAGCTCAGGACAAACGTTTTACATACAAAGGTACACATACATACAAATGGAAGGATAATAAATTTATGGGGTGGATACTTATATCTTATAAGTGACTGTAGTAGCTGCCACAGATATTCAATTGGGGACAATAATCGGAAGTCATGAATTGGTCGTATAAATCAATTGCGACCTTTTTCTTATGTGTTATACCTATCTTTAGATGCCGCAATTAACGCTGAGCGGTTTTGCTTTGCGTTACATTTTGTACTTTTTACAGTTATAATGGAAGTAAACGTACGCATTATTTATTAATATACGTATATTTACTCATAAATGCCGCGTTATTGCACATCTCGTGTATCATTCTCTACGTACTTGTAAATAAACCCATTATTGGAGCAATAACTTACACCTTAGTATATAAAAAGACAGTTATGTAAAAGGAGTTTTTTGCTTAAGCAAGTGAAAATGGTATTAATTTTAAGTTGACATTTAGAAAATTGTATAATATGACGTATTGTATGATCTAGTTATTCAGAGTGGAATTAGCTATTTAAAGCAGGGTAAAGTAATTTGAAGAATTAGTTCTTACCTCTAAATAAATTACGGGTCCATGGCTATATGTAATATTTAGGAAATAATACGTTATTTGCCTTCCGCACATTTAATAACTTAGAAATATGTAATAAATGTGGAACACTGCCATATGAATTTAATTTAATACAGCAGCATGTAAAGCAACCTTTTTTGTTACTATCAGTGTATGCTAATTATATGCTAAAAAGCAAAGCAATAGGTAAGTAATAGTTTTTAAGTAGCTAAAACACCAAAACGAAATAAAATGAAGATTTATAGATGCCCCTACGTATGTCAATCAGAACTTTTTCTGGAAAATTAAATTTCCTATCGGAATGGCTTATTATTTATTCTTTTTTTGTCAATCATTTTTTGTTCAAAAAATAAGTGCAAGATAAGAAAAAAAAAAACTGTGAGCCGTCACGGGACGCCTGGCAGAAGTGAAACTCAATTTTTTTAATCAGTGATTTCAGTAATACATAGTTATATTCGATGTTGCCTCTGACAGCATTACTGTGATAATTGGTCGAGGATGACTGAAGTATGTTACAAAAGTATTGGACACAAGATTATCAAGACATCTAATAAATACAGCATCGATTTTTGTTGCATATCTGGTAGTAGGTTCTCTTGGATTATTGTTAGTTTGCAATTGAAATTCTTTTTGGAGGAACGTAATTAATGGCATGGATTCATCTTTAGCAAAATATACATTGAAATCTCCAGCTAAAATCAACGGTAGTTAATCTTTATTGGTTTTAAAAATTATTGAACCTTTGTGACTGTACGGAAATAATTTCCCATGTAAAAATGAAATATCATTCATTTTTTTATTAGGTGAAATGTACACAACAATCATAAATTAATTCACTTCAATCTTCTAGTTTACTATAGCAAATCACACCGTCGAATAGAGTGGGAAGACAATCGCACCGGCTTTTGCGCATGGCGAGGCGTCGCTACGGCATGACTCACCACGCTCGCCACGCCAACAATCCGGTTTACCCCCGCCTATAGATGTTTCACATCAAAAAAAGGGTATTACTATGTTTCTGTTATAGTTGTATTTAAATACTTACGTATAACCATTTCTTGGGCCATTCCATCGGGTGTTCAGTATGTCATTTTGTGAAATAGTTGAGTGCCCACGTAATAGATGGCGATTTAAAGGTCGTAGAGTGGGTTGCCTAATAAAGAATGCTGTTAAAGCTAGATGTTGAAGGCTAATGGGGAAATCCGTACGAACGTAAATATAAGTGCAAGTGTGTCGGGTGCCGGCAAATATTTCGATTGAAAAGCGTGAAAAAATGTGAAAACCTGATAATCATTATCATTCGAAAACAAAAAGGAAAGAATACACAAATGGAAAACGTATGCAGACACAAATTAATACAAAGAAACAGTTCCTTGTCCAATACTTTCGGTAAGTGTTTCCTTACTATACGATTGGTTTTATACAAATATCACATAGAAAATAATTACAGTATATTTATTAATCAATAGAATAGGCAGGTCTCAAAAATGGGTTGTTTTATATTTTCAGACGTATTGACCTTTAATTTATAAAACATTGCATATCACCAAAACAACTTTAACCTGAAGTAAAGGATAACGTAAAACGTGAAACACCAATTAATTATTTCTGTAGTTGTTACATTTGTATGTAAATTTGTAATTTCTATTAATTTTCTTATTTATAATTGTAAATTGTATAACTTTATTTGTCCCATATAATAAATAATCTTAATTTAGTTTTTTATTTTTATTTTTGTTGTTACTCCCTCGCATTTTGTTACTGAAGTTATAATTTGACATGTTTTAACCCATATTCTTAAAGAAAACAAAAATTTTCTTTTTGTTAAAGGGTTATTACATGTTACATTATAACTTTTTCATATTAAAATATTACAAAAATAAACAAAATACATTTTTATGATTCATTGCAAATAGTTGAGTGCCCACCTGGCAGACGGCGCTGAAACTCGAATGCTCGAGTGATCCATCTATAAACCTTCTCTAATCTATGGGCCATTCCGAGTCCGACTCTCGCTTGAGCAACAACTCCTGATAACAGAGAATTACACCAGCCTACGTTAGAGCCAATTCAGCGACAGAAATCATTCTTTTTTAAGACTCACCATCGTCAGTGATGGATGATACTGAAGAAGGATACGAAAAGCCACGGAAAACGAGGAAGATTTCGCATACTACGACAACAGTTGCTGCCACAACGACGTCCAACGTTTACGAACCTCTGCAAGAAGACAAGACGGACGAACAGCCAGCACCACCCTTTATCGTTCATCATGGTGAAGCATGGACCGATGTATACAAGGACTTGGAAAAGCACAGAATTGAGTTCACCAAGGCAACGAACACGAGAAATGGAGTGAGATTTCAGCCCCGTTCCCAAGAAGATTATAACAGAATGAAGAAGATATTCGACAGGACAGACACAATGTACTTACACATTTTCCAATTTAACGAATCGACCAACAAAGCTAGTTATGATAGGCATACCTACGACATTATCGACAGAAGAAGTCTGCAAAGACCTAGGCAGGAAAGGGATGGGACAGATCAATGTTCACAGGATGAAATCCAGAAGGAAGGAAATACCCCTGGTACCTACTCTTAATCGTACCCAAGGTCAACGAAGACATTCTCCTAAATACAACGACGTGCTGCAGTAGAGTAATACATACAACGCCGCCCAGTACAATGCTACCGTTGCCAACGCATCGGGCATGTACAGCGTAACTGCAATATGGCTCCCAGATGTGTCAAGTGCGCCGAGTTGCAATCAACAGCAGACTGTCCAAAACCAAGGGAAGAAAAGGCTACCTGTAGGAATTGTGGCGGACCAGACCCTACGAGCTACGGTGGCTGCCCGGCATTCAAGAAGCGATCCAATACACAACGTCCGCCGAAACCAGATAAATCTACGGCAATCACAAAGAACGCCATCAAGAAAGGAGTTTCCTACGCGCAAACGGCGAAACCGAAAGAGATAAAGGATGCAACAACTGAGGCAGCACACTTGACCTACCGTCAATTAAACAAGCTATACTTAAACTTGCCAACCACCTAAAAGGAGATGAAACTCCCGGCGAAATACTCCTTCAACTACTGGGCAACGCAAACTCTACTAGCAATGTTTAACCATTAACCAACAAACATGCACACCATTTGGCTGAAGAGGGTATAACTATCCTATAACGGTCTGAAGGGGAGGGGTTTTAGTCGGTAGGCGTCCTTCGGGATGAATCCGACACTACCCGGTAGCGCATGCTACCGGGTGTCTTTTGAAGATTTCCCCTCCCCTACGAAAACAAAAAAAAAAAAAAAAATTCTTGGACATACATTGGTAAATATCACTTTATTGAAAAGAGCTTATTTTACTGCTTTTAAAAGGCTGGGATTTGAAAATAATTTTGGACAAAAAATGAGCGAGAAAAACAATCATACAAACTTCGTTTCCTTTTACGATTTTACCATGTTTACATTGATATTGTTTCTCTTGTTCGTTTTCAAAAATTAAATATCAATATCATCAACACTACTCTTTTCATTAATTTCTTCTTCGTGTGCAAGTACTTTAAGTATTTAAATTTATTCCAAATAAGTTGGAATGTTGTACTTCTAAAACTATGTGCATGCCTTTCTTGTGCAATTTAAATTGTTTAAGCACATAATCGGAATCTTTCGAAACGATTATCCATTTTTAATTGAAACGAAACGTTTATGTTAAGCCGACAATCATTAATTGCTTTGCAATTAACTATTATGTATTACATACTTAGATTTACAACACCATAAAATTCTGCAAAATGCAAATTTTCATCACAATTCAGGGAAATGAAATAAGCCTAAATACAGAATATCGAATCGAATAAAGAAAGCAAAAAGAGTTTTAAACTTTCATTATTGGTTTAGTATGTCAGGGATTAAAATTGCACAGGAGGAATAAGTATATTATTATATACCAAATTATCATAAATATATGGTACTTATATTTATAACTTATTAATAATAAGTGCATTTAAATATAGAGTGACCCAAAGTCAGTGACTTATCAAACATTTATGGAAAACTAATGGTGAAAGATTTTTGAAAACAATCGTGTAGTAGTAGCTTCCACTCTACATTTTTAAAATATCTTTAGTTTTACGGTTATAATACTGTAAGTTAAATGGAACATACTATATTTTATTGCATCATCTGCATTGTGTATTTGAAAATTATTTTCTGAAAAATGACTTTGTACCGTCAATACCTACAAGCAAAAATGAGCCATCTTTTTACATCAGAAAAGGTTTTTACAAGTCAAGAACTTCACACTGTAATAACTTTCTTATTATAATAATCAAAAGGAAAATAAATAAAAACACTTGGTTTGTTTCACAAAATTTACTTAAACGTCTCTGACACGTGTTTCGGTTGTTACACCAATATCGAAGTCTTAGACTAAAGGGACATTTGGTACAAATTCTATTTCGTTTATTGTGTCGATTGTGTCGCTTTTAATAAAGGAGAAACCCCAAAATCTGTTTGGTCGTTTGTGATGGGTAGGTCATTTAAGAGGGCTACATTTATTTCTAAAATTTCTAGGTAGTTTAGTCGTTTGCCTTTGTTTTGGTTGTGTAAAAGTTTTACGTTATTTATAAATTCGAAACACGTGTCAGAGACGTTCAAGTAAATTTTGTGAAACAAACCAAGTGTTTTTATTTATTTTCCTTTTGATTATTTAAATATGTTTCACCAAGAGCCCAGCGAAATATCAGTCAGTACTATTTTTTATTTTAAATGGAACACACTGTATCTCTTTTTACATAATAAGTTTTTTTATAAGAACTTAACGTTTTTATTCTCGAATCAAAATTTAGGTATTCTATTTCGTTAATTACTGGCTATAATTACAATTGCAGGCGAATCAAGTTGATTTATCATTATCCAAGGAAAGTGTTTTCACAGGTGTTATTTAAAATCAAATTATAACCATTGTTGGGTAAGAATCTTCTTACAACAGTGTTTCAGTTATGACTGTAATTCTTAGCATTTAAGTAACATTGGATAGAGTTGTCCCTGAGCATCCAAATTACAAGGACTAAAGGATTTTGAAATACCTTTGGTGTCTGAAGCAACAAATCCAAAGCTGGATAATCCACTAGATCTTTAGATATTTTTCTTACCGGGCTCCCCCCTTCCCACAAGAAATATGTGAAACAGAAAATTAAATTATCTAATTTAAACATCGTTTCAAAATCGGCTTAGCTTAGGAATTTATTTGTCAGTGCTTTGTTCTTGTTATGAAGGATTCTTTATTTCAGAAACAACATGAAACCATTCATTGCACTTGTATACTATGCTTGTCTTTATCCGATATGTTAAACTAAATTATCTTACACAAAAAAATACTAATTTGGTAAATTTATTTAATAGTAGGTACTCCAAATATGTTTTTCCTGTTTTTATTTATCTTTATAAAGTGACTTCACTGTGACGCGTCGTTATTCCAAGGAGCACAAATTACCAAAACTCCATCCGCTGATAAAGCACAGGATCCACAGTCTGGTTTTATTGTTTGTGGCAATTCGTACCTAAACAGTAGAATTCTTTCTGTTTTCACCAAATTTTATCAATCATTAAAATGGAAAATTACACTATATGTTGCAATAAGGTAGTTGGCAGTAATTTAGATTATTACTAAATTTAATTTGTTAAATGAATATTATAGAGACAAATGAAAACATTTTCGAAACTTTTTATCCTGATGTATATACTTTGAAATTATCTATGTCAAAATTTACTCTTTTGCACCCTATCGGTACAATACCTTCTTGTTAACGTCATGGCTCTATTCGTGGTTCCTCCGGGACATTCATTTTCGTCTTTTCTCTCTGCTAGGATTTCGATCACATTTCCTAACATTTGACATTTTATTTCGTTGGGACAATAGCCTCTTACATCTATTACAACCTGGGAAACAATTAAAGTGTTAGGTAGGTACCTTGGAACCTGCTTTAGTACCTGCAGATTATTTTCATTGATAGCTAAACTGATCAAATATTAACAAAAAATGTTTACTAAGAGTAAGTAGTTGCCTGTACTTACGAGCCCTAATAACTATATGTTTAAACACTTTATGGTTTTTTATTAGTCAATATATTTAAGCAGTTTCTTATCATATTTTTTTGTGTGTACCATATTGTTTCAGCTCAGAAAATTGATGCACACTTTTTAATGCAATAAAATTTAAAAACTCGCCCATCATATCAGTTATTTTTTAATTGCAATAACTGGCCATTAATCAGTAAAAGACTGGTAAATGTGTTTGTCATTGTTGAATGCGTTGACCTTTTCTTGCACGGAGAAAAATAATCATGATTTTATTACTTGATCAGTCAAGCTAAATTTTTCTAGTAAATACTACTAAAATTCTCATAAAATGTACTTGATGGTATAAAACAATTTTTCATTCTTTCTAATAATTAGTATTAGAATAATTAAGCTAAATAAGTTTAGATTCTTTTTCTCTGCTTCTCGATTATTTTATTGTGTCGTAAAGAAAAAAAATACTACAATGAGAATAGTTTAGTAAAATTAGCCATATGAACTGTAAAAATGTTTTCTAATCAAGTCAATTTTAATAGAATTAAGTCTCAACACCGAACGTAGATTGACTAGACATTTCTAGTAAAATCTCCTTGAGCGTCTGGTCGTCCATATAATTGACAGATTTTTTATTCATGTTTGCTAGAATTCTAGCAATATTTTCATGATTGTTTTTACCGTGTGGTCTTAATTTTGGTCCAGTTAGTTGTATCTTTTAGCTGTTATTCAAATTCAGTGTCATGAATGTAGTATGGGGTAGGATCGGTCTGGGTGGCATTGTGATTTTATAACCCCTCCACATGCCAAATGAAAGATGAAAAAGGCGACTTTTTGAAATTAACGGAATGGATCCGAGATAAGCGCATTTTTCGAATTTTCCTGTTTCATTTCTCTCTAAGTATCAATAAACTATTTTACTTGTAGGTCGTAAGCCTGGAAGTAGGTAGGGGAGATTGACTATATGGCCAGTCCGGCCCTGGTAGGGGGACATTTATTATTTATGTAAACCCAAAATGAAAAAAGGAATTCAGCAAAAGGTCATCAAATCTCATTTAAATAATATATAAAGGTGAATGGGCATTCTGTAACATCTTACTAAATGGCAGGAAGAGCCCAAATTAAAAGGACTTTTCACATAAATAATAAAAGCCCCATTAGGAAAACATGTTTGAAATGGTTCATAAATGACATTATTATTAATAATGCAATTGATGAATGTTTCCTTTTTAATAGCAATAAATTTCAATACAACATTTGTATTGACATTATTATTATTTAAGTTGTAATTTACCGTCAAACAAATAGAATAGAAACTATTTTTTGAAGGTCCTGTACAATGATTTACCTCAAATCTATCTTTATGAAAAAAGACACTATCCATTGCTTTAGAGTTTCCACACTTAAAGTTTTCTATCCAGTTTTGACCTAAAAGTGCAATGTATAAAAATAAAACTTAATAGATAGGTACTTAACTTAGTAATTATTGTAAATGTGATACGACTTTACCTGTATTTTTTAACGAATTTCGAATTGCTTCGAATACTGTATCACATTCAAATTCTTTAAACGTGTCGATGGTAATATTCGCAGGCTCAGTTAAAGTCATTTTATAAAGTGAGATTTATTAAAAATTTTGAAAAGTTATAATAAAGTTTTGGATGTCAGCGATTAATACCTACTTGTCATTTTAATGTCGAATTTCTGTTATTTACTAAACTTATACCTTTTTTAATCAAATTGTCGTCCGAAGCCCACTGTACATTTATATTTTAACTAAAATAAAAATTAAGAAATACTGAAAGTTATATATTAGTGATTCGTAAGACATACCAACCAATTCAAATTTCACATTGGATATGAATATCATGTATTTTTTGGTCTAAATTTTATTACATATTGCTTTACTAATACGTTTCCGGGGTATTTCCATACTTTGAAAATGTTTGATGAAATACTATTATATTAATAGCGCAGACTATGCAGGAATAATTAGGTAAGAAGATTAGTGTTGTTGAATTTGGTAATAGAAAGTATACAATTGTATGAAATGGAGAATTATGATTTGACAGAAAAACGACTAAATAAAACTTATATAAAATATGTAAAATGGGTGTTAAATTTAGGCAGATGTACCCCGAGCAATATTGTAAAAAAAAGACAAAATGTGGTAAAATGATACAAGTACTACAAAAAGGGTGATATATTATGACGGAAAATTATAAAAGTTCTCCTTAGTATCTCCGAAGAAGGTAACTTTGCCACCGAAAAGCACTTCGGACGTTTAGTGTCTTCATTTGGCGTTTGGGGTTTAAGCTATTTATTAATAACTTGAATTGTGTTTGCAGTCGGTTTTTTGTGAAACATTTTAGAATAATATAAATAAGAAATAAAACTGCTTTTTTGTTTCACGCTGGAATTTATTAATTTCCCTACAATTGTTTCAGCTGGTTAGAGCCTTTTTCAAGAGAGTCCAATATATTGAAACTTAAAAGGCTCTAACCAGCCGAAACAATTGTAGGGAAATTAATAAATTCTAGTGTGAAAGCTATTTATTGTTCTACAACACCGCTAATATTTTCCAGTCTTCTGGTTAAAAAAGGGGATTTAAGAAAGGAAATATGGAAGAAAGTAGTGCTGAAAAATAGGTAAGATAAACAGGTGCAACGAAGAAAGGAATAGAAAAATAAGGAGATAAAAATAGACAAATAAAGAAAACAAATGAGTGTAAATGAATGAGTAGGAATGGTCAGGTTAAGATGTAATGAGGTAGATAGAGGCGAGGACTAAGAAAGATAAAAGATTCTACATGTGAAGTGGGGATGCGGGATTCCCATAATATCTGAAAAAAAAAACAGAATATCGTAAGGTTTAGAGTGGGTAATAATAATTGCAAGAAATGTAAATATTAATTGAAATAAGAAAAAAAAAGATATAGGTACTGAGAACAAAGGAATGGAGGAATATGGACCGATGGTGGATGACAGTGGCAATGGTAAAGAAAAATAAGGTAAACCTTAACAAAAGAAGAAAAAAAAAAGGATTGGGTAATATTATAAGAATTATTCATGGTAAAGAAGAAGTGTTCATTTATTGTGTGAATATAACATTAGTTTCAATAAAGTGTATTTATAAATGCATTTACGCACAATGAATGAAATTATAGTTTTTATATACCACCCTATCCATAGCATATATTATTCAAATATTCAATACAATGAACGTTTTATTTGAAAAGAAAAAGTATTAAAATTGAAAATAAAAATTAGGTAAGTAGGTACTTAGGTACTAAACTGAATTATTAGCCAACAAAAAACGCCGTCTTATAAATAGTGGCTTAATTCACAATTGTGACGCTCGCAATAATGAAGACCGGTTTTCTAGTTTATTTAATATGCAACTAAAAGCATAAAAAAAAACATTCATAAACATATTTTATGAATTTTAAATCACCATTTTTTTTTCAATTCCAACTTGAGCGTTCTGTGCTACAAAATGCACTTTTACTTGTTATTTGGACTAATTCAAAATTAAACGACAAATTCGAAATAAATATGATATTACAAAAAAAAACCGGTTTGAGTAATATGTAAAGGAAATCAGATTTAAGAATTTGGATCCTAAATTTTTTTTCGAAACTCCAATCTAGGTGTTCTGTGATTCAAGGTGCACTCTTTGCAGTTGTTTAAAGGAATTCGATAGGTATTAGGCTGGAGCCAAGAGAGGCCGGTTTTAGGGGCAGCAAAATTATGGAATTTAAAGAGATTCATATTTATATACCTAAATGTTATTAAGGCTACACAACAATTTATGTTTTTCACCAATTACCTACTAAATTGTTCGGGTTAGAGAAGCTTTTCTTGCTTAAAACGGGTAAACAATTATCTGATCTACTTATGTATAGAAAAGCTAAAGGCTTCGGCTTTTTTATGCATTGAATCAAAACTATTCAATAAGATTTCATACGGAGATATGATTGATTCTGCGAATAGAAAATTGCGCAAAAGGGTATTGTAACGTTTATAAGTTAATTAACTTCTCATCGTTATCAGCCGAATTTATGCCAGATAATTGAATATATTGTTCTTAAACTGTAAGTACAACAAAAATTATTTAATTACGTTTACCGAATGTATATTAGGTGTTGTGTAAGTAGTATCAAGGTATACCTTATACCGCTTTATTAGTAGTACATAATTGAGCTCTTATTAGCTCAGAAGCATGCCCAAAAACTGTTTCTTATACAATTTTAACTAAATCGTTGGGTTGTAAATATAATTTAGTAACTGACACATCGAACCCCTCGTTCATAACTATACTATTTACAAGAAAAATATTGTGTAATAAGGAGAAAATTTTTCACAAATCATAGTTATAATTGATTAGAAAATTGTACTTAATTCAATTGTGAAGTAGATTAATTATCGAATGTGGAGGTCAACAGGCAGGGGCGGCAAGATTTGAATAGTCTACCAGCGACAAATGGTAAATTCGCCACTGTAAAACGACAAATAAATCGAACCATGGGACTGCAAAGAGGGATTTGTTTTAATAAGGTGTAAAGTATAACACATTTCGGTAATCTTTATTAAGTCTGTTTTTTTTTGTAAAGCATCCAAATAGGTGTTTTGTTTTGTGCTACAAAACGCGCTCTTTCCTGTTATTTAAATTAATTCAACATTAAACACAAAAATGGTACTATAAAGTGGTATCTGTAGATCTGCAGATAGGATATCAGATTTCGCGAACTTTATCAAGTTTTATTTATTTTTTCCTTTTTAAATGATGTAATCAACAGCATAAAGAGATTACAATGTTTTTCTTTAAATTCTGAGGAAACTAAATTAGAACTAAACAAATAAATTGAACTAATCACAGTTAAAACTGGCCTAATTAAAAGTAAACTAAGCTAAACCTAAGCTAAACTAGAGTCCCTTAAGCTAAACTACATCGATGTGCCATCTATCGTAAAGGTTCAGAATAGGTGCTGTATTAATGCTATTAGGTCAAATACAGTTTTCTATTCTGTTTTCTGTTCTAAAATTCTAATTATCTATAGTTCTTAATTTTACTATTCATATATTTTTACTAAGTTGAGTAAAAATCCCAACTGAATTTGTTAATCAAAATAAAATGCTTCACAAGCCATTTACTTCAACATTAGACCCACGAATTAACATCTGTAATCTGTACCAAAAACTCTTTTAAGGGTATCTATGGTTGCATATTTCCCTGGATTTCTCACATTGGCAAATGTCAAAAATTAGAACCTATAAAGTTTAAGTGTTGATGGTCTATTGTTATGTTTGGTAAAAACTCGAAAAGAATTGCAAATTTTATGAAAATTGGAACAAGTTTTAAGTTGTAGTGTATTATTAATACATGACTAACAGTTACTTACTCTTTAATAACTAGCAAAGTTCATAAGAAAGGGATTTGTTAATGCATCAGAATTCTATAACAAAAATGGGTAAAATCTTTATTTATTTATCATATTTTTAGTAAAATAAAGTAGAGAATCTGTACAAGTAACTGTATTTAATTGAATAGTACATTTTAATTTTTTATTTGTTTTAGGGCAAGGTGTACAGGTTAGATTACGAAGAGTAGGACCAGCAACCAGAGCTACATCTGAACCACCTAAAGGTAATTACAACTACCTATTTTCTTTTGTATGGGTTTTAATTATACTTTATACAGATACAATTGGGTTTATTTTATTTCTTTTTATGCTCCCAGGTAAAAACAAAATAAGCTGAAAGTTTAAGCTTTACTTATATATAAATCAACTTTAAGATCATCCTTTTATTTTATTTTGATTGCTAGTGGCTTGCCTTAGGTTTTGGTTTATTGATAAAATTATTAACTCTAAGCAAGAATCTGATAATGTAAAAATTTATTTATTTATTTATTTATTTATTTATTCAAGTATACATGAGCATAAGCCCATTTAATACAAAATTATATAAGGAATATAATAGGTGTAATAATTTTATACATTAAAGTATTAATAAAAAGTAGTTACGTAGGTAAATGTAATTAGAAAATAAAAATTTTTTTAGATGTCAAGTAAAAAAAAGTGAGAGAGAAAAAAAGAAGTAAAAGTAAAAAATAATAAAAAAGTTACAAAAACTAATATTTCATTTTATTTTTAGGTATTTTAAGGAACACTTCTACTCCTAACACAGTCACATTAAGAAGGACTAAAGGTAATATTAAAAAAAATTGTTAAATATTCATTTATGATTACTATTTATTTTGTGCAGCAAAAAATTTTCGTGTTTTATTCTCTCGGTTTTCCTTTAAAAATTCATCAACAGGCGGGCGCACTGAAGAATGCTATATGATTATATTTAATATCTTTTAGTTTTAATGGCTCAGTGGACTTTTTTGCGTAAATTGCGTTTTAAGTTGATTATGACTACTTGTAAGATATTAATTTATAATATAATTTCTTTTTAGTAAATACAGGGATTGTTACCAAAACAAAGATGATACAAGAAAACTTAAGAACATTAGAGAAAAACACTGAAAAGAAAAGAATTGCCCAGGCTTTATATTATGGGGGAACAGGACAAAGTCCTTTAACCAGGACTGCTATTACCACTAATGAAGGGATTAAGAAGCCAGTGCATGCTAGATTGGGTAAACAAGTGCGCCTTTATAGAGTTCCTCTTATTTTTAACAATAACAGGATAATTAAATCCAAAAACCGTTTACAAAGACCAAATACAGGAGTTCGCCGTTTATATAGCGTACAAGGTCGGATTCAAAAGATTAGAGAGCAGCAAATGCTTCAACGTCAAAATATAGTTGGTAGTCAACAAATTCATTCAAACAGGACCCCCAATAAGATCCGACTTCAGAGAACTCGTCCTATTACCTCCTTGAAACCTACAAATCTAACTGTGCAAGTAAATAACATTAAGAATTCTTCTAGATTTGACAACAGCTTACCTGAAATCCCGAAACATAGTCCTTTGGGCTGTCTAAATCCAAAACTTCAAGCAGAAATAAAATTTCTACAGAAAAGCTGCGGTGCTAGGGCTCCTATGAATATAGCATGTGAACCAATTTACATTGAAGGTGTTGGATACACCGGTGTCTCGTTAAGTGAAAGATTTTCGATGTTATAATTGTTTTTTGTTAATTCATAAGCTTACTAATTTTCTGATTTAATTACTAATTTCTTAATGTAAAAACGTTTTGATTTTTCTTATGTATTTTTAACTACCTTTTTTTTTAGATCGGTAGAAAGTAAATATCACTGTATTGAGAATAAAAGAAGTTATCATTTGAAAAGAATTTTGTCATTAGTTTATAACCATGTCTTTACTTTCTCTTGAGGGCCTAACTTCCTCATCAACCTCTATTGGTTACTTTGGCCCCTTTTCTAAAAATCAATGATAACCGTTTGTTCTAGCTGAAAATAAATTATTTCATTGTGCATTTTCATGTTATAAAATAATTCGCAATAATATTAGAAGGTAAATTTTATTTATTTTATACAAGTACCTTGATTAATTTTATGTTAAAAAATTGCAAAACAATTTACAGTTGTTTTTATAAGTAGGACGAACAGAAAAAAATTGAAAGCAAAAATTTTCAGATAGGTACTCATAATTATCTCGAAATCGAGTACGTTTTCATACATTTTTCGTTGTCATCTTTATCCTACACCATATCGTCTACAACCATGTAAAACATTAAAACTTTGTAATATTAGTTAGTTTCTGGTATATAAGTTTTCAAATGTACTAAACCCTTTTGTGACGTCTCAGACAGTTCCGACTTCACAGGGGAAAATCCAAGCGCAGTATAAAGATGACAACTTTTGGGGGGTACAACATTTATAATTAAATTGAATAGAAGCAAAAAAGTCAATCAAAACACTATTTAAAAAGAGCAATTTTTACATAATGTTTGCCTAAGGGCGTCACATGTAGTAGGCTGGCACTGTACGTAAAATATGATAATAAATAAAATAATACATCAGTAAATTGTTAATTTTTATTACAACATTTGTTCAATAATAAACAGATAAACATAAAATAAAAAAGGATAATAAAATGTTGCCATGGTCTTATACTGTAGGAAATAATGCTAATAACTTTAAAACTAATAACGATACAAAATTTTAATGTTTTGCATTATTGTATAAGCAATAGAATTTTCTAAAATACTAAAATTGGATGGAATGTCCCAGATTTTTCGAGAATATTCCAGTGTTCAAAAATATTCCAAATATTTTACAATCTTACTGAATGATTTGTAACGTTCTAAAATATTCAGAAATGTTATAGAATGTTTTGAATCACTACATGATGTTCTGGAATGCTCCCGATTTGTAGAGTTCCGTACCCGTAGGGCAAGACGGAACCTTATTACTACCACTCTGTAGTCTACTGTCGGTCCGTTTAGTATGTATGTACCAGGTTTCCTAAACTAAATGAGTTATAGGCCTGAAATATATATTATGTAGAATGTTGATCCAAAACAGAACATTTACTTAAAAGTTCAATTTAATTTTATTTTATATGGGATCCCGTACCTACATCAAAAGGAGCAAAATATTTTTTCCCTTGGCATGTAGGGTATCATTGTTTAGAGCTGATCGAGTAGTTTTTTTTTTTCTATCTTTAAATTTGGACCATTTCTATTATCTATCTCAAAAACTTAACTAAGTAGTTAGGAATTTGAAATTTTTATGTATCATGCTCCATATACTGTATTTAAACAACAAATACTGAAGATGCTGATTTATAATGTAGTTTATTAGCTGTGATCAAAACAATCAAGCATTGAGCTCAATATTTTCAAATATTGCGCCCAAAACAGGATTAGGTAGGCATACAAACTTTCTTTCTTTTTAATTAAATATCAAGTATAAAAAAAGTTATTTAGTCACATGTATGCAACCCTAATAAAGCGAGGCCCGACTCGCGCTTGACTTATATTCTTGAGAATGTTCTCCATTTTACGGGAATTATTTGGAATGATCGAGAATGTTCCAAAACCTTGATAATGTAATTACTATTAATTTTATATACAGTATTATCATACGTTTCATGGAACATATAGGTATCTGTGTGAATATAAGAGAAAGAATATGATGGTTTCATCAAACGTGTTTAAAACATTTTTGCTCGGGCAATGACGGTCATTGAATCTAGTTTAACATAAAATTAATAAAGGTAATTGTTAAGTGTAAAATAAAAGTTGGGTATTTAGTATAAAGTTATTCAACAAAATGTACATAGTAGGTAAAAATCAAAAGATCATACTTTTTTTCTAGATGAGATAAATCCCCCTTTAAAGTCTCTTTCTAGATAATTTTTCCAGTACTATCACATCGTTTCGGGCGGTCAGTTGAGTCGTGGACATTCAATGTATTTTAATCTAAAATGTAGTAAGTATGTATAATTTATATTTTATTATATGATATAGAAATTAGTAGAACATCATTATTGTCATATTTCTATCTAGTTGAAAATATATTACAGAAGAGTAGAAACAAACTAAACATTTGAAAAACGTTATTTACTGTCAAACTTGTTATATTATTTATGGAAAATATATTTTAAAAAGTAAATTATTTTTGGATAGTACTTTTTTTGTTCAAAATAGAAATGATCGGACAGCATGTGAAGAAAATTTCTGTTTCTTTACTTTTAAAGCACATTCCTGTTTTATTACAAAAAAAGTTGGGGCCATTTTGTTGCCAAATCCGAAATTTAAACGTCCATGAACACATCAGTTATACGTTATTACGTGAGTATGGAATACCGGTTCCCAATTTTGGAGTTGCAACAACTAAGGACGAAGCTAAAAAAATTGCTCAGGGTTTAAAAACCAATGATCTTGTTGTAAAAGCTCAGGTACTAACTGGTGGGCGAGGAAAAGGCACGTTTAAAAACGGATATAAAGGTGGAGTCCAGTTGGTGAAAAGCCCTGATGAAGTTGCTGCAGCAGCCGAGAAGATGCTTGGTCAGCCTTTAATTACCAAACAGACTGGAGCAGCCGGACGAATATGTAATAAAGTCATGGTAACCGAGAGGAAATACCAGAAAAAGGAATATTACGTTGCGGTAATGATGGAACGTTCATTTAATGGACCAGTGATTATAGCATCTTCGGAAGGTGGTGTTGAAATTGAAGAAGTTGCAGCCAAAAATCCTGGTGCCATTATGTACGAACCAATTGATTACGTAAAAGGTCTTCAAAAAGATCAAGCAGAAAGAGTGGTTAAGAAATTAGGTTTAGAAAAGCAAATGGATACAACTATAAAACTTCTTAATAACATGTATAAACTTTTCAAAGAAAAGGATGCCCTTTTAATAGAAATTAATCCATATGCGGAAGACAAAGAAGGTAAATATTATGCTTTGGATGCTAAATTCAACTTCGACGATACCGCATTTTACCGGCAAAAAGATCTATTTAGCAAAAGGGACTGGAGTCAGGAAGATATGAGAGAAGTGCAGGCTGCCAAGTACGACTTGAATTATATAGCTTTAGATGGCAACATTGGCTGTATGGTTAACGGAGCTGGACTTGCGATGGCAACAATGGACATAGTTACTTTGCACGGGGGTGTACCGGCTAACTTTTTGGATGTCGGCGGTGGTGCTACAAAAGAAGCGGTAACCGAAGCATTTAAAATCATTACAACTGATCCAAAAGTGAAATGCATCTACGTTAATATTTTTGGAGGTATCATGAGATGTGATATTATAGCAGAAGGAATCGTTGCGGCCATGAAAGCACTTAAAATGAGTCAACCCATTGTTTGTCGTCTTCAGGGTACAAATGCCGATGCTGCTAGCAAAATTATTTCTCAGTCTGGATTAAAAATTGAAGCAGAAAACGACTTAGATACAGCTGCAAAATTAGCTGTTAGTAAAGCAAAATAATAACAAATGTAGTATACAAATCGAAGGACTATTTTTATACATTCTTATTTACTTATACATAATATATAATTAATAATTAAGATTAGTTTTATTTTATTTTTCAATAGTAAGAATAAAAAAGAAGTTGTCAAAATTTTTTTGTGGAAATGTTTTTTAAATTTATATTCATCGTTCGTCGCAGTCGTGGTTTCTTTTTATGGTCATTTGGATAATGACCCACCTATTACCTAAATCTTCTTTGCATTGTGAATTTTTTTAAAGCAATGGATCGGATGAATGGGGGTTCTTGTATCCATACAAAAGTTTCCGAGGATTATTTAAATAAAAATTAAAGAGGATGTATTTATGGGCCTGTAATAAGGGGAGTAATGAAAATATTTGATTATGAGTGCTAAATGAAACTGAATTGCGAGTTTCGAATGCTTAAATTAGTCGTGTGTGCCAGCTAACAATAACATAAGTATTGTGATTGAATTATTTAATGCTTACAAAGAAACAAGATGTAAATCCCTCTCAAAATTCACTTTTGGGGTCCTTATATCGATTTTTCCTGAAAACTTACCATTAGATACAATAACTGACCAATATGAGAAATGGTCCCATGAAGACATTTTTGTGTTAGAAAACAGATTCAATGTAAACGGGGTGCTAATTTGCTTGCTAATTGCTACTGAAAATTATTGTTAAAGGATATTACAGAAACAAAATATCTTTATCAAACATAACAATAACATTCTGAGACACATTTAGGATGAGTAATAATGTATCTATCTATTATTATATTGTGTTATAAAACAATAATGTCACAACAATAAAGTATGAATGGCAGAATAAATCGAAGGACACTTTTGGCTTCTTTGGAGTGTTTTACTTCTTTATTTTTGTTGACCAGTGATTACTTGTTCAAAACATTTCATAATAAAATGACTGGATGCGCCCCTTGGTTACCAATGTCTTCTCAAGATTTCGTGGATTTAGAACGACTACAGGTCCCTGGGCTCAAAATAAGTTGATTTAACCGTATTTAGGTATTTGCAAGGAAGTGATGAAAATTAAGATTTGATCACATCCCTAAGGTCAAATTTCAGAAGATGTTTGAATAACTCTGTGGGGTTGATATGTGGGATTGTAGATCTATTATGATAATTCATTAGTACCTATATTTTAAATTTTTGCAGTCTAAATAACTCTCTAAAACCTAACCTTTAACTTTGCTTTTGCAGATGTAAAAAGAAATGAATTTATTAAGAAAAAACATAATTACATTTAAGAAAAAGATAAAAAAACACTCGGTAAAAATGTTCCATAAATTTATTAAAACTCTATACGTATTTCGACAGTTATGCCATTGACAGGACCAAACTTTAGTAACAACTTCTGTCTATTCTTTGTAACTAATAAAAAATTCATATCAGTAATAGTTTTAGGAAAAAATATTCTCCACATATATTCTTGGAATGTAGAAATGTTTGAAATAACTATTTGAATAAAATTTGACGTGTACCTACTAAGTCTTAATATACATGCTTATCAATTTGCTAAAATATGACTAGGGTATAAAAGCTACCGCACCCTTAAAGATATTTGATCGCATTGGATTCTTTCTAAAAAGAAGTTGTTTAATCTGCCAAAATCTGCTAACATGGCAGAAATACAAACTCGATCATCATGTACGTATGTTTTAAACTATGTGGTATTTTGATCGTGAGACAATGAAAATGATTATCTACTAAGTTAAAATTGGTAACATTGAGCAGTTGTGAAACAAAATTCAAAAAGCCGAATAATGTATATCGATAAAATGTAATTATTTGAAAATGGTTAATTTCAATTTGTTGTGTCTATTAGATTCTGCAGAAATCAAGTGTGATTCTATTTAAAAGTGGTAAACTTGAGGACATAATAAATAGCAGTTTTAGAAACGTTTAAGGCTTATTTTGAAACCTTACAGTCAAATATAAAAATTATAGGATGTTATTAAATGCCTATAGGTAGATGAAAAACTTTTTTTGTCCGAAACGGATCAGATAGTGTATGCTAGTAAATTATTAGTTTATTAAAACTTTTTGAAATAATTTACATATCAAATTTTATTCAAATTGCATTAACTATGTTATCATCAAATATTTCAAAATATATAATATATATATAAATAATTATTGATGACACAAACATTCTTTTTTCCCAAAACTGCTATAAATAATGAAGCTAGATGTGGGCAGGTGGGCACTAAGAACAAAAAATGCCTTAAATCGACCTCAAGAGCTATACTACCTGTCAGTGGTGAGTAAATTAGACGATTTCTAATTTCTTTTCTCGAAGTGAAAACAATGAAAACGATTTATATTTCGTTAATTAAAAAAAAAAAAAAAAGAAAGCGCCACCCCCTATCGACTTTAGCCGCCTTTCATCCCTTATGACCTAGATAGGTGGGGAAACGTTTATACTCCATACCTGACTGTTTATTAAATACATTTATGTTTAATTTGATATGTAGGTAATAAAACTATGACATAACTATTCCCTAGAATTATATGGGTCAGGTTATAAAGTGTAAAGCTCCCCCCCCCCTTTGCATGTAATAAGGGTAACTGACAGCTAAAAGATTGTTTCCTATTCAATGGACCATTGACACCCAACAACCGTAAGTCCTTAAGGAGTGGGAATGTTTTTTTAGATAATTTCGTAGTACCTTCAATTTTTTCGGGTGGGCAATTAGCTGTGTAGGATGAGCAGTGTCCACCCTGGCCTTCTAATAAAGCCAGGGCTTCGATTTGTTTTAAGTAAACGATGTTCTTTATCTGACTGTCCTGGGCCTCGACCTGAATTCGTGTATACGAGTTTAATAAAAGAAAAATAGAATTGACCATTTCAAGAGTAGGTACAGCATGTGATCTGGTATTTTTATAAGATTTAACCTTTCATTAGACTTGATTGAACAGTATGATATTTTTAAATTGAATAATCGAATTCTGTACAAGCGACTGGTATTAACAGTTGCTGAAAACTTCGAAAAAAACATCCAATTTTTATAATTTCGGTTGCTTAAGATGGGAGCGGCAAGCTTTACAACTAGGTACTCTAATGTTTTTTGTTCTATATCTTTATTAATTGCAAAAATTTTAATCATGCAGTTACAGGGTAATAAGCAATAACAGTAATAAAAGTGAAATTACTCCTTATATATGTAAAATAATCAGTTAATGCTTTGATTGCTTATTAATAATTTTTATTTCTCGATAAATATGTATGTCCAATATGAAATTGTTTTAAGTAGTTGTATAGTTACATCGATGGGCATTATTACAATTATGGCGGTATGCTAAAGTTGCCATATTCGGATATTTAAATGCAAAATTGTGGGAAGGTTTGTGAGAAAAAAAAAGGTAAGTTTATGCAGTAAACTGAGTTTTCAGTTAATATTTATTACTAATTAAAGAAAACCTTCAATATACGTACGCATTTCGTAAACCCATTTTACAAACAACATATTTCAATTTCGTTAAAAGCTTTTTATAGTTTTCTCACTGTTTTCGTTCAATTTATTGTAAATACCTAAAAATGGTAAAAGTCTTTTGAAAACTAAACATAAATTTAAACATAACAGAAACATTACTTTTGCTCAAATACGTATCAATAATTTGTTGGATGTATTTCGAGGTTTTATTGCATCCATATATAGATATTAAGTAAGTTAAAAGGACCACTTTATGGCAAAAATATGTTATATAATAAAAAGAATTACTATACAATTAATTTGCAAAGTTTCAGGTGGGTTCACTTTTCAATATGCAATAAATTATTTGTTAAGTATTATTATACATGTCACAAACAATCAAACGACATAAATAGAACTCAAAACCGTTTAAAATAATCAATTGAGTAGTTTTATTGCTATCGGGAGAATACCGATTTAGTTCCAGGTCCGCTTAATTTTTTTGTGATTTCCTTATCCTATTCCCTAAATAAACTATCATTTTTATTGTTTTTTTCAACACAAATATTTACAACAACTATCTATCTATTTCCAAAACAAGACCAATCTGGCATTTCCTCCCTATCCTCCGGTTTAGCACCAGACTGTAGCTCGGAGAGAGAGTCTGGTCGCCAGTATTAGTAGTTGATGAGAACTAAACAGACAAACGACTTTTTATTCTGCGTAACGTGTGGGCCTTTTTATTAGTGGTGTCTGAAATAAAAAAATGTTTTTGTGTATTTCATTATTTAGGTGATACAATCACTTAAAATGTCATATTTCCTTCCAAATGAATAGCGTGGTATTTAACAAATTAAATGAGTTTTATAGATTATTTTAGTTTTTGTCATAATGATATTTTCAATAGTGTAAGTTTTGTGAAACATGTTAACACTTATTTAAAAAATTCAATAAAACAATGTAGTTTCACAAAATTATTTGAGTAACTTGTAATTTATGTATAAATATCTTGCCACTAGTTTTAAGTATAATTGTTACTCTTGATAATGATCGTCAACTATCGAAACAATATTGTCGAGTTTTCGAAACAAATATTTACGTGAAACTACATTGTTTTATTCCCTTTTTTAAATAAGTTTTGCAATAAAGTCCTGATAATCCTTTTTATGTTTGAAGAAAACATTAAATTTTCTAGACAGGAATATCTATAGAAAACTTGGTTGTACTTACCATTTATTTTATTATTTATCATTAGGGTGAAAAATAAGAAATATTTGCCATTTATTATACGTATTTATAGACAATACAATTATGCTTATAGTTTTTAAACTTTTATATCTAATAAATATATATTTAAAGGGCGCGTAAAATATATTTTATTTTTTATTAATTAGTATTAATTTATTACAAATCTTTAATTAGGTATAAACTGTAACCCAGATTAATGTACATGAAGAAAAACATGATTAATGTTGCCCAAAAGAGTAAGGGACTATAAGATATTTAGGTTTAGAGAGAAGTTTATGAAATGTTCTTCACTTTCTTTTATTCTCCCACTTTTCATTTGAAATTCTTGCCCTGTTCTTCTAGGTTCACCCTGAGGGTATGTGAACTACTATAAAATTCTTGTGATATCCAATATTCCACTGTTGTCCTAATATTTCCGATATTTACGTTATTTTTCGTCTCGTAAACGAGTTGTATGAAGTACTGTAATTCATAAGACTAAATATTCATTTTTAAAAAGAAATTCCTTTGTTTTCCTTGATATCCTCTTGTAATTCCCATTTCAAACTCTTTCAAGGTATTTTCTTACAGTTTCGCTTTCACCGAACGTGATGTAAAGTAAATTTCAGAATTCTGTATGTTTGAACTCTCTTTATAATATTAGCAAAAACACATTTTGAAAATTATTTTTGCACTGTTAAATATCACACTCAACTTCCAATTTTTTTGCCATAAAATGTCATTTTCTTATTTAAAGTTAAATTGAAGTCAATTTAGGAAATTGTGGTAGTTTTGGAGACCCTTAAAAGACTTGCCACCCCTCTCTAGACCGTCTACTGTTTATTTCACCATTGCGTTCCCCTAAACCCATGGGTAAAAAAATGTAAACCATTTTTTTCATGGATAGATGAAAATTTCTCTAGGTTGATTTGCAGACGTCTAGATTGGTTAGTAATTCAGGACGTTTCGTCTTCTACCGCGAGGTGCCTATCGCTAATTCTTTATCGAGAAGACTTCGGCATCGCTGAGGTTGTCTTCCGCAATAGATGAGAAACGCCTGGAGCTACTACGCAACCCAGATTACGGCAAATCAACCTGGAGAATTTTTTACCCATAGACACCGGTCGTAAAAGCCGACGCATTTTTATTAATAAGTTGAGCTAATAAAATATAAAGTGAACAATAATTATTTCGAGTTGCCTTTTAAAGTTTTAAACAACTTAGGTGCCACACATATCAACGCTAAATACCAATTAGTTAAATACATCTTTATAAAATTTATTCTAAATTTACCACAATAATAACAAAAAAAAAATGATTTGTCAATATCATTATAAAACTATGATCGATTTCTTTTTGTCATTAGTTATACATTTGTTTTTGTAAAAGGCTTCTTTAATTTTCCCAAAATTTTCCTATTGTCCTCTCCCCTACATAAAATTTTAGCTATACGTTCGTGTGTGTGTGAAATGATTTTATATTAAAATATTTAATCAAAGCATTTAATTAAGCATATTTATAAACATAAATAAATTATAATAAATTGCATACACCTATAGTAGGTACTATTCTTAATTTTAAATTTTCACGAATTCACATATTAAGTGCTAAGATTGTTTAATTTAGAAGGTTCTACCTACAGCTGGATATATCACATACCTATAAGTTATCATCATAAACACTGGATTAACTGAAATAAAAACTTGTAAATAAAGTTAATAATGACCCATATAGTTAATCTTTCGAATAATTAGTGCATACATTGATACAAATTACTTTATCACTGAAAATTATGATTTCAATGATTTCACAGTCATTTGTTTTTACCGCGAACGTATGATTTACAATAACTATTGATACTTGGATGTATTAATAGGACAGACGTTTTTTATTAGGTTTTGTTAAGAATTATTTTATCTTATCACAAGAGCTTGTTTCTGTTGCATTAATATTGATGTCCTTAATGTGCTGCGGAGACTTTTTATCCCGAATAAACAATTGGCAAAATCCCTTTTATGTTAAATTAATCTTTTACACTCTTTAATTGTCCCTTCATTAAATGCGAGATTGTAATTTTCTATTAAACAGTTATCGCCTCATTTACAATGTTTTTGTACGTAGCTATATGATTGTGACGCGTTTTTATTGAACTTTATTGACGGAAATTACGTATGTCGTTATTAATCTATTGCCATTCATACTATGCTATTAATATTGATTTAGATAATTTTACAGTTTCCTTTTTCTTGTTTTTGTAATAACACCTACATACATGATTTAATAATTGCATTTTTTTTCCTTTATGTTTTTATTGTTATTAGATACTATCACGAACCAACGCTTCAATTTAAAAAAATATAAAGTATTTTTTGATGCTTCACTTTTAAGAAACATTTTCCGTATTGCAACATTGGACAAAACAATTATTACAGCCTATTGACTATATAATTTAGGGAGGAAATATTGATTTGTATTGGCTCAATCGTTAAAGTGGAACTTTCCTGTAATTGAATTTCCTATCATAATGTGGAGTTGTCGGAGGCGTATTATAGACAATTCCTTTTATGTATCCCCATAAAAAGAAATCCATTTAACGAATGTAAAAGAAAATAAAAAATCAAATTTTATATTTCTTTTAGGAACAGGTACTTTCGGGTAATTTCACGAGAGATGCCACTTACAGCTAGACTGCGTTAAGAAATTATCCATAGAAAAAGAAAATTCTGAAATCAGCAACCATTTACGATTTTTACCATATTTTCAGTTGTCATCGTTTTAGTTATCGTTTTTTTTCCTTCATGTTGAATATAATTTCTTAAAGAACATACACGTAGTCTTCATCAATTTATTCTTCGTTGTATTAACGTTTACACTCATTCATCTATACACTCTTAATACAACTTAAAATCCCTAATCTTTTGCATAATTTTGGTACTTTTGGTGAAGTTGAATCTTTGCGATTTAATACCCTACTTGTTCAATCATTATCATTATTATTGTGTGCATATTGTGAAGAGAACACATTTTGGTAATGACGTCAGGGCATTACCAGGCTCTGGAAATTTCTTCTATTGGGTACCGCATTAAAAACCAATTAAAATTCCCCAGTTACCCTTACATGTTTACAATACCCTTGTAAATACCTACTATTGCAATTTTATTATTTTATTTTGTTAGTTGGTAGGGACAGAGGATTAATAACCAAAAAAGGCCCTCAGGACCGAGAGTATTGAATTTGAATTCGTGACGACATCATTATATTATTCATAGTTTTTTTGTAGAATACATTTTTCAAGTTATACCATGTTTTATTCACAAAGAAAATCACAAAGGAGAAAAAATAATGTAGTGATTATTTACATATAATTCACGCCACCATGAATTTCTCTATTGATTTTGCATAAATGAGGCAAATTTTTCAAGAGATTGATTCAATTTTTAATTATAAATTACAACAGTATTACAAAAAGTTATTCAACTGACACAACTAAAAATATCCAAACTCGAATAAAAAATAACAAAAGCAGGACGGGGTGACTTGACTTTTTTTTGTAAAATAATTACTATCAACACCTACAAACTACAAAGGATGCAACGGTAATTTAAATTATTAGGTACCTAAGTCTGTCTTTACTCGACTGCAAATGTCAGAAGTCACTATAATAAATTTCACCACTTTAACTAAATAGAAAGAAAAATCAGTCAAATGCGAGTTGGATTCGCCCACTGAGAATTTCGTTTAAGCTTATGTTAGGAATTATATTGGGCCCACCTCGATGTTCCCGACAAATTGTATTAAAAATGTTTGACAGTAGTTATGGAAATACATAAAAACAGAGTTAGTTATTATTGAATTGAAAAAGCGAATGATTTTGATTTATAAAATATTAATAAACGTTGTTCCTTGTTAAAGCAAAGTTAGCAGACAATTTCTAACAAAATCAGGAGTGGGATATAGTACAGTAAAACCCCCAAGTGAAGTATTAGTAACAAAAACAATGCCGAAAGTCTCGCGAAAAAGTTCAAGCCGGGATGGTACAACCCCTCCGGGGAAACCACCAAACAGACAGAGAAATGTAAGTGTATCGAGTTGGTCGTCAGAATCCAGTGATTCCAGTGCCCAGAGTCGAAGAAAACGAAAAAGGCAGCGATTTGAACGTGAATTTTTAAGTGTTAACCTAAGCGATGAAAAAATGGTGCCATTGTTTGATCCTCAAAAACCAGAACAATCTATAGAGACATGGATCAGCCGCGTTGATGAACTCGCTGTCCGGTACCATTGGGATGATTTGACCATAAACAGGTTAGTCGCAAATAGGTTAATCGGTATGGCAAGGCGGTGGTACGACGTACAGGAACAGACTACCGGGAATTGGAAACCAATGAAAAAACTTTTGACCAAACAGTTCTCGAAACCTTTACCTTTTGCTAAATTACTTCGCGATGCGACTTTATATGAGACGAGTAGTGACCAGGATCTGTCAGAATACTGTTTCAACAAGTTAGATAAACTACGTTCTTTGAAATTGAACATTCCGGAAGATTATTTAGTGGATGCCATGATAAGGGGTATCACAGATGACGATATTGCCAGATCGGCTAGGTCTTCGCGCTTTAACACGACCAATGAACTGTACGCGTATTTGAGTACTTTGGGCAAAATGCCGAAAAGTACGAGATACGACAATCGTAGAAAAGAATTAAGTGATCGCCCGAAACGACCGTTGCAACAATCCGGAAGTGTGGAAAAAATGGAAATTCGTTGTTTTAACTGTAATGGACCACATCGCGTCCGAGACTGTAAGAAACCAAAATTACAATGCTACGGCTGTAAACAATTAGGTCATAAGAAGAGTAAATGTCCCAAAAAAAAATTAGATCATGGCCAAAGAAGTGTTCATGCAGTGGAAGAAACTACAAATAGTGTAATGAATCCGTACGTTATGAATGTGGCTTTGAACGGAAGGAGATATAGATGTTTAGTTGATACCGGAAGTTCTTGTACTATTATCAAACAAAAGGTGGCCGAAGAACTGAATGTTAAGCTGAAAGACAAAGACAAAGCCGTGTTCAGTTACGAAGCTTTACGGGAGACTATGTTGAAACCATGGGGACTGTTGATATACGCGTTCGCGTGGGCCCCCCAAGTGCAATATTAAACGTAACAGTGGTAGATGACAATTATATTAAATACGATTGCATCATTGGACGCGACTTTATAGATCTTCCTAACGTAATGTTGATAAAAATCGGAACAGACGTACGTTTGCGCGAGTTGACGATGATTACTAAACTGACTGCGAACGATTGTTGCGAAATCGAAAAAGAATTCATAATTAATGACGAGATAAGTAGTGCTGACAAGATCAAACTCGAATCTCTTTTGTGTGAATTTAGTGACTGTATCTCCAGATCTATGGCCGATTTAGGTAAAACGCGTTCTATCGAGATGGAAATTAAACTCATGACGGACGAACCAATTGTTCATCGACCTTACCGATTACCATTAGTTGAGAAAAAGAAATTACAAGAAATAGTCAAAGAATTACAAGAAAACGAGATTATACGTGAATCGTCATCGGCTTACGCCAGCCCTGTGATATTGGTAAAGAAGAAAACCGGCGACTATAGAATGTGTGTTGACTACAAACGGTTAAACGCCATCACCATCAAAGACAAGTTTCCTCTTCCACTTATAGAAGAACAGATAGATAAATTGGGAAGAGACGAGCACGACAATAAATACAAGTATTACACTGGTTTAGATTTGGCTTCAGGGTTTTACCAAGTGCCTATGAAAAACAGTTCCGTAGACAAAACTGCGTTCATTACCTCAGATGGACACTTCGAATTTTTAAGAATGCCGTTTGGTCTTTGCAACTCTCCTATTCTAACGCTTAATGAATAACGTCCTAGGGACCTAAAGGAGAATATAGCGTTTCCATATATGGATGACGTCATCATACCCTCGGTCAGCATTGAAGAAGGGCTAAAGCGACTACGTTTGGTGCTGGAAGCGTTTCGTAGACACAATCTAACCTTAAAACTGAGTAAATGTTCCTTTTTCTGTACAGAAATCGATTATCTCGGACGCCAGATTAGTGCTGAAGGAATCCGGCCTGGAAAAAGGAAAATTGAAGCGATCCAACGTATGAAAGAACCTGAAAACGTCAAGCAAGTGCGACAATTTCTTGGGTTATCAGAATACTTCAGGAAATTTATGAAAAATTACGCGCTAATTGTAGAACCATTGATAAGATTAACCCGGAAAGATTCGACTTGGTGTTGGAAAAGTGAACAACGACAATCTTTCGAACAAGTGAAAAATGCATTAAGCTCCAGACCAATCCTATCAGTATTTAATCCATCATTATGTACAGAGTTACATACTGATGCCAGCTCGCTAGCTGTTGCAGCCATCTTATTTCAAAAACAACCCGATGAGACGCAACGAGTGGTTGCATATTTTAGCAAGCAAACTACCGCTGATCAGAGGTGCTACCACTCATATGAACTTGAGACCATGGCAGTAGTTTTGGCGTTACAGCATTTCCGAGTTTATTTGCTTGGTATGCGGTTTACTGTCATTTCAGACTGTAGTGCGTTATGTACGGCGTTTTCAAAGAAAGATTTAGTTCCCAGGATTGGGAGATGGTGGCTCTTGGTACAAGAGTTTACGTTCGACATCAGACATCGCCCAGGAGCGCGAATGCCTCACGTCGATGCACTTAGTAGGTTACCAGTCGTACAAGAGATTAATCAGATTGACATAACTGAAAATGAGTGGATTATAGCGGCACAGTTGCAGGATGAACAGTTGAACAGGGTCCGTCAAATATTGGAAGCACAAACAATAAATCGAGAAAATAGTCACTATTTCAAAGAGTATATTATAAAGAATGATATAGTATATCGTAAGATTGATAATGGACAAAAATTGTGGGCAGTTCCGAAAGCAGCTAGGTGGCAAATTCTAAGACTGTGTCACGATCAAGCTGGCCATAGAGGTGTCGAAGGTACACTTAAGAGAGTTCTATCAAACTACTGGTTCCCTAAGATGAGTCGTTTTGTCACGAAGTATACGGCTGCGTGCCTTAATTGTGCGTACTACAAGCGTAAAACGGGCAGAAAGATAGGCTTGTTACATCCCATCGAAAAGCATCCGGTGCCATTCCACACGGTACACATCGATCATGTTGGACCATTTGAGACTACTAAAACAGGAAAGAAATTTTTGCTTGTAATTGTCGATGCTTTCACTAAATTCGTAATAATTGAAGCTGTCAAGTCCACAAAGGTAAAAACCGTCATACAAACGCTCCAAACAGTCATGAGTATTTTTGGAACACCAGCTCGAATTGCTAGCGACCGTGAAAGCATTTCACGTCCACAACGTTTCGTACATTTTGCGAATCTTATGCAATAAGACACATATTGAATGCAGTCGCTACTCCAAGATCGAATGGTCAATGCGAGCGATATAACAGGACAATAATTAGTATGTTGGCCACAACCAGCATTGACAGTGACACGGATAAATGGGACAAATATGTTAAAGATGTACAGAGTGCTATGAATACGTCGTTCAACAAGGGCATTAATACAACTCCTGCTCAAGCTCTATTTGGTTACCAGCCGAAATCTCTGGCGGATGCAAAAATACTGAACACGGTAAAACCAGTGGTTGACAGAATTGATATTACTGAACAGAGACAAAAAATGAAAAAACACATAAGCGAAGATCAACGGAAACAAAAAGAATACTACGATAAACAAAGACGTGCTGCACCAAAATATGATGTAGACGATCTAGTAAGGGTGCAGATTACTAGTGTTCCAAGTACTGGTTCAAGCAGGAAGCTGTTGCCCAAATTTAAAGGACCTTTTAGGGTAACCAGAGTATTATTTAATGATAGATATGAAGTTGAAGACCTGAGAGGTGGTCGAAAGGGAAGACATGCTCGAACAGTTATCGCGGCAGACAAAATGGCGCGATGGATAACAATGATGTTGACCCGAGTTGTCATCAGATGTGTTAACAACGAATACAACAACTGAGACCGAGACTGTCTACTTGTTGTAGGAGTTATCACATACATGACGAGGAATTGATGGTCATTAGACGTTTTACGAGGAAGACGGTAACTGGGACCGATAATGTCCACTTGCCGTCTGAGTAGTTACGTAGATGACGATGTTTTGAAATTTTGGACGTATTAGCGTGGACGACAACAACTGGGACATACAGTGTCCACTTGTAAGAGTTAATGCGTATGTGGGGCGTATTGACGAGGACGACAACAACTGGAACAGACAGTGTTCACTTGTTGTAAGAGTCAATACGTATGTGAATGGAATCCAAGTAGCAGTGGCATGTGAGATTTGGTAGCAACCGGGACCGATAATGTCCGCTTGCTGAGGCCTGTCTGATGAAGTTATAATGGTCACCAAAACCCACACCGACAATAAGTGAGTAAACCAGGGCATTCAAAGATCGAGCGGCCTGGGACATTCCGCAAGACAGGATGGCCGAATGTTAGGAATTATATTGGGCCCACCTCGATGTTCCCGACAAATTGTATTAAAAATGTTTGACAGTAGTTATGGAAATACATAAAAACAGAGTTAGTTATTATTGAATTGAAAAAGCGAATGATTTTGATTTATAAAATATTAATAAACGTTGTTCCTTGTTAAAGCAAAGTTAGCAGACAATTTCTAACACTTATAATCGGAAAAAAGTTATTTTTTTGTGATGTAACGAGTTTAAGAATTTCAGATCTTTGCATATAATTCTTCTGTAAGACATTTTCCTTTTTGCCAAATTCCATGATTCTAGATCAACGGAAAATACCCTATACGTTTCGATTCCTTTGTGAGTTGACTTAGAAATTCTATTTTCTCACAGTTCAGAGAGATTGTATACATTAGTATTTGATATTATGACGGACGTGGCGTTTTGAATGACGTTGACATGCGCCGACTGCGAAAGTTGAATGAAGGTTACCTATGACGCGTTTCAGAAGGTTCGAGAGTTGCTGGACGTTTCGAGAGTCACCTAGAAACGTCCATAATACTACATAAGGGAATAGCGTTGGACAGTTTGACAATTTTTGATAGAAGAGAGTGACAGATATAAGCGACAAGAGAAGAAAAAGTGATTAAAAATCGAAATAGTTATTGAATTGTTGTTGTGTTCGAATTGATTAAATAAAAGTGTTGAGAAAAATACGTGATATAAATTACGTAACAATTGGTGTCAGGAGTAAGGATTTATGCCAGTAACAAGAAGCCAAGCGGCAAAAATGGAGGAGCAGATGAAAATTTTGATGGAAATGTTTAAAGAAATGAAGGCAAGCCAGGAAGAAATGAAGGCAGGCTAGGAAGAAATGAAGGAAGAAATTAAAGCAGGTCAAGAAGAAATTAAGACAGGTCAAGAGAAATTGATCGAAGATATGAGAGCAATAAAAATTGAGCAAGAAGGATTGAAAGAACAGTTAAAGAAAGGAAGAAGGGAAGTTCAAGAAAAGTTAAAGGAAGTAAGAGTAGAAGTTCAAGAAGTTCAAGAAAAGTTAAAGGAAGTAAGAGTAGAAGTTCAAGAATAGTTAAAGGAAGTAAGGGCCGTACACAAAAAGTTTCAAAAGGAATTAGACGAAATGAAGGCCAATCTAAACGTTCAGGAATACCCAAAACTAAACAAAAGCGAAGAAGGAAGTGCAAGAATGTCGAGAATAAAACCACCAACATTCGATGGGAAGGTCTCTTGGTCAGTCTATCTTAAACAATTCGACACTGCTGCCAAGGCAAATGATTGGAATGAAACGGAGAAAGCCACTGCCCTAATCATAGCGTTACGTGGGGAAGCTCTAGACGTTTTGCAAGGTATACCAGAAATGCAACAAAAATATTTTAAAATTCTGGTGGACCGATTGGAGATGCGCTACGGTGATAAACATCTACAACAAATGTATCAGGCTCAGTTAAAAAGTCGATATCAACGTAGAAGTGAAAGCCTTCAACAATTTGAAGCGGATGTCGAAAGGCTTGTGCGGTTGGCTTACCCTAGTGCCCCTCAAGACTTTACAGACCAGCTGTCGACCCAAATGTTTGTCGATGGAGTGCGAGATGTCGATATAAGCCCTGCGCATGTTTCGACATAAAACTGCAGGCGAAGCATTGTCGCATGCGCTAGAATACGAAGCAGCCGAACAAGCATCCAAAGGACATGTTAGAATTCGACAGGCTGGGTTCAATTTTGATGACGACAGCGAGATTCTTCGACAGAAAGTTGTAAAAATAGCTAAAGAAGTCATGTCTTCAAAACCGAAAGAAGGGATGAGTGAGCGCCCACGCTGTTGGACTTGCGACAAACAGGGGCATCTTTCACGCGATTGTATCAAACGGAAGCAAGAAATTACATGTTGGAATTGCGGACGTACGGAGCACTTGAGCTGCGGATGTCCACCTGGAAGAAGACAGACGTCAGCCGCCGAAAGAAGCAAGCAGGAATACAATGTAAAAATTGAACATCAGCCAAGAAAACACCATAGTAATGCTGAAGCCCTGTCAAGACGATCGTGCCCACGGAATAGCAATTGTTCTTCTGTGGAACGAAAAGAAGAACTAGAACAAGTTCTATGCCTACATACTACTGTAGACAGACAAGATGTGGGAAGATACAGTGTTGATTGAGGAACAGCGAACAGATGATGACCTAGGACCCATCATCAAATAGAAAGAGACAGGAGAATCTCGATCAACGTGGGCGGACGTAAGCCCCCTTAGTACTACGACGAAATGTTATTGGGCCCAATGGGATTCCCTTAAGCTCGAGAATGGAGTCCTTAAAAGAATCTGGGAAAGTCCAGACGGGACCAATAAGCGACTACAGGCTGTATTGCCCAAGAAGAAGACGAAAGAAGTAATAAAAGAGCTGCATGCTGGGACTGGAGGTGGACATTTCGGGGTGAAGAAGACCTTAGAGAAACTACGCGAACGGTATTACTGGGTGAATGCTAGATTGGATGTGGAAGACTGGTGTAGAAAATGCGAAGTATGTGCTTCCAACAAAGGTCCGAGAACCAGAGCACGAGGAAAAATGCACCAGTATAACGTCTGAGCACCATTCGAAAGAATAGCCATGGATATCGCTGGTCCCTTTCCCCGAACTGAAGATGGCAACCGCTACATCCTCGTTGTGATGGATTACTTCAGCAAGTGGCCGGAAGCCTATGCAATCTCCAACCAGGAGGCAACCACCGTGGCGGAGGCAATAATAAACAACTGGATCAGCCGATATGGAGTTCGCATGGAGATTCACACTGACCAGTGCCGAAACTTTGAATCAGAAATATTCCAACGAGTGTGTGAATTGATGAGAATAAGGAAAACTAGAACGACTCCGTTGCATCCTCGGTCTGATGGGATGGTAGAGCGATTTAATGCGACTATAGAAAACAACCTGAAGATGTTCGTAAACGATCATCAGACCGACTGGGATCGCTACATTCCCTTATTACTTCTGACCTATAGAACATCCATACACGTGACCACCGGACAGACCCCTTCCTGTGTGCTATTCGGGAAAGAACTGAGACTACCTGCTGATCTGATGTTTGGTCGACCTGAAGATTCTTCGCTGTCCACGGATGATTGTGTGTCTAGACTATGCGAGCGGCTAAACACCATCCATAAAGCCGTCAGAACAAAAATAAAATTCGAAAGTGACCGAATGAAGACCCGCTACGATCAGCGAGCGAATTCCACTGGATTCAGGGAGGACGATCGTGTATGGCTTTATAACCCAGTTCGCAAGAAAGGAAGGTGCCCTAAATTACAACGGAATTTGGAGGGCCCGTACAAAGTGATTAACCGGATAAACGATGTCGTTTACAGGATACAACGAGGCCCCAAATTGAAGTTGAAAGTTGTACACCTCGACCGGTTGGCTCCATACACAGTGGACGAAACTGATCGGGACGATCAGCGCTAGAGGGGAGGCAGTGGTGACGGACGTGGCGTTTTGAATGACGTTTGGAGAGTCACCTAGAAACGTCCATAATACTATAATAAGGAACAGCGTTGGACAGTTTGACAGTTTTTGATAGAAGAGAGTAACAGATATAAGCGAGAAGAGAAGAAAAAGTGAAATAGCTATTGAGTTGTTGTTATCGAAATTGTTACTGAATCGTTTTTGTGTATGAGTTGATGTAATAAAAAGTGTTGAGAGAAATACGTGACATGCTATAAATTACGTAACAATATTAATTTCAATCTGATACATCGCGTTCCTGAAAATAGACAGCCAGACTACCAAGTGATCTTTTGAAGGTTCCTATTTTTCCTTTTGAGGTACAAACCCTTAAAAAGAAGTATATATCAATATTAAGACCACAAATTTTAATAACTGTTGGTATCCCTAGAAACATGTGGGAATTCGAAAAAAGTATCTTCTTTAGTCGATCTTTTAAGACAGTTTGAGGTACACATCGTACATCTGATAAGCCAATTTTATACCCAAAATTTAATGAAAACTACATGTTGAATTAAATATGACCCAGGATATGCCCACGTGGACTGTCAATAATACAATATTGCAGTGTTTCAGTACCTATAATAATTGTTAGACACCCTGTATGTGTATAAACTATGAATTGCACATATAATAATAATTTTTTAGAATTAGAAATTTTTATCTTTCGGTTTTGTTCTAATTAATTAGTTTTCGAATATGAAAGCAATAAGTATTATAGTTTTTATATTTTTATTGTACCTACTTTATCGAGTTTTACGATACCTTCAAAACCAATTACACTTATTCCTCTCAACTGGATTTCTTTATTGTAGCCGACATATTTGTTTAATATAAAAATGAAATTTCAAAATTATTTTATAAGTAATATTATTAGATGTTGGTCTGATTAGAAATGATAGCGGTACGATACCATAAACTATTTTTTCAATCACAGTTCGAATAAACAGGCTTAGAATGTGTCATTTCTTATAAAATACAAGTAATAAAAACTTATACAAAGAATTAAATCATAAATTATTGTATGAGAAACTAAAACAGATTCAATTCGTAAAATAAATTTATTATAAAGAACTAGCTTAAAGTAATAAAAGGTTTTGTGTTTATTACCGAGGAACAAATGAATGAATGAAATAAAAATGTGATTTTGTTTTGAACAATAAAAAAATTTAATAAAAATCCTTTACAAGTTGGTTAATAAACTCAAACTAAGCGCGACGAAGACACCATAATGTTCCTATGTACCCAAAAGCCTGTCTGTGTTACTTTTCCAAAACGTTACTAAATTACTCAAATTCTATAAAACGATAAGAATCTTTCATTAATTAATGTTTTCTTTTGTATACTTTTGGTATTCATTAATTCAACTACCATAACTAATTATAAAAAAAATGCTCAAAAAATGTATTTAGATTGGAACAAAAATATGTTTATTTAACACACCATCACCATACTTCACCATATGGTGCATGTTTATATCAATTTTAATAAGTAATTCTTTCTCTGTTAACAGTGTCTGTTATGCAAAATCATTAATCACAGTACTCCAAATGGCGCATAAAACAATTATTTAGCGTTTTCTGAAAGACGCGAAGCTTATGAACACCCTAATACCAATCGATAGGTAATTATATATATATATTTTGCCTCAATAAGAAATTAGAAGGGAAAAGGTCAGTCAATCACTATGAAAGCAAGTATATTTTGAGAAAAGTTTCTTGATTGCATTTATCACTGTATGACAGAAGATCCAAAATTAATGAATGCACCTGTACCTTAACTAAGGAGGAAAAGATAGACGACCTGTAACAACTAATGTAAAGACAGAGCCAGGTTAGAAATATCGAGCTTTGTAGTTTTATATGGAATCCTAAACAACTAAAAAGGAACTGAAATACCTACCTTTAAAAGAAATTGTGAAAAAATATACAAAATGTCTTAAAACTCTTTGTTAATTGAGCTTTTGTAGCATTAATTTCCAGAAGACATTGGTGAATACTTGAAAAAGAAGCGATGGTAGGAACTAAACGACGGAGGAAAATTAATTGAAATTGCACGAGTATTGAAGCTCCTCCGGAGATTGTTTCTTCCACCACCACCTTTTTTCAGGGCCTCTCATTGAGGCCCTCGCATTGAGTTTATAGTAAGTTTTAGGAATACTGAAAGAAAATAGTGCAAAATACATTTTTTATTTAATTTTAAATTTTAACAATCTGTTCGAAGTTGGCTAAGTAGAGTATCTTGCAAAATTACTTGTCACAATCTTGGAATAGAATTTTCTCAAACACAGTAGAAGAATTCTTACAATAATAACGAATGATGTCAGGAATTCTAAGTTGGCGAAGTTATTGGCCTTTTTTCAGACACAATTCACGTTTTCTCCGATCGAGGTGTTTCGAATTTTATTCTAAAGATTTTGCTATTCTCTATATTTTTTATCAGTAAGGCATTACAATCACCTTGACAGTTTTCGAACGATATTTCAACATTTGTTAAGGCCATTTCTATTATTTTCTTCCTGGCACATGGTGATACACTGGGATTGCTGTTAAAAATTTTGACTAAAATTAAATACTTACGTAGTTTATACTAAGCATGTGCAATTACTAGGCTATAATTAAACTTGAACAAAAGTAGGTAATAAAATATTATCAAACGTAAAATGAGCGGGTCTTGAAACGATGTACTTTACTGTTCACTTTCTCTTCTTCAAACTGCAAATACTTTACTTTTTATATGAGATATTTGAGAAATATTTTTTTATCATATTTATTTTAATCAAATAAAAAACTTAAGTCTTAAAGTAAAAAAGAGATGGATAAATGAGCACTGACACCGTTCACGCTCTCACACTGAAGTGTTTGATAATGCTTGCTGAAGTGTTTCACGTGGAATAATGTTGTTTATTATTTGTATTGTAGTCTTTTTAATTCCTTCAAAAATTCAATAGTAGTTTGTATATCTTGCTCTTAAGGTACGACTGAAGACATTTTCGGGGAATAACGACAGTTTCGACTTGGCATAAGCAAATTATATCTTATGGTGTCACTTTATAAGAGATTGAGATTTTTATCGTACAATTGGTTTTGACTCAGCCAATCATGAGCATTAATTTTATTTTTAACGGAACTTATGGATTTGGAAGATGTTTTACTCGGACTAAGAATCTTCTGACACGAATGGTTTTACGTCAAAATAGATGTGTTAATAGCATGTAATTAATTATTAGTTGTTGTAGGTAGGAAGCTCAAGGAATGCATAAATATCAATTTTGTTTTTAATTATGGTCTCATTGCGATATTTTTTTATCGGAAGAGTGAATTGTGTTGACAAATTTTTGTTGCATATAAATTTTATTGCAGTTAATTCTGCTTATGGACTTGAACAATTTTGCAATAAATGTGACGTTTTATGGCTTTACGATGATAGTAACTATTATTTATAGATTTAAAAATACCGGTTTTTATCACCTTGTATATCAAAATAAAATTAATATCCACCCAATTAGGATTTGATAAGAAATTTTCAAATCGTTGACCATTTTTTCAGATAAGTAACTTGTATTAATCCTCATTTTGATATTCAATTTTAACGTGTCATGGTTTTAAAATTTATTCCTTTTTGGAAAATAATCCAAGATGTAGTTTCAAAATAGTCCAAGATCGAAAACTGTAATATGCGTTTATAAAACTTTTTTTTTCTCTTTGGACTTTTAAGTAGGAATACTTTTTTCGGGAATTTCCCAATCATATTTTTTGTTTAAACTCATAAGTAGTTCTCTTTAATCAAATCGTTACTTTATTGATTGTTTTGTGATATGGGCGTACGTATTGTGCCTTTTTTCATCGAATATTCTTTTATAATGAAAACTGCGTTTTACTTAGAAGTGATACTCAACAAACTTATTCATATCTTATGCTGCTACAATATTTTTTTTTCAAAAATGCCAAAAAATGGACTATAGGTACTAATTGACTCACTTAATTTGGACCACAATTTACAACCTACCCAAAACCAAAAAAGTTGGACAAAACTCTCATTAAAAGGGCTTCGAGTCCTTAAGCCAAAGCTGTTACTGAAATCAGTAGTCCTCGAATCCCCAATTACATTTTAAGACCTAAGGACTTTGAATGACGAATTACATCGAAAAATAATTAAAATGAAGGTGAAGTACCAATAAAAAGGGGTTTGAGTGACCAATGATGGTTACAAATGTACAAAAAGCCATGAAGTTGCATTTTTAATAATCCGAGCAATTTTTATTTAACGTTACTGCAGGGAATACGTAAGGTTAAGATATGTTAATATGTTTAAGGTGAAATCAAACTTCAACTGGTTCCAGAAAATTAGTCTTATTAAGATTTGTTAAGGAACTGAATGTGACGTCTTTACCGAGGTAGATGAAAAAGATGCCAGTATGTAGTAAAGTGGGACGACACACTAATATAACATTTACCGAAAATTCTAACGCAACACTAAAATTAAACATGGATACACAATCCATAACAAACATCTAATTTTTTAGTTATAAATAAAAGCTATATGTTTTACAGAAAAATTAATTTTCGTTATGATTTTAGAATGTCTAACTAACTTTTTTCCTGATAAGCTGTCTGGCTCCCTATTTTGTTAAAAAAATATTTTTCTAGAATAATTTAAAATCATTTCTGAAATAAAGAGAATTACACATATTATTTCTTTCCCAATTATATAAGATAGATGTCACCCTAAATTTAAATTTGACGGTTAGGTATAAGGTTTTCGGAAATAGAAAAAGCTTAGAATGTTGCCATGCTATTATCGTAGAATATGACAACGCAATTATCGCTACTTATCTACAAATAAATTAAAAAAATGCTACTCATTGAAAACTTACATGATTTTTAACTCTTGGATTTCGTTTCATTGGATAATTGCTTAAAATAAACTAAAAACCGGAGAAGCGTTTACTCCCAACCTTTTATCACTAAACAGTACCTAACATTTAGCATAGGGAATTTTATCGAACCACTTAATTTTAACTTTGTCTTGTATTGTATTAATTATTATATTTTTAAAAATTAGTCAAGTGTGAGTTTGATTCGCTCGTCGAAGGTTTTGTACCTTGCCAATTTTGTTATTTAGCATAAGGGTTTATGTAAATAATAAGAGAAAAACATGTTCCCTCACAAAATTTCAACTGCAGGTCGTCTACTTCTTTTCTGTAATGTGTACGTAAAGAACTATTTTCTGTACTTTTTGAGTAGTTTCATAGGTAAGGGAGTGGGAATAGTAAATTTTCGTCTGTTTTCTTAAATAGCTTTAAAATTATTTTTTTATATACAGGGTTTATCAAGTTGATGGGCTATTAGAAGTATATGAATTAGTAGAAGGAATTTAATTCTGAAACTCCGGCTCATTTGGTTATTGTTTATGCCGCTTCTTTTAAAAATATTTTCAAGTTCGATTTACATCCGGTTATACCGGAAGTCGATACCAACTTTGTTATTTTAAATGGAATGGTATATTTTGGTAAAATTATTCCAAAATTTTCAAATAAAATAGGAAGTATCTATATGAATCGAAAGAGGATAAAAAAAGGAATCGATTGAAAAAAAAAATAGCAGGTGCTATTTGAAAAAACGAAGTAATTCGTGTTTGAAGTTTTTCAATTTTAGAATTTTATTTTGAACGCCCTGTATAAATTATTTAATTCAATTTTGTCAAGGCGTTAGCACTAATATTCAGCTATTACTAGTAAAAATTTCAACACTCTAAGTCGTATTTTGTGGGAGTTATGATTTTTTATAATTTGGGTTGCGGTAGCGATTTTTTTTTCTATAAATTAAATTAACTCAGAAACCGATCGTCATAGGTGTACAAGTTGGTTATCAAACTTACCTTAGAATTACACGTTTTATTCGAATTCAGCGTAAAAAATATACCATTCCATTTAAAATAACAAAATTGGTATAGACTTCCGGTATAACCGGATGTAAATCGAACTTGAAAATATTTTTAAAAGAAGCGGCATAAACAATAACCAAATGAGCCCGAGAGAATTAAATTCGTTCTACTAATTCATATACTTCTAATAGCCCATCAACTTGAAAAACCCTGTATATAGGAGACCCTTATAACACGCCCTTTAATTTGAAATGTCATACTGTGATGTTAGCAAATTCTGTTTTATTTTTCCAACTTGCCCCCAACAGAGATTCCCATTTCCAAAATTCGTATATTTACATTATATGTTAGTGTTTGGAGTCACAGAAATCAATATGTATACCAAATTTCAATTTAATCGATTCTGCAGATTTGGAGAAAATTGGCTGTGACATTAAGACAGACTGGCACACGAGTGATTCTATAAGGGTTCCTTTTTTTAGATGTAAGGACCCTAAAAATATCAGCATCAGCACTATTTTGTATATTGGTAAAAAAACAAACACAAGTTTCAAAAAACACTTTGATTGTAACACACTACAATTGTTTCGACACACAGTGTCTTCATCAGGTGTGATGAGTAGTATAAACTTAGTCCAAATTACAAGCTATATATAGGTACAAAATTAAGGGGGAGAGAAGTATTAGTAAATATTTAATAATGGCGACATTTTACAGTCTACTTGGTCATTTAACGCTAAATTTTGTTTGTTTGAAAAATCTGTTTATTTCTAAACCTTCTAGTAGATCGAGTTTTAAACTATTAGTCTGAAAATGTAATATCTTATAATCTGAATTGAAGTTATGTCCCTGACTATTAAGATAATCTGCATAAGTGGAATCAAATTTTTTATTAACGAAACTGTTGTAGTGCTCTTTAGTCCTAGTTTTAAATGATCTACCCGTCTTTCCTACGTACACTAAATTACTATTTGCACAACTTAAACAGTACACCCCAGATTTATGATCTTTAGGTGTTTTACATTTGTTGTTAATAATATGTAGACCCAATGGATTGTTGGTTTTAAAAGAGATAAAACTATTGTTTATATGTTTGATGTTGTTGCCTATAGTTGCAGTGATGTTCTTTAAATATGTTAAATAATTAAACTTTTCTGGTTTGCTTTTGATCTTCGGATATATGATATTTAAGGTTTTTTGTTTAAAATGTCATCTACTACTGAAGTTGAGTAGCCATTATTTATAACTATTACGTAAATTCTTTTTAGTTCTGTTGAATAATTTTCCGTATTTAAGGGTATATGGATTAATCTATGTATATAAGCATAAAAAGTGGCTAATTTGTGGGACATGGGATGGAAAGATTTAGCATTTAGAACCTAAATAGTTTACTTTGTATATGCCTATTTAAAAAGGCGCAAAACAGAATAACTATATCTTGTAGCAAATTTAAACAGAAAAGCATTTTGCTTTAGGCAACATGAAAGACTTTCAAGCAATTTCATAGAGCTTCAAGAGCTGAGATGCTGTAAAATATCTTCATATCTTCATCCACTTTAAAAAAACTTCGTACACATTGTAATTACTTCAAGGACTTTGATAAAGCTTGAAAGCCTTTTTTGGATTACATATTACAAACCACTTTTATAAAGTAATTTGTTTACGAAGCCTCAACTATTGAAAACACTAAATACACTCATAGTTAAAGATATGATTACATATTAAATATTGCTTTCTCTACGCGATACTTCTTTAGTTTCATTTACGTCGGCAATATCTTATTTAAAGCATAGGTACCTATAAATGAAGAACATTACCAATTATAAAAATTCCTAAGTCTACGGAAACACAAAGAATTTTAGAACAGAATTCCACAAGCCCTTTGAACGTTGCCGTTATCAGTAGCTCTTGTTTAATATCAATGTAATCTTTTAAATGCTACCACAATTAAATTATTATCATTACATTTTGTTGAAGTGTCTTTTGTATTTATCTATTTTTTATGCATGATCATACAACTTGCTCGTGTAATTTGTTTTTTGTTTGATATACTTATAAGTTATCGTGAATTTAATTAAATCAAATCAACATATTCAGCTTAATAGTGTGAGGTTTATTATGGCGGACTTCTGTATTCCACTATTCCTTAACTATAAAAAATATATTTTCTTGACGATAACGTAGTTTTTATTTAATTAAGAAAGCTTGCGTATATTGCGCAGTATATATTACAAATTAAATTGCTAGATATGGATACAATATAGGTGCAGTAATATATGAGTACCTATACTTAGCAATAATTATTTGTTGTAACGACACGGTAACTCCTGTTTTTGTATCATCCTCTATAAATAATTAGGAGTTAACTGTAGGTAATTAAATATTTATATCAGTTCGTGTGATTTTTTGCTTAAGTATTAAGTATATACTTGAATCTCATGACTGAAAACTTTGACGGAGTTGTAGAACGTATACAGTGGCGATTTTACACATTTGCCGCCCGTAGGCTATTCAAAATTTGCCGCCCCTACTGACACCTGCAATTCTATACCCTAATTCACAATCAATCTTTTGTCAATAAAATTGCAACTTTATGATTGTACCTATTGTAGTTTTATAATACTAATCAACAAATATTGACACGAATTCATTAGGATTAAAAATGTAAGAATGTTAAGAAGAACTTTCGTTGAATGGATATTTACAGCTTTTATTTATTACAGTATTATCATTATTGTTTTTTTTTTTTAATTATCATCATTCTAAGAAATGTATAATATTTATAAAATTCTGTGCAACAATCTGCAATTTTTTACGTGTAAATTTATTAAATTTTTATTCTACACTCAAACAGATTGTGAATATCATCAGAAATATCACTAGAAAAGTATTAATTTTTCACATATATATCGATATAATATTTTTTATTGCTATTTTTAAGCAATTTTTTTTCGGATCCCATTTCTCTTCGAATAGATATATGTATTTAAGTGGTGAAACATATTACACATTAATTGAATAGTGTGGGTGGACCTAAAGAAAATAATAATTAATTTAAAAAACAAATAAAAATACTAAATTGAAAATGTAATACTTAAACGCTATTGGAATATTGTAAAAGTTCAAAATCGCAATAGTATATTTTATAATTAAGCGTTTAGTAATTTTTCATATACAGACGTTAGTGTATTCAGTATACTGTATAGAATTAAAATATTGTAATTTTTGTTGATTTTTTGGGTCTCGTTTTTTTCCGTGTAAAAGATTTTTTTTATTTCCAATGCCAAAACACGAAACTGAACGTCCAAAGTACTTTTCGGTAACAAATTTACCTTCTTCAGGGACTGAGGTGAACTAAAAGCTAAGGTAACCTACGAATAAAAAATACTACCTAATGTTGCGATCCAGTTATCATGATGTAACCTAAAAACTGAAATGTTTAGTGGACCTTAGCAAAAAAAAGTAAAATAAATTAAACTAAACAACGGAGACCTGGGTATGGGACCTTTTTTACCTACTGTTGAGAGCGTTTGATCTATTTTTATAAATAAACATACTTTCAAAACTGTCTATCAACTAATTGTTTTCGATTTCCTTAACTATTTCAAGCTTGTTAATATTAATCCTATGATCTATGAGCTAAATGTTCTTTAAACCTGACCTGAATAGAGCGTTTAATTTGTCCAACATATTTCTTACTACAGTCTACAATCAATTTCATATATCCATGACTTTTGTAGAAGAGGAATTTAATCATTCGGATTGCCGAGAAGAGCTTGAAGAAAATTGGAAGGAGGACAATACGAAAACCAATTTTATTAAAAATACCTTCGAGTCCTCGGGTAATAAATCTTGGCTTGTATGGCATGGTAATAAATTTGCTAGTATCTTTTAGAAAAGTAGAGAATTCTGAGACAAGTTTCTTAAATATAATCCTATTTAGTAATTTATCAATTATATTATAATTATGACCGTTGTCTCCAGCAATATTTTTTAATTGTGCACAGTTCCTTATTATACCTATCTTTATTAAACGGAAAACTAGGTAGCCTATTTACAAGGAAATTGAGACTAACCATTTTATGTTGGCTATAATGATTATAGTTTTTGGATATAAATCTCGAAGTGTTAGTAGGCTTTCTATATATATCAATTTCTAGAAAATCTCCATTCTTTATAGCCAAAGTATCCAAAAATAACAGCATCCCATCTTTTTCCATTTCTACAATAAACTCAACAGAAGGGAAAAATGTCGAATTTAGTTTTGCAAGAAAGTCTCAGAGACTCAGAGTTGGGGATAAGTACACAAGGTGAATCAAACCGTTCTTGAAACGGCTCATAAAAAGATCAGCTATTAAGGGCGATAAAGGGTTCCCCGTAGCTGTTCCTTCCATCTGTTCGTTGAAACAACTATTCACCAATAATGTTGCCGCATGCATATTAAAGCGGTAAAAACATTATTTTTAAGTAAATCCTCCAAATATGTTCAGGTAACCGGGATCGGTATATTTGGATAAAGGAAACAGACATCAAACCAAAATCTCACTGTTTTTTAACTTAATCTCTTTTTAACTTTTTTGAAATGTCAGTTTTTAGGCTGTCATTAGATATCATTGGACCGCAACATTAGGCAGTATTAATACTCATAGGTTACCTTAGCTTTTAGTTCACCTCAGTCCCTGAAAATGGTAACTTTGTTACCGAACAGTACTTCGGACGTTCAGTTTCGTGTTTTGGCTTTCTGGATTAAGCCATTTAGTATGTACGTTATAAGTACATTTTGCAAAAATATATGCAAATACATTTTAGCTTTTTATCTCTAATATTTTAAAACGTCGCATTCCATTAGGTACGGAATCCATTAGTTCGGGCTAAAGGACCTTAATCCATACGAACGATTACAGTCAAACGTTTCGTTGCTAATAGCGGTTGCCATCATGAGTGGAACTTGGTTGATCATGTGGAAAATATTGACATAGTCGAGGCTTCGGGGTTCAACCTTCAATCAATGTAGTTCCATTTATGATTTCAGCTGTAGTTTCCGACGAAACCGTGATCAGTTGGGCTTAACTGTACATAAAATGTGGGCAGTTTTTAATTTGGTGCAGCTATGAATTTTCAGTTACATACAGTCGCAACAGTTAATTATGATAGGTTTTTAATTATAAAATCCATATTGTCGTTATATTGGTTTTAAATTTGTATAATAACACACCATATTATTTACTTAAATATATCAATTAGTACGATTGCTTAACATTTTCGTAATTACGTCAATACATTCTTCAGAGGGTCAAAAATAGTTTATCTAACCCTGTTTGTTCTCTTGAAAGTTGTGACCACCATTGTAATGGAATTCGTTTATAGCGTTGTGTCTGTATATGTGAGTGCGGATAATGTCTTGTTTTTTTGCAGTTAAATGAAGTGAAGATACATTAAAACGTTTGCATGTAAGTTTCCGACAATCAAAATTACCCGTAAGTGAAAGTAATGTATGAATAGATGAATATTTACAATATCTTACAAGAATCATATTAGCTATGTCCTTTTTTATAATATATATATATACTCACATTGGTGGTGACTTGAGATTATTTCATTACATCCAAGAATCAATGGGCTGCATCAACCACGACGTTGCATACAAAGTTACAGATACAGTAGAATTGATTGCTAAAGTATCTTTTATAGCAACTGACCTAGGAGATTTCTTGAATATCGAAAAGGTATCCAAAACGACAAGTCTGGACTTAAGTATATTCAGCTTTTTGATTTGATAGTGGCTCACAGATTATTCTTATAAATCAATATAGCTTTTTAAAAATCATAAAAAATGTAACTGTCATGTTAAAATCAGTTTTTCTATTTTTGCTTACTTTTTATTTCAATGTTTATTTAAAGTAACTTCATTTATGGTTCAATACAGACCTGACGATCTATCCAAATTAAACAGCATGACTATATAGGAAAATTATTGGTTGTTATACTTTGAATGAGATTTAGATTAGTTTTCAGAGAAGTCTAGATATCAAGGTTAAAAAAATACATGGCACATATTTGCTAATTTGTGTTTCTGCTTGGGCTCTAAAATAAAGACACTACATATTTACTAATTGCTGTTTTATTTGAAAGAAGGATCAATAATAGAAAATTGCCTCGGGTGCTAACTCACGTTATGCCATCACTGACTTAAGATTACCAAAAATTATATCTATTAGTTATTTCCAATTCTTCCCCAGATTTTTTGAAATGACTGATGAACCAAATTATGTCGGGGCTGCCATTCGCAAAAATCTGGGAAAAAATAGGAATTATGAATAATACAAGCTAGCTAGACAGGCCTAAGCTAAGGATAACAGGTGCTTCCGAAGTATGTAAAAAGGTGAAAAACTCTTTATATTATTTTACTTACACTAAACGTTTTCTTAGCTTCTTCAAGATAAGAAAACATTTAGTGAAACGTTAGTGTGATTATATAAAATAGTTGAAAGGATTTTTCACCCCTCAAAATTTATACAGTTATTTTTTGTAAACTAAATATTTAGTTAATTTTTTTATTTTTGTATATATAAATACTACTGTAGAGTAATCCTATTAAGGCGAGTTTCTATTACATTTTTTGTTCAATTAATTAACTCATTAATCACAAATCATAAAATTAAAAAAAAAAATTAACGGATTGAATCTAACAATTTATTCAATGCAGCTCTATCTCTATATTAATAAGAGAAAATTGTAATTCGATTAAATGTTGAAGTTTTTTGTGTTTTATGACTATTATATATTTCATTATTTCGTTTTATTAGTAATAATCGAATTATGCTAGATTAAGTGCGTTAATATTAAATAGTAAGTATTTTCTAATAGATACTGTTCCAGTAGATAATATGCATAGCAATTAATTAATTTCGAACCACTAATAAAACATTCTCTTAAGATATATTAGGTACATGATTTTGCTGTTGAATAAATTTTTAAAAATATGTATCATTAGTCAGCTAGAAAATTTTCAGTATAGGTCCGATTAGGTATTAAAATACCTCATGCAATAAGTACTTGAAAATCTAACTTAGCTCATTTTGAAACCCGCACTAGAAGTAAAATAGAAAGCCTCTTGTTAATGCATCTGTGATTTCGAATTACCCAGAGAATTTTGTTTTATTGACTTTTATTCGATTAAAAGAACTTTTTAAATTACGTTTCCATCAACACGTTTTCTGCGTTACTACTTACTCTACTTATGCAAATTTAGATACCTACTTTTAACAAGAACAGCTAAAAATAATAGGAGGAAATATTTAATAGAATTTTAATTAATAACATTTAATACACATTCTTTACTTACTAAAAAATGTGTATACTTTTATTGTTTGCACAATGTTAGGCAATTGTAAGAATCCAATCCACCCAGCAAAGATTTATAATAACAAAGTTATAAATTTCAGTTTGAAAATGTGTAATAAAGATCTTACTTACCTATTTCTGAAGAGCACCACAACCTTATTTGCTTATTACGTTAAATAAAATGTTGCGTCAACAAGCAAGTCGTAGGTACATATTTTATCTTGTTGCATGTATTCTAAAAAAATATCTTCTGAAGTAGATACTCATTCAACTCATACTATGGAGTAAGTTTTTTGTATCTGCTACATTGATGACAAAGCAGATTTGATAAATATCAAATTGAGCTATAATGTCAATTATGAAAACAAATACCAAGAAAACAGTTAAAGATTTCTTAAAATCAGATCAGTAGGTACTTTATTGTGAAACTTATAAGGAAATAATTGAAGTTTTCAGAATTTTTCCAAGGATCTAATTGATTAAAAAATTTAGTGACATTGTAATCGTTTTTACCTGAACTATTATTGAATTACAAACGATAATAATAAAAAACACTTGACTAAGTTTCACTAAATTTATTAAATAACAAAGTTCTAACAATTGTTTCGGCTGTTTTGCCATTATCAAAAATATTACAAAATATAATATAATAGCATAACAGCTGAAACAATTGTTAGAACTTTGTTATTTAATAAATTTAATGAAACTTAGTCAAGTGTTTTTTATTATTATTCTTTGTAATTTAGAATCATGTTTCACCAAGTGCCCTGCGAATCTTTCTTGAATTGTTTGCTTTCCGAAACATCAAAATATAAATATAAAAGGAGAAAATGGAAAGATATTTTTCTATTTTATAATTTTTATTGGTTATAATTTGATTGAAATTATTGGCAACAGTTTTCACGCGGAAAATGTAACTAAAAATATATTTCGCACATTTTCCGTTTACACTCCGTTCGTACATCCGCTGACGTTCGAGCCTGCGCGTAACGTTACGCGGGGAACGTTTTTGTTTTTGCCCTAATCTCGATGCGCGAGGTGATGATCCTCGTAGAGCAATAATAAGAGAGGTATCATGGAGCTTAAGCGGCTTATCAAATGCCCAATCATCCTCCAACCTTCAATGAGTTGGTTAATAAATAGCTGTTGTAAATTTAAACAGGGACCATACTCCTTCGACACTGCATACCTGCAGCATCAACTCTTCTACCCTCATCTCCCGCGAAACGTATCGATTCTGTTATCCTCTCAGGACCCGTTTCCAAAGCGTCTACGATAAGGTGAGTTTTCAAATTTTGAAAAACGTTCGACAAATTAACTCGCGCAATTGAATGTCACGGACTGTGTTTGAATAAAATTGGCGGCTTTTGTAGTAAATAAGCAGTTGGTTGATGATCTTACTGACCCCTTACCTCAGTTTGAAAATTATATAATAGTAAACAACTAAACGTGAGTCAAAATATATTAATTATTACAGTAACAGCATTACATTAAAATAATTTTGTGGTATTATCGAAATATATCGATAATCGAATTTCTAAATACAAATTTGTCATTTTAATTGATTTGTTTAATAATAATTGTTTCTTATAGTAAAACATAAGCAAACTACATTAGTAATAAATGTAATCTTGAAGACTGAACATATTTAAGTAACCTCTGCACTACTTATAAGTTAACACTTATAAAATTGTTACGTATTGTATTTTATAATAGTAGGATATTTGAAACTAGGTTTTATCGTAAACTGCAGCACGTGGTGACTGATAATTTATTGAAAAAGTAACTATCATTCTAATATGTCATTAAGTAATTTCAAAACACTTTTTTTAACAATTTTGTAATAAGAAAATAGTATAAAATGAAAATTTTATCGTGGGTGATGCACATTCACAGACGATTGTTTTCATTTATCAGAAACAGTTAGAAAGTTAATAATCATAAATCATTTTATCACGAGCGTATATCTAATAATTGTTCAATATACTGTCTATAAAGAAATTATAGATTATTGATTCAGTTTGATTGATGGGATTAATGATGTATTCCTTCGTTAACAATAAAAAAAAAATAATAACAGGAAAATGTAAACAAGTAAGTACAATTTTTTGTGGCCATCAATCGTTTATGTTAAAGATTTAAAATCGTTTTTATCTTGAAAACTATTACTAAATTCGCTTTATATCTAATAAACACATTAATTATTGCTAGACATTTGGGTAGTTAAGTTTTGAAAGGAATAATATAAAAAACTATATACATTAACTATTACTTTTGCAGTTATTATTCCTTATACAGTGGTAAAAGTCCACAGTTTCATTAACATTTTTATTTTTATTGTAATTAATGTTATTATAAATAATTATGGAATATATTTACATTACCCCTTATTATTATCTATTTTGAGTGAAAATTGCTCTAACTATTAATTTAATTAAAATTATGATTAACGAAAAGTGTTTCATTACTCATTACAAATGTAATGGTTAATGTAAATTATTTATATAAATATTTTTACAACCCTATTCTTTTTCAATATATTTAAACTTACTTAGACAATTAAACCCAATGCATAAAATTATAAGAAATTTAAGTAGTTACAATGTAAAAGAAAAAGGTTAAATAATTAATAGGTAATACATATTTGTACAACTTTACTTGGTGAGGTATACAGACTTAAAGGGCGTAGCTAAGATTTTGTCGAGGGAGGGGGCCAAACAAGATAACAGCTTATTATTATTTTTTTTTTTCGTAAAAGACAAAAAACTTAATTAATACATACAGTTCTAATTTAAATTTTCGGGGATTTTGAGAATGGACAGTTCAGAGGGGGGCCTACGCCCATGATAGACCTGGTAATTTATGAACCGAACACAAGCATATTTTTTTTTTCATGAAATCACAAAGGACGGCAATTATAGCTGGGCCGATACCATCTTTCAGATACCGATACCGATAGTTCCGATACCTCTTTGGTCGATACCGATACAATATCTGAAAGTACCGAAAATTAAGATAAAAATAATGTTTTATCTTTAACATTCTTTATTCAATTTAAATTTATACTTAACAAATAAAATTGTTTTTTGACAAATATTAATTTTTGAACGTATTCCGATGTAAGCGAAGTTCGAGTTGGATTCACTATATGTCCCGTTTCAGAGAAGGTTTGCTCTGAAAAGACTGATTCAGCTGGTATTGCTAAGTAACGAACTGCCAATGTTTTTAGTTTTGGATATTTAACTTCATTTTTCAAATAAGTGCAGGTTGACGATGACGAGTATAACCGAGACGAAGCAAAAGCACAAGTATCTGATTTCAGATACATTTCTATCTGAACTTTTGGGTATCGGCCAGTATCGGAAAATTGCCAATATCGGCCTATACCCAATACTGAGTATCGGTATCGGCCCAGCCCTAGACGGCATTATCTTTCGATAAATAGTCCTTTTTGTGTCTATAATAAATTAGGAAAGAAATAAAATAAAAAAATAACATTCAAAATCCAATCAAGAGCAAGAAAGTTTAATTATTTTGTAAAGCCTTTTTAAACTATTATGTGTCATTGCAAATTTTTACTAGTGTCTAATTTAAATTTTGCAAATATCTCGTATAATTAGTTATTTCGTGCATTTTATTACCTTTTTTGCACTATAACTTCTAAAACATTTTTGAGTTTTTGGTGTTATAAATATTGTTTTACATATATCATAATTTATGATTTGTTGGCCATTTCAACTGATCGAGAGTTGTCTTACGTTTACACAGTTAATTACTTTAAATATTCAATAAATTACTAAAAATATTAAAATAGTTTAAATTGACTTCGATGTTCAAAATTTTATCTCTATTAGGTATAGTTTACATAAGTCAGTAGTTATTTTAACTTTTGCTTTACTTTTTCAAATTAATGTACAGGGTGATTCATTATAATGTGTCCCCTTTAACTTTGTTATTTCGAGTGTCCCAAAAAAATTAAAAGTATTGTTATGTAGGTGCTAAAAAATACTTTTTTCTATTTATAACAAAAATTTTCAAAATGATCAGTATACAGAGAAAACCAAAAAGTTCATTTTTTTAATGGATCACCCTATATATGAATATATTTTTCGATTCCTCGTAAAATTCTAAGCATAATTTATATAACATACCGTATACCTAAATTTAATATTTTCTGAAATATTCGCATTTAAAACGTTATCATCAAATATTTTATTAAACAACTGTTACAAATCAAGAAGTCTTAGGATACCACGCTTTTTATTAAAAACAAATAACTGACGATGACATTATATAAAAAACCGTGTATACGACCACCAAATTGAAAACCTCGATCATCTTAAAGATTTGATACGGAATGAAATTAATAATTTAAATGAAAATAACCCAGCATTCATAACAGATTCATTAGAGAAAATGCGACGAACCCTTATACAATGTGTTGAAGAAAATGGAGGCCCGGTAGAGCATCTTTATATTTAACTAAAAATTGTTTTTGTAATATAATAAAATATTTGATGACAACGTTTCAAATGCGAATATTTCAGAAAATATTAAATTTAGGTATACGGTATGTTTTATAGATTATGCTTAGAATTTTACGATGAATCGAAAAATAAATTCATATATCCATTAAAAAAAATTAACTTTTTGGTTTTCCCTGTAGGTATACTGATCATTTTTCAAATTTTTGTTGCAAAAAAAAAAAAAATATTTTTTAGCACCTACATAACCATACTTTGATTTTTTTTGGGACACTCGAAATAACAAAGTTAAAGGGGGGCGACATTATAATGAATCACCCTGTACATATATTTGTGTTGCTATAATATAGATACATTCATTTATATAATGATGTATGCATTTCACTAGTACTTACTGTGAGAATCTTGTTTTTGAGCAGTAGTGTCCGTCTACAACGAATTTCGCATTCGCATCATTATCATAAATTTTCTTCCTAACCTCTTTTTAATAGGTATTTCAATCAAATAACTGTTTTCGTATATCTTAAGTTCCTCAAAAAAATTCTGGTTCTCAAATCCTAACAAATAGTTTCCTTTAATTACATTTTTTTTTTAATTTATAGAAATCTGTTAACATAATAATTCAACATAAGTCACCTTTGACAGATCGAGATTAATAGATTACTCCCTTAATCTTTCTCACATAGAAGAGATTAAAATGATTGCTTTCACAACATTAAACGTTTAATTCTAAATATACTGCGTTTATCACACTATGTATTATTGCAGGGAGCTTAGCATTTATTGCAATTTATTTGTTGTACATCTGAAATACATATGTACCTAGACTTTGACTTTATCAGTCCACACGTATAAAATTAATTGTATTAATGAAAATTCCTTTTTCTTTTTTGGTATCGTGTTCGTCAATAATTTGATTTTCAATATTGCCGCCTCCATCAGTTTATAATTGTGTGATAATAAAAGTATATTTTAAAGTTAGTAAAATAAACCTCCAAATTTTTTTAATTCAGGATACTTTTGTTATATTAAAACACATTTTAGATGACATAAATAATTTAAGTGACACTGTTGAATTATTCTTATGTATAGGTACGATTTAACAAAGTTTAATGGCTGTTGTCAGTTGCGGAATTATCTCCGTCAACGCATGAATGATAGCCATAACTATTATCATTATAATATGATGAATTAAGGGATTAATTCAATTTACTCGGTGTATAGCATGTATACCAATTGTTTACAATATATTGTAAAAAACATTACTGATATACATATTATATAATAAATGACACGTTTATGGTAACATAATTAATCTACATACAAATGAATAATGGAATCTTAGCAGAAAGTAAACTTTGAAGTCGTTATTTACGAAAATGAAAGATTTTAGCACATTTATTAAAATAATCGATAAGTGTTTTTCACAGGGTACTTGGTGATACATATAATATAAGTAAAAAAAGTTATCACTTGCATGGTAGTTTCACACAATTGATTTGTGCGATAATTTTTTATTTTCTTCTTTTTATGCAAATTTTATCGATAAATTCTATTACCTATACATATTTCTCGTTGTAAGGGCATTTTTAGAATTTAAATGAAATATTTAGTATCTGATTGTGTTTTCTTATAATAAGGCGGAATATGAAGTACAGAGTTATCAGTAAAGATATAAGTGCTCGTTTTTTATCAGTAGGTGGGTAATTAAAAAATGTTTCGCCAAGAGACGACGGAAGTGAAAAGCAATTTATTTAACACCATTAATCATGTGATATTCGAGTAATTACAAGATATGTACTTACTTTGAAAATGTAGAAAAATAGATTATCACTTTTTTTGTGAAATCTTTCAAATCGTATGTACCTTTATATTTTATCACATATATAGTATCTATAATAGATAAATAAAATACAGGTACATACTTTCTTAATTATTGCTTTAATAACGTTAATTTATGCATTTCGTTTCTTTATTAGATGTACACAATTTTATAGGCTTTTCAGTTTTGTTTTTCCAAAATAAAAAAATCTATAATCTAATAAATATCGGTAACATTCATTAAACCTATTTAATTGGATGCATGCTTACGTAAGGCTGGATGTTGAGATAGTTTTAATGATAAGATGTGTATATCATCCTACTTCTGACTTACTTTTCTTCTAATTTGTCTCCCTCTTCTCGAATATCAGTGAGTACAACTGCATCACACAATCATACGGGGAAACTTACCCTGTCCTAAATTATTGTTAAGTATGTCGTTACTTCTCGCTCATTATTTTGTAGCATTTTCTTTTAATGTTTCCCTCTCTTAAGAGCTATACTTTGGGTCACATTACCGTTGCCCCTTCAGTCCAGTCAATTTTCTTTTTGCTATGGTTTTGTTGCGTGATTCGCTTTGTTTTTATTGCAAATCTAGTACATTTGAGGATATTTAGAACAGGATGCTCCAGTCAATGAAGAGCTAAAATTGGTATTTTTACTCGGAGAAAACGAGACCAGAAGTAGGTTGTGTTACTGCAAAAGATAACTTCTTGAAAGAATGTGAAAACACCAATTGTAGAAAGCTGTTGATTTTATAATTCAATTTTTTTTCAATTTGTGTTTTCTAATTATACATTTTTTAATTTTTTGTATTATCTAATTTTCAATTCATTAATTAATTAAAATTTTTCGAGAGGCTCAATATCTTTCTGATGAGTTAATGAACGACAAGTTATTAATATTATTGTTATAAATTTTTGTGTATGATCCAATTACATTTATTCAAGAGTAACTAATTTGCAATTAAAAACTAATTAGTGCACATTTAAAATTCCGGAATAACGTAGAGTCCGTTTGTTCGACTTCTTATCAGGAAATCAGTAAAGTATTAAAACCGAAGTAGGGGATAAAAGAAATATTTATGCTGCCAATATTTACGTTAACTTAAATGGTTCTTCTTTTATATCACAAATTAGAAAGCTTTTTTATTTATGTAAAATTGAAAGATTAATAGGAGTATGAAATTTTTATGTAAAATGAAAAAAATATCTTTTTGGTATAATCTCTATTTATAGTCAGTTCTAAGTACCGAGCAATTTTTATAATTTGCATTACCGTAAAAGACCGTCTGTAGAGTACGTAAGACTGGGAAGGGGAGCAAGAAAGGGTTAACAATTTATTCTATGTGCTTTTTGTTATTATCCACAGGGATATTTTATTTATTTAAACAATTTCTTTATTTCATATCATATTTTAAGAAATCACTTTCGATTTTACTAGGGATGCGGTATAAAGGAGGCGGCCTCTAACTATTTCACAGGTCAACAATGTTAAGGGTTAAGGAAATAAAACCAAAGGGTACTAATTTGGCAAGTAAAATGTAATGTTAATTTGAATATGGCCTCAGAATTGCATTGGGACGTCACGATTTTGAGATATTAATTTCAATAGTCAGAAATCATATATATTGTTATATCTTGTTAGCATACAATTAGGCATGTAAAATAAAAGATAACAATAATTAAGAGGTATTTTTTATAGCTGAATTAGAAATTGGTTTTAAAATTGCCCTTATTACATCAAGATTTTAAAGTATTCTGATTATGATACTTGTAACACTAACTTTTGCTTGTGTTAGATTATTATCCTTTTTCTAGATATGTTTTCAGAGTATCCTTAAAAGTTTAAAAAGCATATTTCTACATATCAGCAATGAAAAAGTATTACACAAATATTTAATTAGTCGGATAGATAAAGTAATGATAAAAAACAACGCCTTAAACTTTCTGAATTAAATGTATCTACCATCCAACACAAAATTGCAAATTTTTATTTAACAAATATTTTTTCATTTTGTTTCTATTTATTTCAATGACTCATAAATTATCTATTAGATCAATTGCATAATATTAGATGGTAATAATAATAAGTTATAAATGAAAATAAAATAAAAGACTAAGTGGAACTCTTGAAATGATTTTGATTGACAGCACAGAATGATAAATTTTGACAACACAGGCTTTTCTTTTCAAAAATCGTATAAAAATGGTACAACTATAAATATTTATCTTGAAACATACAAGATATACATGTTAAAAATTTTGATTTTTATTTTTAGACACATTGATTAATCAGATTTTTTATATGTCTACTGGGAATATAATTATCAATAAATATGTAGACGTAATTACACATTAAAAGGACACCTTTATTAAGTCCTTAAAAAAACACAATTAAACTTTTCACAAATTTTTATTTTTCACAACTATAGTTTCGCTACACTGTAGCCTTTTCAGTGAGTAAATTCTGTAACTACAGAAACTAGAGTTGTTAAAAATAATATTTGTGAAAAGTTTAATTGTGTTTTACCTAATATGGATTTAAACTTTCATCAAATAACAGCCAACGCAATCAACCTTTACTAAGCTTTATAAAACATTAAGCAGAGATATTACTGTTAGTAACAAATGTCACCAGATAGTGACGTACGAGCTATTGCTTGATACCAAATATTAGGTAATTATTACAATTTGTAATATATGTGAAATATTTTGCTAGTTAATTAGATAAAAAGGGATAAAATTTAGAACTTGCATTTTGGTAATTCTAATACATTGTTTTGTAAAATTAGACTTTTTATGAGTTTTAAAGTATTCACTCTGAATAAGGGATAATGGTGATCAAATCAAAAACTGATAACTTTAATCCATTGTTACGTATTATAAGATTCGGTGTTTTTTTTAGTCGATCATTCAATGCTGCATGTCTTAAAAAATTAACAATAATTAATTAATAATTGGTATTTGTCGTTGTCACTTAGTGAAACATATTATATTTAAAAAATAAAATAAAATAAACACCACACATTTCTCTCAATTTATTAAACTGTATTAACCCCTGAAGATGCCCCCAAGAAGGCGATGTGTACTGGGTCAAAAATAAATTAAGTGAAATTTTGAAGTGTTGTGTTTATTTTATTTTATTTTTTAAATAATAATTAATTATTGGCTCTTAAAAGAATATGATGGTTTTACCTCTATAAATTCCTCACTTTTATTAAACATAATTAGGTACATACTTTCATTTAAAAAAGCTATTATTTGATTTATTGTTAAAACGAATTAATTCAGCTTGCGTTCATAATAATACTAAGTAATTAATGTTTGATTGGTTCTTTCTATAAGGATATATTCAAGCTGAAAGGACAAACAGAGAAACACCTGTCATTAGTAAAATATATAAAAAAATTGCATAATTGAAAAATAAAACACAAACTCAAAATTAAGAACCTTACATAAATTCTTATTGGTTGTAGAGTAACAAAATAATCCGGTCGCCGGTGTTACTGTTATGAAGTACGTGTGCACGTGATTGGTAGTTTTGCAAGAGATAAATCTATTTTAAGAGTGATAGATCACCTGTAGGTACATAAAAAACAAAATAAAAATAACCGTTCTCTTCAAATAAACTTATTTTTGACGAAATCATATACGTATGGAAGATAAAAATATAAATAAAAGGAAGTAAACACTACATTCTTTGACAAACACTTAAAAACTGTATTTTAGGATACAAATTGTATATTATTTGCAGTGGACAAAAACTGCTATCAGATTCGGTTTTTTCTCCCTATCAGTTTCACTTAACTTTAATGATGAATTACACAATTGCACTTTTTTATTCTATTTCTACGAGACGTTTGTGATGTATTATTGACAGTATTATTTATTTCTATCTGTCATACTCTGGAAGATATCAACTATTACGTTAAACGTCTTGAAAGACGTGAAGAACAATAATAAATTGCGTTCATAACGATATCAGTTTTTATTTTATTTTTTTGTAGGTAATAATAACCTCGTTTCATCATTGTACATAAAAGCAAGTATCCCTTTTTCAAAAAAAAAAAAAAATTGTGATAAGTTATCTTAAACTTTCATTTAAAAACAGTAGTTGATCGATGAAAATATAGAAACTTTTGAAACATACCTATTCACTTAATAATAATCCATAGGAACATATCTAAGTAAGGGATTTTTATTTGATAGAATTATATTAATTGTAGTAAAAAAAGTTTTATTAGTATTTATACAGTGAAGGTACAGGAAAGGTCAAAAGATGGTATAATGAATGAAATGGCGATGTAAAGTTAGTTTAGGTTAGGTTAGGTTGGGGTGGGAACAATACTTGAATAGTATATTAGATATGACTTTTAATTCGAATTCGAAAATTCAATAACTATTTAATAAGCATTGATAGTGCGGTAAAAATCATCTGTTGGAGTTTGTTGTTTATTGTGGGGAGACCTCTTCTAAGTGACAGACAACTGAAAATATTTTGTCAGTATTCTGTTGAAATTAATGGTTCTCATCAGCACGCCTTTGACAGAAAGCCTGTCGGGAGGGCATAGCGCTGTGGCGGATTTACACATTTGCCGCATATAGGCTATTCAAAATTTGCCGCCCCTGCTAACACCTGCAATTCTATACACTAATTCGTCAATTTTTTGTCAACGAAATTGCAACCTTATGATTGTATTATATTTCTATAAGACTAATCAACAAATATTGATACGAATTCATTAGGATTAAAAATGTAAGAATGTTAAGAAGAACTTTTGTTGAATGGATATTTACAGCTTTTATTCATTACAATACTATCATTATTGTTTTTTTAAATTATCATCATTCTAAGAAATGTATAATATTTATGAAATTCTGTGCAACAATATGCAATTTTTTACGTGTAAATTTATTAAATTTTTATTCTACACTCAAACAGATTGTGAATATAATCAGAAATATCAATAGAAAAGTATTAATATTCTACATATATGTATATCTATATAATATTTGTTATTGTTATTTTTAAGCAATTTTTTTCGTATCCCATTTTTCTTTGAATAGATATATTTAAGTGGTGAAACATATTACACATTAATTGAATAGTGTGGGTGGACCTAAAGAAAAAATTATGGCAATAATAAATTTAAAAGATAGGTAAAAAATACTAAACTCAAAATGTAATAACTTAAACGCTATTGGAGTATTTTAAAAATTCAAAATCGCAATAGTATGTTTTATAAATAAGCGTTTAGTAATTTTTCATATACGGGCGTTAGTGTATTCAGTATACTGTATAGCACTAAAATATTGTAATTTTTGTTTATTTTTTGAGCCTCGTTTTTTTTTCGTGTATAAGATAATAATTTTTTAAAATTTGTGTACCTACCTAAGACAAAAAAATTTTCGAGCAAAGTTTGCCGCCCCCTAAAATCTGCCGCCCTAGGCTCTAGCCTGCTGGTAAATCCGCCACTGCATCATAGCGCTGATCAAACTACTAACTTGTTCTTTGTAAAAAATGTTAGGAACTAGTAAAAAATAGGCATACAATTGTCCGAACAAGACACCGTTTCAAGAATATTATTAAAAATCTTGCTTATCATGAATTTACAATATTATTCTATTTTTTAAATCTAAAATGTAAGACAGGACAGCTGATGTAACTATTTCAATTTTGTTACTGTTACTTTATTATATTGAGTAGAATCAAATTATAATGACGGGGAAACAATAAGTCCACATAACTATATATAAAAAAAAAACAAAAACGAAATGAACCCGAGACAACTTACTCTTGTTGCCTTCATTTATTTTAACCTTTTGGTACTACAAAAATCAAATGAAAGAAATTTTCACTTAAAATCTTCGAAAGAAACATGAACTGATCTAACAACTGAAAAGGGATTAATTTGATTCGTTAGGACATTAAGGCTGCTGTGGGTAAAGACAACGTGAATGAAGTGATATTGTCGTGGTTGTCATTCCTGTGTTTATACGGGTGCAAACTTATTGGATTGACACTTTTTTCTTGATAAAATTCGATTTTTCTCAATATAATGAAGTAAAAATCATTATACCTAATAAAAAAAAAAACAGTTATTTGATCTCAGGACTTTTCTTTAGATACAAAACTTTTTAGATTCTTATAATATTAAGTATTATAAGTAATAAAAAAGTCTTTAAACTATCGTGGGTGCATTCGTGGAGAAACATTTTAATAAGAAAACACAAACAAACGTTTCTGCAAATAAACTTTTATTACTCGACAATTGTTTCGAACCTAGACGGTCATTTTCAAGAGTACCTACTACAAACGGTTACTAATCTTAAAATGTAAATGACAATGTTTATATAGGTATTACAATTAGGGGGTGGGGTGCAAAAGGTAACAATTAGAATTTTGAAATGACTAAGGGTGTATTGTAATTTAAAATTTCTTTTTGGTTGTTTACTAAATTTTTTCCTGATTGTAGAGCATTTTTTATTTCTAAATTTTCAAGAAGGGTCAGTTTTCTGCCCTTCGGTTGTGAATGTAACATTTTATCTATGTTTCTATAGACATAGATAAAAACATTCACAACCGAAGGGAAAAACTGACCCTTCTTGAAAATTTAGAAATAAAAAATGCTCTACAATCAGGAAAAAATTTAGTAAACAACCAAAAAGAAATTTTAAATTACAATACACCCTTAGTCATTTCAAAATTCTAATTGTTACCTTTTGCACCCCACCCCCTAATTGTAATACCTATATAAACATTGTCATTTACATTTTAAGATTAGTAACCGTTTGTAGTAGGTACTCTTGAAAATGACCGTCTAGGTTCGAAACAATTGTCGAGTAATAAAAGTTTATTTGCAGAAACGTTTGTTTGTGTTTTCTTAATAAAAAAGTCTTCTGATAATTTCTGATAACTAACTGTCAATTCAAACCCATTTTGTGACGATAAAATTGTAATAATTATCTGTGACTATTTTCGCACAATTGCCAACAAAATAAGTAGATATCTTGAAACAATTGATAATACAAATTGGTTATAAAGAAATACAGTAAGATAACTGAAGCATTGTGCCTCATTCTCATGAGACCACAACAGTGCATCTAGTTCTTTAATTGTATCATAGTTAAAAAGAAAATGTGACATTGATACTACAAATCTAAATTTAAATTAAGATGACAAATTTAGTAATCATTCTGAAGAACAGTTGACGAACGTTTAGTAAATAAAAGAAAATAAATAAAATTGTGTTCTAATTAATATTCCACTATGACTTAAAATGTTATTTATTGTTATCTGTCTTGTTGTTAACAGCTGTTTTCATATTTACCAATACGGTAACTAGCACTAATGGTTCAATGTAATTTTGCCAATTATTTTTGAAGTTTATCAGTAATCATTTCAATTTCAGATAAGACAAGATGCAGAGTGACGATGAAATGCTCAACGGCCAAGTCCAACAACCCCTAAAAGCAGAAGAATGTCGCATGTACAGGGTGCGATGGTTCATTTTAGCCATATTTGTAGCTTACTCTGCAACAAATTCAGTACAATGGATTCAATTTTCGATCATAGCAGATGTGATTACGGATTATTATTCCGTGCCGTTTTCTGTTGTGGATTGGACTTCTTTAGTATACATGGTGCTTTACATTCCATTTATTTTCCCTGCCAGCTATTTGCTTGATAAACTCGTAAGTATCTTATTCTTTATTCTAATATTATTGAAATCTGATTCGAGTTGGTAATGAGCACTCATGAGACTGTACAATTTATTCGATATATGACGAGGCTCGTTATAAACGATCAGATAGAGGAGTAAGGTCAAAAAATGCATGATCCTTGTCTCAAAAACAGAGAAGTATTTAGAATTACAGAAATGTTCGAATGACACATCAAATGTCTGTAAAGAAGGCGTGTCGAGTGTTTCCATTGTTGTGATACACGAGATTCACAATGGCGGCACATTTCGTAGCATATCGGGCACAGTTTCTGTGGCTATGTCAAAGAAAATATTTTCTCTTCACTCTGTATATGTTGTTGAAAGGGTCTAGATGCAATTGGTTAGGTTTTCGTTGAAAGTATTATATAATGCGTGTATTGAGAAGGTAGTCTAAAAAATTAATTTTTTATTTAATAACGTCTCATTTGGTATACATGTGGCAAAATTAGACTGTTATAAATCATAGTAGGTTGAAAATGGATCACCAGTGTCATGCCGGATACTATTGATTGATAGCGTGAAAGTAATTACTTTTTCATTGTTTTTGAGAGTCAGCTGTACTATAATAAGCTATAAGACGCAATATTATTGCTCTACAGATAAGCGTAAAAGCAATGTTGTTATCAAATCTAATCTATTCCTTTTCTAAATAGTATTGATTACCGTAGATACTATATATTTTTATACCTTTAAATTTTCAAATATCATGTACCTATTAACTATACACTTTAACTGTCGAGATCATTTGCCAATTAATTATTAGGGCAATAATTTTATTCTCATTAAAAGAAAAATATATTGCTTTATTATTAAAATTGTTCACAGTAATAAGAAACTGAATAAAAAGAATTTGTACCATTATAGGGTCATTAGTTGCTTACGTCACCACTATTACTCATCTATAAAGGAGATAACTATTTTTTTTGCGATAAGATAATATACACGTAAAATATGCGAATGAACCGCAACCAAATGGCGTCTGGAATAACCTTTCCGGTGTTGATTACTTTCTTTGAACATCATGTCGTAAAAGACAATAAATACCCTTTCTAAAGTGATTAAGTCGTTATGGTTAAGACAAATGACAAATATGTTATTGACAAATTACTCAATCCAAAAGATATTCACAATCTTTTTTATTATATACAATTAAAAAAATATAACATATTAAGAAAAGTGTAAGATATGAGTTTGACTTATAACCTAACCTACATCAATTCAAAATGGTTTCAAAAAATTTTAATTATTTTTTACGAAAGGGAAATAACGTTTCATCCCCAATATTATATCAGAATATCAGGAGAAAATCGGCAATGATAGCGAAAATCAAAAAAAATCAGGAGCGTTTGAGAGGTTCTAAACTTCGAAAATATTTCTTTGTAGTATGCATATCCTCAATCATACTAACATGACCCCAATATCTACTTCCAGAAATAATAATTACAGCAATTGTGAGAAGTGAAAAATTATGTACATAAACACTTTCTTCACCCCTTGGAATTACTGTAATTTATATTTAATGACATCAATGGTTCAACTAAAACTATTTTATAGCCCTTTGATATGTTCTTTTCAAGTGATTTGAAATTTTGATGTACAACAACACTCTGACTTACACAAGGTAGATTCCTTAGTTAATTTTCCTTATTAATCATTGCAATTGATAGTGCAAAGCCGAAGGGTAGGGCAAAAGGTCTTCAGTTTTTTTCAAGAATTGTAGAAAGAGTGAGTGATGGTTGAGAGGTTGAGACAGATACACGAGATTAACGGGATGAAGACAGAACAGAAGTGAAGGATTATCTGCCAAATTCTATTGTTCAATAATTTTTTGCAAAGATCCAAAGAAACCAAAGAGGATTTTCGATAAGAACAGGCTTACTCGAGTGCTCAAAATAAAGTCAAAAAATTTATTGTTATTTACATAAAACATTTAGGAGTTGAGGTTTCTGTAATGATCTACTCAATCTCACAGGATCAGAAAGGGGCGATAAACTAGGTTGAGTTGGGTTTAGATGTTAAGTAGGTTGTTGTATTATCCGATATGTTTCATTACTACTGTTGATCTGTTTCCGGTTCGGTTGTGTGGATTTTAATTTATACCAACGTTTCCTCAGTGTTTCAGTTTGCTTCTTCGAAGTAGGCTTGAAATAATTGTTTTATTTTAAAATATACAATTTGATCGACTTCATTTACTCCCATAGTTTTTGGTATAAATTTGACTATACAGGTTGGTGTCTACGGTACAATTTTTTTTATTTTCATTTTTTTTTATTCATTTACGGATAACAAAGCATTAAAAAGTATGGTTTAAACTCAGGCTTCATGGTTAATATATTCATCTCAATTAATGCACTTCTTATGCATTGAATTTCTTTATCCAAATACTTATTTGAAAAAGAAATTAAAAGTTGTTGGGCATAAAACCTTCAATTATTTTCGTGTGCTACAGGTTTCTTTAAAGATAGTTTCAAAAAAATACTTTCGAGAGCGTTACTTCTAACCCCCATCTTAAATCACTCATATATGTAATATTGGTGAAGTAACTAAAATATTACTAAATTAATTAATAGCGACTAATAACTTTGATGACAATCGATAAGTAATATTGCAACAATTTATAACAAATGCACGACATACAACGAACACTAATCATATTTAAACATGCTTCTCAGTTGATTACATTCTTATATTGAGCACCACTTTATCTAGGTACTTTTTGTAGACGCCAGTATGTGTTGTTTTAGTAAGAGACATTACCTTTCCTTTATACATATTTGTAAGAAGATACGGATAAGACAATTGTTTTGATATTTACAGAAATGTTAACTTTATCAGAAAACTTTGTAGAGATGCATACAAATTATAAAAACAAATACTTTAAAAATTCAATTATTTGTGTACGTTTCCACTAGAAAAAAAATGATATACACATTAATTGAACTTGAAGTTTTATGTCGATAAAGTCCGGGCGGTTTCTTTTGATAAATACAAAAAAAAAAACAATTATCAAAAGGGGCTTTAAGCAATACCCACTTATTGTGGTTTGAGTAGTCTAATACAGATAGGACATAATTGGTACTTATTCATGTTGAAACAACCTTATTTCGTTTCTTTTAATCGTATAAAGTGTGTATTTTGAAAAATTGTCGTATAAAGATCACACAACACGCTTTCTTTCTCCATAATGTATTTGGGTATAGTTTTTGTCTTGTTCTTCCCTATTCTCCAGTAATAAACGTTAACTTTAATATTTGATATTATTCTTAAAAGTCAATCATTCATATCATGAACTGTTTTACATAAAAATTTGTGCTAAATATAATGGTAACTAGTATACCTAATCTAGATTATTTGGAATGTTTTCAAAGGAAACTGACACCTATCTAGGTACCTACCTAAAAAAATATGTTATTAAGTCTCGTCTGAAAAGACCAAACGTTAATTAAAGTAAAATTTGTGCATCTCATTAAAAGAAGAAAATAATTTTAAGCGAATTAGACATCTAAAATTTTTGAAGAAATAATAGAGGCGTCAACGGTTAAATTTGTCATCTTTGACACCCCTGGTGGAAAACCAGTCATGTAATTGAGAAATGTCTCATTCAAATTCTATATTCAGGGACACATTATTTACTCATTCCTGCAATAATTCGCAGGCCCAATGGGAGGACATAACATTAAAGTAATTGTTCTTCTTTTATCCAAGAGATTTTTAGGTAGTAAGAGCTTTATTAAAACAAAAAAGTTATATCTACATTTCCACACACAAAAGAAAAAAAAAAGAAACATATTTTATTCTCCAACCTACAAAATTTTAGCATTATATATTTGAACTAACCACTTCCCTTATAATAATTTTTCTGTATTCCCACCCCCCCCTTTCCACACCTCTCCTTTTTAAAATTTGCTTCAATAGGTCCAGACCACTACAATCCGCATTTAATATCAAGTTCCAAGTTCCTCCCTCTCATTCTTCTCCGTTACTTCTTCTGTTTCATGCTCCATTGTTCACTCTCTTCTCCACATACTCTAAACAATCTCTTACTTTCTTCCATCCAAAACTTATTCTCATTACAATCATTCCCCATTCTGAATCTAGCTATTATCTCTATACTTTTTTCTTCTCTTAGATATCCTGACACCTCATCCCCTTGCCATTCTACCCATATAAACTCCCTCATACCTTTCGCGTATCTGGATTCCCAATTTTTTCTCAAATCCTCATCTTTTACTATTTCATTACATCTTTTCCCCACCATCCTACTAACATTCAATCCCTTTCCTTTCCACTCTTCCATTTGTTCTTTACTTATTGCAATTTCTGTTAAGGCCTTATCCCTTTCCACATCATATATATTTTTTTCCCGATCCCCAATATCTTTTTCTTCATATCTCTTTTCTTAAGTCCCCTTCCGGTAATTCTCCCAATTTTTCTTCATATTTTACAGCCCTCCTTCTTGTATCTTCCACCATTTTCCCACATTTTCTTTCCCTACTTAAAATGTAGTCTGGGGTACTTCTTTCTAAACGCAATACCCATTTTATATACCTTTTATAAATATTTTCTACTATTCTATACTCTTTCCATCCCTATATCTCGACTCCATAGAGGACTATACTTTTTACTAACGTTTTAAAAAGTACCACAGTACTTTCCCAGTTATTTCTGCACAATTTTTGTCCTATTCCCCATTTTCTTCCCAACAATGCATTTGCTTTAGCTGCTTGGTTACTTATGTGCACATCGTCTTTGTTGTTTTTTGTCAGCATGTACCCCAAGTAGTTTCAATTTTTAACCTTTTCTGTCACCTTCCCCTTCCATCTCCATTCCTCTTTCTCTTTTCTTTTCCTATCTCTTACTTCACCAAAAACCAATATTTTGGTTTTTTCACCATTCAACTACAAGCATTTTTTCTCCAAGTGTTTTTCCAATTCTTTTGTCTGTTCCCTCATTGCACTCCAACTTGTCGCAATTAACGCTACATCATCCGCGTACGATATTGTCCATATCTTTTTCCTTCCTATCACAGTTCCTTGCTCTCCTTTTTAGGTAACTATGAGATAAAATTATTAACTAATGAAATCAATTAGGTACAACAAATTTACCATAGTATCTTCAATCTATAGGATTATTTGCTTATATACTTTTATTTCCCATTATCCTAATCAACATTCATATTTCCAATATTCTAGAACAACCTTTTATATGTCTCTGTTTGCCGACAAGAATCTAAATCATTTAGCACGTCCCCTGTCTCTTCGCACTATTGTTTCTACTTCTAATATACCTTTAATTAAGACATTAAATCTCAAAAAGTTTTCCACTATCCTATTTTTCATATTCTTTATTGATCTAAACAGCTTTTTCTGTTCTTTATTTTATCTAGGGTAAAATAGGTGTATGTTCAATAAAGTTTCTTATGGTATATAAGGATATTTTCCTTATCGGTAATTGAAGTACCACCGTCTATTACAATCTCCTAAGCTCTACTTTGTCCTACAATTAATATTTCTTCTAGGTACCTCTAATATAACGAGCCTTCCAATTGTTGTATGAAAAATATTACCAATTGCTTTATGAACGAAGACCATCACAAACCTTTTACTTAGGATTTAAAAGTTTCAAAAATTTTGAGGTGTATTTTGAGTGCTCGAAAACGAATTAGTAAAATGTCGCTTAGAACTAAAAAAAACTGAATGTACCTAAAATTTAAATGTTTTTCAGGGTCTCAGGTATGCAGTGATAATTGGAAGTATTGGAACAACATTAGGATCATGGATAAAGGTTGCCGCTGTAGCTCCAGACAGATTTTGGGTGGCACTCTTGGGACAGGCGACTGTGGCGTTATCCCAAATTTTCATTTTATCAATCCCAGCTAGGCTTGCAGCTGTATGGTTCGGCCCAAGTCAAGTCTCGTCAGCATGCAGCATTGGAGTTTTTGGAAATCAAGTAAGTCAAAAAGCAATGCAAGTAAAACTTGTTTTAACGATGTATATATTGATGGTAATATTTTCTTAAAAAGGATCCGATTTATTGATTATGTTATTGACGATTATGTTATTGATGAAATAAAAAAGAAAACAAAACGGTTGCATAAAAATTTTGGAAAGATAAATACAACTAATTATTAAACACGTGTTTAAGATGTTTACATAAATTGACGCCGATATAGTACATAAATGAAAATATTTTTTAAAGTTTTACAAGCAGTCAATAAATGCAAAATTTATGAAATTTCAAAAACACTGTTGCAAAATCTTATAACAAATTAAACAGTAACATCACCAGTCAGGTTTTATCTTGCAACATCATTGTTCTCAAGGTAGGTGTTCAAATTTTCCTTCATCAATTTCTAGCGTTTTGGAATAGGTACCTACTTATCAACTAAAAATGTCAAAAAAAGATAGGTAGGTGACTGTCTGGTATTGTTAGCTGACTAGTTCCGACGATGCTGATTCTGCACACCCTGTAGACTTTCTCCATAACACCTGACATTTCTTTAAAGTAACATATATAATCACTCGATATTCAGTTCAACTGTTCAAGTGGATAACCCATTATTTATGGTTCGGTATTAAAAAATTTCAAATGATAGTGATAATTGTACAAAATTAGCTTTTGCCAGTTGACTTTTGCGTTTTGTCTTTGATCGAGCACACTCTGTATTAGGAATTGTATTACATAAAAGGTTCTGTGTCGATTCCCTTCACCACCCTTATTTGCTAGTATAGAATAGCAATTTAAGGCAGGTAATTGAGCTGCCTTAAATGCAGACAAGTATGCGCAAGGTGGGGCGTATAGTGTATAAGTTAAAGGAAGTTGAATGTAAATCCAAAGCTTAAAACCTTTTTTAAATTTTAATTTTATTAGGAGAATGAAAATTTTGAACATTTACTAGTTAACTGAATACTGTCCAATCTAATATCAGTTATAATTACTATTACCTATTTTTTGGAATGGGCTATATTATATTTCTGCGTTTATTTTTAAACCAGCCTTGTTTTGTAATTTCATAATAAATAAAGTAGGGTTTTTGTTTCTCAACGCTTGGTTGCAAACATTCGCAGAAGACTTGCTTGATTTTATTACGAGCCCCGAAGGAACTCAATCAAAATCTTTGCTTATTACCTGTATAAAATAACAAATTCAAAGAACTGGCTATTTTCAGTTTGTGTAGGTTTCACAAATTTATTATCACTTCTGACATATACGTATGTTTCGACCTAAACATAGGTCATTATCAAAGAGTATCTACAAACTATACTGACCTAACCAAGTGTTGTTTTATTTAATTAGTTATTAATAATGTTTCACAACAATTGCACTAAAGACTCTATTGAATTTATTTTCAGTTTTATTATCTACAAATCTACATCAATGAAAACGGTTTTAATTTTTACATTGGTTCCTACAACCTACAAATAAATTCAAAAATTTTTACTAGTGCTGCCGATTATCCGAATACTCAAATATCCGAGATACTCAAAGATCCGGATCTCAAATCCGTAAATTGAATATCCGGATATTCAATCGATTGCGGATATCATGAAATTTGAATTTTTGGATCCCGATTTTTCAATTTAATTACGGATATGATCCAAACGTAAAAATATATATAAACATGAACAAGACACTGTGTAAATTTCCGTACTAATATGTACAAGAAAATTTTGATTTGTTTTGTTTCATATTATAGTAAGAAAATAGAATTTGCTTCAGTGTAGATGTGTGCGAATTCATTTGTCAGTGTGTTTTTATATATTCAATAAAAGTAAAGGGAATTAAAAAGATATCTGCAATAATTGCTGTATGTTTTTTTAAACGGTGTCATTATTCAAAATTTTTATTATTTATCAATCATTTATTCAAAATGTTTTACATTCCTATTTTCGGATTCAAAAGATTCGCATACTTGGATCCAAAGATGCGAGTATCCGAATTTGAGATCTCTACTTGAACCGCGGATATCCGAATATCTAAATATCCGGATCTTATCGGCAGCCCTACTTGTTACTATCCATTCTGATACTAGTTTTAATTAATTAATGTAAATTCTGTTTGGTAAAATATTATTCTTATTGTGATTCTTCTTCAGAAATTTATTTTTGTATTCTAACCGCGTATTCTTGATGGATCACGACGGCGTCAAAAGTTCGATGTTTCGTATCCCATCCGAAGAGACATCTTCAGGAACTTCACGTTGTCTATGTAGGATCTCCAACACTGTACCTGAACTCTTCTTATTGTTTAAAGAGAGGGTGAGGGGGAGAACTATTATGTCATTAAATTAAAGAGTAAGAACTTACTAATGATAACCTGATAACACAAGGCTAATGTAGTACCTAATAATCTTGACCATACCTCTTTTTGTTCTTATTCTTAAACTCATGTTTTGTAATTTCACAAATAAGTCAAAAAAGGTACACTTTCTTTACTTTTATAAGATGGTTAGTAGATATAATTCAGCAGCCGTTTCATTTTTTTATTAACAAATATTTTCTCAATAAGTTAATGGAGATATAAATTGATTATCAAGCAAATAAATACACATTAGACGTGTCGGGCCAACATAGAAACCGCGATGTTTATCGGGTATTATTGTTTCAAGAGCGTTTAAATAAATTGTAATCATTTTGAATGGTAGTTGTACGAAATAAGCAGGATGTCCGGTACGAAGGGCTTACAATATAACGATGGTCATGTAGCAGAAATGAATACATTCATTATCTTCTTAAAATAACACGAGGAAGCATTTACTCGCATGTTTAAAGCAATTTGAATCAGGTCTACTTCACTCATGATCCATGATGTATTTTTTTAGTGAAATTTCGATTTCCTTTTACTTTACTCGTGTGTAAAAATACTGTGGGACAGATATCTCTACTTGTAGTAATCAGCACCAATTAGTCAACTTACTAAAAACGCTTTCACTTAATTTCCTCAGTTTATGTTTAAAATTAGTTGGTTACTCCATAAATTAAAAAAAATAAAAATAAACTTTGTTACTATCATGCATATAAATTTTAAGAAATAAATCCTTTTGAATTTCATTTCTGAAGGAACAATACAAATTTCGTTTCTGCAATTTATTTAGATTTCATTTTAATAATTGGAGTAGTAGAAATTAGTAAAATTTTTGCATATTTTAGGTTTACTTTATGTATCTATTTTTTTGTTTTCTAGATGGGAATCGCAATTGGTTTTCTTATTCCACCAATGATTGTTAATTCTGCTGATCAAGCTTCCAGAACCCAAGAGCTTTACATTCTGTTCGGATCTACGGCTGTATTAGTCACCTTTGTGTTGATGTTGATTCTAATATGTAAGTTAAATCTCAACTTTATTTAAGAAATTATAACACTCAAATAATTTGAAGGGTGAAATAACTCAAAATGCTTCTTCCAATGTATCGTTTGTTAAAAACTACTTAGTTTTTCATTTCTTTTATTATTTTCCATGTTCTTTTCTTATGTAATTGTTTCTCCTCCTTTCTCTCAGTTTTCATCCATCGTGCATGACTGAGGATATGAGCAGAATCATTATCCCAGTTTACAGTTTCCATGATGACCCCATAATTTTCTGTGACATTTATCCCTTGATATCCTCATAATTCCCTTCAACTTCCTTCTATTGTTCTTCTTCTATTTCCGCAAGTGATTTGCCGTTAATGTATTTTGTATTTTCTTCGATATTCCATATTTTATTAACCTTAAATTTTCAGTCTTCAGAGAGGAACCACCAACTCCACCCTCCTTAGCTCGACTTCAAGCCAAAAATGAAGATTCTGTTGATTTTGTACAATCATTGAAGCGTCTATTAACAAATCTTCATTACGTACTATTGCTCATATCTTATGGTATTAATGTAGGAGTATTTTATGCCATATCAACCCTTCTTAATCAAATTGTCCTGAAGTATTATCCGGTAAGTAATTTAATCTACAATAGTGTGTGCAAATTAAAATTCAAAATAAATAGAGAATATACATATGTATGTATCTATTTTTTTGTCATAAAGGTATTAGGACTTATTTGCATGTTATTTATTTATTTATTTCTTTAGACTGGGTCTGCGGATGCTGGTAGAATAGGTTTGGTGATTGTATTGGCCGGAATGGTAGGATCTGTGATATGTGGCTACTTTTTGGATAAATATCATAAATTTAAGTGAGTCTTTACTTATTCTAGACAAACAGAAAATAAAAACGATTAATCGATATTTTTTAGGGAAACAAACATGTCTGTATATGTGTTTTCGCTCATTGGAATGGTTGTGTTTACATTTACTTTAAGTAGCGGTATAGGGGTTGTGTACTTTACAGCAGGATTTTTGGGGTAAGTCTAGACGTCATCTTACATTAATTTTTACAAATTCTGAAAATTGGACACTATGAAAGTTGTTTTAAAAACATAATTTGAAACTTTATGAAAAAGCAAATGTCAATTAGGTGAATAAGATTATTAATCAAGTAAATTGGTAAATTTTAATACATGATACACCATTTCAATATTTTTCTTTTATTGTATTGCCTGTGCTACATTTAAGAAGTTTACTACTTTGTGAATATGAATAATATAATAGATATAAATAATAATTGGTAAATCTTCGACATAATTCTTAAAACGATAAGTTGAACTCTGTACATAACCAACAAAGTGTCCAATTTAATTTGATGACTTCATCTTATGAGATGCGGATGCTGAGTATCTTTATCATCAATAACATAATATTTTCAGATTCTTTATGACTGGTCTCATGCCAATTGGTTTCGAATTGGCAGCGGAGCTGACATTCCCAGAACCGGAAGGTACTTCCGCTGGATTACTTAACGCAGCTTCCCAAATTTTTGGAATAGCATTTACAAACATATACTCCGCCATATTCGAAAATGTAGGAACAACATGGTCGAATATAATAATGTGTATCTTTTTATTCTTAGGAGCTATTTTACTTTTCATCGTCAAACCTATGTATAGGCGGCAGAATGCTCAGTTTGATGCTGAAGTTATCAAAAAATAATTTTATACCTACAATAGTTAATATGCGAGTAATACTTCACTTTATTGACCAAGGTGATAATTAAAGTACATACTATTTTTATTTAAAAATAAAAAAATAGGAACAGTTTTGCCCGTTATCGTTACAAATATTGCAAATGGAATGAATGAAATATTAGCCACGGACACATTTCAGACTGATTAAAATTAAGCCAAATTCCACTTTTAATCATTCGGCACCTTTTTATTAATAAATTTTTATTCGGACGACAAGGATCGATTTATTCGCCAAATAATTGTGATATTTATAGGAAGGACATTGAAAAGGGACGTATTAAAAAATGTTATTAATGGTCAAAAATATATTTTTTGAATGTTAATAAGTTTGAAATTAATATTTTTTGAAAGTATTTTAAATTAGTTATTGGATTCTTGGCAATATTCTGACACTTATTTTTCAAGTTCTGCTTATGCACAACAAAGCAATAATTATTAACATAATTTAAATAACCGATTATACTGTGATAATGTTACCTTTGTTAGTCGTAAAAAATATTTTCAAAAAAAAATAGATTTATTGAAAGGTCATAAAAACAGAAAATAGTGAAGTAGCCTTATTAGAAATAAGCATTTCAGGCCAGTACTCTAGAGTTGATACTAATTCGGTAGGGTTTCGAATGCTTTTTCAATTTCTTTTTGGCAGATTACTTCTTTATTTTCTGCTATTGTAGTGCCCTTTATTAAAAACTATCATCTACTAAAAAAATACCTTTTTAGTTTAATTTAATTTTTGAAAATTCAAAGTACATAAAGTTTGTAGAAGTGTTAATAAATGTACAAATTACCAAATAATTTCAACAATTTGATGTCAGGGTATTGCGAAAGGTATTAGAAACACTCTATATAACATATCTAATCAAAGTATGTATTTAACACCATAATTACATAATTTTGCCATCATTATCTAGTTAACGTAATGTTTTGTGATACATTAGGTCTAAGAGAGATAGTGGTTTTTCATATTTATTGTAAATATATTTATTTAAGGAATTGCGTTCTTTGAAAGGATCCAAATGGAACAATTTACTTTATTTTCATGTTGGGAGGGGGGATGTTAGTGATTTAAAACTGGGTAAAATCTATTGCGTAATTAAAAGAACAGAAACAAAATCCCAGAAATATCTTCCATATTTTATTCTAATACGTATTATTGTTATTATTGATATTAAGGTAGAAAACTTTAAGGAGATTTCATTATAATTATTAAGTTCACGCACCTATCAATTATATCACCAAATAATTATTGCAATATAAAACAAAATAGTACCTGCATTTAAAAATGTATAACAACATATTTAGTAGGTATATACAGAGCTATTTACGTACCTATTCTATAGATATGCACTATGCATATAGGACCGGAGCATAAAGTGTTATTAAGGACAAGGGAAGTGACGTCTTTCAAGTCATGCAGTGGTGCCTAAAGTTAATTGGCTACGACTCTGCGCATCATAATGTAAGCAAGTCATTAGTCACTGATTGATTGATTTACAACGTTTATGCAGTATTGGCAGCCAGTAAAATCCAGGCACCTGCAGCTTTATCGCCTTTTGCATAACAGACTCCTCCCCTACTTTATGTTCCGTCCCCTTGTGACCCTTGCATATAATATAACTAAAGCAATGTTGATTTGACAAATGCAATAGTTAACTTTCATTTACATACATGTAGATTTAGTCCTGTCAGTATTAGTGTCAAGTTTTACTGGAACTGTAGTTGTAATAGCAATAGTTTTTAACATATCTTTTAAAACTGGTACCTACTTATTTCATATCAGCCTAATTAGAACAGTAATTTGATGCGCTAGTCAGTACAATAAATAAAATACTATTTTCTTATGTGATAGGTGGCTATCTTTAATAAGTGTGTAGTGTATAGAAAAAAAACATAATAATAATTTTAGAATTTAACAAGGTACTCAACATTCCATTGAAAATTTAATTAGTTCGCACAGTTTTATCGAATTTTCTTGAGACAATGCTTCAATTTTGAATTTAAACTTGAAAACTAAATAAAAAGGCAAATAAAAGAGCGAGAGAATAGCAAGTAAAATCACAAATATCCAAGTACTTTTTTATTTGTTTTCAATTATTCGTTATTTTCAAATATTCCTTTTTTTTAATAACGTTTTCGAATTTCCTTTATTTTCAATTACGTACAAGCCTTATGATTCTTCATTTATTCATGACTGATAATTAACATTAAATTAATGAACAGTTTTTCAGTATTATTCATCTATCATCCACTGTAGATGATAGATTACTATCTTATTAGTTCAAAGTATTTACTAATGACAGATAAAGAAAATTTGAAAAAAAGGATGCGAATAATCTAGACAAAAGGAAACGATTTAAACGATTTTACAAACATAAACGTATTTCATATTTTTTAATTTGATAATTTTTATATTTTGATCATTTAAATTTAAAATCAACTGCTAATACTTTCTTAATATTTATTTATAATATTTAAGACATTTCCTTTTTTCTGTACTTTATTTTACTTAGACTGAATGGTTAATACGAAACATAGAAAGTAATTAACTAAAACAAGAAATATTTGAATACTTGTTGCATTAAAATTTAACCACTTAGTATACTTTGATAATTCAAAATCTTCAATTTGTAGCGTTGTTTGGGAAAATTCATCATTTGAATTACTTTGATATGTATCACAGATACCTATTATTAGAATTAGTCTGTTGGATTTGAAATAATTGTTGTTATTTTTCCTTATTTCAAGGTTTGCACTAAATAATGTGATATTTTAATCGAAGCATTTATAATTTTCTGATAAAATATTCTTTATTAAGCATTCGACATATCCAAAACGGCTCAATTAAAAAATACAAAACCGTGATTTATGTAAATCTTCTGCGATTAAATTAAAATTAGTAAAAGTCTGGCCGTGTAATTGATGAAAGTATTTTTGAATGAAGTAAATCGTATGAACAAAACAGTTATAAAATATACAAACCAGCACATTAATTGCTATTGTACTATTCCATTGTTATATACGTATTTACATACCTAAACCTTTATACATGCTCAATTACGTTGCTTTAATTTAATTATAAGTTTAAAAGGCCTTTTAAAAATGTTCTGTACAATCTATATTTAAACCAAATTTTCTTTATCCTAGATCAAGGCCGTAACATATCTTTTCACAATGTGAAAAATCTGTGCCATAATTTCGACAATATAGATGTCTATGTAGATATAGATAAAAATGAACCAAATAAATGTACAATATGTATTTTTAGATTGAATTTTATTTATATTTCAAATGACGATTTTACATAATGGCTGTCGCAATCGTTGCTTTTGCAACTAAAGTGTTTGAATTATTTATCGGTTTATCTATTGAAGACGTTAACTATTGGGATAGGAACCCCATTAGCGGAATGTCCAACCATAATAATTTAAAAAAAAAAACAGCAACTGAAAACTACACTATTAATACTATGGCATTTTTGGAAATATTAACAATGGCTCATTTTTTTTAAAAAGCATCGATTTTCAAAATTTTAATCACACGTTAAGGGCCAGAATTAGTAAAGGATTTAAAACCTTAAGCTACCTAGGTCGATACATTACTCACTTTAGGCAGTATTGCAGGAAAATATTGTACTCGAATTATTATTTTTTTAAGCTGTGTAGTAAACAGTTGATCAGGGTCTCGCCTTTGAGCCTTTAATAAAATTGCTTCTGGTCGATACATTACACAAAAATCAACTGCCCACTTTGGACAATTTTGTGGAGAAAATTCAAATTCGAGTTATTGTTTTTCCTAACTGCTAATCAGTAGATTAGGGTTTTATTCTTTGAACGTTAGTAGAACTATCTCTAGTTTGAAATTTTATTTGAAAATCAACCTACCACATTGGACAGTTTTCTATAAATAAATCGAATCCAATTTGAATGATTGTTTTTTCTTACTGCAAATCATTATATTAGCATTTCATTTTTGCGGCCACTTTATCCAAAAATCACCCTTTTACATTGGATCGTTTCGTAGAAAGATAATCAAATTCTAATTACTATTTTTTCTAATTGCTAATCATTAAAATAGGATCTCATTTGTAGGACATTGATGAGAGTATCTGTGATTGATGCTTTGCCCAAAAACCATCCCCTTACTTTGTAGAGTTCTGTAGAATAAAAATCAAATTCCAATTATTTTTTTAGCTACCTACTAATAATTTAGATTAGGATATAGTATCCCACAGCTTTCAAATTCCGATGATTGATTATTTTTTTAAATTACTTATTAGATCCTTGGAAAATTAGTAGAACAATTTTGGTAGTTCGTATTTTACTCAAAGATAACTTTTTAATTTTGTTTTTTGTACCTTTTTGTGCCCCTTAGCTAAAGCTGCTATATTTAAAATTAACAAAACATTTTGGTGGATGGGCTGGACAACAATAACCTGGCCATTCGCATTTTTGGTTTTTATTTACCTATTGTCAAGGTAGGTATTACTCTATTCAAAAAGTTTTTTACAACTGTAAATACAATTTTTGAATTTATACGAAGAAACCTATAGTGGATTTGAAGTTTGAAAGCTTGTTTGGCCTATTTAAGTTTATTTTTGATTAGCAGTAAATTCTGGTTGTAGCATTCAGCGTAGTTTTCATATCATCAATTTTTGCATTAAAATTAGAATACCATTTATTTAGTTCTTTTTAAAAGATTATACAGTACAATACATTATTTTAATATACAATACTAATAGGAACTTGACAGAGCTTTCAGTCACTTTCGTTACTACCCAAAGTTCTGGAATTTTAATATGAAAATAAGACTTTAAGTGCCGGCAATAGATTTTGTTGCTGTCCTTTTATGTAGGCTTCACCCTACTTTGTACACTTGTATTTATTAATAACTTCATATATTTTATATCTCATATATAAAATTCTCGTGTATTGTATTGTAGTGTATTTGTAATTAAACTCCTCCGAAATGGCTCGACTGATTTTCCTGAAATTTTGTGTGCTTATCGGTTAGGTCTGCGAATCGGACAACATCTATTTTTCATCCCCCTAAATGTTAAAGGTGGTCCACCCCTAAATTTTTTTTTATTTTTTAGACATTTTTTTTTAATATATTTTTTTTTAAAACTTCTTAATCGCGATCATAATAACAGAAATTGACGCGGACGAAGTCGCGGGCAACAGCTAGTTAAAATTATAATTACAATCCTTTAAATGTTGAGGTTTACAAGGACTTTGGTCGACATTATTTTTTGTTTGAAAGCTTCGACTTTTCATTATCACTAACGTTGAAATGTGCTAGTATTATATCCATAAAAGTAATAGTTATTGAACAATTACATGAATAAGTAAGTGCTATTCGTCAAAGTGGACAAACAGGCGCCTGTTGCATTCCTTCCTTCTGTAAAACAGACATACCTACCATACACTTAAATATAAAGATTAATAGCAAAATTAACAGATCCTTTATGTGTATATACCTAATAGAATATTGAAATAAAAATGCGTTTGTATGGTTACGGACAATAAGACATTCCTTAAGATCATCATAAAAATGTTTATTTCAAGACTTCACCACAGTAGTTTAAATGTTAATTTGTATAACTAGGTATTGCTTATGAATTTATTATAACACGTCCATGTCTTACTAGCAATACAATAAAGCATTGGCGCATGCCGTTAATTAAGTATTATAATGGAAAGTTTGTAACTATTAAGTCTGTTTATTTTTGTATTTATATTTAAAAGTTTGATGCAAAATGCTTCGCACGGATGAAATGCTGATCACTAGCATCGTATAAAAAAAATTCCCGTGTACCGCCACAACCGCTATGTCCCTGCATTTTAAAAATGTTTTAAAAAGTTTATTGTGGGTTATCCCTAAGAAATAGACATATACCATCCCAGACTTTTTTGTAGACCTTTTTAAGGTGTACAATACTGTAGTACATTATTTTGATCTAACTCGTAGGGTTCAGCCAGCGTTTGCAATGTAAGCGCAAAAAATGTGTTTATTTACATCATATTAGATTCCTCTCAAATTATCAGTGTTTCTCTACTATATTATGCACGTATTATACATATAAACTTTCCTCTTTAATCACTCTATCAATTAAAAAAAAAAATGAATCAAAATCCGTTGCGTAGTTTTAAAGATCTAAGCATACATAGGGACAGACAGCAGGAAGCGACTGTGTTTTAAATATTGGATTGAGTTGGCTGTTACTTTGTGATAATTTATCATAATGAAATAAAAAATAAAAACACTATTTGGTTTTAATCACTTTATTTTGTAAATTGCTAGTATAGTTTCGGCAACACACACGGAAAAAAGAGTATATTTAATGTGAATAAAATACACTTCATTCAAGAAATCCTTTGTTTCATATATACTTTAACAAAGAAAAGAATAAATGAAACGACAACTTTGTTGGGCACCGGGTAGTGCATCGGTGGTTCCTGCAGAATCCTGAAGCTTTAGAGAGCTCGAAGCTCTCTTAAAAAAACCAAATAAAACTTGAAGAGTATATTAACAAGAAATTACACACAACAAAATAACAAAACTTACAATAACACATGTAGCCCACCAAAAAGAAAGGTTCCCTGCTCCAATGTAGGGACTGGAAGCTGGTTTCAGGGTATAATCGGGGACTTCTCGTGCTGTGTTGTGAGGCAAGAGGATATCAGCGAAATAGCTTCATGGACCAACCTTTTAATCTTCAGGGGGCCGCCTGCAGGAATTTATCGGCCTCTAACAGGTTATTGAGATTAGTTGGAAACCAGAGCTTTGTCTATTTGCCTTTGTCAAATAGTTTTCAGGATGTCTTCACCCCTACCCTTTAATCCCAGCCCCCTAATCCAACCGGAACCTATTCTAAGAAAATCTCAATGGGCTGACAAATAAGGGCACAAATAAAAGTGCTGAAAAATTTCCTAAAACTAAAAAATATTAATCAAATGTTGAAAAGTTGTTCGCATTGAAGATGCTTAAAAAAAAAAACGGATTAAAAAGGGAGGAGTAGGGGTGTCCGTCGTTAAACCAACATGCACTTAAAATACACCCCAGATACCATAAAAAAATTTTCACTATTAAAAATATATAAATTAAACGGTGAGAAAAATTAATTAAATGAAAAAATTTAAAAATTGGCCACAAAGGCCCAAAGGATTACAAATATACAGTTAGATATTTAAAAAAGAGACCACGTGGTAATAAGGAAAATTTCGTAAAAATTAATCAGTTACATCAAAAATAAATATTGAGTGAATAGCAAAAAAGATTTTAAAAGAAATAATTAATTTGAATGAATTTTACTTGAACTATTAAAATGCAAAGGTAAGTGGATCACAAAAAAACTCTCACGCAAAACCAAGCACAGAACACCAACAGAAAAACACACATACACGTCACGTCAGTGTCAAGGATCGAGGAAGAAGACCTCGAGCACCGACCGGAAAATTTCATCGATCCCTTCATCGATCGCCTAGTCCTGCGCGAATGTTGTTAGCCTTGATGATAAGACGGAAGGTCGATCAACATTAAGAAATAATCAACAAAACTGAACCAAGACAAACACAAACTGAATCGAAATAAATAAAACTTCAGTAACGGGATTTTTCATAGAAAAAAAACGTTACAATACGCAAATAAAAATTTTCTTAAATAAAGTGTTTAAAAGTTTTAATGGTAATCAAATGCTGCGTTTCATTTAAAAATGTATATTTTCAGTTAAATACAGCAATGTTTGAAACGAAAAAAGGGTTTACTTACGAAAACCACAATATTTCTTCGTTAGAATAATGCATTCCTTTAAACAGAATCTACTGATTTCAACAATTTAGTTTTCTTAAAATAAGATTTGCAGGGTTGGAAAGAATAATATTTTTCTTCAACACAAAAAACGGATGTTTCCATTTAAGATGGTACTTCTTCATATTTAGTATATGCATCTTTGTAATGAACTCGATTAATATTTGAGTTTAAAGTGGTATACTTTTGTATTAAACAGGAAACATTTTCAAACTAAAATAACCAAAATTTTTTTTTTAATTTTTTATTTGTAAAATTAAGGCAATTTTACAAATCAATGGAATGGTATATAAATAAGATGTGATTATTGTAACATATCTTTATTGAACATAAAATAATAAAAAGAACAACGATACACACATGAACAATAGTATGAAAGGAATTAAAAATAAAATTTGCTTAAGACATTTTAGTAGGTAAGTGTTACGTATGATTCACTAGTAGAGAGTGTACGCATCATGACTGGAAAATGCGTCTTTTTGTCCATGATAAGAACTTTACTTTCATTTACTGATTCGTCCTTATAAGCTCTTTAATGTAACGTAGTGATTGCTCAAGTTTGCCATTTTTATAAGAAGTTGTTTAGTCCAAATGATTTCAGTAGCTGTAACATAAATTATTTTTTTAAATTTAAAATCAAAACTAGAATTCTTGGTTTTATCGATCAAACGTTTCTCATCATAAAACAATCGACTTGCTAAAAGTGTAAATTTTCTATCATAGATACCTTTTCTTCACATATACAATCCACAATAAACGGTTTCCAAATAGCAGTAGGTATGAGCCATTTTTTTTTATCGAGAGAAAGCGCGCTTACAAATTTATACAGAATGAATTTAAAACTTAATTCTAATAATTCTGATATTGCGGCTCTATTACATATTTACCATGCAAAATTTTGCAATACTTCATACTTCTATTTTAAATATAATTAATAAATAAATTCTTAAAAATTAAGTATTTTAATGGGTACTTACTTGCAAATACTTCTCCAAATTCTCTAGAGCCAATTTTGTTTAAAAATTTTTCCATATACTAATAAAAATATACCTCTACTTTTTCAAACAATTTTATTGTGCACCAACAACTCACTTTACACTGATAGTTCATTAACGTATGATGCAATATATTGAAAATCGAAACGGAAGACAAATATGGAGCTCATCAAAGCGTCACATATTTGTACTAAATAAAATGTTCTTCAAAATGAAATGATAATGATTTATCGAAAGCAGAACTGTTTCGTTTCGAAGAAGTGCTCTATCCAATCCAAGGTTTTAGGGCTACTTGAATAGAATTAATATTTTATTGTTTCAAAACAGAAATCTCTTAAAATTAAGAAATTACTTTTTGTTTAAACCATTCAAACAGTTGTAGCAAAAACAAACATTTTCTTTAAAATTTAAAAATTAAAAAAAAAATTATAGTTCTTTAAATCAATTGCAGTAAGTAAATAAAAGTGTTGAAGGAAATATTCTTCTTTTCTTAACACAAAGCAAAATACTAAAAATAAGTATTGATTTATTTAAAAAGAGTAAATATCTTCAAAGCAATATAATGTAATGTTTTAAAATAGTGTTTTTTTCTGTGCAGTTGCCATTATCAAGCGGTACAGTTTGAATAAGTTTAGATATGTTGTAGTCTGTACTTATACCTTATAATACAATTTGGAACTACCCCTTGCAATTATTTAAATGTGTTGAAAAGTATGGAATGGTACGTATCTACCTGCTCGTTTAACAAATGGCCCTTATCTGAAATATTTGCTTTATAAATTTCTAGGGCTTCCAGAATATTTAGTTTAAATCCTTTATTTTCTATATGTAGTATTTGCAGATTTTCTATGGTAGAAAATTGATGATCTGAATCAAAAAAGTGATTTGCAACGAAAGTGTTCATCAAAGCGAATTTTAAAAGTTCTTCCAGTTTGTCCTAGGTAAACTGCTTCACATTCTGAACATTTAAGCTTAAATACTCCTGTTTTTTCGTATTTATTAATTAGATCTTTGTGTTTTATACTATGTAGTGATATCTGTGTATTTTTTTTGTTATTGGGAAACCTGACCCATATTGGCATTATCCAACCGAGTTGCTTCTGGCAGGACAGAGGATACCTACGAATTACGAATTACATCCATTTCTAACACACTGTTGCTTGCAAGTTCCCTCGATACGATCGATCGAAATCGAAATACGATGATCGAGCATCGAGCAAGTCCGACCGGAGAAAAGAGACCCGGTCCGCGTGCGTAAATACAAATGTAAGTAAAGTGTACACTGAGAACCCAGTGCAGACCAATACACATAAGTACACATACCTATTTACTTAAATATAATACGCATGTGTGTGTATGTGCAATAATAAATGTACCGCGTTGTATGCCTGCCGGCCGCAACAGTCTGCTTACCAACAAAATTCTATTAATACCCCAAATCCCCACTAGCGCTCGACTGGACACGACGAAGGACGAGCTGGCAAGGCGCGTTTTGAAACTTGAGACTTGCTCCTTCGGTTCATTTTAAACTAAAGTTCCCCGTAAGCGCCTATGCGATTCGCTCAAATTAGCTAAAACAAGTGCCTTTGTGTTCGAAACGAGTGCAGTCTTCCCGAATAACAATAATAAAATAGTGCAAACGGTATGGCCAACCTTATCACGGTGCGACTCAATAAGGGCGACTCGCCATCGTGGGGATTCCGGCTGCAGGGTGGGAAAGATTTTGGCGCTCCGCTTGTTATCCAAAAGGTATGTGCACCTACCCCTTTATTTCATCCGACAATATCTTCTAGGTACTCAATTAAACCTCACGTGATAGTGAAAAACCAACTCATAGCAAGTTGATGTACATACTCAAAAAAAGTTAGTTATTACCAAAAATGCAAAGTTTGAAAACTTTTACTTTTAATTAACTAAGTGGCTATCGAATACGTGCCGGTTTGCTAAAAGATCTTTAACACTCTTATGTGCATATATGCACATACACATGCAAACCACTTACACATACGTACGATCAAAGCATCGCAAGTATGTGTGGTAAATTCTTGCATTGAATGCATGCAAGGTGAGAACTTTAACAGAAAGTAAAAGACACCTTTATGATATGGTGGTTATTATGAGATGATCTGAGTTGAAAGTATGACGAATCGCATATATCAATTAATTAATGCTGATTAGTAATTTTTCTGCTGTCAGTGATAACCTCGTTTTCCGCGGAAATTTGAGTAGACACTAACTTTAGCGCTGAGTAATCACCGAATAAAAATATAAGAACGAAATTTAATACGGTTTTGAAAAGTAATTAAATTGCCATCGATTTAAAATACTTATTTAAAAAAAGATCGTTACGTTTTGTCAGAAGTAAATAAGTTGCAGATAGGTACGTGATTCGCACTGCGTCCGTAAATATATTCAAAATATTTTTAGAATTTCCGTTCGAATCGTAGGTATAAGAATATATCGTTTGCTTTGATTACATGGTATGTAGTATATAATACTTAAATAAATTTGAAATAACGACTTTCAAAGTCTATTTTAAAAATTTTAAACATTATGAATTGCCAGCTCATATTATACCTAGCAAAAAGTCTGTATCTAAAACTAAACTTTAAAGTTAATAGATTCTTTTTTGTATAATATAAACGAATTTAAAGTTTTTTTTACTAAAACAAAAAAATCTGTTGTATGTTACGATTAAAAATTTGTGATAGGTACATCAAATAATTTTAGATTTTATTTGATTTTTAAATTGATAGTAGGACTGCTATAAGGCGATATTTTTCAATGATTGTTATAGGAATATAATGACAATTAGAATCTTGTCTTGCTTTATTATTCTTGTAAGTATAGATTCGTGATACTGATTTTGTGGTTTGGCTTAAGAAATCTTCATCTCTGTATATTATAAGTTTCAATATTGTAAGAACTTAAATAATATTGAACTCGTGAGAAGTAATAATTTTATTAAACAAATTATACAAAAGAAAAACAATATTAAGTTACAAAATAAAAATTGTAGTTCTTCCCCATGTATATTTATAAGCTCAATTAATTCAAAGGGGTGGGTAACAAGTTCTTTAGTATTTCGTAATGAAGCCAACGTTTTGCTTTCTAGTGTCAATAAACTTTCAGCAGAGTAGATTATTAAAAAAATTCAGGCTTGTTATTAAGATTTACCCTCAGCTTGTAAAATTGTAGATATATGAAAATAACAGACAAACAATAATTAAAATTATCACTAGAAAATAAATATGTTAAACAAATAAAACCCGTGAAATATTTAGAATTAACAAAAAAACAATTTTGACTTTTTTAATATATTCATCTGCTTATGAACTTTAACAATATACCTACAGCGAAACGTTAGCTTTATTATAAAAATTTGAAAGAGTTTTGACCTCCTAAGTTTCTTGATTTTCCCTTTTAGTTAGAAAATTTCCTTGTAAAATATTTATTTTTCTATTTGAAAAAGCCAATATATGGCTATTTAATTACTGTGTCATTTTTATCAAATGATTAAAAATTGTAATTATTGTTGTGTTATTAATATTGAGTTATGAAGCAATAACCTTTGTCAATTAGGTTTAGATAATTTGGAGTTTTCATCTTCCATCAGGCTATACTTATTTGGGGTAACTAAACGATCCACTAGATTTTACGTCTTCACTTTCCAAAATAAAGATTCCTTCACGTAAACGCAAAAAGTATTCAACAGGTCCCCTTAGCAAATTAAATGCAGAGGGTATTTGTTAAGGTTTTCAAAATTGAGATGCAGTTTAAGTCTTAGTCGTGGAGTCTTCATAAAATTAATCATTCCGTTTATTTATCTTGATACAGTAAACTATATAGATGAATCTCATTTCTGAAATTGTTTTTGAGACATACTCGTTGAATTCTTGGATCATTGGCAATCTTATGGTTTTTTCTGCTGTTTTGCGAAATGTATCTATTTATCGGTTATATGAGAAGTTTACCATTAAGTATTTATAAGACAGGTTTCTTTATATACTGCCTACACGATATTTATATGTTAGCATGAAATGATTTTATTGAAATCTAGTTCGATAATGTAATAAACAAGTAAATGTTTATGTAAATATTACGAAATTTGATCAAAATGAGTAAACTTATATAAATAAATATTTACCTACTTATTTATGAATAAATCAATGTTTACAGGTGTATAGATAAGATGAGGATAAACGGACCATTTCGATAAGTTTTTTAAGTTACTTACTCAAAATAATCTAACTAACATGATAATAAATTCGTATCTAGAAAATGTATCTTTACATACATACCTATGTGAATCTTTCAGCTTTGATATCGAATACATTTTTGAATGAAACATTTCTGTAGCAAGATACATATTCATATCAGTTTTTTTTGTATAAAGTTTGCGTTAAAACGACGGTTGGTGTATTTTTACAAAAAACATAGTTACCCATTTAATACTAAAGTTATTTTAAGACATGTCCTGAATTTTGTTCCATCGAAATTAGCTATAGATAGATACAAGTAAATAAAATAGCGTGATCTCAACAAAATGCAAATTTTAAAATTCAATGATAATGAGAATTTAAATGATATTTTTCTAATTATTCGTACATTCCTTACTATTCATTATTGGTATTTTTCCTGTTTTTAATGACTTTTCTAGATTAAGTGTTTTATGGTGGTCAACATATTATTTAGAATACAAATTTAATAATATATTAAAGTATTAACAAGGGTTTTTGTTAGGGAAAGTTCTTTATCAGTTTAGGTATGTAATTAATATTTTAAGTTATCATTTGTAACTCTCTATTTTATATTAAGCTTAATTTTAATTTTTAGTTTTCGAATTAACAAACCAGAGATAATGAAAACCCAAAGAAAAGAATCATAATTTAATTTTTTTATTTGATTATTAGATTTTATTCAAAACGAATTATTTACAAATCTGGTTATTTGATTTGATTCCATTCATACAAAACTAACAAATTGATAGGTAGACATTTACCTCGTTTGTTGGTCGATTTTATCTAGTTTGAAACAATTATTTTCTGTAAAGGTAACTTTACCTTTACATTGATCGTATAATATTCGTGCATTTATTTACTATTGTTGATAATTATAAAACGTGAAAGCATAATATTGTGTCTGAGTATATTAACATCTGTCAAATTATAAATTGGTAATATGATAGTACGTAGCATTAAATCTAACTTTTAATTGCAACCAGATATTGCAGTTTATTACCGTTGTACTTCACGCACTTACATTAACCTGTGACGAACTTTTATCGTTAGAAAACATGATAAATGTATGGCATGTTTAAGATTCTTGTCTGCCCACTATTAGAACTTAAATTATTACTTATCAACTCTATAAGTTAATGGGATAATTAACTGCTGACCAGTGATAAAGTTCATGAATATTGAGAATATACCACAGCATGTTATACTACACAGGTAGTACATGGTAGATAGGTAGGTACAAGTAGGTGTAGGTACATCGTAAAATACGTTTTTAAGGAAATGTAGAAAGTATTTTACGATTTTATGAATGTAAAAGGTTTAACTCTTGCACTCCAACCATATATAAATATGTAAGTATAAATTTTTTATGTGCAACAAAGTTTTGTTTCAATTATTTATGAATCAATGTTGGTTGGAACTAATAAAATATCAGTTTTTTTGACATACCTTATTGTTTCGCTTTTTGGCCACTGCAGCAAATTTTGCCGAAGTATGGACTGCCTCACGGAATGTCCAGTATTAAAAAGTAAAATGGCGAAGTTGCCCGGTGGTACTAGGATGAATGAATTTTTAGGGTAGAAAACTGTATTTTGAGTATACACTTATCCTAGGTTTTATTCGGCATAAGAGAAACTTTTGACCAATGGACAAGTAGGGCTGCCACAATAAATTATATTTCATAAACCTCATCAGAGTTGGACTCAACATTAGTGTGTTTCGTACACTCAGAGGACGTTAATTCGTTCTCAATAGTTTTCTTAAATGGCAACGTCGCGCCTTTTCGGTCTGTATGTTGTCGATAATGTAGGAAACAATAATATTGCGAGCAGTATCGTATCTATTGCTCGCTAGTTTCGTGGCTGTTTCAATGTTTACATACTTAATATACAGGGTCTTTCAAGTTGATGGGCTATTAGTATATGAATTAGTAGAATGAATTCAATTCTGAAACTTGGGCTCATTTGGTTATTGTTTATGACGCTTCTTTTAAAAATATTTTCAATTTCGATTTACATCCGGTTATACCGGAAGTACATATTAACTTTCTTATTTTAAATGGAATGCATACTTTTTTTTACATTTTCCGATAGAAAATCTGAATTCATGCATATTTTATAGGAGGCACTACTCCGGAAATATGGATTTTGAGTTATTTAATTTTTTTCAAAATTTTTGACATATGCACGTTAACATTTAAAAAACCGTAATTCAATTAATTTTTGAGATTTTGCTTTATAACTCATAACAATTATTTATAACTATTCACATTATCGAGAAAAAATTGTAGTTTTTAACTAAAATGTACAGGGTGTTCAAATTTTGTGGTCAAATTTGGTCAACTTCAAAGAGGCATAAGTCAATTTTTTTAAATAGAATGACCCATTTTTCAGTACATATTCGAATTCCTCATTGAATTTGGCGTCTTTTGATAAGGGACTATCGTATAACTTTGCTTATACTTTTTGAGAAAATCTACAATTTGAAGTATGTCATTCCATTTAAAATAAGAAAGTTAACATCTGCTTCCGGTATAACCGGGTGTAAATCGAAATTGAAAATATTTTTAAAAGAAGCGGCATAAACAATAACCAAATGAGCCCAAGTTTCAGAATTGAATTCATTCTACTAGTTCATATATCTACTAATAGCCCATCAACTTGAAAGACCCTGTATATTAAGTATGTAAACATTGAAACAGCCACAAAACTAGCGAGCAATAGATGCGATTCTGCTCGCAATATTATTTTTTCCAACATTATCGACAACATACAGACCGAAAAGGCGCGACGTTGTCATTTAAGAAAACTACTGGGAACGAATTAACGTCCTCTCAGTACATGAAAATGTGTTTCTAGACCCATCAGCGTTTAAGAGTTTGATTTAATTCAAGTTCTCATGGACAATATCTCATAGACCTTACCAGAGACGGACAGAATTTTAGAATGCTTTATGATTTAAAATATGCTCCTAGCCCTCCAGAGTTGGATAGAACTTTAATGTGTTTTGTACTTGAAAATATGCGCCTTAGATGCAGATTTTAAAATTGAATCATTGAATTAATTTCATGAGTTTGGTTTAATTCAACTGCTCGGTGATTTATTATTAAAAATGCGTTTTTAAGCCTCCTAGGGCTTAGAAGCACTATATTTTAACCGCTTTTGTGAGCTTCGTTTAATCCAAGCTGCAATGGGCAAGAATTCATTAATCATGCTAGTACTGGACATGAATTTCAGTGCTTTGTGCTTGAAAATATGCTCCTAGACTTATCGGGATATAGAAGAACTGTAATATAAACGTTTTCACGAGCTTACTTTAATCTAAGCCCTCATGACCAAGAATTATTGACCCTACCAGAGCTGGACATAATTGTAGAATGCTTTGTGATTGAAAATATGATTCCGGGCCCTTCAGGATTTAGAAACACTGCATTTCAAACCTTTTCGAGAGCTTAAATTAGTTGAAACCTTTCATAGACCCTCCCAGAGATGGACGGAACTGTACAATGCTTGAATTTAGGGCCCAGAAGCACTATTTGAATCCTTCTATTTTAAAATATAACTGGAAATTTAAGGATCAGTGCTTGATAAGGGAAGTCACTGAGCTTAAGCGTTTATGCCCTTTCTATTAGGGCTAACTGAACTTCACAGAATTTTGATAAAAGAATACAGGTCACACATTTATTACTGAGCTAAACTTTATAGTTTTACAACCTGTTCTATTTTTAACTCTGAACTCGTTTGGGGTTTCCGCTAAGAATTTTTAGTTAACTTGATAGAAATCGTATAGTCTATACCCACATTGCAAAAAGTTTTGGTAGTCAGCCACATTTATTTCTTATTTGTAAAAAAAATACTTCATAGAAGCTGAAGAATTACTTTAAATTTAATTTGCGTGCGACTCTTGTTAGAAAGTTGTTCGCAAATCACAATTATTGTTATGCAGAGTATTGAACTATTTGAACAAACTGAAAATCTGAACTTTAAATAGGTGTATTGCTAAATCAGTGTAGGCACTAATGTAAAATTTGGCCGTTTTAGGTATTCGCACATCTAAATTTGTCTAATCTGTAAAAATAAACTTCCTATTGCATACATGAATTGGTTCAAGTAAATATTTTGTGTGTACATTATGCTAATGGCAAAGTTTTGTGTTTGCTGACTTAAGTGGTCGATAAGTATTTGTAAATTCATTTCGGAATGTTTCTGGAGAAGCTATAAAATACAATGGTTTTGAGATTTGAAATGATCGGTGAAATGTTGCACCTCATAAATTTCAAAATGAATCATTAATTTATATACGTATGTAGGAAGGCTATTTTGAAGAAAGTTGGTTTTGGTCTTACATATATTATACCATAAGCATTTAAAATTTCAAGTCCCAAATATATGTTAAAAAGCAGATGAAATTGCAGATCTTCCTATTTGAAGAAAAGTGAAATAGAGAAAATTACTTCAAGTATTTAAAGTATAATAATTTTAAACTAAACGACTAAACCTGTAAAATAGTGTGATGCCCGTTTTTTAATAGGTAATATTATAAAGATGACCCCCTGTTGGTACATATTTGACCTAAATTAAGTACTTTAGTAGGTAATTGTACAAAACTATTTATTAAGTTAAAATTGTCAGTGGTTACATGAAAATATTGAAAAAGAAAAATATTTGGGCCGCCTGTCCACTCTATAATCTTATGATAGTAAAAGCAGTAAGAAAAAGCATTCCTTTGTTAATAAATTAAAATCAAAAGAAAATGAGTATATCTCTAGTAATTTTTAGTCGTCTAAGAACGAGTGAGAGTAAGATCAATACAGTAGACTCCCGATTATCCGGAATAATGTGGACCGGACCTATTCCGGATGACCGAATTTTCCGGATAATCGGAATCGGGAGACGGAAACTATGAGACCTTATTGAAGAACATTTATTATTACATATGTAAATAATCTGTGCAACTTGCAGCCCTGCACTAAGCTCTTTACCTAGCCACTAGCTTTCTAGCAACAGCAAAATCAGCAGAAGACATAGTTTCTATGGTCAATTAAAAAGATAAAAGATTTCGGCCGCATGTGTTGCACTTGTGCCTAACATAAACAGACATAAAATATGCCGTTATCAACTAACGGGTCGGGTGCGGTCCAGTAGGGCGGCACCGAGCAACACCATCTGAAAGATGTCCTTCAGAGGGTGTTGTATACCGAGGCACATTCTTTTGACCATTTGGACTAACCAAATGTACTAGTAGACAGTTTAGTTTAGGAAAATTCCGGATAAACGGGAGCCGCATCACTCCAGTTCCGGATAAAACGGCGGATTTAAAAATCGATATCATTCCGGAAAATGCAGCGTTCCGGTTAATCGGGATCCGGATAATCGGAAGTCTACTGTAATAACTATTACATTGGTTATAGTTACTAAATCATTTACCATAACCAAATAAAATTGTGAATCTGGTAGATACTTTACATTGCTTTTAGTGTATTTCTATGTTTAATTGTACAAAAATCTCAAAGCCGAGGTCAACACTACAATGCCAAGGGCAATATCCCAATACCACAATTACCAGTTGTTACTATTATGATATTTAATTGGTTGTATAACAGTTTTTTTGCAATTATAGTATTTGTTTAGACATGAAATTGTCATCAATTTGTTATATTGAAATATTTTTTTTTGAAGAACTCCTTATAAGAGTATGCTAATAACTACCAGTGGACGAAATGACCATTTTCTGAAAGAATTAACACTCCACATTTAAAAATTTAATTTAATTAATCACTGAAGCCTAAAATTCTAAATAAGAATGTTTGAAAAAGTAAAACGCTTTTCGACACCTAAAGCTCTCAAAGAGCTATCTAACAGTACAAATAATGTAGAATGTGGATAGTACTTACCAGGTTGTATTCCAATTTTTATGATAAAAAAAATGTTTACTAAACATTATTTAAAATATAGGTATCTATAAGTAGGTGTCTATATATATGATGTAATTTTACAACAAATTCTTGCACTGAATAATATTCAGGTGTTCATTTTATATGAAATTGTAAACAATTTAATTCAAGTTCTCTATTCTTACCCTTTACGCTTTTGTATCTTCTTTCCTTTTTATTATAAATAAATATAACATTTGCGGACTGTGTGTCAACAATATTTTTCCCAAGATGTTGTCTAGGAATTATTTGGGATTTTATTTGATCTTAACTTGTCATTGCTCTGTTTTCACAATTCAAGGATGAGACAGTATAGTTGTATAGATTACGTTAAAATATAATTATTGTAATACAAAACAATATAGTCCAGTGAAAACTATAATTTCAGTAATTACGAAGAGTGTATTTTAAACCAACTTTTAAGAAATGATATGTTGTATACTTCAATTTGTGCCACCACTGTTGCTTTGGTTTAATTTTAAAAGAGCTAGTGGACGTCAAGTTTCTGATATAAATACATTAAGTAAGTCGGTACGTATTTGTTTTATAGAAAAAAGTCGTTTATGGCATTTTTATGTAGTCAGATAGCTCAGGTATGTTTGCTTTTCTTAAAATACGATATTGTGGAGAAACACAAATTGTAGGTAGTTAAACATATTTTGGGGAAGGAGTACCTACTTAACTATTACACGGCTTTACTGAAAATGGAACACAGTTTTCTGTTTCTGAATATACTTAGGTACTCGAAAAAACCTGTGTATAGAGGTACTTTTGATTGGGACGTTGAATTTAGCAATTCTCTTGGGGTTTTGTTAGCCCACATAGTTAGTAGGTATATTTAGACGTTTTCTAGAGAAGGTCAGTTTTTATAATGTAAGTGGAATTTTGAAAGATTAATAACTCTGCAAAGATTTGACCTGAAAAAGATTCTCTATTAAATTATATGTAGTTTTCAGTGATTTTTAACGACAATAGAAAATGACAAATGTACCTACTATTATTATTATATATGTATTTTAATAACAGATATACTTAACTAATGTAATTAGGTACATACCTAAAACTTATAGAATTGTTAAATCAAAAATATATTCAATAACTAAATACACTCGTCTATTTCGCCTACATATACACATAAAAGTCATTATTTTTTTGCTGGATACCTAATCGACTCTGAAATAACTATCATGCCATGTTTGTGTAATGGGATGACCTCCTGGCGACCGTGAAAGCCAAATTATCGCAAAACCGAGAATATCGTTCGTTGTTAAAAACTAACCTATTACAACATGCCTAGGTTGTTGTTATCATTCACTGCTATTATAAGATTAGACTGCCAAATAAAAAGTGTATACTTATTTACATTTTTTTTTGCTTTTCTGTCCGACGTTTGTTTAATCTTCTATCGATAGTAATTTTTATAATGTTTGCGGTAGTGGTGGTCATGAATGAAGCGATTTTATGGTATCTATGCCACGGAGTACAGTTGAAAAGTCCCATATTTTATTACCCTCAATTAAAATTTAAAACTAAATGTTTCTAAACATATACATAGTAAATTTATTGTGAACTTTACAACCTATTGTTACTATGCAATATATACTGTAAAACCCGGTTATAACGAAAACGGTTTTACAGAACGAATTTTAAATAATAAGATTATTTTCTGGATATAACGAATAATCGGTTTTATCGACGTTTTTCAAATGGGAAATTAACAAGTTAGATTGGGTTGAAATGAATTTTCTATTTTAAAGGAAGAAATTGCACAAGTACCTACCTACTTGCTTGTGTGATTATTTTAATACTTCTTTTGTTTTATACCCATGTATGAACATATTTATATTTTTTATTGCTTTTCGTTTGAATAATTTTTATTTTCATGTAGGTACCCATATATTTGTGTTTGTGATATAAATGTTTTTTATAAAAGTAACCAAGTTTTTATTAATAGCCAAAAATTATAACATTAATTAACAACAACGAACACCCAGTTAAAACGAACAAAATACATTCATGGTCCTTTCCGATCGATATAACTGAATTCGAATAAATTAAAAGAAAAAACCTTTTTAAAAAAAGCTTTTATTTATAGATATGCTCTAAAAAGAAGAAAATAAAATTTTCCTTTAAAATTTTAACTATCAACTTATAACCTCATCCTCATTATACACAATTTATATGATCATAAAAGCTAAACTTTTACCTTTGTAACTCCTGTCGATGGCATAACAGCCAAAATGTGTATCGAGGCAATAAGCTCAAATTTACAGAACACACCTAGTATTTTATTTACCATTATCTTTCATCATTAAAAATGTTCCATTTACACCCTACAGACAGATCCATCTCATTTAATGAAATTCTTCTTGTCCTGCAGTATTTTCTGGCAAATAATGTAATGTTTATACATTTAGAGAAATAGAAAATGGGACAGTGTCAAATAAATATTTATTGAAGTACAAATACTTGTGCATGTTGCAGTCACAAATCAATTTGGGTCACGACCTAACCGTTCTCCGATAAGCATTTTTAAATTAAGCAAACATTAGAATCCGAACTAGATATATTTACATAAAATTCATCATGTTTACTAAATACCATTACGTAGTACATTCTTTTATTGTAGTTTTAGATAGTTAATTATCTATCCATTCAACTTACTTAATGTTTTTGCAATTAATCCTTAGTTTTAATCGTACTGAGCGCTTCAGTGATGTTATTTCTTTATAATAGACATGTATACCTCTGTAATATACGAGCGACGCGGTGATAAGATTAGTGGAAAATGTCGAAACGAAATTTGATTGCGAGCTGTCGCTATAAAACACTGCTGAAGCAAGGATAATAACTTACTTATATAAAAATAATGAAAGTCATAAAATAACAATAGTTGTTGGATATTAATAAAGTTGCTAATATAGCTTAAGTATTAAAAATATTATTTTGAATAACAAGGAAAGATAAAATACAACGTAAGAAGAAGGGAAATGTCAAATACATTTCCAAAATCTGAAATATATAATTAAAATTTAGTAGGTAATCAAATGTAATTCTTCCAAAAGTTAAAAGACTTTGTAGTTCGTTACGCAACAATCAATTCCTATTATTATGTTTGTGTTTTGTAATTAAACGTTACTCTTTTACTAAAGCATTTTAAGAATCTAAATACTTTTCTAAAATTAAAAATGAAGAATAATAATACCTTTAGTAATTTATAGTCATTTACGTTTTTTCTTAATACCTACTCGTAATTTTTATTTTATAATTGAATAAATGGGCTTATTTTATAAGATGATTTACAAAAGTAGTATTGTTGTTATTCAAACAAGCGATTCTGTGTTTTCCCACTAATTTTTTTAAATTCTTTCTTGTTTGTCTAGTATAAAGTATATGGGGAATGTTTTGAACACTCAATTAAGCTATCTGTCCCACCTGCCCCAGTTTTTCTATATTATCCTTTGACCACCACTTCTACTGTGTACTACAATTTTTTAAAGCTCTTCCCTTTTATCCAAAATCAACTTTACGCAAGATTGGTTTACTTATGGAGGTGTTTTAAACTGTTAATAAGGCTCTGCATTCCTCCAACCCCACTTCTACTGTATATTCCACACTTTTTAAAGCCTCTCCTTATTCATCGAATTTAAATCTTGGTGTAAGGGCTATTGACTTATGGAGAACAGTTCATAAGACTCTCTGGCCCTCCTGCTCCACTTTCATTACGTACTACAAGTTTTCAAGTTTTTTTTTTAAACTCCTCTCCATCTATCTAATATAAACTTTGTGGCAAGGGCCCTTTATATATGGATATGTTTTATTCAGTTGAGTTGGCTCTCTATTCCTTTTGCCCCACATTTACTGCAATACACATTTTGTTTTCTTTTTGGTTATGGGGATATTTTATAGAGTTAAAATGGTCCTCTATCCCTTCTGTCCTAATTGTGCTGTACATATACCACATATTTTTTTAAGTTTTTGTTTGTTCAATATAAACTTTGAGGAAGGAACCATTTTTCGATCAGTTAATGAGCCTCTATATTATTTCTGCCCAATTTCCACTGTCTACTACACATTTTGTTTCTGTCCCACTTCCACTGTACCCTACATATTTTTTAAAACTCCTCTCGATTTATCTAATGTAAATTTTGAGGCAAGATCGCTTTACTTATGGGGATATTTGAACACTTTATAAGACTCCATTTTTCCTTTCTCACTTCCCCTGTATTCCACATACATCTGTAAATTTCTTCCCCTGTATCCAGTAATAACTTTGTGGGTAAGATTTCTTTACCTATTGGTAAGTTTCAAACAATTAATAAGACTCCTATTTTCCTCGCCCCACGTCCATTATAGTAATATTCTTTAACACCAGGTATGTACGAGTTTTACTCAGAGAGCTTATGCATTATTCTTCAAAAGTTCAATGCCTTTTTGAAAGGGTTAGGTTAGGTTTTAGGTCAAAAGTCAATTAACGCACATGCCTTCACTTTAATTTTCCAAAACACTTGATTAAAACGCGTGACTACAAGGACCAGGTGTAGGTATTTAAAAGTAGAATTTTTAATAAGTAGTTCGTAAAGTGAATCATTAGTGTTGTCAGCGGTTATCAGTTTTCTTAAATGAGACCGTCGATAAAGTAGTCTTTTGATACCGCACGGGCGTTCCATTTACATTCATCGGAATATCCAAGATAACAAAACTACTTACTTGGCGTGCGTACCTTCATACGATAATAAAATTGAAACCGGAACATTAACCACTTAAATGAAATAAAACATGCTTTCTTTTTCCGGTATAAGTATTCAATATAGGTACCTACCTATGCTAACTGTTTCATTTCAAATAATAAAGGGCAGTTTTTAATACTTTCTTTTACCATAAAGGGGTTGCGCAGGTGTAATGGTGAGTACATATAAAAGAAATTGTTATCAGAGCTACAAACTTTAGGTACCTTATTATAGAGCCTTAGGCTTTCCCATCGGGTGATACGAATCTATTTTCATGGCAGATTACATACGGTTACGTAGATATCTCGTTCAAAGAATAATTAATTATTAACCAGGAATATTCAAATTAACTTTTAATTATTAGTAAACAATTAAAAAATTGTTATTGGCACTTTTAATTAATCAAATGTCTATTAAAGGTAGTTAAGTTATCTTTACAGTAAAAAGAAAATATAGTGAAACTACATTTATGATTTTTTTAATCTAAAATATTTATTCGAAATACATAATTCTTTTATTGTAAAAGACGCAAACTTCATAATAAAATTAAATAAGATATGTTTATATAAAAACGATTCCTCTTAAAAAAAAAAGAGTTTAGACATAGCAATAAGTATGTACGATTTTTTGGGGTCAGGTTGTACCAGAAATTGTCTACCAATTCTAATAATAGCCTCTTCATTTTACTTCCCTTTACTTTCAGATCCTCAATAAAATTGGATAGGTAGTTAAAATTAAAAAATTAACGTCTAGGTCTGGCATAAAAATACTTTTTTGACCCGGATTAATTTCTTAACTAACTTTTAAAATAGGTTGCTCTTTCTCCTAACAACACGTTATTTATATGCTACTCTTTTTTATTCGTCTTGATTTATTCCTATTCGCGTACGTATCAAATGGAACTCGTCGTAATTCATCGATTTTTAACTATAGGTAGATTTATCAAAAATAATTTTTAGTATTTTATATATAGTTACGCTTATAGAGACTTTTATTTTATAAAAAACGTTAAATGCAAAACAATTTTTTGTTATCATTCGTAATATTTTATGATATAAATAATTGACATTTTCATTAATAATAACAAAGGGAGGAAGGAGGATATCCTTTCTTTGCATTCTCTCTAGTGGCTAGGGTAATTAAAGTTAAGTAAGTGAATTGTCATTTTATTATTAAGAATAGTTTAATACCTATTGATATTTGTAAATTACAGATTTTGCTGAAATTTAAATAAAACAAAATAAAAATACTAAAACAGCAACTAACTTAAATTTTTAATTACTTACTATTTGAAATATTCTTTTCTCTATAGTGTTGGATTTAGTTCCAATTAATAGGCATGAAGAAAAGTTACATATTTCTTATGCCTTTAACATGTATGATAATCTCAGAGTAAATTGTTAATTAATTTTTCTTTATATGCAAATAGTTTTGGATGAGACAATGGTACCTACCTACATATATTTTTCAAAATTCATAAATAATATTAAAGAAGTTTGTGTTCTTTATATTCCTAATTATTCATTTAACTGATTGAATTGTTTAAATCAAGATACGCTTTTTTATTGTTAATAAATACAAAAATATATATTTAGGATTTCACGATCAGTATTATTGGAACAATATTCGATATTCTAAACTATGAACTCTGACGAAAATAGTGCAGAAAATGGGGGTTAATAAAGTATGTTATTGTGTCATGTTTCCTGAGAAAATAGATTGGGACAGTGGAGCATAGAAATCGGCTTGTAAGAGATTTTCTTTTCTCCTTTGAGGTACAAAATCGCAAACAGCCCAATTCTTTAACAATATTATCTTTTTATGAAACTTTTAATTTTAGTTAATAATATAATGACCATCATAGTCAAAATATCAAGGGCCTCATCTTCTATCTGTGTGTGTGTAAGTTTATTTTGTAATTAATGAAAATACTCTCCTTGTATTATTCTTCTTTTACCAACTTAACCTAATTCATTACAGTTTTATAGTGCTGGAAAATTTTTATTGTATCACGTCTGTAATTAAAACTAAATTTAAAATTATTTGATTCGACATTTGTTTGTTATATAAAGTTAAACCTTCTTATTTTCGTAATAACCACAGTACCTATTTCTATTTTTGTCAAGCATGGTTGAACATTTTTGTATTTATTGCTGCATGCACAGAATAATTCATCTATTGATAAAGTTACAATTGAAACAATTACATTGCTTTTTAAACAATTAAATTGTGTAATTCACGTTTCAACGACCAATTCTGCTTGCCTATTATTTTGAAATTTAAAAAATGTAAGTATTTTATATTTTAGTAATTAGAGGAAAATAATTGTTGTGCATTTTTTATTACTCATTTCACCAAAGTCATTTTTAATACAAATATGTTCTGTGTACCCATAATACTTGAATTTCTTTTTTCCAACAAATACGGTTAACATTAATGTAGCTAACTACGTGTTTCTGTTAACTATTTTTTATTTCTATTAATATTTAATTAATGTAATTTTACAAGTACTTACCATTTTAGTTATTTTCGTTGGCTATAAATGAAAATACTATGTCTATGCAATAAGACATTGAACTTCTCTGCAATATAATTTTGTATCTTTTTGTAATCAATCAATTTTAAATTTCTCAAAAATCTGTCATAAAATTTATATGCCTTTAATAAACTTGCATCTTTATTGTTGAGGGTATAAATAACTGACGAAAATAAACATGATTTCAAGGTTCTAAATGAATGAAATATTAATAGAATACACTTTTAATTTCAATTACTTTGTTGTATATTTAAAATAGTTATTTATAAATAAATTAAATAAAAATAAGGTTGCCTTTGCCTTTTTCTATTTAATCTGATTCTGTTAGATAAATTAGACTATTCAATTATTACTTAAGTCCATGGGTCGCCAAACTTTTTTGATCATCGATCCCTGTATAATTTTTCGAAATCTCCATCGACCCCCATAAAAGTAATTTTCTGTGAATTAAAATAAAACTCTATTAGATACTGTGTTGTACATTTATTTTATAATTTTAAACATTTATTAAATTAATGGTACATTGTGTAACATCAGTTTTATGAAAAATATATTAATGATGAAATTTAATTACCTTAATATTTATTAAATAATAGGTAATAAGTAAACTACAGATTTATTGCTTCTTAATCAATGAGATGGGTGTGCCTGGTATTTTTTGCAAGGTTTGCTATATTGGGTTCAAAATTGGTCAATTTTAATCTTAAATCCTCTCGAAACTCCACATATCATTTATTTCTGTACTTAGTTAAGATTGAATTTACGTGACTGAAATCGGCTTCAACCATATCTATAGGAACTTGGAAATGCTAGCATAAATGGCTGAGCTATTTCGTAAAGTTTTACATATTTTTGCATTATATTTATACATAGTCAGTTAATATGTGTGATTTGCGTATTAAAAACTGTTTTTTCTTCAACCCTCAATCGACCCTTCCGATTCGGATCGACCCCCGCTTTTGTTAAATAGACCCCTGGGGCGACCTCTGCTCTAGTCAGTAATTCTTCTTGATTTTTTACTTACATATTTCTTTTGTAGTAGGCAATACACGTTATACCTACATTTGCAAGACCAAAGTTTTTAAAACTGTTCTAATTTGTATCGTTATATTCATATTTAAAAAATGTTATTAGGTAATAATTTAAAAATTATTGGATTACCTAGTTACATTTAATTAGTTATTAACGTTGAGTATTTCTGCTATATTGTTGGTTTTATCATTTTTTTAAGGTATTTATCGCCTTAATGGCTTTGTTAATGAAAATGTAAAGTTACCAAAAAGTTAATCTGATCCTATTTCGTACTACGTACAACGTACAAAACTGTAATTAACTGCTTACTATAATGAGTATGAGAGGTATATCAAATGTTACTCATTATGTACTAACTAATATTTGTTTTTAATAGGTGCTTATAATATTTTAAAAGTAATTTAGAAAATACCTTTTGTGTGTCTTGTATTTTAAATAATTTTACATAATTGCATATTAGTTTGATTTGATGAGTGAGTTCTTATTTGAAATTCGAAATCGTTCCATGCTTTGTTTGTTTGGATTAGTTTTATTTTTGTGTTATTTTGTTATCCTAGAAAAACTGTTAAAGGTACATCTAATTATTGAAGTAAAATGACAAAGACGGGGCAATTACATTTTTTTTTGCTTCATTAAAGAAAAAGTATAACGTGGTATTCGAAATTTCGTACAAATAAATTCAGTTATCTCTTGATATCTATAACATTTAAAATTGGTTGTTATATTATGCTTTGTTCTACAAATTTTAGAAAATTAGGTTAGTTTGACAGGGTAACAGAAAATAGATAATTTGACTTGGTTGATTTTTTCGACTATTCCTCACGTGTGGCAAATTATGCATTTTTGTTTGTGGGACAATAAAAGAAAAAATTCTGTCAAAAGAGTGCTTAATTTTTATGGTTGGTGGAAGTTGGTGCCCTACCTTTATACGATGAATATATTGAAATGAATTATTTTCATCAATGGAAGAGTCTTGATCTAGATTTGGGCGGAAATTTAATAATTGTTTTAGACATTGAATAAAAAAAAAACATCCCTCTATGCAATATGTTCTTAACAAAATTGTTGAAATACTAAGGTTTAAAGTATTTACCTAGGTATTTGTTATATTGTATGATGTAAACATGACGAGACTCTTCACAAAATATCTTAAAATGAATTAGTTTGCGATCAACAGCAAACGATATTAAAAGTAAAGCGATATTTTGTAGAATAGAAGGGGAATGAGCATTCACACGCTTATTCCAAACGCACCTTTAATTACCGATCTATTCTTGTCATTAATTTGTTATTTCAATAGCGGCTGGTACATAAGGTCAGGGGCACGTGCTGTCCACTTCTATTTTCAAAAAAAAGAAAAACGTTTATTTTCCGTTAATTTTACGATACAGTAGGCAACATTAACTCTTAAATCTAATTTAACAGCAAAAGCAAATACTGAATTTAAGTTACAAAAACTTCATATAAGCCCACAATAATAATTTCACACTGTGTCTGTTTTTATTATTAACTATAATGAGTCTATCAATCTGTGAGAATACATCGATAAGGCCTTGTAACGAGATGTGATGGTTAATTAACTATTGATAATAAACATTTAAAATTGCGAATGGGATTATTTAAATTTTATCGGTTTCATAATGACGTATTCATATATAACAATTAATATTGATTGACCTAATATTTTACGCAAAATAATATTAAAATAAATCGCTTTTTTAATGAAAAATTAACTATAGATGAATAGAAATGCAAGATCACTAAATTATTGTTCAGAAATTAATAGAATAAAACTATACTTCTTGTTTCTTAACATTGTTTAATTTTGTAGAAACTGTGCTATTGTTTCATTTTATCATACTAACTACAATTACTGATTCTCCCCCTAATTACCAATATAGAATCAGATTCCTCTCATAGCTTTGAATTTGATTCTGTTTTAATAACTACAATGTGATTTCAGTTATACTTATGCTTATGATTTCAAGTGGTGAAAGGACACCTGTTAAATATGAACAAAATACATATTTTTCTAGTCATGACACATTGTAATTGGAGGCCGCTGTTTATTTGGATGATTTGTACGTATTACTCAAAATTTATCAAAACTTCAGTAAAACAGATTCATTTAAACGTAATAGCTGGGCAACTGGCTGTGGATAGATATCGGGTTTCTTGCGTTGGTGGCGGTGGTGGTGTAATATTGTTATTGTTTTCAACGAGCAGTCATTGCCAAAAGGCGAAATTAGATTGGCCAAAATTTCGGGCATTACTGCAATGTGAAACTGACACTGCACACGGCCCCACTTCGGACGGACGTTTTATTTATAGACGAGGCGTCGCGAAGAGTAGCGTCGGCCGTCCGTCCGTCTGTCCGTCCGTCGGTCTCTAAGATACAGAGTCTTTGTAATCGCCGTACCACCGCCGGCGGTCATCATGATATCTCCTGTCGGATATTACGACGTTTGAGATGCGCAGACGAGAAGAACAAACCAACTTGGCAACGGAAACAGGCTCGTCGTTTATAACGTCACTTTCGATGTCGGCGTCATTCTAATCAGCCACTTTCTCACCAGACCGCAACGATTTAAATAAGTACTTATTACAATTGTTTGAGTGTAATAAAGAACGTGAAAAGTCTGGATATGCAGTCACTTTGCATTAAACGAACAAGACAACAAATTAAGAATGTTATTTTATAGAGGTTTCTGATCGTCGAAGTATGTGGATGTATGCATTTAACGTTTTTACACATACAGAACTAGGATGGTTTTGAGTTTCACAAACATTCGTACACTCATATATACTCATCTCCGAAAACTCAAACTTAATACAAATAGGGTTTGTGGAGGTATTACAAAATTTAAACTAAAGGCAGAGTCATTCTATGTACCCTAATATCAGGATTTTAAAACCGTTACGTAAATAGATTAATTATGTAAATAAATTTCACATGCCATTCACGATCTTTGTGTGCTAAGGTTAAAATATCTGTCTTTCTCAAATTAAAAATGCATTTGAAGTAGTCGACAGAACATTTTTTTATTAAATAAAATACTTTTGGAAGCAAACTGAATAAAGTTAAACCGGTACGAAAAACTCGGCTTTCCAGAAGATTTTTAATAAAGTTCCTAATCCTTTTCTTGGGAACATGAGGAATAGAGCTCTTCTTATAGAGGCAGGCGGTTCGTTTAGTAGGGAAGAAGAACTTACTGTCTCAAAAAATCATTGTGCCGGGTGTTCGATTATTATAGGTACTAATAACAAAAGCGGGGACAGATTACGACGTATTTGTTATTTGAAATGGCTACACAGATATTATACGTACCTACAGTACGTGCTGACTCTGCAGTCATTCACAGTCACTTAGTCACAATCCTACAAAGTTCATCTGTCCAACTGCTACAAGAAGAGATGGGTGAATTGATACTTCCGTTTTTTAAATTTCTTTTTCAACTGTTTATTAAATAAAGAACTTACAGAATGTCTTTCAAAGCCTTCCCTGGGCTTACCTAGACAAACATTATGCCGGGTATCTTAAGGGTTCATGTTAAGGAGATAAGGGAATCGATTTTCTATAATTACAAAGTAATTTCTTTTTATTTCTGCTTTATCATTATAATAAAAATGCTTTTCAATTTTATCGTTTTTATGTTAGTTCGTTGGTCATTCGGGGGGTACATTACTGGGATATCTTTCGATATCTTAGATATCATGGGGATATCGTGTCCTACTTACAATTAGTGGTAATCAGGGGTGTACTCAAGGAGGTATAAGAGGGATTGAAATTTTGTCGTTGATAAATCGTAGGATCCCCACGTTAAGGTCCGGTTTGGATATTCAAATTTCATGAATTCCAAAGTGTACCACAATTAGGATTTATTTTATAGATGCCATAATGATAAATATAGAGTATATTCTCACTCTTTGATAATGGCATAACAGCCGAAACAATATTGTTAGAGATTATTTTAATAAACCTCGTGAAACTTAGCCAAACTTTCTCTTCTTTTTAGAAGTGTTATCCTTTTTATTAATTATGTTTCACCAAGTGCCGTGCGAATTCTCAATTTCCCAAAGATAATACTAGCAGCAATATCCGGCATTGCCCGGGTAAAAATATGTTTATCACACGTTTGATGGAACATTCTAGAATATTCGCGAATTTAGAACTAACCAGAACATCCCAGAATGATTCGAAACATTTTCTAACTTTTTTTAACATTCTGAAACATTCTTGAATGATCTTCAAGATTCTGAAACATTCCTGAACATTGCCAAATAATTCTGAAATGTTATAATAGAACATTCTTTTACTTCTTAGAACATATTTGAACTCCCTGTAACATTCTAAAAAAATCTGCTTCATTCTCATCCCCACTCCGTGCTGTTTGCTGGGTGAGTAGTGACATCAGTAGACGCCTGGCGGGTATGACTAATCGATTAATAATAATTGATCAGTTATCGACCACTGAGAGTTAAAGATTATTACAGTACTAATTTCGCTATTAAAAAATGGGGGTTGATCGTAGAGGAGTGAAAATTAAGGGTTGTATGTATTTTTGTATGCTGTATCATAAAAAAATAAAAACAAAAACTGTTTTCTAAAAAATAAAAAGCAATTTAGGGATGGATCACCCTTAACATTTAGGGGGGTGAAAAATAGATGTTGTTCGATTCGCTGACCTAACCGATATGCACACAAAATTTCACGAAAATCGGTCGAGCCATTTCGGGGAGGTTAATTACAAACACCGTGACATGAGAATTTTATATATATGTATTAGATATAGCAAAACAGACCCAAACTACTTATTTAGTACCCATCTCATTTATTAATATCGACACTTCGCTACATTTCTGTTTCTAGTTGACAATTTTCCTTAGAACATCCAGTAGGTAGGTTCAGAAAGTACCTATGGGAACATAAAACAAGTGTTAGTAAAAAACCATTAAGCCCAGGAATTTATTCTCAATCATTGTACCTGTTTGTTTCTAAGAAGTTTTAAAGAAACGTTTAATACTTTTTGATAATAACGCCGTGTTATTTAGACAGACAGGAGCTATAAAAAATCCAGGTGATTCTATATTCCGATAAGTAACGGTAGATTTGTAATGACATTAGTTAATGGTCTGTGACATATACTTACTACTATTCTGAAAATAGTGCCCTCACTTTGCACTTACATCAGACATGAATAGGTATCTGTATGTACCTATACAGGGTAATGCGTTGCAAACGACACCTAAAATTGTGCCAAAATCTTTAACAAAGTCGTAAATAATTGAAATATCAGCTTTGTTAAAAGCATCTCATGTAGTTATTAAAATGCACGCATTTTGCAATTAGTAACGCCATTAATGCAAGGATTAGTTTAATTATGAAAGATTGCTGCGCTTATAATGAGCGGGCAAATCATTTATAAATTTTGGAGTCAATTAATATTTCAAACATGTAACAAACAACTTTTTTGAAAACTTTTTTGAGTGTCAAAATGAGTAACTTTCGATAATTTTTGAGGTTTCAAATATCAAAATGAAAAAGTTCTACATGAAAAGAAAAGTTTTAGTTACAAATGCTGGTGGGTAGACAATTATTTAGATTAGACCTAGATCCTAAATGCAAAGCTGGAGGGTTTTTCTGTTTAGTTTCCGTTTAGCAATCATGGAATGGGAGTTTGGTAATTGCTTAGAGATGGAAAAATGGAACAGACAAAATGTATATTGAGTAAAGAAAGACTATGAAATATTATTATTCCAAATTGGCCTAAATGTTTCACGAAAATAATAGAAATACTTTAACTAAGGTCTTATCTGCATCTACAGCTCTAGAACCGTTTCTCTCGATAAATTATTCTAAATCCAAAAGCTTATTATATATAGGAGATAAAATCTTCCTCTAACGATAAAGATTTTGAAGTTTAGAAATGGTATTATCTACCTACTATACTAATTATTCTGAATAAAATGTTCACATAGATTAACATGTGTCTAGGAATTCTAGACTTGATCTTGACGTTCAAATTTTGTATGGACTTGTTCTGTGCAATTTCTTTGTCATAATTCCTTGCATTGACTCAAAAGTTTCCATATTTCCTCACACAGAGACGCGGCTTAAAATGATACTTTAACTTTAACATTTAAACAAATAATCCTGTTAATAATAAAAACTTGGGACTTGCATGATAGTAATGTTTCATGTATTAATTAAAAGGATACTTTTACTTATTTCTAAGTGTCATGCGCCATACTAGGTTCTTGACTTTTCTTGATCTCGAGAATTCTCGACTTGCGAACTTGATTATCTTGATCTTGGTCCAATTTTTTCAACGGTTTCTCGTGAATCCCTCCGTGTGTCGTTGGAACTGAAGGTATAATATTCTGAACATATATATAATAATAGTAAACAATTTATAAAACAAAGTACTATTTTCAAATATAGCTTGGACACACTGTTTAGTTGCCGTGACCTTCTTATCCATAATTATCAATTATCTTCCAAAATATTTGCCATTCCTCCTGAAACACCATCTTGTACGTAATAAGACATTAAAGAAGACATAATGAGATAATACTTTTAAACCACAGGTACTTACGTAGAACACCCAGTTATGTCCTCTAATTGCTTCTTCGAACTAATAAAACTTTTATCCAACTTACATTACATTTAGAGAACGATGATAATATCAGTTGGGATGCATTGGTGATATAGCGATACACATAAAAGACAAAGGAGTCGTTTATGACCGCTTAAATGACTCACTGACACACAAAAATATAATAACTCGTCTGGTTTATGTTACTTTCTATGAAGTGTAGTTACGTAATGTCACGCAATATATGGACATCTATTAAAACTAAAAGAGAAAATTGTTTACAATTTAAAAATTTGTTCGTAAATAATTTGCAAAAATCATGGACGGTAAACACATTAAACACGTGTAGATCTGTTTACATATGGAGTAATATTTTAATTTAATGCTAAGGAACTCCATATTCGCATGGTAATAATTATGATTACTATTCTTTTAAATTATGAAACGCTCTTGTATTAATTAATTGAGTGAGTACCTACTTATTGCGTTTAAGGAAGTCATTTAATTACCTAGGTACAAAATATTTTTGGCCGTGATTGCTTCTTTATTCAACATACCATATACAGAAACATTTTTTATGAAGACGAGTTATTAAGTCTAGAAATTAGGTCAGATTTTGCAGAGTATGTCAAAATCGGACCAGATATTACTTAATATAAGAATGGGATCATATCTTACCTGATCGGATAGGTACTTCTTAATCCTGAACTTTGGAAACTAGTCAAGAAATAGTTGAACAAAAAGATTTTGAATTTACCTGTAGGTATCTTACGATAAACGTTCAAGTCCAATGTGGTGTATACTTTACCATCTAAATTTAGTCGGTGTTGAAGACATTTTGCATTTGAAATTGTTTGAAGGCCTCCGACTCCTGCTAAATTTACACCTACTACGTTTTTGTTATCATTTAACAGAAATATCCACGCTGATAAAATATACATTGTAGTGTTGTTTGTTTAAATATTCGTGATTCTTGGTTTTTCATGGCTTTTAATTATTTTTTTACGTGCAATGTTGTTGATTTCATAGCAAACACTCAATACTCGACGTTTTGTGTGATAGATACATTTTCATTTGAATCTTGATATATGCTTTATAATTTCTGCAAGGTTCATCAGAATTTGTTCCATCTACATAATATAATGGCATATTCGTTGTTTTAAGAGGCACGAAGACTGCAAGACTCTGAGCTGTAGGGTGGTTATTAAAATGAAAATTAATAATTAGTAAACCGAATTTTAGAGAAACTAGTTAAAATTGAAATATTTATCATTTCTCCCACCCTACAACGTGGTATATTTTGCATTTAACTTATTATTAATTTGTTTTCTTTTTTTAATATAAGCCTAGATTTTTTATTAGTTACTTTTTGTGAATATTAAAAAAAGAAAAACGAAACTGAAGTGCACTTATTAATAAAGCAGAAAAAATCCAGTTATTATTTAGATAAAACTAAATTGGTAATACTTCCAGAAAAATGAAACGTTGGATTTCAAATTTAACTCCACAATCCCTTGTTTAATGTAATCTTGCTTTTAACTTTTGAAATAACAAATGTTAAGCTTAAAGTTTGTGGTGCACTCGTTGTGAAACATTTTATTAAATCAATAAAATTCGAAGGTGAATACAAAAACAATGTTGGACCAGTCTCATTTGAATTTATTATAGAATTCTTTACATATTTGTTTCGACTGTTACATCATTTTCGAAAGATAGGTACATGAAATTGTATTAAAGTTAAACAAAGTTACCAGCAAATGTGCCAATATGAATCACAACCGAGGTTCATGTTCTCATTTTTATCTTCTCCATCACCTACCATTCATTCCCACGATTTTTTAAGGGAAAATGAAGAGGGGGCTTGAGTTTTCTCTTCCAATAAAATTCTACTTGAGGGATGCACCTCCACCATTATTAGCAATAGCCGGTGGGAAAGAACATCTGAAACTTTTCGTTATCTATCCATTTACAGAGTTTGAAAAATGACAAATTAATAGATTTGGTGATGTTTTTTCTTTAACTTGCACCCATTCTTCCTTTTATTTAATGAGATGTGGTGGTACACCTTCATTTGTCTAGTGAGATTTACTCTATATTGAGATGATAATTAATGAGGAAAATGAAAATTATATCAAAAATTTCCACTAGAGAGTTATTGTGAGATTTTCAATGACCTCTATAAATGAGATTCTGCTGGACACCCTCTCAATTTGTAGTTATTTACCTAAACAATGGATCACATCATTCAAAATTTTATTATAAAAAATTGTGATATTCATACCTAATGCTTACCTGTATGTAGACCTGGTCCCGAACTACTTCAAATAATTCCGCATAACTTTCCACATTTTGTAACGTTTATTTTCTTTTAAATCTGGATTTTCCACTTCGATTTATGTGAAACAATTTCAGATAAAAAAGAATTACGTAGACAAATTAGGAAAATTTTAATTATATTAGGTATTGTTACAGGAATTTATTGACTTTTTCTCATACCTCTGCTCATAATTGTACAAGTGCTTACATGTACGATAAAAAACGTTATCCACAATTGTTGATAAACATTCCTTTAGTTAACTTATTGTTTCTTCTAATACATTAAATTTGTGTCGTAAGCGTGCTGAATAAAATTCTATTTTAATTGCACTACTGACCGGGTTGTGTCTGCCAAGCTTCGGCTATCGCAGAAAAAAACATCAACTCAGATTTATTGTTTAAATGTCCTTAGCATCGTTACGAAAGTCAAATCTATTGTCTTTATAGAACTAACTTATAAACAGTTGCAAAAACGCTTATGTTAATTATGCTTTTGCGACCTGAGTACTTGCACCCATTTAATTCATTTTTATAAATTCAATAAATATGTACAAAATAGCGAGGCAGTTTGGATGATGAGCTTCATTGGTAAAATTGTATGATTGATTATTTTGCACTATAATCTAAAAATAGATATAATTATAAACTTGCATTGCTAACTTTTAAATTATTAGAAATTACTGACGTTTTTCATAGTAGAATTAAATGCACATTGAGTATTAAAATTAAATATGCAATAAAAATAGTTGCAAAGCTAATAAATCTGGACTAAAAGATTGGTGCTTTATTAAGGCTTTAAAAACAACCCTCAACTAGAGTGCAAGGCTAACTTGCTCTTTTTTATAATAAAGAATCTTATCTCATATATAACCCTTGATTGTAACCATTTGTTAAATAAGGGACAGATTATCAACAGTATTTCTCAAACTTTTTTTTTTCCTTTACACTTCAGTGGGGAGGTAATAAAACCGTTATTTTATCATAATTTAACTGGGTAGTAGAGTAAAAGCATGATAAATCACCAATATGCAACTTACACGAGTAAAAATATTATATTGTATATATATATGCGAATTGAAATCGATTTTTCTACGACCCTCCGAATCTAATATATAAAACTCTCGTGTTACAATGTTAGTTACCATACTCCTCCGAAACGGCTTGACCGATTTTTATGAAATTTTATATGCATATTCAATAGGTCTGAGAATCGGGAACTATCTATTTTTCATACCCCTAAGTGAAAAGGATTGTCCACCCCTAACTTTTTAATTTTTTGGGCAAAATGTTTTAGTTTTATTTTTTTATGATTTGGCATTAAAAAATACATATAACCCTTAATTTTCATCCTTCTACCACAAGCCCCCATTTTTTAATAGCGATATTAGTACTGTAATAATCTTCAACTCTCAGTGGTCGATAACTGATCAATTATTATCAATCGATTAGTCATCCCCGTCAGGCGTCTACTGATGTCACTACTCACCCAGCAAACAGCACGGAGTGGGGATGAGAATGAAGCAGATTTTTTTGGAATGTTACAGGCAGTTCAAAAATGTTCTAAGAAGTAAAAGAATGTTTTATTATAACATTTCAGAATGATTTTGCAATGTTCAAGAATGTTCCAGAATCTTGAAGATAATTCAAGAATGTTTCAGAATGTTAAAAAAAGTTAGAGAATGTTTTGAATCATTATGGGATGTTCTGGATAGTTCTAAATTGCGAATATTCTAGAATGTTCCATCAAACGTGTAATATATTCTTACCCGGGCAACGCCGGGTATTGCGGCTAGTATTTGTATATAAGTATACTTAAAACACTAAAAGTTAATAGACCTTAGTAAATCGGTATTTACTTAAAGTATAAGTAAGTTATAACTAATGTTAACAATAAGTCACTGTTGAAAAAACGAAAGTTGATGTTATAATCGATTTTTGAAGAAGGAAATTTTATATTTTAAAAATTTCCACCTCGACATTAAATATTTGTTTTTCATAATCATTTAGAAATATTGAAATAATAAATTAGTTGTAGACTGTTCAAACTATTGTATTGTTTTATAATTCATTTAAAGCAAAATAATCAACTTAAGAATGTGCCCTAATATAAAATGAGTATAAGATTAGATGAATGTATACTTAACAAGTTTAATTGCTACTGTTATAATTAGCCTTGCTTTAGAAGCTTTAACTGCACGGTTACCTCTAAGAGCCCATGACGAAAATAGTAAAAATGAACTTAAGGTCAGTGTAACAACTGAAGTTTGTATAAATTTAGCTCAGAGTTAAGCTACGGGAACTTGTTTGGCATTCGTTTAGTTTTATTGATAAGTTATTTCAGCAAACAGGATACTTTTTTTTAAACCTTTTTTCCAGATTTCTTTGGAAAAAAAAATCATTGGGATGTATTTTTTCTTATGAAAGACTACGAGGTTGTATTGAGGTTGGGTAAATTTGTTGGAACAACCAGAGTTAACAAAACATCCATTGTTAGTTCTTTTAAAATTGGAGGCTCAGGCGATTAAACTGCCCCCAAGTGACAGCTCTTGTTAACGCCTAATTGGATTTGTCAATTATGTTACCCCACAAACAGGTCACGTTTTGAGTTTTTTAACTACATGTGCTTGCAGTCAGAATAGTTTTTACGCTTTTACAGGATTGTTTTCAATAATTAATAAAGGGCTGTAGATCCTGAGGGCAATTGCCGAAACGACGTTTGAGTTATCTGTTGTGTTTTATAATACTTTTTGAATATCAGCTGTAAATATAGACTTAATAATGTAACGAATTTTCTAGTCAAAGTATTTATTTAAACAATTATTTATTTAACACTATTTATAACACTTAAACACTAACTTATAACTACCATTTATATCACAACAATTCACTTATTTATATAACAATTTATTTATATCACTTTGTCTATTATCGGTTTTAATTCGCGCACTGATGCTTTCTTCAACTAACTGTTTTTCGGTCCAAAGATGATCACTATATATACACCTTTTGAACTTTCTAGACAGGAACTCGAAGAAATCCTGAGTATTCCCGAATGATGAGTAATAATTAGAAAGTCCTCGAATATTCCAGAATTGAACTTGTTACTTTTCGCCGGAGAATGATTTACATCTTGTTAGTTGATAACACGAAAAGTACCGTGTGCGGTATTTACGCCGTAAGCATGTTAGCTATAACAAGTACATGTCACAAATTGTTATCGCACACACGTACTGTGTCACTGGTCGCTACAATAAGGATGATTACCCCTTAACATTGTCCAAAAATAAAGTTCGGACGTTCTCTGTTTGAGTGCCAATAACATTCGACCAAATAAACCAATAAATTCCTTGAAAGTTTTATTGCTTGAGCCTCCACATTATTGAAATTAGACGATAGACATAATGTTAAGTTTCTTTCTCTGATAAACACTTGCCTCGAATGGAGTGAAGATGATAAGAAGAGGAACCTAAAATAAAAGGAACCAAATGTAATCAATAATATACACAGTGTAAACACTATTCTGAAACACTCTGTGTACCTTATTCTAGAGTCCTACTTTTCTGTAATTTGTAAGCCAAAACCTCAAACACCTTAGATTATTCTGATAATAATTAAATCTCGCATATCGACATGATTAAAATATGATTTCAAACATATTGTAATTTGAAGTTTACCTACATTCAAAAATAAAAGATAACAAATTCGAATTTAAGGCAATTTTGTTTACATCCTCTTCCTTTTCGTACGTTAAAAAAATTATTCTGGCTCATCTTTTAGTGAATATTGCCACCGAGCATACACACACACGGGCATTTTGGAAACAATCCAAAACCAAAATTAAAGTAAAACATTTTATGTGTTTGGTTGTTGAATAATAAAGAAATTATGACACAATTTAACACATGCAGCTGCCAAAACCGTTGAATTACTACAAACTACTCCCAATGTTCTTGAAACTCAAAGCTGTGACTGCTTTGATCACGTCTGTTAACAGTCTAAACGGTTTTTAATAAACTTTTTACATTTAAGCATACTTTACATGCACCGTTTATATTTTATAAACAAAAATTGCTTCCATGCGTTTTATGACTTTAATCATTATTGCATTAAAAAAGTAACGTTAATTGATGACGGTTTTATAGTTTTGGTATATAATTGAACAAGTATAGGAGTCGCATTTAATTTAATGCACCATTAAATGGGTTTTTAATTTAATGAACTTAACAAGAACATAAATAAGCTGCGTGTGTTCTTAATCTGAGGTGGTACCCCTTTTGAGACCACTCGTTTGCTCAAATACTGTGTACAAATAGAAATAGTATCTAAACCCACCAAATGGTACAAAAGGGAGAACTAGAAGTTTTTTAAATATGTAATCGTACAATCAGTAAAGTTACTGCTTTTATAAGGACGTTGATAAAGTAAATTTATATAAAGTATAGCATTTAATAATTCTAAAGGCAATCCTAATTTGCAGCTCTGCAGTACCTGTACATAATACAACAGCTTTTCCTGTTCGCTTAAAAAAGAAAATGCGTTTTGATACCCAATGTGTCGTATTCAGTTACACAGCCTGTCGGTCACCAGATGAAATTAAGTAGAATTTTGGGGTTTAATGTTTAAACTAATTCAATTCTATACATAATTCCATTTGATATTCTTATATGCACATTAGAAGTTGATTTCGTTTATTTAATCAGATTGACCTGAACGAATGCCATATCAATTTACTTACTTAATCGATTGATCAAGGCTAAGCGATTTAATCGAATGATGAATAAAGATCTAGAAATAAACATTAATGAAGTAGTTTCAGTATAAATGAAAATACATTTTAAAAGTGGTCCTGTTTATTAAAGAGCTTAATTTTACATGGTTAAAACTAATTCATCAATTATCAACGACCCTCTGCTCTACCTATAATGATCTGTAACTGTATCGACACTAAAATAATTGTTACATCCATCTACTGTGTATTTAAGAATAAATTTGAAAAATACATCTTTAAAATTAATACATATCAGCATGCAGTATTTTCTACAATTTATAATAAAATCTTTAATGAAAATTATTGATTGCGTTACTTTGTGAAAGTTTAAATCCATATTCCACATGTTTTAGAGGGACACAAAGACAACTTCAAAATTTTTAAATTACATAAATAATTTGCACCCAAATATTACATTCACAATAGAAGAAGAAGTTTCAGGTAGTTTAAATTTCTCAGATCTAACTATAACTAAAAACAAAAATAAACATAAATTTAAAATTTTCATAAACCTGCACATACCGATATAACTATTAATTCAAAATAAGCTCATCCAATACAACAAAAACTTTCAGATTACCACTCTAGGTTACAAAGATTAATCAGCTTTCCTTTATCTGACAACAATTACGATTCAGAAGTTAATCTCATAAACCAAAAAGCACACAATAACGGTTATAATACAAATATAATAGACAAGTTAATCAAAAACAAATTGTATAAATCAGCAATTCAATTAATTTATCCCACATCCAAAATTAAAAATAAAAACTATGTTAGTTTAACATACATTGGAAAATTAAAAATGTTACATAGGACAAACAGGAAGAGCGTTCAATACTGGGATCAATGAACATTTAAAATGTTATGAAAATAAAAAACAAAATTCTAATTATGCAATCCACTTACTAACAAAAAACCATAGCTTCAATAATGATTTCAAAATTCTACATGTTTTAGGAAAAAGCACAAAATTAAATGTTTTAGAATCTTTAGAAATAAATAAAATAAAAAAATCACAACCCAGACCTGTTACTAAACGACCAATTAGATTTGATTAATTCACCACTATTGAATTTATTAAAAATAAAAAACCCCCACCCCTTAGGTTAAGGTAGATTATAAATAAGAAGTTTTTGTAAATTTAAGTAGTTACGGAATTTACTCACTTAAAAAAGCTACAGTAGCGAAACTATAGTTGTGAAAAATTGTGTTTTACTTAAAATATTAAATAAAATTGTTTAAAAAATCATCTAACTGGTAGTAGAGATGGAGAAAAATTCAAAGGGACTCACCCCCGGAAAATGTAAATTCGGCCTGATTTCAAAATTTTAGTGTAAATTCTCCCTATACTTATAACTTCACATACCTACGTAAATTGGGGTACAATATAAAATTTTGATACGTCAATGGGTCTCGCGCATTAATTTGTAAGGTTTTCAATTTAGCCCATACTCTAGATTTCTTTTTTTTTTTAATAGTCGTTTTTGTTGTGCCAAGTTCATGCATTTTGTGTCGAGATCCTGCACATCCAAGCGCAAGTACATACAAATATGGGATCGAATTTACGTAGATGATAAACATTTATTGGGAGAGAATTTACGTACCTCTAGGTTTACTATCATTAAGGCGTTTCGGGCTGAATTTACACCAACCCATACCTCTCACCCCTATTTCCCACACAAAAACTTAAACTCTTTTGTTGATAATAACCATCATAGTAAGTGTCCAACCAATTAAGCCTTTGTGTTGTAATTGGGGGTGAGTTTCCTTTCATTTTTATTTCATCTGAGAATGCCCTTAATCGATTTCTTTCGATTTAAGATAATAAGATTACACAATGAAAATGACAACAAAAATTAGAGATACATATTTAAATTGTCATGAGCTGTAAAATGTGCGATAACACCGTGAGGTGAAGCTTATGTAAGTTCGGGCACTTCCCAAGATCAACTTTCATGAGATTCATGAAATGCTTATTATAACCTGCTGTTTTTCTTAAATTTTTAACTACTTGTTTCATATTTTATATTTATTTATTTCTATGTTTCGTATTTCAACTCCATACTACTGAATTACGCTGATGATGTGTAATTGTATAACATATGAATAAAAATAGCACAGGAGAAATACCTGTATCAACAAATTCGTGACATAAACAAGCCTATACGTCAAATTAGAGTTCATGTAATAGAGCAATTATTTAGATATATGTGCATACGTTTACATAAATATAGGCGACATTCAAATGTCTTGTACTGGTAAACTAATAACTATTTTACGTATATATATGTAATTTGAGAGTGTTAACGCAAACACTTAATTTCTATTTTTGCAAATTTTAAGCGATGTTTTTAAACTACTTATTACTCGTTTTTGTTATCTGAATTATTTTTATTGATGAGTGCACTGTGTTTGTTTTACTCACATCAAGTTTATTGTGTTACTTATTAATTAGGATTAAAAGAAATTAATTTATTTAGTTACACCAATCACTTAACCTATTCGATTAATTTAATTCCACCTAGGGGTAGGTAGAAGTAGTTCAAAATCTCTAGCTCTACAATGCTTATACCTTTAGTTCATGAAATTATGAATACTTTTACTTTCAGTTAACTCGTAGGTGAATTGTCATCTTAGTTGAGTAACTCTATTAAAAAACACCATATATCATTGTTTAAATCTTGTTTAAATAGAACATGAATGCATGCACTTTCGTTTATTTTTTGTGTGAAATATATTGATGCGAGTGATCTTTAGAGTTGCTAAATTTAGGCTGTTTTCATCATTACTCATATCGAAAAAACCGCAAGACCTAGAAAACTAAAATTTATGTTCATTTTAGTGGCGGATATGGTGCAGTTAAACAAAGAATGGGAAGAATTGTACCAAAATAGTTCTGATGTTATAACTGGCGGTCAACTTTTGTAAGGAATACTGAGGTGTAAAAAGTTGGTTCATATTATTTGGTTTCTAACAAATTTATTTTGTAAATTTTTATTGATAATTCAACAGTCAGTAAATGACATGTGTTTTAGTAATACTTAGAAATTAACCAATTGTTTACAGACTGCACTATGTAGGTATGTGTAAGAAATAAATAATTTTCAGATGGACATATAAAATTATAAATAGTTGACAACCCTTCAAGGTTAGCATATGATTACAAAGAGATACTTTTCTCCACTTCGTGAAGATTAAATTAAGCTTGTTCGCATACTCGGCCACTACGAACATGGTATTAAGGTTTCGTATTTTCATTTAATTTTTCATGTTCATTCGGAATATCTTCCAGAATTGTTCGATACTTCTTAATTTCTTCACCGTATCGAATATTTACCTTTTATTTTTGTAATTAATGATTTTTATAATTTATACTTATTTTATATAAGAATAATTTATCCAAAATAGTTTAATAATATTTTGTTATCTATCTTTCTAATTACTTTACTTGATGACATTTTGTATGAAGAACGGTAAAACAAAAAGAAAGTGTTAGAATCAGTTATATCTACCTGTAAACTTGCAAAACAACTGGAAACATAATTTTCCTATTTTTCATGGTAAATTACAAGGTAAAATGCGTACGTTTCAGGAACCTGCTTGTCACGATAACGTTTATCAACAGTAATTGCATTTTCATTGTTGTAAAATGTATTCCGCTAAACATTTTAGAATTTGTTGTTGTTAACAAAGGATACTGTTTTGAAATGCAAATGTTTTACTTATCTATAAATGAAAATGTTTTAAAAGTGACAACCTTGGTACGCCACAATTTCTTTTGTATACCTACCTATAAAGGGCTTTGTTTTTAGGCTCATAAGTTACTTACCTAATAATATAACTAATAACACTACATTATTCTATTTTATCATTGTTTTACTTGTTTTTTAGTTCAAACAAGACAAGGATTTTAAAAATGTGAAACAAATGATAAAGTTCAATAAAACATGCCTAAAGTATAATATTAATTTGCATGAAATATTTGCAGCTGATGCCATGTTGAATAATAGATTATTAAGTTTTAATGGAAAGCTGGTTTTATTGGCTTATACTGTTTTAGGTTTTTAGAATATGTTTTTATTTAAGTCCACGTTATTTGTGTTTTATTCGGTGCACAGTAACTCCCGTCTAAATAATTATACGACTAAATAAAATGCAAAAACTGATTCATTATGTTAATATACAGGGCGCTTTTTAGAAACAGATAATAGAATACTTATTAGAAACACATTTTACAAAATCGAACCTGTTTATTTTATTTTTCGAGTATTCCTTTATTTTCCCTGATATAAATTTAAACGACCTTTCAAATTCCTTCTTCAAACTTCGTCTTTTTCTTTGTTCTTGAATACTGTTGATTTTCATGTAGATATGTGTCCATTTGCATATCTTTTAAAGCCTTCAGAAGTGTAACTATATTTGTGTGAGGGGTTAGGTTAGGTTAGGTTAGGTTAGCCAATTTCATTGGACGAGCGCAACTGCAAAAAGTTAGCACTGTGATAAAGGTATCCGTAAGAAATATATATGTGTAACCCATTTGGAATCAGGACACCTCTGTAAAGTCGCTATTTTTAGTCTGATTTTGATAAACTTTTTTACAGATTATTGCTCATGGAAAGCTGCATTTTGTGGCAAATTGATAGATTGCTATCGCAAAAATCAAGGCCTACTATGCAATTTCTTTGAAGCGAAAATGCGAGAATGCATTGTGAAGATCAAGTAACTCATGAAATAAGTGAATAAAAGCAACTCATATAAAAAATTAGTTTTAGTCCGGTCAATTTAGACATTCGAAGCTACATAAATTCCCACCAAGCTGAAAATCAGTCAGATTGTTTAAAATATGATTAAAAATAAAATTTGAAAGTTCCCCATATTTCCCCTGTATGGAAAATTTTTTATTCAAGGTCAAAGGTAAAAAAAATGCGTTTTTCGCGATTTTCAGCAAAACGGTAAGTTTTATCATAAAAGACAAAAATTGTAGACCATAAAATTATCTATAAAATATGTATGATAATTTTTTTTCCTAAGAGCCACCGTTTCTGAGATATCAGGTTAATTGAAACCCAGTCCCTTATTTTATACACCAGTGTAACCTCGAGACAAGATCTGTCTCCTGTTCAATTGTATGCGTGGCTAGGGTCCTATACCTGCTCTATGCCAGTGTGCCCAATAAATGAAATACTGTTAGTCTCAGGGTTACCAGATTAGGGTATTTTCCCCAAAAAATAGGGGATTTTTTTTCCTTTGGGGTATTTTTGGGGATATATTTTTCAGGGGAATTCTTCTGGGGGAAATTTTTCCTCTACAATCTTTTTTCTATTTGCACTAAATATTTTCTAGTTCTTGGGGATTTATTTATCACATAGCTTATTTTGGGGTATTTTAGAGATACATATTTTATAGATAATTTTATGATCTACAATTTTTGTCTGGGGTATTTTTTATGATAAAACTTACCGTTTTGCTGAAAATCGCGAAAAACTCATTTTTTGACCTTTAACCTTGAATAAAATTTTTTCCATACAGGGGAAAGATGGGTAACTTTCAAATTAAATTTTTAATCAAATTTTAAACATCTCACTGATTTTCAGCTTGGTGGGAATTTATGTAGCTTTACTCTTATTTTTTGGTCTAATTTGACCGGACTATTTATTGAACAAAATATTTTAGCAAAAGAACGTAAAATAATAGGGCTAAATTAGATTTTCGTGGCTTCTACTAATCCCCCATTTAGCCGAATGCATTTGTCATATCTGTTTCTTAGGTGCTCTAGAATTTTCCTAATTTGCGCAGGAGTGATTTCAGCACATGCTTCTCTAATTCGGCTACGAAGGGCGGGCACAGATTGATGTCTTGATTTATAAACTTTTTTTTTAAATACCCCAGAGGAAAAAGTCTAGTGGCGTCAGGTAGGGACAAAGCTATAGTAATAGCTAATAGCACACTGAATACAGTGGTGTAATTAGTTTTCACGTAAAAAAATCGCTGATAGTACTTCTCGCATTTTCGCTTCAAAGAAATTGCACAGTAGGCCTTGGTTTTTGCGATAGCAATCTATCAATTTGCCAAAAAATGCAGCTTTCATAAGCAATAACCTGGAAAAAAGTTTAGCAAAATCGGACTTATAAAAAATACCGACTTTACAGAGGTGTCATAATTCCAAATGGGCCACACTATATTATTTAAGAAATTGAAATACTTACAACATCCAATATTAAAAATACCCTGTATATATATATCAGTAAATGTACTTATTAGGAGTAATAAAGTAATTAAGCCAAGGCATAGTTATTTTGTTTGGACGGGAGTGAATGCAGGGGATTAAGTACCACATGTGGCGAAAAAGGTACATGAATTATTTGGACGGGAGTTGTTGTGCGCCCGTTTTATTATTTGTTATTATTAGACTAATTTTCATTTCGTTTTTAACATAAACCCCCTTAAAAGCATATTTCATCAAAGATTTCACCACATTTCTTGAGGTTTCTAATAAGATTTTTATTATACCGGTAATCTAATAGGAACCAAGCGATTGTCTGCTTTTATTTTTTTAGATGTTTAAGTATCGGAAATTATATTGTTTTCAATTAATCATTAGGACAAAGTCGTTAAAATTTGATATTTGGTTGCAGTAGTCATAATACCGACAATATTCTCTATTTATAACTAATTAAGCTACATTGAGATAATCGTAAAAGTAAACTGTCGTAATTGAATCAATGAAAAACTAGTACGTATGTGTATTATAATAGATAGTAACATAAATGTGCACTTATTAATTTAATACTTGTAAACACCACTAATTATACAACATTGTAGGTGTATTCATGAAAGTACTAATACGCCCAATACTTTTTATATCTTCTTGATCTTACCAGAAAGCTCGATTTTATGTAACAGCTGTGAATACGAAGTGCTAAATATTTCTGTGCATGATGCACTCATGAGTCATTTAAACGAATGTTAGAGTAATGAAAATAGACAGTTATTTAGGTCTGTGTGTGAAGTTGCAGGTAAATTGACAAAACGTGACCCAAATAAGTTATGCGCCTGTTAAAAATTCAAGACGAATTTGTGAAATAACTCCAATTTAACACATAACCATTCATTTAAAAAGATACGTACATAACCCACTAATTCGTCAGTGACAACGTTTTGGAACTGTTTTGAATTCTCTTTTAGTTGGTACCTACTTTATTTATGAGCTTACAACTATGATTTAATTAATGTTCTACTAAACGACAATACCCTGTATATCGAAAATAGTTTATTCCAAGTCCAAAATATCATAATTAGCTGTTCTTAAATGCAACTAAACAGGTGGCTAAATATTTTGAAAAATTAATCCAAATTTAATATCGTGTCAAGTTCAAGTTATTTAACTTTTAACTTTTTGTAATTAATTGTCTTCACATTTATTTGATAGAAATTCATATTAAATAGAAAGTAAAAATACTTGTAACTTTTGTAGATACTTGACGTGCAATACGTTTCGTTAGCTACGTTGTAATTTCTTCAGATGTTAACGATAAACAAGTAAATTGTTAACTTCTGAAGAAGAAACTATTTAGCGAAAACGTGCGTCAGGTGTCAATAAAAGCAGTGAATATTACAAGTGTTTTCGTTTTTATTTTTAACTTTTTTCTCCTTCATGAAATGTTACCTTGCCTCATGTAAATATTTTAATTTTTTTTTCTAAATTTGAACGCTGCTGCAGCTGTTTCGACAAATTATGTATTTTTTTTATTTTACTGTTGTTCTCTTAAATTTATTTTCTTTGAAATTATTAGTTTACGAGCACTTTAAACTTTACGTGATTTAAAAAACATAAAATAAATACATTTACTATAAAAGTTGTTTAATAAACGTAAATAATAATTTTCCTTTTAAAATATTTTTTCTTGTAAAATAATAATTTATTGTTGAGCTTTATTGTAAAAGGTTGTAAAGCAATATTTGCGAATATTTTCTGGCACAAAACCAAATTCAAAGTTTGAACAACATGCTTTTTTTACTCTGATAAAATTATTAAAGAACTTATGATATTATGACATTATGAGTGTTCCTGTTGCCAATTAAGTGATGATTCGGTTAGGCGCCACCAGATATTAAAGCAATTATTCAAATAGTTTCTGGCTACTAATGAAATATCGTACATAAAACTGGATAGGTAGTTGAAAATTGGTAGGATATTTATACTGTGCTTCAGTTCAAAACTTAAATTTAGATGGTCAGACTTTTAATTAAGAAACATTCTGATAATATTCGATTGACTTGTTATTTTTGTATTTTAAGGATTGATCGATATGACTAATATTACATAGTGGATATTTGCCATCTGATGAAACTAATTGTGTAACGAAACAAATACAATTTACTGAAAAAGTTTGGCAATGGAAAAAAGACACTTTATATTTTTGTTCTTCAATAAAGGGAGTGACAAACGAAAAATATTTTTTTTATTGATATTGTTGATTGTTCTATTTAAATGGGTCTTCATCAATTGAAGAGCAAATTAATCAATTATGGTGTAGTGTGCCCTGAAGTTCTGTACATTACAATTATTTTGAATATGCCATATTTTTTGAAAAACAGGTCGGAAATCTTGGTAGTTTTCAAGAAAACAATCGTTCAGAAACCTTCTGTATAGGCACTATATACCAAGAAGGGGAGAAGTCATTCTTTTTATGAGAATCGCTTATTTCTTAATGCTTAGGAATAAGTTCAAAATAGCATTGATTCTGACCAAGAATTAAGACGTCCTTTTAACTGATACTAATTCACCGTTTAAGTTTGTAGGAAGTTTACTGAAATCAAGTAATGAATTCAATTGGAATTCTTTAAAATCCAACGACACCTTATGATATCAATGAAGTCCAAATGAAATGCAATAAAATCAATGTAAAATGCGATGTAGAATCTAGCGAAAACGAATCTTTTACAAAATCTGTGGAACACTTTTTTCCGTGTTAAACAGGAGTAATGGTAATTAAATCCTAATCTAATGTGACGTGTTCAGTCACGAAAAACACAATTAACAAAACAGAACAACGAATTTTATTAATAACTAAAATTAATTTAAATACATTACTGTTATATACAAGTCCACGCAATTTATTTCACTAGAAAGTCTTTTTCAATCGCCGTTACCGTAGACACTGCCTAATCGCACTCTATGAATTCTATCGCCACTATGGTTCGCCAATCGATCGCTTCTGTCATTCGCTTGTAAACATCAGCTGACAACTAACTCGCTCGGTTCAATCGGTTCAAGCCGGCTCGCCTTATATAGTCTTTTCAGCTTCTTTCTAGGGAATTCTACAGCCTTCTCGCAATCCAATTGTTTTCCCATTGATCTCTGCTGGAGTTTTATAGATGTTTCAGTAAAGCCAGGAATATTCATCGTCTTTTCAGGGAAAGTGTTTGTTAATTAGGCTCACACCAACTCAATTGGCAAGTACTCGTGACACTGCCCCCTTCTTAGAATTGATTGTCCCGATCAATGTCTTGACCTTTGTAGGGAGCCAAGCGATCCAGGTGTACAACTTTCATCTTGGCCTTTGGTCCTCTCTGAATACGGTAGACTACGTCATTCAGCCTTCTAACCATGGTGTAAGGTCCTTCCCAGGCTCGCGGTAGCTTCGGTGAGCGTTTTTTTTTGACGGACAGGATTGTAAAGCCACACCTGGTCCCCTTCTCTAAATCCTGTGCTGTTGGCTCTCCGGTCGTACCTGGTCTTCATGCGGTCACTCCCTACTTGGATTTTGTTACGAACGGCTCTATGGATGGTATCGAGTCATTCCCCTAGCTGCTGTGCGTAGTCGGTAGCCGAAGGTCGCCGATCTTCTGGATGTCCAAACCGGATGTCCATAGGTAACTTCAGCTCTCTTCCAAATAAAATGCTGGCTGGTGTTCTGCCAGTGGTCTCATGAACCGCACTTCGATAGGCCAACAGGAAAAAAGGTATGTGCTGGTCCCAGTCTGTCTGGTGATCGTTAACAGCCATTTTAAATTTGGGTTTTCCCTAGCGTTGCCTTAAACCGTTCGATCATTCCGTCAGATTGTGGATGTAATGGAGTGGTCCTAGTTTTCTGTACTCCTAGTAGCTCACAGACTTCCCGGAATACTGCGGATTGGAAGTTCCGTCCCTGGTCAGAGTGAATCTCCATCGGAACTCCATACCGACTAACCCATTGGTTCACCAACATTCCAGCGACCGCAGTAGTTTCTTGATGTGGGATTGCGTACACTTTGGGCCATTTGCTGAAATAATCCATCACTAGTAAGATGTACTTATTACCAGCAGCTGTTGTTGGGAACGGTCCTGCTACGTCCAGAGCTATTTTTTCAAATGGGGCACCAACATTGTACTGTTTCATACGTCCTCGGCTTCGAGTCTGAGGTCCCTTGGCTGACGCACACGTTGGACACTTCCTACACCAATTTTCGACGTCTCTTTTACACTTTAGTCAATAAAATCGCTCTCGCACCTTCTCCAACGTCTCTGTTACTCCGAAATGTCCTACACCAACAACTTCATGGACTTCCGTCAGCACCTCGTTGACTCTGTATTTCGGGAGAACTACCTGATGTCGAATTTTAGTCCCGTCAGGGCTTTCCCAAACTCGTTTTAGTACCCCATTCTCGATGATTAGCGAATCCCACAAGGCCCAATAACTTTGTGATAGCGCTCCTACTACTAACATCTGCCCAGGTAGGTCGTGTTGTTCCTGCTTCATCGTTATCTTGGTCTTTCGCCAGGTCCTCGCTCTGCCAGTGTTCTTCAGGTTCCACAATCGTCTGACAGATCCTTGCCAAGTTGACTGGTTCCTTCTCTGCGGCCATGCAATGTTTACAGTTCTTCGAACATGGTCTTCGCGACAGGGCATCGGCGTTGCCATGCTGTTTTCCAGCACGATGCTCGATGCTGAAATCGTATACTTGTAGCCGCTGTAGCCATCGAGCCAGTTGTCCCTCTGGGTTTTTCAATTGCAGCAGCCATTTCAGGGATGCATGATCTTCTTATGTTTGCCCGAAGTACGCAAAAAATTTTCATAAAATATAATAAAAAATAAAGCATGAAGTACATTGAAAATACAATGACATTAAATTAAATTTACGATGAATCCCCTGAAATCCCTTGAAGCGTTAAATATCAATGAATTTCAAATGAAATATCTACCTAAAATAAATAAAGTCGTAGTTAAATCCGGCGAAACTAATTACCAGTGAAGTCTGTGTAACATTTTCTTTTCACTTGAGAGGATAACAAGTCCAAGAAGAGCAACAGTATACTACACGTAAACTAAAAATTCATGTATGATGTTCATTGAATTCAACAAGGAAATATAGTAACATTCAATTCTAGTGGATTCCCCTGACCTTCAATATCTCAATAAAACCCTGTAGTATCACTGAAGTTCTAATAATGTGTAATAAAATCATCGTGAAATGCGCTGATATTCAAATAAAATATATGAAACAATTTTTTTCCAGTGGTTATTCTTTAGTGCTCAAGAGGACCAGTAGGTACTTTAGATCTAAATTATAGCTAATGGTGTAATTTCTAAGTTTGTATAAATACCACAGGAAATGAAAGATAAATCATTAAAATCAACTGGGAAATATAATGATTTTCAATTAAATTTGGACAGAACTCCGATAAAGCATTATCATATCAATATAGGTAGTAATATAAAATCCGACGAATATAATTTGAAATCTGTTTTTTTATGATTATCCCCATTTGATTAGACCCAACGAAATCTCAAGTATGAAGTTCATTGAAGTCAATAAAAGAATAAAGTGACATTCAATTAAATTCACGGAGTATCCCCTAAAATTGAAAGAAGCTCTCAATGAAGTTCAAATGATGTATAATAATCCACGTGAAATCCGATAAAATTCAATTAAACTTACTTTGAAATCTATTTTGGAACAGATTTCTTCTAGTGATTATCTCCTCGTCCTCGAGGGAAGAAACAGTACTTCGGAATTCAATTGTAAGTTAATGATTGACTGTTAAGGTTTGTAAGAATTCCACAGGAAATCTACATGAAGTCCAATATAAACTCATGTATGAAATTCATTGATATATCAACCAGGGAAATATAATGACTATGTTATAAATGTCGCAGTACTATGAAGTCGAAGTAGAATCCGACAAAAGCTAATTTGAAAACTGTGGAACAATTAGTTTCTTTAAGTGATTGTACCCTTGTGATTAATTGGAACAATAATAACTACTTTAAACTTAAATAATTGTAAGCCAGCAATTTGTTTGAAGTACACATAAAATTAATATATGAAGTTCATTGAAACTATCTGGGAACTATAAAGATATACTTAATGAAATCCTCCCAACATTGATGAAGCCTTACGATCTAAATAAAGTCCAACTGAAATAAAATAAAATTAATGTAAAATATAATGAAACCCAACTAAAATCCGACGAAATCTAATTTGAAATCTGTGAAGTAATCTTCTTCCAGTGGTTAGCCCCTGGTATTCAAAGGGAGCAACAGTACTTTAGACCTAAATTGTAAGCTAACCCAAATATTTAAGAAAACCAAAGAATACTTTGAAGACTAGGTACTAAAGATTATAAAGATTAATAAAAAAGCAGTTCGTAAATTAAAGCGAAACGGTCAGTGTTTACTAATATAATATTTTATCGATATTTTTCTGATTACATTAATAACCGCTCATGAGACATATATTTTATATATTTTGCCAGTTTATGCTCGAAAATAGAACAAGTAAATATTTGTCTGCTCCAATTTTAACTGGACTCGTGTCGAAAAATAGGGACGTGTGTTTGTTTCTACAAACCGCCCGCCGTTTATAACTTTGAAACTTAATTCCGTTTTATTATTTTTTTTTATGGAAGTTAGTAAATGAGAGATTTGTCACCTAGCCTTTTGCTGTATGACTTAAGGCACGTTCATTGATGGGATTATGTATGTTGTTAACAGGTTCACATTATTTGCAAATTCTTTGCGTTGTGGATCAAATCACGTACTGCAGAATTTAATGTATTCAGAATCAGTACTGTTTATTGAATGTTTGAATGTAGGTGTTGAACTGTGTCCATTCAGCACTCATAAATGTACACGTGTGTTCTATGGATGCTGAGTTAAGTTGGTTAAATAATTATAACAATGTAGCACACGTAATCATTTTTCGCTATAAGAAGTTAAAAAAATACTAAGCAAAAAATTTAATCTGTAGTTGTCTGATGTAGAAGTCAGTTGTGCTTTTCTTGAAATTTTAGTGCATATTGTACAGTTCAAAGTAACCGAACTCTGTAATCTCATCTACTATGGATTCACTTCGTTAGTAATATTTCTTCCTACCGTAACCTGATGATCCTAATCTAACCAAACATATTGCACGTGTTGAATTCAGATATTTTACTTACTTTTTTCAAACTTACAAAACGATATGATGAAGCACCTATAATCATTTTTTTCCTGTATTTTCCTCCCTCCTTTCCACACCTCACCTTTTTAAAAATTGTTTCAATAGGGCCAGACCACTACCATCCGCATTTATTATCCTTCCAAGTTCCTCCCTCTCTTTCTTCCCCGTTATTTCTTCTAATACATGTTCCATTGATTCACTATTTTTTCCACATACTCTGCACAATCTCTTACTTTCTTCCATCCAAAACTTATTCTCATTACACTCATTCCCTATTCTGAATCTAGCTATTATCTCTATACTATTTCCCTCTCTTACATATCCTGGCACCTCATCCCCTTGCAATTCTACCTATATAAACTCCCTCATACCTTGTAACGTTTTTTTTTTCTATGAAAAATCCCGTTACTGAAGTTTTATTTATTTCGATTCAGTTTGTCTTTGTCTTGGTTCAGTTTTGTTGATTATTTCTTAATGTTGATCGACTTTCCGTCTTATCATCAAGGCTAACAACCTCCGCGCAGGACTACGCGATCGATGGAAGGATCGATGAAATTTTCCGGTCGGTGCTCGAGGTCTTTTTCCTCGATCCTTGACTCTGACATGACGTGTGTGGGTGTGTGTTTCTGTTCGTGTTTTGTGCTTCTACTTGTGTGAACTTCTTACTTTATTAATATATTACGTAAATTTATTCAAATTAAGTATTTCGTTAATTTTTCTTTAATTTTTCATAACTTCTCGAAGCACTCTTTTAAATTGTTATTTTTCTTAATTAATTTTAACAATTTTTGTCAAAATTTTTTTTGTTGCCACGAGGCATTTAGTGAATCTTGTTTTTTCTTTTTAATCTTTTGGGCCTTTGTGGCTATTTTGTAAATTATTAATTTAGCTTTTCACCCCTTTGTTCTCAGTAATTTCAATTTTCAAATAATTTTTTTTGTTCTTGTGGTATCTGGTGAGTACTTAGATGAATCTTGATTTGTTTGATCTCGACGTGGACTCACCTTTATTCTTCCTTTTCCTACCTTTTATTTTTTAGACATCTTCATTTTCGACAAAATTATAACATTTTAATTAATTTATTCACTTTTAGGTAATATTTTTGTAAATCTTTGTTCCTGTTATTTGTCAGCCCATCCATCCATCTTAGTTTAGGCTCCAGACGGACTCTGAAGCTGGGATTACGGGTCGGGGTGAAGATTCCTAGAGGAAAGGTCAACCAGGCTAAGAGACATATTATATAATCTTATCCAGATCAACCTGATACAAGCCGATCAACACCTGTAGGCGGCTCTGGTATAAAACTAATAAGATTGGTTCTCAAATTCCTTTTATCTATTGCCTGGTCTCATCCGTTTTTGAAAAGTCCCCTTCAAGACCCGGAAACCAGCTGAAGTCCCTACGTTAGCGCAGGGTGCGTTTTATTTTGGTTGGGCTTGTGTTGTCTTTGTAAGTTTTCTTTTAATGTACCTTTTTGTTAATATACTCTTCAAGTTTTTTTTGTTTTTTTTTAAGAGAGCTTCGAGCTCTCTTGACTCTCAGGATTCTACAGGAACCACCGATGCACTACCCGGTGCTCAATAAAGTTATCGTTTCATTCATTCTTTTCTTTGTTTGACAAAGTGGCGTCCGAGCTCATTTTCGTTTTAATATTTTACTAAAAAATTAAATTTAATTTCAAAACCAAGTAATAGTTTTGTTAAAACCTTTCGCGTATTTTTATTCCCATATTTTTCTCAAATCCTCACCTCTTACTATTTCATTCTTTTCGCCACCATCCTACTAACATTTAATCTCTTTTCTCTCCACTCTTCCATTTGTTCTTTACTTAAATCCCTTTCTACGTCATATTTTTTTTTCCGATACCCAATATCTTTTTCTTCCATATCTCTTTTCTTAAGTCCCCTTCCGGTAATTCCCCCAATTTTTCTTCATATTTTACAGCTCTCCTTCTTGTATCTTTCACCATTTTCCCACATTTTGTTTCCCTTCTTAAAATGTAGTCTGGGGTACTTCTTTCTAAACGTAACACCCATTTTATACACCTTTTATAAATATTTTCTACTATTCTATACTCTTTCCATCCCCATATCTCGACTCCATAAAAGACTATACTTTTTACTAACGTTTTAAATAGTACCACCCTTCTTTCCCAGTTATATCTGCATATTTTTTGTTCTTTTCCCCATATTCTCCCTAGCAGAGCATTTGCTTTAGCTGCTTGGTTACTTATGTGCACATCGTCTTTGTTGTTTTCTGTCAGCATGTACCCCAAGTAATTGCAGTTTTTAACCCTTTCTATCACGTTCCCCTTCCATCTCATTTTCCTCTTTCTCTTTTCCTTTCTTACCTCTTACTTCACCAAAAACTATTATTTTATTTTTTTCGCCATTCAACTGCAGGTATTTCTTGTCCAGGTATTTTTCCAATTTATTAGCAATTTCTCTCATTGCACCCAATTTGTCGCAATTAACGCTATATCGTCCACGTACGATATTGTCCATATCTTTTTCCTTCCTATCACTATTCTCCCCTCATTAACTTTACTTATTGTTTCCTCTAAATCACATATATTGTATGTTAAATATCTGTGTGCTTATCTTGCACCTCTGTCTAACCCCTTTTCCCATTTAATATTAATTTAGTTAATAGAATCGGCTGTTACTTGAATGAAAAGTGGTATAATCCATGGAAAATGATACACAAATAACTTTCCACAGTTTTATTATTAAATCACGACTATAGTTTCGCTTTTAAAAATGTCACAAATCTCACTTGATAAAGCTACAGTGTAGCGAAACTATAGTCGTGATTTAATAATAAAACTGTGAAAAGCTATTTGTGTATCATTTTACATGGATAATATTAATTTGTTTGTAACATTTATTTTATTCTAGTATACAATAGAAAGCTTTAAATTTAATTCATTATAATTAGATATTAGCAATCATAGAAGGTATCACATCTTTGAGGAGTACAAACTTCCAGATTTTCCTTGGGCGTCCATGATCTTAGCTAAATCTGGCTCTACCAATTAATTCAATTTTCCCGAAAAAAATGGAAGCGAAACTACTTCTGATTTTTTACTAATTAATTTCTGAGAAATTCATTCGTTCTCAAAACGAAACTATTCCTGGTCAAATTCCTGCAAATGGGCGAATTAATTCCTGATGAAAATATAAAAGACGAAATAATTTGTGGAAATATTTCCTTAATTTACACAATCAATCAATTTCTAGAAATTCTTGTAAATAGACAAAAACGAATTCATCGCTATGAATGTTTGCGAATGAAAGGCATTTTTAAGCAATGTAGAATGGATTGCCCTAGCGAGGGAAAACAATAAAAGAAATCAAAAACCTAACCTAACCTAACCTAACCCCCCCTCCCCCCGATAGTAATTACCGGTGTGTTTTCTTGTTGTGTTATTGTGTTGATATGTTGATATATTAATTGTAGTTAGTCATTAAATGAGCTTTTAAAGGAAACCGGAAACAAACGAAACAATTCCTGAGAAATAAATTCATTTATTCATCCAGAAGTTAATTCTCCAGGAATTAATTCGTCCCACCCTAAATCTTGGTAGATATTTAATGTTCCTTAATTTCACACTAAACTCTGCTCTTGTATGCTCATATATACCCATTACCTACTTACTTTGAAAATTGTCGAAAATTTGTAATGAACCGAATTCCGTTACCTGAACTAGATATTGTAACATTGATTTGGTTTCAAAATAATTAATATTTTGTCTCTTTAACTCTAATAACTACATTACATGAAGTTTCTATGTCTTAGCTTTGATTTGCAAAAACATAAGTAATCGGGAAATAGGCGTACCTATGTATTTTCTTTCATTGTCGTTGCAGTGAATACATTACAGAGTAGTTTGTAGAAAATAGGGCATTAGGCAACTACAGATTATAATAAAGGTGCGAATTATTTGAAACAATTCTCGTTAAAATAAAAAAAATTTAAAATTTTAAAATTTTTAAACATTTTATATCTGTATTACGACAGCATTAAATGCAGTTTTCATTCATAAATTTTCGTTAAATTTTACAGTTCCTATAAATGACAGAATAAAAATCATCACTCTAATGGGAAGTAATACTCGAGATGAGCCATCTGTGATTATAAATACAAAATAAAGAGAAAGTGTTGCTGAGTGGGGTTTCAATGTACATCCATGGCTAGTTTTTCCATCTTGGGGCGTCAAAGTTGACTTTGCTTTCTATTTTTAAGACTCAATTTTGACTAACATAATTAAGTTTAATTCTAATATAGCAATACTTTTTTTAATTCTCTTTTTATAAGGTTTTTTTATTTCAAGTATTATTGGAGAAATCTTTTGATAGGTATTCTTTTTAAACATGATTTTATGGGAATTAACTTAGACTTCTAATCAAAAAACGTATTCATTTATGCAATAATGTATAATCGTTTTTGCTCATTCATATTGAATTACTTATTTAGGTTAAAGACGTGCAGATAATAATTAATAAAATAAAACTATTGAGGGTTAACTAAGTACCTAGGTACAAATTGTTTAACTGAAAATTGAGATTTCTTTATTCAAAAAGATATCGAATGAGTAAGTAAGCAGGCAAATTTCCACATATTTACCTTTTAAACCTTCAGTTTAAACGTTCATAAAAAGATGTACGTAATTGCAAAAAAAGTGGGCATTATTTTTATATCTAGAATTTCCCCATGTTTAGTTTTATATAATCCACCTTGTATATGTATTACCTACGGTTTTCTATGTATAAAAGGACGTAATAAATGTGCCCCGTTTTTCTATAGCTTATCACTCGTTTCAATCTCCTGCTAAGGTTGCTGCATTTTTTTAATTACCTCGTTCAAAGAGAAATTAAATATATAACCGATTCTGTTTCATGATCTTTATAGTGTAATATTTTAGTTTAATGAAGAATAGTAGAAGGACACTGTAAATATCTAAATGTGCATTGTCTATAGATACGTTAATTTATTAGTATTGTAAACTTATTGAGGTACTAAAACGAAATTATTATCATTTTATAAATTGCTGATATCTTTTTAATATACATAATTTAACTGCAACTTTGTTACTAATTGTTTTAAAATTGGCACTGTCAAGACGAATAGTAATTTAGTTCGTGTAATGATTGCGTCGTCTGCATGCAAAAGAAATTCTGCGAATTAATTTTTCTTGTCTGGCTTATTTCCTGTTATGGTACACTGGTTTTCGTAGATGCGGAATTGCACTTCAATTATAATCCGCCATTCGCTTACACCGTATGTTCACTACTTATTACGATACTAACTATCAAAAATGGTAAAGAAATCATAAAAAATATGCGGTAGACGAAAATTAACCGTGTTGGAAGTAAAACAATAAATAAAGTTTCAATTTCCATTTCACTCTCCAAGAAAGCTAAGTAAGACTAATTTTTTTTAATAATATAAAACCATAAACTGAAGTTTAACAATTTTTTTACTCTTGATAATGACCGGAGACGGTCAAAATGGTATTGTTGAGATTTTTCAATAAAAGTTTAGTGAAACTTCCTAGTGGTTTTTTCGTTACCCACATTAATTTATAGTTTCATGCTGGGTTATATTTCAAGTACTTACATTATAGTTGGAAAAATGTAACTTTCTATGGAATGCTTAAATCGTCAACAATGAAGTAAAACATTTTTACCTAAAACTATAAAAGTAAATATGTAAAACAAGTAAATTAGACTTGCATAGTAACGTAGGTAGGTATACGTAAAAATTTAAACAAAGCGAACCTGAAGATGTCATCCTCAGTTGCCAACGAAACGCCTGAATTTGTGCGTTTTAACCAAAGCTCACCAATATAAATTTTAATTCTACTACGGATTCAGACCATGAAAGACTACGATGTTATATTAAAACTAGCAGCAATACCCGGCGTTGCTCAGATAAGAATATATCACACGTTTGATGGAACATTCTAGAATATTCGCGAATTTAGACCTATCCAGAACATCCTTTAATGATTTAAAACATTCTCTAACTTTTTTTAACACTGAAACATTCTTGAATGATCTTCAAGATTCTGGAATATTCTTGAACATTGCCAAATCATTCTGAAATGTTATAATAAAACATTTTTTTTACTTCTTAGAACATATTTGAACTCCCTGTAACATTCTAAATAAATCTGCTTCATTGTCATCCCGATTCCGTGCTGTTTGCTGGGTGAGTAGTGACATCAGTAGACACCTGGCGGAGATGACTAATCGATTGATAATAATTGATCAGTTATCGACCACTGAGAGTTGAAGATTATTACAGTACTAATATCGCTATTAAAAAATGGGGGCTGGTGGTGGAGGGGTGAAAATTAAGGGTTTTATGTATTTTTTGATGCCAAGGAGATCATATTGCATATGAAAACAAGTACTATTCAACTGACTATTCTTATTATAGTTCTGATTCGTTAATTGTATGGGTTTTAATTAAAAATTACCTAAGCACCGGGTTAAAAAACTGAAAAGATACTGAAAATTGTAAGGTAACACCTAATAGTTTATTTATTACCTCCTGTACCGATTTGAGAGTTCTTAAATAACGGACTAATGATAATTAAGGGAGTTAAGATATGTAGGTTGTCCGACCCCAGTCAAACAGAAATAATACAGAAAAAAAAAGAATTGAGGTGGTGAAGCGGGTGATTGTCTTCGTTCGCCCTCATGCTCCAACTTCCCTGCCATTTTCAACGCCTTCCAATTAAAAACATAAAGTATTGTTAATTGATTTAATCATTGTCACCAAGTTATTGTAAATTCAATTATACGAATTTTATTATTTAAATTGTCCAAGTGTACTTAGTAATAAATATTTACTACTTTCATATTGTCAGTTAAATAATTTCAAATAATTATACCTATGGACGTCCAAAACGAATAGAAAATCCCATCTATCAAAAATAAAAAAAAAACACCCACGTACTAACTGTAGTCACACTTACTAAAATATCAGAGTTAGGTAGGGTTAAAAATTTTTGGTAATAAAACTGATAGGTATAATTAAAGAAATGTAATAATATCACATTCTTTTACTTTTTAAATTAAGTTTTATACTTTTTACGAAGAAATCTAACGTACGTGAAAAATATAAAATTAAAATAAAAATCACTTATTAGGTTAATTTATGGAATGAAATTAAACTAACTGCACATGTTGATCAACAATTCAAACATAAGATTCTATAATGAAGCAAATACCATATATCTGTTGTATCTCGTTTTTGTATAATTAAATGTGTACAATTAAATTAAGAAAATTTTGGATAATTATGTATTTAATTGAAAAATGCAGGCTTTTGAGTGGCATAAGTGTGAAAGAAAATACAGAAATGAGCAACAAAGTAGATAATGAAATGATAATAGTGTTTGCATTCCGCGCAATTTGCTGTTTAAAAAAATGCATCGCCTGAACGAAACCGATTCACCTTCAAACAATCCAGACTGTGTAAGAACACAAAAATGTGCGCTACAAAAGAAAAATGACTCGAGACATCGGACATGTGGTATTCTGCGTATGGTTTTTGTGACGTTGAAATGATTACTTTATTTATTTTGCGATTTTATTATATGTATATGTTTTATACTTAGTTCGTAAAATGAACACGAGATTGGCATTTTTGCAAAAGGTAGTATTTATCAGATGATATGTCCAAGTATGATACAGAAAAATAAAAAAATTATTAATTAAACCAATGGGACTTCTTGTAAAGTATGTTGTGGGATCAAAGAAAATGTTTATTTTCTATAGAAACGTATAAAATTTGACTGTTTTTATTTGATAAATTTTAAAAGAAATAAAATCGATAGAACATGAATCGCATTCTTTATGAAACATATTTAAAAATTAAATGAAATTAAAAACACTAGTTTTGTTTCGCTAAAAGGTTTATTGGACTATAATATTGTTACAGCCCTCTTGGATCTTTATTGAAAAAAAAATCTATCAAAGGTTTAATTCAGAGTTTTGAAGTATTTGATTCAACCAAAATTAGCTTGTGGGCTTTTTGATGAAATAAGTGCCCTTATTTTTTGTCGAAAATCATTCCTATTTACCGCGATGGGATTCAGAGTAGGTTATGCGATAAGTAGATACATAAGGTACAAAATTCTGGCGAAACATATAGTGCCGTTATTCATAAAAAAGGAATGTGTCTGTGTTTTTGGCAATTATTCGTAGTCGATGTTGTTTTGCATGCTGAAGTATACAATCGGAATGTTGTTGCTGGCGATAATCACAACGCTTTTTTATATCCTGCAAATTTAAACCGCGTTCATTGAGAACGAGTGACGTAACAGGGAGTAAATTTAGCTCTCGTATGAAATTTTCGATAGCGGATATGACGTCAAACAATTCAGAAATTCTTAAGTTTCATTTAAGGTTTAAGGCAATCATATAACCCATCATCCTTTTGTTTATGTTTATTGCTTGTTTTCGTGTAAAGCATTTTATAATGTTTTAAGGGAAGCGTTTAACGTGAATGAATCATTGCATTTTAATCTACTATGACTACGTTCACGCGAAATGAAATTTTGTATAAACGTTAGTTACTTTAACATTTACATTAACAAATAACTGTCTTCATTAATGTGCCTGAAAACATTCATTTTCAAAGGTTACGTTGAGTTTAATTAAATATCTATTGTAAAGATTTTTCTCAAAATTTATTGTTTAAATAAGAAATTGATTTGGCATTTACTTGGTGAAAGTTGCAGAATGTAATAAAATGCACAAAAACTTTTCACAAATATATTTATTTAATAATTACACGACTAGTTTCGCTATGATATAGCTTTTTTAAGTGTTGGTATTGTACAAACTTAATTTACCTACAGAGTTGTTGCTTATAACTAGTTCTATTGTTAAGGTAGGGGGTTGATTTTTGAACAAATTCAAAAGAGGTGAACTACTTAAATCTAGCTGATCATTCAATAACAAAAATAGGATTACAATTTATTAAATTTATTTCTAGTGATTCTAATACATTTATTTTTCCACCTTTTCCTAAAATATGTAAAATTTTAAATTCTGTATGAAATAAGTAAATGATTTTCTGTTGATAAATGATTTGCATAATTGGAATTTTGTTTTTTGTTTTTGAAGCTTTTTAGATGTTCTAAAATTCTTGTATTGAAAGATCTACCAGTTTGTCCGATATAACATTTATCGCACGAACCACAGGTCAATTTGTAAATACTTCACTGTTTTGTTTTTTCACATATATCTTTATTGTTCTTTATAATGTTTCCTAATTTGTTATTTGTTCTAAATGCTATATTAAATAGTAAGTTCTTTCTTTAATTTGGATGCTATTTTTATTGTTAGATTGCCTATAAACAGTAAAGTGTGATAGTATTTATGGTTTTCTCTGAACGTAGGATAAACTGAATTGATGGCTATTTTATATAGTTTTTTACTTATTAACTTATCTATTAAATCTACTTTGTAACCATTGTTAAATGCTGTTTGTTTGATGATTTTTACTTCTTTGTCATAATTATCTTTAGATAAGGGGATTTTGGTTAATCTGTGGATCATTGAATGGAATGCGGCTAATTTGTGTTGTATTGGGTGAATTGAAGTGAAGTGAATAATCGTATCGGTGTGTGTAGGTTTATGGTAAATGTTAAATTCATGTTTAGATGTCTTTCTTGTGATAGCTACATCTAAGAAGTTCAAACCACCTGCTATCTCTTCTTCTAGAGTAAATGTAATGTTTGTGTGTATGTTATTAATGAAATTTTGGAAAGTTTATAATTGCCTAGGTGTACCTTTGAAACAAGTTATTATTGTTTATTTTAACAATCTTCTTAAAAATAGTTTATTTAATGCAACGCACTCAATACCATTCATTTACATAGTATGCTACTGTACTATTTTTATAACACCACTTCTAATTATACGTCTAATTTATATAACCGTAATATAGGTCACTTTATACCACTCGGTATTGTATTATTCATTTATTTACTCACTATTCGGGGCACGATCCTCTGTTATGTTTATACCTCTAAAGACGTTTGTATAATTTTTTCAGACCTTTTCCAGAGTTTTCTCGTTCATCTTTTGTGCGCGTTTTACCGATGCGAGAGATTTATTAGTAAGAAATTAGGCAATACACAGCACATCGAAGGTGCTGTATCTGCTGACGTTATTATTTACAAAGTCGCGGACAGTCTCACACGCATTCGTTCGCTACATTATGATTTGTAATAAACATTTGTGTATTTGAGGTGGTTGACTATAAAAATTCTAGAATTATCTGACGATTTGAGTGTCCAATGAAAATCTGCAATCTTGTGTTAGACGTTTCAATGTTAGTATGATTCGACAATGGGTCATATTTTGATTCTTATTGATGTATTTTATTGCAAATAACTTATTTAAGTAAATTTTTATACACGGCGTTTTTAGTTTTTCCATATTTTGCCAAAACATAAAGATTTTGCGAGTTTGATCTGGGCCATAAACATTTTTGCCGACGTCATCACACAAAAACTTTCATCCACTATTTTTACCCTCTTTAGCATAAAATTTTTACAAACTCTGAATGTCGTATGTATCTAATCAAAAGCCTCAAAAATAAGTTTCTAGCTTCAAAAATGACGTAATTTCCATACTTAGGTATGATTGCGTAACACACAGACAGGCAGAGTTTTATAATATTGGTATGGAATAAATCGTGCTAACAATCAGTGTTTAATTAAGGTTTCCTCTAGGAAAATTCAAGCGAGTCTTTGCATCATTAATGATAAAATGTTAAGCTCTCAAACCGTGATGGATATAACGACAGCAAATACTATTGTATGCCTAAATCCTGGACACATTAAGCATTTAAAGTTATTATCATGGTTAAAAAATGGCGATATGCTACAGTTACTTGTTTGTATGGAAAAACTACTTATGGAACCTTAGCTAAAATAAAAATTTATAAATTTGAAATCGTAATCAATGTCTGATGGTTTTCATAAGTTGCTTAAATAAACTTCATGTTTTGTATTCCGATAGCAGTATTTAATTTATTACCTTTATGCCACTTTTAATGAAGAACACTGTACTTAAAAGTATTCTTCAAATTTTGAAACACGTGTTTTGATTTTTGAGTGCCATATAACGTCATTTGGACTTATTGTGGACATCATCGTTTCCAGAATTAATGCATGAACAATTTACCTTGGCCCACTTGGTACTTTATGATGTGATACAATAATTTGACGTTAATGGAAACGTCAGAATGATCTTGGATGCCATCTGAAATCCCTTACGTTACAGGTGACGTTAACGGCTTCGCTAGTAATTATTTATTTTTAAGGTGTTTACAAGACGTATATTTAACTTCACATAACCACAGCAGATTTGAACTAAAAATATGACAATAAGCAAATGGTCACGGCCAACATTATTCGTTTTCGAATAAGTATTTTTGGCATCTACATCTGACAAGCATCGTTAACCGGGCTCGAACGATGGCTAGCAATAAGAAGCAAAATATTTGTGAATTGATAACGGAACTGACATGTCTCCTGAAAGAATACAACAGATGTTTAGAAGTAACACCAAGCGAATTTATTAAAAGCGAAATATACGAACAAGAACCGAGCGAAATCAAAAGTTATTACTACGAAAGCTTTCTACAAATGATGCGGTTTTATAGCGTCTATGAAGGAACCGTGGCGTTATATAAGTCGTTTCATAAATTGAAACAGATAAACAAAGAACTGATTGCAGTGCTTGTTTACGTTATGGTCAACTTTTTTTACAAAAGCACCTATACGACAATGAAAACCGCTTTCAAAATGTTCTCATCAGATGAAATCGACAGACTCCTGTCCTTTTTTACTAAAGAAGATAATTTGATTGATATCGCTCAAATGGCTTGTAGGAAATACGAAAATGATTTTGTACTCGAACATGTAATGATTCCACTTACGACATGCACGTCATCATTTGAATGGATGTTGAGAGAAAGAGAGAACGAAAGATTTGAAAGAGAAAAAGCACGTATAAAACCCCCAACTAAGCCAAATCCTCCTAAATGCGCCACAGTTGTAAAACGAACCCCACTGCCTCCTGTGAATACTCCCACTCCATCCCTAAGTACATTTAAACGTTCCCATATTCCACGGAGCGTGTATAAGACACCTAAATTAGAGGAGAAATTGGAAGCATGTAGAGCAGAAAATAGAGAAAATGCACGGCAATTGTTTTTTGAGGCTCAGAAAAATTCATTTAAATGTGCCAAAGTGCTTACAAGATTTTCATCAAAAACAACTACGGCCAATGCCGAAACTCGAACAGTTGATACGACACGCTCCACTTCTTTTAAACCCAAAACGGTTCCTGCATTTAAACCAGTCTATGTTAAACCCAATAATACAACGCTGTTAAGGGAAGCAGCCCTCATATCCAAAGACCAACAGAAAGAAATAGATAAAATTGAAAATATTGTAACTGGAGGATTCGACATAAACATTGCACAAGCTATTGAAGAAGAAATTAGAAAGGACGAGGAAGCTCGGCAATTACAAGAAATCGAAAAGAAACATTTGAAAGGATTGTTGACTTATGAGCAGTCCCTTTTGGCGAAAAAGAAGTTATTGAAAAAGAATAGATTGAAAATGGAAGCATTCAAGGAGGAAAGGCTTGAATTGCTTAAAGAAATCGATAGGTGGCGCGAAGAGGAAGAAAAGAAAATCAAAGAACTTGTTGAGCAAGCTAAAAGTATTGAGAAAGGAGCAAAGGATGCTGAGCGGAAGATGATTGAAGAAAAAAGGTTTACTTACTTCTATTGTTTCCCTTGCCAGTTTTAGTTAGTTTAGGATGTCATTAAGGCATACGTATCTGAGAACCCATACGAATATTCAGTAAAGTTCCACGCATTAGCATGTTGACCATAGGTAGCTACGATAGGTAAAGGATGGAAAAATTAATAAGAAATGTTTTTAATAAGCGATTATAATAGTCCTTATTTTTTAAATTTGTTGGCAATAAAGAACCCACAGTCAGAGGGGAAGTGGGCGGAGTGGGTGGAGAAGATTCTAAATAACAATAAATATTAATTGTACATTAGAGGTTGATGAGAGTGCAAAGGATTAAAGGTGAAACGCTGATCACTTAAACAATAGAGGGTGAAAACTCAATCGAATAATTTTTTTTGGGGTAATTTTTGTAAACTGTACAACTGGGGCTGTTGTTTAAGATTAAGTCACAACTGCACTATATTAGGTTAACATAGCTAATTACTTTAGTTCCTTCTTTATCATTTGATTTTTTAATTTCCACCCCTGTCCGTTTCCCATTGCACCCCTAATTAATTTTAAATAGTTGTAAAACGTGGCTGCACCGCTTAAAAAATTTATTTTTATAAATTATGATATTGATAGAGCCCTCACTTAAAACATAAATTAATTAAACAAAATAATGAAATTCACTGGCAACGATAATCTTTTTTTAAGACAAAATGCTGCACTTCTTGACGCTGAGAATAAGAATCTCCTTCAACAAGCGTATATGGAACGACAGAAAGAACTACAGGAAAGGGCTCAACTAATACAAGAATTAAGATCGTTGCAGCAAGTTAAAGTGTTGCATGTAAACGAATTCGATCCAACTGAAACTCCTAATCTTGGCCTGTTATGTGAAATGAGCATCGCCGAATTGAAGGAACGATTGTCCATATTGAAAATGGAACTCAAAGAGGAGTTGGAGAACAAGAGAAAAAGAATTTCAGAAGAAAAACACAGACAACAGCAAATGATAGAAAGCGTCAAACTGTATATTAAAGATGCAAGGTTTGTTAAATTAAAGAAAAAGAAAAATAAGAGGATTGTACATTTGGAATTGACACCTGAACTTATTGCACTCAGAAGTAAACTTCAAGAAGCTCGGAAGGCAAATCAGCTTGGACAGAGCGTTGTTGTTGGATAATTTTATAGTTATGTATATATATATATATATTATATATATTTATTTGTCCTTTTTACCCTGATATCTGCTGTGTAAATGTAAAATAAATTCTGTTTTATTCCGTGGTCTTTTCTACATTATCATTGCTAACTATTCAATTGACGCCGTGTTTAGGTAACACGCACATTATAACTTTATTTCAGTATGGGTTTATACTTAGGTAATTATGAAATTATTTAATTTTTGATTAATAATACATAGAGTTCTAGAAGATAAATCCATCAGTATATACCCAAGAATAAATTTGTTAAAAACTAAAAATTAAAAAATTACTAGAATCAATTAAATTTATTTTATGTAGTAGTCTTTTAAAGCTCCAAAAAAATACCTTTTATAAGATCCCTAGAGTGCCCTGAACAGGCACTCGCCATACCATCAAATGAAAATTAGTAAAAATTTGTAGGTATACTTTTCAGGAATTTACTATGAATGAACAAATACATTAATATTAAAAAATAAATAAATACAATTTTATAAAAGCACAATAATCCATACAGAAATCTTTACTAATCTAAGCTTTACAAAAGTTCTTATTAAGGACAGAAAACATAAATTAAGTTTCCAGTCTTTAAATGAGGTTGTTAAAAATATTTAATTCCCTACTCCTTTGTTTCAGGTAAATGTTGGATCACCAGCAGAACGAGCTGGATTAATTGCCGGCGATTCCGTTATTAGGGTAAACAATACAGATGTATTTAACCTTCGACACAAAGATGCTCAAGATGTTATAGTTAGAGCAGGCCCTTCATTCGATGTCACTATACAAAGGTGAGTTTTTCAATTGAATATTTTAATTATAGTCATGTTCCTGCAAAATTTTAATATTGATAATAAAATTGTATATTGTAATATAAGTCTGAGGGATGATAAATAAGGTTTTCCAGTTAAGTGCCGATAATGATAGGATTTACCGACCAATAACGACAAAACCTAGAAATATTTAAAAATATCTTTTTCGCTATACATATGGCAATTCTTAGACCCAAGATCAGATTTGTATAGTAGTAATAGTTAGTGTAATTTGGGAGTGACAAGGAGTGGCAGTTGTCACCCGAAGGTTGTCCAAGCCAGTGTTTTCCACTGATATTTTAAAGCAAAACAGCCTAAAGTAGTTTAAAAAATCACTGTAACACATGGACATTTTATAATCTGCTCGATAGGCCTTGCCATCTTAGTTAATCAGCTCAAAACTGTACTAATTATATTTTATATCATTACCAAATGTGACGTCAACTAAATCGTACTTATTATTTTGAAAAGATAATAACTTTAAAAGAGTTCTATTAATGTATCAAAAAAATGTCTATTTTTGATGTGAAACATCTATAGCCGCGGGTAAACCGGATTGTTGGCGTGGCGAACGTGGCGAACGTGGCGAGCGTGGCGAGTCATGCCGTAGCGACGTCTCGCCATGGGCAAGCGCCTGTGCGATTGTCTTCCCACTCAGTTCGACGGTGTCGTTTACTATAGTAAACTAGAAGATGGAAGTGAATTAATTATGATAGTTGTGTACATTTCATCTAATAAAAAAATAAATAATATTTCATTTTTACATGAGAAATTATTACCGTACAGTCACAGAGGTTCAATAATTTTTAAAACCAATAAAGATAAACTACCGTTGACTTTAGCTGGAGATTTCAATGTAAATTTTGCTAAAGATGAATCAATGCCATTAATTACGTTCCTCCAAAAAGAATTTCAATTGCAAATTAACAACAATCCAAGAGAACCTACTACCAGATATGCAACAACAATAGATGCTGTATTTATTACATGTCTTAATAATGTTATGTGCAATACTTTTGTAACATACTTCAGTTATCCTCGACCAATTATCACAGTAATGCTGTCAGAGGCAACATCGAATATAATTATTACTGAAATCACTGATTAAATAAATTGAGTTTCACATCTGCCAGGCGTCCCGTGACGGCTCACATTTTTTTTTTTATTTAGAGGTGGTTCTACATGGAAACCAGCAGTCATTCCAACAGGTTCCTTGTCTTCTCCAAAACCACATGTACCTGCAAGCAACATCGCGCCTGTAACTAAGACATCTTTAGCAGCACCAACGTCAGACAATTGGGGTTCTGTTGGTACTGGACACAATGTTTCAGCCAAACCATTTAGTGGCGGCGCTGTAAGTACTCGCATTATAATTTTTTAGGTAAAAATAGTTTTTATTTGTTAAAACTAATTTATATTGAGACAAATAGAGTATGATTTCCTTTTAAAAAATAATGTGATCATAAAAAAACCTTAAACATAAATTATCGTCATATCGCCAATTCAACTAAAATGTAGTTTTTTTTCTGTAGCCAGGAAAAATCATTTCCACTAAAAAACTATATGTCTTGGTTTTCTAGAATAATAAGAAACAATCAAGATATTCCCCAGTCCCATGATAAGACCCATACTATATAATTTTGTCAAACTTCATGGCTCCTTTTAGCTGATTTTAAAATATTAATGTCTTACCATGTTAATTTCAGGTAAACGGAACTGGACCAAAGTTAGTTAATAAGCAGTACAATTCACCAGTAAATTTATATTCAGAAGATACAATTGCAGAAACACTCTCTGCACAAGCGGAAGTCTTGGCTAATGGAGTTCTAGGGTAGGTGAAGGGAATTGAAAAAATATATTTTATATTTTAATTTTAATTTTTTTAAAGGGTCAACTTTAAGAAAAATGAAAAAACATACGACGCGTCGAAGAGCAACGTTCTCAGATACGTCCAAGAAGATGAACTGGATCCCAAATCACCCGAACCAGGTAAATGGTAGCATTCTTAAAATTTTTTGTCTTTAGTGAATTCATTTTAGTATTTGTATTGTATAAAATGTTTTTTCCTCACCCCAAGTGAATTGATATAAGACCAATATGTAAAAATACGCCTTACAAACTTAGTTCAGATAATTCCTACAAGAGGGTTACCTGTTATACTTTTCAAATGATGTCCTTTTCACAGTTGGTTTAATTAATGATTAGTTATACAGTAAATTACAGAAAAACAATTACAAAATAAAGCAAAAGGTATAATAAATATCTTAGTATACTAAACTTTCTTTTCATTAGTATGATTAGTATTTCAATTTATTTTGATGAAGATCAACAATTATATTACTCTTTAAAAAGCATCCTAGTCTTAAAAATAATAAATTAAATTTGAAAGTAACATCAAGTGCGATGTGATACCAGTAGATTGGCTCATACTGGCTTGTTGTTGATATTTAATCATCTGGTTTACATATGGTACACTTATTGTTAGTGTCTTGATTGATTTTTGGAACTATCTGTAGGATACTGGTGAAAGTTAATAGGTTCGAAATCGCGAGCCAAATGTGTAAGATTCAATAATAAACCACTGACTAAAAACCTTATTAATTTGCATTACAAAGGAATTAAATTAGTTAATAGAAAACTTTCCGTAGAACTTTTCTTTGATAATGAATATCTGAATGTGTGTATACCTATTCAGTATGTACAAGATAAGGATGGGATGGCATTGGGATCTCGTAAACGGTAAGAGATACAGAAATTAGAGAACTGTTTTGATTCTAATAAAATGCCGAGTAGAAAGTTTTAAAATTCCAAACAGTTCCGGAAATGTTCAGAAAAAAACGAAATTTATTAAAAACGTTTTATTTTTTCCTGGCTTTATTTGAAAACGGAAATCAAAATAAACTACACCTTTGTATTGCTACTTTTTACGGGCTATCCAATGGTGGCAACCATGGGCGTACCCAGGTAGGGGCAGGGGGGGGCAGCTGCCCCCCCCTGGATATCCCGCAGAACATGTATGAACTCGCCTAATTACTAATCAAAGTGTAAACGGGGCCTTATGCTCTAACTTTGAAATAAACCGTGTAGTTAGACACTGGCAAAATGCACGGTGCAATAACCAAAAAACCGCGCGCGACGATGGCGGACGAAGATTACCGCGTTCAAACGCTTGGCTGTATTCGGAAATCTTCGGTAGGAAGTTGCGAGCTGAGAGGTTGCGAGCGACTAGCATTTGTATTATTTGACATGTTTTTTTTTGCAGAAGATCCTCGAATATTACTTTTAAAGTAGAAGTGATTTAAATTAAATAAAAATGCATGCTTAATCAAATTTACTTTTATTTATTTAACTACCTATAATAGACCAGTGACCAATTTTAGGTGGGTATTTCAAAAGTCACGAAATTTTCCACAGTCAATCCTCTGCACCTACTGAAAATTAAAAGCCACTTCTGGCAGCCCTCTGTGGCCGGGGTAGACTACCCTAAAATTTTAAAGAGGGTAAGAAATAAGATTCATTTTAATTAAAGTATCAGTCATAAAATTTTAGGAAATTATTGTTGACACTATTTTCTCTTCATACAATTTTTTCCAGAACATTTACATCTTTTCCTAATTGTTAACAGAACACTATAAATATTTATAAAAAAAAAATCATTTTTGTCATTTCATCAGTCTTCAAATTTTAATAGGATAAAAAAATTACATAAACAATAAATTATATTCAATGCCAGAACGAAATTCCATCACCAACAATCTGCCAAAGCGAAAAACATGTCCGTACGAGTGCAAGTAAGACAGAAATATAGAAACCTGCGAGTTAGAGAGAGAGCGCTAATTGGGCATGTTTGGACTTCATTGGACATAGCTTTGAAATTATACATAATGCGATAGATTTTTCTTAATATTGTTGAAATATTACTTTAGAAATATTTTTCTATTCTTTACTTTACATACCTAATGTTTCATGTAGGTGTGTTTGCGTAGTGTGTTGAGTGTGTGACAAAACAGCCGCGGATAATCCGACCTAAAAATCTGATTTCCCCCCCCCTAGGCCAAAAGCTGGGTACGCCCATGGTGGCAACACTTTTGAAGCTGTTTGTTTTCGAGGTGCCATCATCAGTTCAATTTTTTGTAATACGGCTCGGTTCATTTTCCTATAAATTTTAAGGAAATTTTTAATTCCTAATATGGTGATAGTACACTTACAATTTTTTGAGCACTTATTTTAGGGAATAATTAATTTTTTTTCCTCAGTATGGCACTAAACGCCACCAATATTTTTTTTTGGGGAATGTTATTATAACAATATAAAAGTTAATGATGGAAAACAAAATATCCAACACATTTCTTTAAATCATTAGTTTAACAAAAAATTCTAATAAAAAAGTAGTACAAAGTATGGCATTGTTTCTTAAAAAAAAAATAATCTGTTGGATATTTTGTATTTTATTGACTTTTATATTGTTATAATTTTTTCCAAAAAATTTTGGCGGCGTTTAAAACCATATCCAGAAAAAATTCTAATTACCTAATGCCTTTAACAAGCTAAAAATGTGTTTGAACAATTGCAAGTGTACTATCATTATTAAGAATTAAAAATTAAATTTTGTACTAAAAATAACAGGGCCGTATTTCAAAAAATAAACTGATGATGCCCCTTCAAAACGAAACGTTGAATTTCAAAAGTGTTGCCACCATTGCATAGCCCGGAAAAATTGGCAATGCAAAAGTGTACCAAGTTTATTTTGATATCCGTTTTCAAATAAAGCAAAAAAATAAAATAAAAAACGATTTTGATAAATTTAGATTTTGTTTTAATATTTCCGGAACTGCTTTACTTTTTACGCGGTATATATGCTATCTCATTCTTGTCTTGGTCAGAGTATACGTATATTAAAACGAAACCCAAAATATTACGGTTTTTGTATTAAAGGCGTAGAATGGAGTCTGTAAAAGGCTTTTAATTGAAAATATCCTCCAATAGGTACCTATGTCTAAAAAATAATTAAGGTCAACAAATTTCCCTTGGAAATTTTCCTTCACATAATTGTAGATATATCAATATATGTGTTAATTAGCTTTTCTCCTTTTTCCCTTATTATTTTCGCAAACTTGATCAAATTTTAATCCAGCTCACGACTCTCTGGACGGGGGTGTTGTGACAACACCGTCTCCATTGGGCATTGCAGGGCTAAGACCTGTTAAAGCTCCAGAAAACAAACCAGCTCCTTCGAATCCAACTCTTCCACCTGGCCAAAATATTTGTGCTGAATGTGAGCGCCTCATCGTGTAAGTATTTCATAGCCCGTACACAGGTTTCTTCACCTACAGCAAAGGAAGGGGACGCTTCACCGCTTGGACTGATCATTTTTTCAATACTTACCATTTGTAAAAATACATATTATCAACATACCCTTTGAAAATATATGAAATTTTGTAGGTCTATATTAAAAATCTATGAATTAAAATTGATACCACCTTTTCTTATCGCTTAAGCATCAATAGTAAAATTGAGGAATTCCTTTTTTTAAACAAGTAATTGAGTTGGCTGTGGTGTTAAAGTTTATATTTGTCTTTTAGTAAATAAAACACCAATTAAACCGTTCACAAATACTCCTTATGAAAAGTTATAGAACTGACCATTTGAATAATTGCCCTGGTTTCTCAATATGTACAATGAGTCGAAAAGCAGTCAAAAATCTTTAGATTTTAAAAACTTAGTTCAAGTTAAAATTGTACAAAAAATTTTACCAACATTTCCCCAAAACGTGGAATATTTCATAGTATAATTTCTAATTCTTCCTTTTATATTTTCCTCTCAAATTAATGAAGTAGATCACTGTAAAGAAATGAAAAATTTTTTATTACTCTACGTCACTTTAATTTATTATGTAAAGCAAAAAAAGTTCCTTATCTTCTAAAACTTGCCTTATTTTATTAAATTTTTAAGTGAGTAGTTTGAAATTTTATTCAGTGTTCAAAAGTATTTTGGTTTTATTTGACATCCTCGCAATATTTATTCTTACTTTTAAAAGTAGCTTTTGATTTTTTAATTTTGTTACAACATTTCACATATATTTCTGAGGGTACGTTGAGTAACTAATTCTTCATATTGAGCAGCCATTTCGAAAGTGTTTTGCTGATTTTGTACACATTTTGCCGGCAGTAACACGGTCTGATTTTTACGCTACGCACAGTCATGCAGTTGGTGGCTATTCCACGCCTGCTAGCGATCATTCAGTACCGGTTAATCGAACTGGGGGAGGTCCAACTCATTTCGACAACCCCCCAAATTCAGATAACCTTGCCGAGCAGCAGGTTACCAAATGCTCAGACTGCGAAAGGGTTATAGTGTAAGTCCAACGCACGTGTGTTGGATGGATATTGATGTTGTTTATTAGTCTGTTACGTTGTAGAAACCCTGACAAGAAACATCTTCACAGTTTTCGAAAATTTCCAAGGAATATTATATATGACAGTAAAAGAAAAGGTTCTAATAACAAAAAGTTATATAAAAAGAAAAACAGAAACATCAATCACTATCAATTTTGATACTTACAAAGAGCAATTACAAGTCAGAGAAAACAAATTTCATCGATCGAGAATAACATAAAAGAAAGAAACATAAGGTCATTCCCACATCCCTTTAATCCTGGCCCTTCCTAGAACTATTTAAAAATCTCTTTTAAGGCTTTACAACCCACTGGGCCTTCCCTTAAAACTCTCCATCTCTGTCTCTTCGTTTTCACCGCTCCCTTTTTCCTAATATTTCCCTTAATACTTCCTCATTCAACAATTCCACACATTTTTCCATCGACCTTCTTCTCTCACATCCCCTAAGTATTCTACCTCTCTATCACACAACTTACATCTCCTGACTTCCTCCTTATACCAAAATTTACACCCTGTTCTAAATCTACCTATCACGCTTATACTCCTTTCTCTTTCTAAATATCTAGGCACCTGGTACCCCTGGCAATTTCTCCACAAAAATTCCTTCAGCCCAACCGTATATCTGGATTTCACTGTTTTTTATTTTGTTATATCCTTTTTCTCCAGATTCCCCATTTTTCCTCATACCTAACAACTCTTTTCAGCACTACCTCCCACATTTTCCCGCATTTTATTTCTCTCATCGACATATAATTCGGCGAGCATCTTTCTAGTTGGAATACTCACTTTATATACCCTTTGCTTTCTTTCTTCCCATACCATAAATTACAATTCCCTTCACGACTACGTTAAACAGCATCAGCCTTCTTCTCCAATCATTCGTACATTATTTTTGCCCTAATACCCACATTTCATATTAGTGCAGAATTTTATACAATACATACCTATATATTGTGAAAAACGAATACTAATTTCGATAGCTAGGCACCAAACTGGAATTTCAGATGTGAAGCAGTTTAGTTAGTTTTTTACAAGTAAAACTTCACTAGAAAACAGAAAATAGTTTATTAACAAAAAGTTATATACAAGTAAAAAAAAAAAACATAAATCACCATCAATTCTGATACTTACAAAGAACAATTACAAGAGTCACAAAAAACAAATTGCATCCATCAAAAATTACATAAAAAGAACCATAAGGTCATTTCTACCTCCCTTTATACCCGCTCCAATGCAAATCACTTCCCAGTAATCCCCAATATAATTATTTAATTATTTTCTATTAAGGCTTTACAACCCAACTGGGTCTTTTCTTAAAACTCTTCTCTGTTACTTCATTTTCACCGCTTCCTTCTTCACAAAATTTCCCTTAATACGCTCCTTACTTCCTTCCTCATTCAACTATTCCACATATTCTTCCATTGACCGTCTTCCTTAATCTCCCCCCTTCTCAATACACGCCAGAGTATTCCAAAAAAAAAAACTTATTCTCATTCTCTGAATCTAACTATTATATCTATACCTTTCCCTTCTCTTAAATATCCCGGCACGCTATCCCCTTGCCATTCTTACCATAGAAACTCCCTTATCAGAGTTTCGTTCTCTTTCTAGTTATTATTTGTTTCTCATATTTTTTATCTCTTTTAGTCTATTATTTTTAATAATACTTCCTTTTAGCATTTCCTTACATTCATCTACTGTTTTATTCATATTACATTCACCCAAAACATGTGATATAGATTCCCTTTCCCTCCCACATATTCTGCACAACCTATCCTCCTCTTTCAACCAATACTTACATTCATTACACTCATTACCCATTCTTAACCTTGCATAAAGACTTATCTCCTTTCTATTTACCAAATATTGAGGAACCCAGTCGCTCTGCCACTCAACCCATAAAATTATGTTCAAACCTCTGGCGTACTCCGAATTATGAATACTTCTAAGATCCACCCCCCTTATTTTATCTCTGCATCTTTCTCTCACCATCATTCCAACGTTTAGTCCCATATCAGCCCAATCTTTCATTTGCTCCTGACTCAGACTCAATTGCTTTAAAGTCTCCCTCCTTTCTTTATCGTATTTTATTTCTCTCCCTATGCTAAATATTCTTTTCCTCCAAACTTCTTTTCTTATATCACCCTCTTCCAGGTTTCTTAACTTCTCTTCGTATATTACAGTTCTTTTTCTTGTTTCTTCAACCATCTTCCCACATTTTGTATCTCTTCTAATTATATAATCAGGCGTACACCTATCTAAATTTAAAGTCCACTTTATGTATTTCCTATACAATATCTCCACCTGTTTTTTCTCTTTCCACCCCCATACTTCGACCCCATAAAGTATAATACTCCTAACCACAGCATTGAATAAACTTATTCTCTTATTGAAATCGTCCCTACATAGTTTTTTTCCTATATACCATATACGCCCCATTATCGCATTAGCTTTAGCTACCTGATTATCAATACGTACTTTATTGCTATTACTTTCCTCCAAAACGTACCCCAAATATGTATAAGTTTTAAGTTTTTCAATTACCTTTCCTTTCCAAGTTACTTCCTTTTTTTTTCCTTACCCTTTCTTCCCCTAGTTTCCCCAAATTCCATATATTTAGTTTTTTCGCTGTTTAACTGTAAACCCTTTCTGCCTAGAAATTTTTCCAGAACTTTCACCATATCTTTTAGCGCTTCACTGCTTGTTGCCACCATTGCTAATATCATCGGCATATGAAATTGTCCAGAATTTCTTTCTACCTACAACTAGTCCCCCTTCAACTACTTTACTTATTTCATTCTCTAAATCACTTAAATATATATTGAATAGCTGTGCACTAATTTTACAACCCTGTCTCACACCCTTCCCCAGCCAGAATTTCCTTGACTCCCTTCAATCTACCCTTACGACTCCAGCTGTCTCTCCATATAACCCCATTATCCTACTTATTAATACTTCATCTATTCTACTAATTCTAAGCATATTTAACATTTCATCCCTTTTAACTGAGTCATATGCACCTTTTAGGTCTACAAATAAAACAAAAACTTTTCTTTTCATTTCTATATGCATTTGTATTGCATTTTTTAAAAGAAATATAACTTATAATATAATAACTTCACTAATAATTATTGATTTGAATATTATCATTAACAATTTTTGGTAAATTTTAAGAAAAATTGGCTCACAGACAGAATTTTATTGTCTTTTATTTCTTTTCTTTTATAATTGTAAGGTAGGTATTCGGAACCCCCATCCCCTACCAATTAAGTATTTGTCTGTTGTCTTAATAATGGGCAATATGTTCTCGCTGTAGAAAAATCATAAAAAGAGATTTCGGTTTTAATAAAAGGACTCGAAATTTTTCAAAAACAAATACTTTTAACGTCCCGAAGTTCCATCTTGGGAATTTCATCGACAATACGAGATTGGAATCTATATATAAACTTTTTAAGAAAAGCATAATACTTATGATTAAAGCCTTTTACCATAGCTTTTGTGAAATGTAGCGTTTGGTTTTTGTATCTAAGTATTCACAATATTTCACAAATAAGCAATCAAATAATTGTTTCTTGTTTAATGATTAATTTTCAGTATTTTTGAGTAATATTGTTAAATTCTTATTTTTATTTTAGTCAACATATTTCTGGCTTCATAAAAAGGGCGACATGGAAGTGTTCGTTTCTGAAATTAGAACAAATTTTAGTACAGAATACTAAAAAAGGTTTTTTTTTTAATACAGCAGAAATAAATAGATTATAAGCATTTTTCTGAAATTCTCTGAGGTAGTGAGTGGAATTTTGCTGTTCAGATATTTCACTCTCTTGTATAGGTAGCAATTTGAATGCATTTGATTTATCATCAAAAATCCATGGATTACAGTAAAATAAACTATGAAAACGCCTAAAGTATTTTTGAATTAAGTTTTTTAAATAGATCTAAAAATCTGGAAATTATTGAAACCTGTGAAGTACCTAATCGTCAAAACAGTTCCGGTTGTTATTCCCTGTTCTCAATTTTATGTTGTCCATAAATGTGTTAATACCTTGTGACATGCATCCTTCATGCTTTCTCGTATTTTTGCTATCTATGTTTCTGCTAATTAACCATAAACCATAAGAGAATGTAGTAAAAATAGTTTAGTTACTATGAACATTTTTAAAAACAAACTGAAGCTATTTAATACAAGAATGTAGTTTGAATTCTTTACCATAAATGTAAAGAATCAAAGTCGATATAGTGTGAAATATCTTTATCTTGTAAAAGCAACGGCCGACGTTTCGTTCTAAGTTATTAGTCTTTATCAACACAAGTTTTTATAAATTTCGTTATATAGATGGAAGGGTTTATATATCGAATAATATTATGTCTATCGTTAATCTATCGTTACATCTAATAAAATGTTCCTTAAACATAAGTAGGTTAAATCCTTCTCTCTGTGTAATGACTTTTACAGACTTATAGAAACTTGCATTGATTAAGAGTGACAATTTATAACAAAATGTTAAGAGCTATTTTTACAAAATTAATTTTCTTCGCCTTTATAATTAATAAAAACCTACTTATTTATTGCTTAATATTATTATTAGAAATTGTATATTTTAGTATCTATTCTTATTTCGAATTTCAGCTGCTTACATTTGCTTACTGTACTTTACTTTTACAATTAGTAGTTAGTATGTATAATGCTTTTTTTTATTTGAAATACATACTAAACAAATTTTCATATACCTATGTAAGTATTGTATGTAATGCATTTATCGCCCCTTTTTTTATTTACATTTTGATCTTTCTCATTACAGTGGAGTTTTCGTACGAATTAAGGAGAAGAATTTACACGTGGAATGTTTCAAATGTTCGACATGTGGTACATCATTAAAGAACGTTGGGTAAGTCATTTATTTTAATACAAATTTTATTCATCTCAAAGATGTTAACTCCGATATCAATTATGTTCGTGATGAAACCGTCTTCTAAAATAAAAACCATAAATGACTTCATTCGATTAAAATTGGATTGATATTGTTAACTTTAGAGGTTAATCAATGTTGACAATGCTAAATTTATACTAGCGATGACTAATTTATTCAATGTTTCCTGGCAATTGTATACAGTTTGGAAGTCAAATATGCATAAGCAATAATGCAATTAAAATTTTCATTAAGTTAATATTTTCTACAAATATGTTAACGTGCTTAATCAGTGAAGGCTCATGATGAAATGAATGGGATTATCTGATAATACAAATGTTACAAGAACAATTTTTGCACTTGTTTTTTGAAAATTAACTTAATCATATGATATGTGAATTTTTAATAGACCGTATACTCATTCAGAGTTAAACGTCTTCTTCGATTTTTGATTTTTGGGGTTTCACTTTTTGAATTTTTTCTTATTAATATTCTTCAAAAGAAATTCCTAGAATACTAAACATTAAAATATGTATATAGAACTGTAAATCTTAAAAACCATAAAGAATTTTGGAACAGAGTTGATGCTAATTTATAGATATTTAGGGAAGAATTGTTGTGTTAGATTTATAAAGTACTTTTCAATTGTTGTTTGTATTTCACTTCACCCTCTTCTAAATTCTATACGTCAGAACGAAACTGTCTCAAGTCACATTTAACAAATTTTACAGGAGAGCAGATCAAATGTTATACAAAGCGCTATAACCTAGAAACATCAATAAAAATTTTAAATTTTTTTAACACAAGTAAAATTATCAATTTACTTTGTAAAAATGAAATTATGTAATTTTTATCGTTACTTTGCCAGAAAAAAATTAATTGGAGTTGCTACTCTTTGGTTTTGATGATGGCCTTAATATTTTAGTGACTTAATATGAAAAATTGCTAGCATACGTTGACTTAATTCTCTTTGGCCCAAAACTTTGTTTTATTGCATTAGGACTTAATATCCACGAGTCTGGACTTAATATACTACGCAGTTCACAAATTCAGAGCCGAAGAGTACCATTTGACTTAATACTAAAATAATGGTTACGATTTTAATATTTGTCACAAGTGGAAAATATTAAGTGCCCATCACACAGTCTACCACAGAATAAGATGTGGACTTAATATGGTTTTATAAGTACTTTCTCAGAAACGAATCAAGTTAGGACATAATATCCTTTACCATAACAAAGAACATAAAATTTTAGGCGGGAAACATGAAAAATACAATTTTTAGTAAAAATGGACTTAATACAGTCTGGTTCTAGGGTACAGAATTTTAGTTACAAAAGAGCTGTGAGGGTTAGCTCCATAACAGTTATCCTTTTTATTACATAGAATTTTTGCATTACCTATTGTTTATATTTTTTTGTTGGAGCCATCTTTCCCGAGATAAACGGAATTAATCACCATTAGTTACATTCTGGGGGTTATTGTTAACCATTTAAAGGGATTTCTATCCACGATTGGTGTTAGGACTTTTTCGGTAATACTTACGTGTACAAAATAGACATTTTTTCTCGTAATGGATAATTTTAACTGTATTTCTTATGTAAGGAACATAAAATAAGCTGTGTCAATTTCATTATTTTCCTTGTGGCAGATTAATATTAACACTGAGTTTTTCTCTAAACTTTAAATAAACGGCCTTATCATTAAAAAATCATGGGTGATTCTACTTTAGGAATTGTAAGGGGCTTATTTGTAAGACTGGTGGGCTTTCTGCCAAACATGCGAAGCCTTGACATTCACGTGACAATTTTCCTTTTGTTTTGTACTCATCAAATGCCATTATGCAAATCTTTGTCTTGAAATCATTCAATCAGTATATATAGCACTTCATTAAAGCTTAGTGTCAGCTTTCTAACACTAGAAATAATACTAACGATACGTGCAAAACATTGAAATTTACTTTTGTCGTTTTATTAAAAAGGAAGGTAAGAAATTTATTTTATTTTTTTATCAGTCTTTATTCTTAAAAGTATTAAGGAATATTTATAACCATGGAAGTAAACGTATGTTTATGTAGATATTACGTAACAGTTTTTCTTTAATTTTCCGTAATTGTGACTGTATTTTTGTAATTTTTTGAGTAATATGTATCGATTAAAATTTTCCCTTTAACGGTGACTACTACTTAACAGTTATTCACATTATAAAACATTATCAATAATTATTATGTGTGTATGTAAGTATTAAGAAAAGATGTAAAAAGTTTAATTTGTTATTAATTCACTCATTTAGTAATTCTTTATATTTTAATACGGAGTTGAAAATCTAGCTGTAACGTAAACATAGAAACATAGAATTTTGAAATATTTGAACAAAACTGAAATTCAATTATTTACGATAATTTCCCCAAGTAAAAACAAACTTAAACTATATTTAAATTCTGTGGATCCAATAGTAAAAAAAAATCAATGTCAATCAAAGGTTAAATTTTTTCACATAATCATTTCAAGAAAAAATACAGGCTTTCACTTACAATTAGTAGCATCTAATAAGGTGGCTTAAAACTCGAATGGTATACATTAGGTATTTTTATTAAATTATTACTTTAATAGATAAGTAGTCAGTGTAGAACGATTAACATTTTCACATTTTCTAGAGAGAACAAACTTTATTTCACTATTTGAACAAAATCATTACAAAAGTTGTTATATACGAGTGCAAAAATTCACTAGCATTTTTATTTATAATTTGATATAACACTATTTATGCTCATATCAAATATCTTATATATGCTAATTTTATAATAAGCAATTAAAGAAAACACTTTTAAGAGTTTCAAAATTATTTTTATTGACCACAACGATCGTTTCACCACACTGTGGCTTCATCAGGTGGATGAATTACAATACATAAACTTATAATTTCAAACTTTATATATACATGTATCTACAAGTCTACTTAACCTAAAGGGTGGGGTTGCAAAGTTTTAAATTTAGTAGGGGTGAGTTATTTACTTCAATTTGGTTATTTATTAAAATTCCTAAATTATTATAATTATTGATCTCTAAACATTCTAAAAGATTCAATTTTTGACTTTTATTTGCTAAATATAAGATTTCAAAATTATCATTAAATGAATGATTTAAATTTATTAAGTGTTCTGCATATGCAGATGTAATAAATTTAAATCATTCATTTAATGATAATTTTGAAATCTTACATTTAGCAAATAAAAGTCAAAAATTGAATCTTTTAGAATGTTTAGAGATCAATAATTATAATAATTTAGGAATTTTAATAAATAACCAAATTGAAGTAAATAACTCACCCCTACTAAATTTAAAACTTTGCAACCCCACCCTTTAGGTTAAGTAGACTTGTAGATACATGTATATATAAAGTTTGAAATTATAAGTTTATGTATTGTAATTCATCCACCTGATGAAGCCACAGTGTGGTGAAACGATCGTTGTGGTCAATAAAAATAATTTTGAAACTCTTAAAAGTGTTTTCTTTAATTGCTTATTTAACATGGAGTTTCAACAAGTAAACGCTAATACAGTGAATATGCTAATTTTCTTCGTTCATTTATTTATATGGTCATTGATTATTACTTATTAGTTCTCCTGATTTATTCTGACTTTTGGAAAGCCGCCCTTGGTATTAATTCATAATACATTCCAATCAGTATTTAATCAATTAATTAAAAGCTGATTAATTGCATTTATGTATAGTTTTGAAATAAACAGTTCATAAATTAGAACATCTAAACATAAGCAAGTCAATTTCAGCTTATATTGTTTTTTACAGGTATTACAACATAAACAACAAACTTTATTGCGATGTTCATGCCAAGTTAGCTGCTCGAAGCAATCCTCCAAATTCAAATCTTGCTCCTGTTACGATACCACCGTGAGTCGATATTTTATCGGTGTAAATTTAAAATATTAATCAAACTTTATTTTCTAGTTTTGGCAGACCTGGTGGTGGAGTTTCTTCGCTTTCTCCAAATTCTTTACCTTCATCAGCCCCACTATCACCAAATATAAACAGTTACGCTCCCCCACCATTTCAGGTAAATATTTTTTTTTAATATCTACATTATATACATACAAGATACTTAAATTTTCTTAAGGTCATTTGAAAATAATTTTAACTCAAAAACTTTTTTTTTGTTATTAGTAATATTATATTAAATCTATTTTTATGATGTTTTTATAAAATATCTGAAATTGTTCTTTTAACTGTATGCAGATATACCTAACAATTTTCGTTTTTTATAACTTTTACATTTAATTTTTTATGATCTTGACCAATTTTGTGTTACTACCTATCCAATTTAAAATTGTAACTAAACTTTGCATCGCATGCGATGGTGAGGAGTTATATCAATGGATTTTTGAAAGTATATACTATCAATGAAAACGTGCTCCTTATATAACTTTCTGTAGGTGGATTTATATCAAGGCTTATTGTTTTCGTATACATTGAGATATACTAAAAATTATCGTAACTGTTAATAATATAACACAGTAAGAACGAAAATATTTAATAGAAACGGGCCCCAACACTATTACTAGACGTAGCCATTGATATTCTGAAAGGGTAACTTTTAAGGTAGAGCGATGGCACCTGTATTTTATTCTAATACTTTCAAATAATTCATTGAATCAACTCCAGAGGGTATAATTTTTGCTATTAACCTGTATTACAGACGCATGACCCATATTCTGGATATGTCTGTGTTCGGAGCAATGCTCCAGGTCTAATTAAAGCCAGTCTGAATTCTGCAGCTTCTCGAATAAGAACTGTGACTAACGATGTCTCTAATCCCGTCAAAACTAATCCATTTTCCCCTACAACTACAACTTATATACCAAACTACGCAAAAACAAACATTAGGGTAAGTAAGTATATGTTTGCAGACCAGTAGACATCTACACAGAAATTCATTCAATCATATAGTCACAGACTAATACTAAAATGAAAATAAAAAAAAACAATTGAAGTTAATCAATTTCAATATTTTTATGGGAATGTTAAAGTTTTAATGGGCTCTACAACATTAATTTGTTCTGTGGGTGGTTAATTTTTCTTTATTTTTCATTTCAATATTAATTTGGAACCGAAAAAAGGTAAATAAAAATAAAAAATACGTAGATAATATTGCTTTATGTTAAAGTATTGTAAAACTTAATCAGTTCAGCTCTAGATAAATATTCCTTCTTTTCGAGCCCAGAATAAGCAATTATGACTTTTTGTCTTTTCTATTATTTGTCGATAAATTTCTATAAACCTGTAATCTTTGGTTATAATTTAATTTACATGTGCTACCTAACCCTGAAACATAATTTTCTTCTGGTTGTTTTTCCTTTTAGCATGTTTTTCGCATATACCGTACAGGTAAATGTTTGATTAACCGTAGGAAGATTCTACTGCATATTTTCTACCGCATGAAAAAAAGTTAATGACAATTATAATATATAAGTGGGGTTTGCACTCCCCTCTAACTATTTATTCCATACACAACTGCTATATATACGGCCATACAAAAAAAATTAGGTTTTACTACTTCCTACTGCTATCGTTCTTTTGGTCTGTGGTTATAATGATGTTTTCTTGACATTTATGGTCAAATCAAACTTTAATTTTCTAATGAACGGAATAATGAAAATAATTAGATAATTAAAAATACTTTTTATACAAACAATAAGAAAATAAAGTTTATTCCAATAACAACAATAAGTGTTATGTATGTATAAAGTGGAGACTCACATTTTTTATTTGAAGTGTACTAAAAGCGAGTAGAATTTAAACTTGCAAGTGTTTACTCTGAAGGTACTTTATTCTTATCAAAACAGAGTAGCCATTTTATCTTGGAGGAGTTCCTCATCCTAATTTGGAATAGTTACTTATGAGTTTGAGCTCATTTTATGTATACCACTGAATAAGTTAAGAACTATTTGAAAAATATGTGGTTTATAAGAAATCTTAATAGATCACAACACTTGACCAAACACAGTCCTGTGCTTGAATTTTTCATAAGAATATTTAACATTTCAATGGGAAGAGTGTTTGTCGCTTCCTCCATTATTCTCTTACACATAGACGTAGACATCTGAAGCTAAATAAGAAATAAGCGTTGCATTATAGGAGATTGCTTCGCCAAAGTAGGGGAGTAAATATATTTCAATGGAAAGAAACTTTGTGAGGGAATTACCTTTAACGTGTTCGCTTTGAATGGTCGGTCAAACGTTTTCCTCGTTTGTATAAACATTCTACATCTTAATGTATATGTATATTAGTGTATTTAATGTACTGACTAACATGATTTATCGAAGTAAATGTTTAACTTGAAAATTTTAAAAAGAAACTAGAATTTGTAAAAAAAATTTAATGTTATTGACTGTTTTCTAGTCGGGACCTAACATTGGAGGACCAAGACCTTTCTCCAGTGGTCCTCTCTCACCCTCTGGTAATAACTATTCAACTCTCCCCAAAGTTACTTCTACACCTCTTTCATCAGGTAGGCAATATTTGTGTATTTGTAGTATCTAATGACGTAAAAGTTAATTAATATTTGCTGAATTTAAGAACTAATTTAATTTTGTATTTAATATTTGTAAGTACGTTATATACAAGCGGCATAACTGTGAATTACAAAGAATCGACTTCTTAAAATTATTGACGAACTGATACAATACAAATAATAATTAACCGTTGAGGAAAATTGCAAAACAATTTTTTTTAATCTTATCTTAAATTCAGTTAAGAAAATCTTTGACATCATAATCTCTTAGTCACGGTAGTTGTTTACAATAATTTAATCGTATTATTTCCATTAGGGAGAATTGCACCCAATAAATTTGGCGGTGGTCTATTTAAAGGTATTTCCACCGTTTAAAGAGCTTACTAAACAGCTCGCAGCGTATAACATTTATATGTATTAAATTTCGCGCTCAGAATCTACATTTCAGTACTTAAATGTACCTACTTAGGTCAAGCAAACTCCATATGGATTATTTTTCGTTTCAGATATAAAGAACTTCAATACTCAACCCCGTCCCTTTTCCTTAGTTATGTAAAAATTATTTTCCAAAAAAATGAAGCGCTTAATACAATAACCCTACCTGCTGCTCTGATTTTATTACCAGATAGTATAATTAGCAAGAGATTCATATCTGAGAGCTCTTTTAAAAATTACTGAACGCGACATTTGTTATTTATTTTTATGTTTTAGGATACAACTATTAATTTATTATGGAGTCTCCTTGATCTAAGAATTAATTTCATTAGCAGCAAATTCGTATCATTGCTTTCCAGCGTCGATATTACATCTCCTCGCTTTGTATCTCACTTTGCAATAATCGCTTTTATTAGCTAGCTGAGCTTTACTGATATTTTTTTTTATTTCTGTGATTCCATCACTTTTCCGCTTAACAATTGTCTTCTAACGTAATAACATGCAGATCGTAATACCTCACTAAATGTTGTTTGGCCTCCACCTCCTCCAGAGGAATCAGAAGTACCAACAGCTTGTCCAATTTATTTACCTCCCCCTTCACATGTAAAAGTTAAAACAATCGAAAATTCTTGTGCTAAACAGATATCTAAAGAATATTCCACGGAAAAGTGCAAGGTTGAGAAAACACAAACTCAAGAACAAACCACTACTCAAGAAGTTGCTGCTTTGAACGCTGCAAATTTATCCAAATTGAGCGCATGTTTTGAACAAGACATTATGAGTTATGTCACAAGTGATATTGGACAATATTCTTCTCACTACTCGGACACATCTAGTATTTCTGGTAGAAAGAGTACCCAGGAATGTGTGGAAATTCTAAACGAAGTTATTGATAATCAGAGATTGGTAGAAAAGTTAAGAAGAACTCGTCCATTATTTGTTGAAACTGACGACAGTATTTTAAGTCAAGAACAGCCAATGTGGGAAGCTAAATCTGTACTAAAAGAAGGTTCCTGTGTACCAATAGTTAATATTCAAAGTGAGCAAGTGAACAGTCACTTATCAGCAAAATCAGAAATGGCCACATCTGAAATTCAAACATCTACCAAAGAAGAAAAGAAGGAGATAGCTTCTACAACATCTCGTGAATCTCCATCAACTTGTTCAATTAAATTAAATAGGTACACCAAAAAAGTTGAGAATGCTGTTCCTCACGAGTATGAATCTCCAATGGTTTTAGCATTGACTGTTGCTTCAGATAGACCTTTTTCACAGATGCAAGTTGAAATAACTAAGTCAGAACACACAAGGCTTGATGATGTTGCACAAGAAGTGACGACCACAGAACAAATTACTTCTTCATCATCGGCACAACATTCAACTCAGTTGCAGCAGGTAACGTCGTCACAAATTGAACAGAAGATAGAACAAACAGCCCAGCACCAAAGTCTCCAGATGGAAGAAGAGAAATCAATATCGCAAAGTACTTTTGAAGCGATACCCGAAAAGATATCGTCTTCAGCATTTGCTAGTGCGTTGGTTACAGCTCCTGCTGAGCCGTTTGGTATCTGTCAAACACCAACAGAACCGGTAGCTTTGCCTGAAGAAACAAAACCCTACTTTCCTCCTAGTGATTTATTTGCAGTAAAAATAAGTAGCAAATCTGAAGAAGAAATCAAGAAATCGGAGAAGCTTTCTCGCTTCCGGAAGAAAAAGGACGAACTTGATGATATTTTTAAAGACCTACCTAAACCGACTCAAAAACTTGATTTACTATCTGCACTTACTACTGCATCAGATAGGCCATTTTCACCTTTACCCGCAAAACTGGAAGAAGAAGCTTCTGAAGTTTCCGAATCTGCAGAGAATTTAGAAACCGATATTACTCAGCAGCAAGAAGTTAATGCTGTAGATAAATCGGCAGAATTGTTAAAACCGTCTGCTCCTAAAGGCTTTAAGGCAACTGAGCCTAGGGGACATGAATCGTTAACATCAGTCACCGAAGAGACAAGAGTAGCAACTGGTAAAAATGTAGAATCCGTTTCTACTCGCAAACATACAACTCAAGCAGCAGCTGAATGCAAATCAAAGGCAGTCGAATGTAAATCAAAAACTGTTAAATGTAAGTCACAAGTTTGTTCAAAATCTAAGAAAGATGAATCAAGAGAAGCAGAATCTACTAAACGCAGTTTATCCAAGAAGCAGGAGGAGTGTAGTGGTGTTGAATCTATTTATTTCAAAGACCAAAAAATCGACTATTCAACAAAAGTAGAAAATGATGAAAAAAGAGCCCAACCCATTAAGGAAGGTCCTTTAAAAATAATTGTTCAAGACGATAGCACTAAATCTGCTGTCGCAACAGAGAAAGATAAAATATCGAAGTGTTCAAAAATACCTAAACCAAATCCAGAAATAAAAGGTTCAGAATATAAAGAAGTTCGAATGAGTTCTGAAACACAATTTTCTGCAACATCTGGAAGTCAAGTACACGAAGAACGTCACGTGTCACGTATTTCATCGCATGCAACATCCCAAATACCAACCAAGGTGCCTATCACAGCAATTAATCATGGTGAATATCAACAGAGGAGCATTCCTGGAACAACATTCCAGCCTGTTTTGGATGAAAAAGCACCTAATAAGAGCTTTTCACCACGACCAAGATCCATAACACCAAGCATGATCAATAAAGCACCTCCTTTGATTCCAGCTTATCAAGCAATGCTGGTTCCGATGGAGTGTTTGCCTCCTCTAACAAATGTATTTGATCCGACAAGCCAAGAAAGTTCAAGAGCTCCTAGTCCATGTCCTGGGAGAGTTTCTGCTTCAAGTGGACGCGCATCGCCATTTCCAAGTAAAACTTCTGCCCGTTCAATAAGTCCTGCTCAGGGACCGCCAAGAAATCCACTAGAAATCATAAATCCAAAACCACAACCTAGTCCTCGTGTTGTAGAGGCAAAGTCCAATATTGCAACCGTTTATCAGAAAAGCAATGAAGATCGCGTAAAGCAAGTGAAAGCAGCAAAATACGCTTTGGAGAAAGTATCGTCTGATGTGGCGGCATCTCAAAGTACATACCAAACTAAAACTGGTGATAGAGTTATGTCTCAAACTTGTACTGCACAACGCGGTCGTGAGCAACAACTGCAAGAACAAATGCAGGCACAGTCAGAATCAGTAGAAGTAACTCAAGATAAAAACATGCAGGTTCAAAGAAAAAAGAAAGTTGTAGAAGAATATGAGCACTCCCAGAAATCTAAAACGGTAGAAATTGCAAAATCGACATTAACTACAAAGTCTAGATTGATTGGGGGTGATTGTCAAGTGGCAGTTAGTGGAATGCACGTAACAAATCCACAGCCACTAAGAAACCCTTTTCAGCAAAAATCAATAACTGAGGTACCAAAGAAACCAGTTAACGGGGTTGAAGAAGTTAGCAGGGAAGAAATCAAAATAGACACCTCATCTAACAATGGGACTAAAGAATCCTGTCAAAACAAATCTTGCACTTTTGCTACTTCAAATATACCAAAATTGGTAAAAACTAAAAGTTTTCCGACTTCTGGTTCCTCTCCAAAACCATTTATTCCTCCTCCTCCATGTGATGATGTAACGAAACCCTTTGTTTCCCAATCCAACGCAGGTTCCGGTAGTGGTCGTCAAGTCGGTGCTATAGGCTTTAGCCCCAAACGAGGTCGAGGGGTTCTCAATATAGGTGGTGGTTCAAGGGTTCCTTTGTGTGGTCATTGTCATAAAAACATCAGGTACTTTGATGTTCCCTTTGAAACTGTTTGCATTAACTGCTTGTGACATTCATTGTGCCATTTTAATTAATTTCATTTACCGTGTAGGTAATATATTTAACCGAAAATGATGTTGTCTTGGTTGTCGTTTTTTAATTTTCTTACAGTATTGTTAATGGCTTGTAGTAGGCTTTCTTCACAATGTTATTAAAGTATGTATATTCGATTGCAGAAATACATCCGTTAAAAATATTCAAAGAATTGTATTGTGTTTTTGTTGCTGCCAATAAAGATTGTTAAGAAATTTTGATAAATTGGCACTAACTTCTTATTTTGCTTATGCAGTGTTTTCCGTTTAACAGATTGTAGGAGTGATATTAATCCCCAAACTAACCAAAATAACAAATTCGAGAGAGAAGGAAGTTTTGAAAGAAATAACGATGAAATTGAAGACAAGCTCAAGGAGTTCAGTGAAATTACTATTACTATACCACACCACAAATCCAGTGAACCATTTTTACTAGAAAGCACGTCACCAGGTTCAAATTGTTCCTCCCTGTCTTCAGGAAACATTCATTACTATAAACAAACAGCAAGTGAAAGTTCTGACTCAGGAAAACCAGAAAGTTTACATGACGGAGATCTTCACTATGGTCCTAGGATAAGTAGCTCAGAAGATCTTCACTCTAGCATGGAACTCAGTATAGGATATGGTAATCCAGTATCCGAAACCGATAATTGCAGTACCACGTCTCTGATTATGTTGGACCATGCATATCCAAATAATGACGAGAAAGCTTGTCTGTCACAGCTTTCGTCAACACTCAAAGAGAAAGCCAAAACTTACAGGGAAATGACCGCTTCCTCAGAAAAGCAAAATTTTAAGCACTTTGCAAATGCAGAGGAAAGTAATAGTCTTTACCCGGAAGAAGTATTAACCAGTGTGCCAATATGTAACCAATGTAACAAAAAAATAACGAGGTAGCATGTTTTTTTTTTGCTTTTGTTGGTATATCTACATTATATTTACAAAGGTTTTAATGAAGCGTTTATCTAAAATGTGTATGTATTTATGTTCTAGGGGACCATTTGTAACTGCTTTAGGAAAGATTTGGTGTCCGGAACACTTTTCTTGCGCAACTCCTTCTTGTAAACGTCCTCTCCAAGATCTTGGTTTCGTGGAAGAGCAAGGTCAATTGTATTGTGAATATTGCTTCGAAAGGTACCTGGCGCCTAATTGTTCCAAATGTGGAGCCAAAGTAAAAGCAGTAAGTATCTATATTAAATTACAGTTTATAAACTACAACAAAGTTATCACTACATCATCATTTTTTTAGGAATGTTTGAAAGCTATTGGAAAACATTTCCATCCAGAATGTTTCAATTGCGTCCATTGTGGAAAACTCTTTGGGAACAATCCGTTCTTCTTGGAAGATGGTCAACCCTACTGTGACAACGGTATTTATTGCTTAAAATATTTTTGATTTGAGTACCTGATTTAATTTTTTTTTTTTTATCATTTTATGAATGATTTGCAGATTGGAACGAGCTGTTTACAACCAAATGCTTTGCTTGTGGCTTCCCAATTGAAGCTGGTGATAGATGGGTTGAAGCACTTAATAATAACTATCATAGCCAATGCTTCAACTGTACGGTAAGTTTTTTAAACCTTGAATCAATGTTTAATTAACAAACAACATGTGTAAGTATGACTTATGATGTAAAATGTTTTAAAATTCGAAACCTAATCGCTGTGTAGATAACACAAAACTCTTTGGCCTCTAATAAAAAAATGTATGAAGTTTTTTGAAAACATTAAATGATAGAAAATAGAAAAAGGAACGTTTTTTCAAATTTTTTTATAAATTTCTTTGTGCTAACAAATTTCGAAAAGTGATTATTGGACAGAGCTGGCAGGGCTTTCGTACTTTGTGCTTAAAAATGTGCTTCTAGCTCTTTCAGAGCTTAGAAGTACTATTTTGCAAGTACCTCCTCGAAGAAGGATTTGGGGTTTTGTAATTTTTAATTTAAAGAAGAACTTTTTTAAAGTCCTTAAAGCTCTTTCGAAGTTCTTGAAACTCTATTAAATTTGTTCGTTCAATGAGACTGAAGTCCTCTTCAGTTGCAATAAACACCTTCACAGTGCTTAAAAGCAGGATATAACCATCAGAAGGGCTTGAGGTGTTTGATGTGATTTAAGCCCTTTTGGTTTAATTAAAGCCCTTTTGGTCTAATTAAAACCCTTATACGTAATGTGCTGGAGGTCCTTCTTACATGTGCTTCAGATTGTTGTATTTAAAGTTTCTGTTGTGCACTAAGCCCTTTTCACAGGTGCTGAATTTAATTACTTTACTATGTGTAATTGGTAATTTGAAGTCTTTGGATTTATAAAGACTTCGGGACCAAGAACCAAAGCACTTTAAGTAAAAGCGGACTTTGAAAGCCAATATATAGAGGGATTTACTCAGCTCTGTTAATGAACATCTAAATTTAAATTTTTAACCAATAACTAATAAATTCTTGCATTAAGATATTTTCTTTATTTTTTTAATTTCTAATAGATGTGCAAGAAAAATTTGGAAGGCCAAAGCTTCTTTGCCAAAGGTGGACGACCATTCTGCAAGAATCACGCCCGTTAGAATTGACAAAGGGTAACTATTTTGCGTTATCTGAATTAATTAGTAATACTATTTTTATTATTCAAATATAAATTTAATACAGTTGTTAAAAGGGTTGTGATTTAAATATTGCTACATAAGATATGTTGCCAAGCTCGGTGATATTTGTTTGATTTTGTCGATTGTATATTATTGAAAACTTATTGACAAAAGCAGTAAGTTTGCAAACACAACCTTAATTTTGTAAAGTTACTATTTAACATATTATTTATTGCACTGTTACGTAATAATTACCTCTTTAATCAGTAATAGCACATGGCTAGCCTATACTGATCAATGATGATAAGCCAAATGCTAAATCCAAAGTCATTAGGTATCATATTTTAATTGCTTGACGATAGGTAGTTTCTAAGCCATTTTTCGCTAATTTAAGAAAGTAAATTGTAATAAATGAAATCCTATTAAATGCATGTTATAAATAAGGATTTATTTAAACGACGCGACGTCTTATAGAAAATACATATATAATATACGTATAATATTCTTTGTCAGTATGTTTTTTGCCATTTAAACAACCGGGATTGTTGTATGTTATATTATACCATTATGTAACTTATTTTATCAAATAAATAGTCCACTACTATTTTTTATTCTTTTGAGGCAATTAATCTTTAATATCATGTAGGTACATTTAATTAAGTCACGAATAATATATCAAGCGTTAAGTTTTAATTAATTTAATAATTTTTACTTAATTTGTTTGCCTACATCGTATCAGATAGTGGGTGGTAAGGTACGTATACATTATACCAAGCAATTTTATATTGTAATAATATTTATTAACTTTTTTAAACTTAAGGTTTAAGGCTTTATTCTTATTTGTTTTATGCAAATGTACTAATGCTTGGCAGGTAACATTATTTTACGTACTGTTCGACATCTATAGCTATCAGGGATCATTTTTGAAAATCAGCTCTTACTGAAATTTATTTTGAATATCTATGCAGTGTGTGAAAATACGGATTTTGACATTGGGATAAATATGCCGCACTCATCAATAATAGTAAAAACTGCCCAGAAGGAGAAACGCCAAACATATGGTTTCAGATCTGCTACATAGATCAAATCCCTAAGGTAGATGATCAATTCATGGAAGACGTTCAAATAGAACCCTGTGGCCGAAATAAACCTATTATAATGGTTAATTATTATATTTCAAATCATTCCAATCTAAACTCTCTATACCCTGACCTTTTTAACCTTTCCTTATTAAAAAAGAAAAAACAAAAACATAACATATCAAGAAAATTTCCATTAACATTTCCATCATTTCTTTACGACAACAGTGACAGAGCTAATCAACTATTTTCAGGAATCTCACGATATTAAAATAGAGTCGAACTCTGTTATAGTGTTACTCTAAGAAACAACGATATTTTGATAAAATAACCGAGTGTCTATTCATGGGGTACTTACAAGATAAATTAAACAATTTTATAAAGACATTTTGCATTCACTATGTGAAACTTTCTATGAGTATAAATTGCAGATATTTGCAATAAATACTAACATAGGAAATTGGGGGCAGACAACTTTTAATTTACTAACCAAAGTATCCCCTGTCGGAAGTTACTTTTAATGGTAAAATCGTGGAACTATTCAAATTTGATATTGATGTTATAATCGAATTCGACTGTAACTCAAAACTAGAACATTTTTATTACAGTCTAAAGTTCAATTAGAATTTCTGTATCGTCGCATGTATAACTAGGTACCTATAATGAAATGTAAAGATTATAGAAATGTGGAGGCAACTTCTTTATATTTGAAATATTTAAGCATATGAATAACATTTTAAACGTATACACATACATAATATCAAGGCAGTATCAACACGGCAGTCAAACTGTTTGCATAAGTAACTTCTTAATATCACACAAATTGTATAACTAAGCTAGGCTGTGTATTAAATAGGCGGAATCCAAATTTCATTTTTGATTCCTACTGTTTGTTGAAGAAATTCGTTTAACTGGCATTCGGACGCATGAGGATGCTTCTTCACAAGCTCTTTAGCCGTTTTTTCTAATTTTATTATCTAAAAAAAAAGGGAAAGTAATAGTCAATAAAAAAAATTACTGAAGAAAACCACAAACAACAGTTACAAAAATATTTATTGTACCATAATGTACATTTCGCCACACCGTGGCTTCTTCAGGTGGAGAAGTTCTACATAATAAGCTTAATTACAGATCCTTAAATACTAAAATACAATGGAGGGGATGAAATAAACATACTACTCAAATACTTAAAATTACAAATTTAACAATGGAGAGTTGTTTACATCTAACTGATCATTAATTATTAACCCTTTCTTATTTAATTTGTTAATCTCTAAATATTCCAATAAATTTAATTTTATCCTTTATTTTCTGAATGTAAGATTTTATAATTTTCGTCAAAACTGTGATCATTTTCTAATAGATGTTGAGCATAGGTGGAATTTGAGTTTTTCTTTTCAAAACTTTTCTTGTGTTCTTGGATACGGTCTTTAAAACATCTACCTGTCTGGCCTATGTATGATTTATTACAGCTACCACAGTTAAGTTGATATATTCCAGATTTGTTTTCTTTTTTTGTTATGTTTTTAAGAAAAGTTTTGAAAAGAAAAACTCAAATTCCACCTATGCTCAACATCTATTAAAAAATGATCACAGTTTTGACGAAAATTATAAAATCTTACATTCAGAAAATAAAGGATTAAAATTAAATTTATTGGAATATTTAGAGATTAACAAATTAAATAAGAAAGGGTTAATAATTAATGATCAGTTAGATGTAAACAACTCTCCATTGTTAAATTTGTAATTTTAAGTATTTGAGTAGTATGTTTATATCATCCCCTCCATTGTATTTTAGTATTTAAGGATCTGTAATTAAGCTTATTATGTAGAACTTCTCCACCTGAAGAAGCCACGGTGTGGCGAAATGTACATTGTGGTACAATAAATATTTTTTGTAACTGTTGTTTGTGGTTTTCTTCGTTAATATGGAGTTACAATATCTTAAAGCTTCCCCAATTCAAAAAAATTACTAATCTTTATTAGAAAATATGACACAAAAACCCCAGGGAGTGAATTTTATTTTATGTAGTTTTATTTAATGCATGTTTGTCCGGAATAATAAAACATTAAACTGGTCTTATCACCTTGAAACCAATGATCAGTAGATTTATTCTTTGATTTTTGAAAAATAAACTACTTTTAAATAAAAATAAACTTTTTTGCTAAAAAAATAATTTTTAAGAAACATATCCAGTAATATGGGACAAGAAAACAAAAAAAAACTATCAAACATTATGGAGTAGAGGGGGTATTCTTTTTTAGTCAATTCTCCTTTTGTCCTGCTAGGTTGATAGTACCTACTAATTTCTTGTACACTATGTATGATACATGGTGTAGTTCATGCAAAATGGTGGTGCAAAGATCGTAGAGACAGGCGTTAACTTTCAATTTTATTGTCCTGAGCTGCCACTACATTATTCAGACATCAGAAAGTAATATTAGCAAAGACAATGTACCTTAATATGTTCCTAATTATTATATATTATAAAATTTAATAATTCACAATTTTACTAGAATTAATTAGGCATGAAATTAACCTTTTGTTCACTTGCATTCCATATCATGTACTAACTTTTTTTAGAATAATGGCAAATAACAGGATATGCCAAGGAGATTCTCATTTTATCGGAGTGACTATACAGATGTTGAACATAAGGACCAAGTAAGTAATATTCCTTTGTATAATTTTATTATTAGATGAGAAAATTGCTTTTTACTACTTTTTAAGTATTGGTCAGTTTAAACATTTAAATGCACCTACCTGAGCTACCATTTCTTTAATATTTTTCCTGCTCTGAAAATCATTGTCTTGACTTTCATCTGAAATCACAGGCCATATCCTCATCCATCCTCCTTCACTTTCTGGAGGATTTTTCCAGTCTCTTCCATTTCCCCATTTACTTGAGCAATGTTTCCTTTTCCATTCTTCATCATACTAAAACATTTTTTAAAGGAATAACATTCTTTACGTAAAAGAGTAAACTGAAAAGACAACATCACTAATTGTTAACTGTTATCATTAACAATCTACCTTCTTATTTTGTTCATCTAGTTCTTGTTTGCTCTGTCCGGTAAATTTTGTAATCGTAGACTTCGTTCCTGCAAATTTTATCATGATATAAATTATGATATACCTACGACATACCAGAATTAAACAATAAACATTAATCTTACGGAACATGTTTTTATAGAAACAATATTTAAAAGTCTAAATTTTATTTGATAAACCCGTTTCTAACAAAATTTGGTTCTGGTAAAGATAATAACCAAAATTTAGTTTTTTGAATTTTGCCTCTTTATTAGATGAATGGTTACGTTAGCATAAACGTTGGGGTTAAGTACAGTACAATTGAAAGAAACAAATTGACTTGAGAAAACGAAGTTTTATGATTGAATGAACAATTAGAGCGCAAAAGCCGGAATGTAGGGTAAAAGATTCTATTAAAAATTGCGGGACTGGGTGAAAGATGGATGGAAAGAGCGAAAGGGGCAGATGAAATCAAAGAATTGATGATAAAAGTGAAATGATAAAGTATTTGTAGAATATCACTGCCATTTACGTAAATGGCGCAAGGAAACCACATAAAAACTTGCGGCTGAGGCAGGCAGACCTGGAATAGAAATCTTGTCCTCCGAATCTTAAACTATGATCTCGTTTAGACAAAGTTACTTGTTACGCTCTGAAATTATTCTAATCAGTTTATTCGCTTAAACATTCGTTTCTTTTACCCATAGGCATTTATCAATTTTTCTGGATAAAATTTTGAGTTTACTCTCCTTTTGGCGTTACAGGTTAACAATCTCATTGTATATATCTATTATAAATTGTAGCATACATTAACGAACCTTTATACGTGTACTGAGAATTTTTCGAGGTTGAACGAAATGAAGATAATTTGTCTTTTGAAGCAGAGGAAAGTCTCTTCTGTTTTTGCCTCCATTTTCCCGCTGCGTGCACAACAGACAGGGCTCTCTGGTGAGATTTAATAGAACTGACCTTTTGGCATTCACTGTTATCACTAAGAAGATAATTAAAAAAGCTTAGATTACTTGGGATCAGAAGGTGCATACCGTATTTCGTAAACGTCATGCATCAATTATTATCTATTATTATTCCCTATTGTAAAATATTAATGAAGTTAAGAGTGTCTAAATTGGATAAGAGTAACACTTTAGCTTTCATAGTATAATGATAACAAGATTTGATATTTAGGTATGAAACATGGTTGAGGATTATTTCTCTTAAGGGGAAAACAACGACAGTGTCGTTTATCTGACATTTTCACAATTACTGTAGATAGTATCTTCAAGAAACAACAGGGGAGGGGAGGTTAATTTGCAAAACGTTGGATAAATGGCTTCGTAAATGTCCTTATCGCAGCAGAAAGAGCTCGTGAATTATCAATAAGCCTGAGTATCGAAAGTTTTTCTTAAAATGATACTCCTTCGTTCACTAATAGTTTTCGTTTCGTGGTGTGGCTTATCACAAATATATAGCTCAATCTCAATCTTATGAGTTTAATTGATCACACTTCTTCATAAAAAACATCAACATTACCGGATAGTTTACTCAAGAAGGGTAAAATGTTCTATAATGTGTGAAAAAGAAGATAAAGTAATATAATTTTGCGCACTCAATTGTTTGCTGCGCAATCTTTTTTTGTAGGAGTAGCATTGGTATTGTCATTGCAATTTCTATTCTTATTTATTCCGTCTTTCGCCGTAAGACGAAAAACTTAATTGCTTCAAATTCCTACCCATAAATTTGTTCCATACGAGGATGAATCAAATATAAACGAGCCTTTGTTCATAATACATTTATTTTGAAAATTTTCACAAAAACACAAATTTCTCTATATTTCGACATATCCCCCTTGTTTGATTATAAATTTTTCCCAACGGATTGGTAGTTTTATCATCTCGTTTTCATAAAAAGAAGCAGGGCAGGAGTCTATCCAGGTGCGCACAAACGTCTTCACATGTTCATCAGTCTGAAATCGCTCGCTTCCTAGTGATTCTTTGAGGGGGCCAAACATGTGAAAATCACAAGGGAATAAGTTTGGGCTATCTGGATGGTGCTTCGACTGAGTCTAGTGCATTTCACTGATTTGGGCCTGCACTAAAGCTGCGATGCAAGCTCGAGCAGCTTTTTGATCTCCACTCAGCAACTTTGAGACCCAACGAGCTGAAATTTTTCGGAATCCCCAGTTTTTCGTTATGATTGTGTGGATACTCCCATAGCTAATGTCGAGTTCAACAAATATCTGAAGCACAGTGGCGTGGTGGTCCCCTTCGATAAGGTATCTAACTCGTGCAATGTTAACCGGCGATATGCCAATGCGCGGACGATGAGGATGATTTACATTTTCCATAGGATTACGCCTTTCGTTAAATTCTTTGCACCAAACTTTTACCCGTTGGCAGGAAAGCATTTCATTTCCGAACCGTGCTAGCAATCTGCGCAAAATTTCAGCTGGTTTCACGTTTTCACGTGTAAGAAACTTAATAATAATCCGTTGCGCAACGCTGCTATGCATCTCTTTCTCACTTATTGAGATAGCTGCTAACCAAGCAAACACATCAATACGACGAGTCGTTTCCGTGTCACCTAATATCCCAACTTCAAGTTGCTAACGCCCGTATGCGCTTTGAACAACTATCCGGCGCTCAATTTAAAAAGGCTCGTTTATATTTAATCCGCCCTCGTATAAACGTGAACTTACCAATCAACAAAGGAGGTAATATATGACGATCTGCTACGTGTAAGTGACAATAGTATTCTTAAGAGAGCTGCATACAAGTCAATTGCAACTAAATACAGTATAATTTTTATTTTCATAAATACTCCTACTATTTTTATCGATGTACTTATGTAGTAGAACTATGATTTTTCAAAAATAAACTAGTTTTAAATTAAAAAAAATTTTTTTGCCAAAAAAATAATTTTAAAGAAACATATTCAGTAATATGAGACAAGATAAAAGAAGAAAACTATCAAATATTATGGGCAGAGGGAGCATTATTTTTTAGTCAATTCTCCTTTTTTCCTACTAGATGGATAGTACCTATTACTAAATTCAGTAACGTTTTTGTATTAGCAATTTAAATAAGAGCCAAACTCATCAGGTTGCTCACACTGTATTTTCTTTTGACTCTTCATTCCATATATTAAACACCGATAATCCAGTATTGTACAGTGGAAATCCCAATAAATCAAATAAGTCGTGAAGCAGAGGCTTTTTCACTAATCGGTCTGTATCACAGTCGTTTCCCAAGGCAGGGCTCAAGTTGACCTGAATTAAGTAAATGTTTATCACTATAGGGAAACTTTATTTATATTTTAACCTCTAACAACCATGGCCTTATGTTTTCGTCTATAAGAATATCAAATCCTAAAAACTCGAAACAATTTAAAGTTGGTGGTATTTGCGCTACGTGGCTTAAAACGGTTAGTACAACGATGACTTCTATCTTTTGCCAGAGTAACCAATCTCGTACACCTATTTGTTGAAAATATCTTCTTAGTTGTCTTAAAGTCCATTTACAACCTGGGAAAAAAATTATTTAGTATAAAAAGCTACCCTTTAAAAAGTAACCGAAAAAAGACCGCTGCAGAATATCTCTTGGTTTTTTTGTTTTATCATTATTTGCGCCTTTCCACCCTATTGCAGTATGATATTGTGTATGTAACATCTAAATATAATTATGTAATATAGTAAAATAGATTTAAAAAGTTAATCAACCAGGAATAATTAAATTTAAGTGATTCACCTTTATCACAGAGAATTTTTAGTAACTCGTTTAACTTCGGAGGAAGCCATTACAAAAGAATTATTTACAAATGCAACCAGTCAAGACATACATTTATATTATTTAAAAATTTTGATAGGAATTTTCAAATTTTGTAAAAAACTCCTTAGAATATCGTGCCTTTTCTAGTATTTTTATATTTTTAATATACAGCGGATATTATTCACATTATTGATGATTATATGAGTATCATAAAATAATATTAAAACTTGTAGCTATGCACATTCGAAAAATGGTACAACTTAGATTTTATTCTATCGGCTTGTAGTGAATATGTTTGTCAAACATACAAATTTTTCAATTGTTTTAGCCTATCCAATTTAAAAATTGTCAATCATACAGAGTTTCTTATATGACCTTTTATTTATTTTTTTTTAATAAAGATTGTAATTAGAAAGTGCTTACCAGAACCAACCCTTTCCTTCATTTCACTATATCCTGGTCCCAGCTTGTTGATCGAACTATTCGTTAAATGTCGAAATGGGTTCCTCAAATCAGTTAAATTAAACTTATCGGTTCCGAATCTGGCCAACCCTTCTCGGTACATGTAAATTACTAACGGATAATATGATGGAATACAAACATATAGCCTAAGATCGAATTTGTAACCTCCTATTAATAGGGGTTTCTCTATATATTTTTGGACTATTGTGTTGGTATCATACGTTAATTCACTGAGTTTCTAAAATTAAGAGAAGATATGTATGAAACGTCTGCTGCGGTTAGGTTAGGTTAGGTTAGGTAGGTTAGGTATGAACGTCTGCTGCGGTTACGAATATTAATTTGTCGTTAAATTTAACAAAAAAGTTTATTACAATCAAATAAAAAGAAAAACAAGTAAAAAAGTTGTTGTAGGTTAGAATTAATTCCGACGCAAGAAGATTATATTAAGTTCGTATCTTGCCTATTTAATGGGATTGCAGTCTATTTTTGAGCTATGTATTTTCGCTCAGCAGATGGCACCTTGTGTTCTTGGTATATTCTGAATAAATTATGTATATGTATAAAAGGATTAGCTGAGCATGTTTGGACTCCAAACCATCAGGAAGCTAAAAGCTAAAAGATTCCTTACACAACGAATTAAAAGTTTAAACTCTTAATTGTGAAAGCTGATACTTGTTGAAACTCGTACATATTGAATTAAAAAATAACAAACAAAGAATAAACAAAAGACCAAATTCCGCCTATTCTTTGCATCTAAATGAATTTAATCATAGTTTTAATCTAAATTACAAAATACTACACTTACAAAACAAAAAAATTAATTTACACTTACTAGAAAGCAAGAAAATAAATAGGTACAATAAACAAAAGATAATGTTGAATGACCAATTAGATATTAAGAAGTCTCTACTATTAAACTTAAACTTAACCAACAAGTAACCATAACCATATTCCTTTTACTTTGTTCTATTTAGTATATGTATAATACGTGTAGGTATAGGCGAAGTTTAAATAATCTTCACCTGAAGAAGGTAATGTTTACCGAAACAATTGTAGTGATTGTAATCAGTATGTTAGTGTTTGTTATTTTTATATTTAAAAGTTTAATATTAGCGCACAGTTGAAACAGCTACTTAAGACTAAAACCTCAAGAATTTTCACAGGGGCTCTTTATACAGTTACAAAATTAATACCTACAGTACATCTCGTTTGTTTGTGTTGTACAGTGTAAAAGTTGTTTGAAAATTTCAACCCTTTTAGGGTGAAAAATGCATTCAGTAATTGTTTGATATAAATACTCAATTTGTTTTCTGTAACCAAAGTATTTTCTTTAATGGAAATGGCTTTGTAGTATTTTTATGAGGTAGCAGGTGGTGGTAGTCACAGTTACAACCAGCGAAGTGGGTGAGGTACTGTTAGTGGCATATAATTATATGGTCAGGCATTCGCAAAGAAGATGCCATCTGCTGTGCTTTAGTATAATCAATCAAATATACATATATGTTGCAGTTAAAACTAATTTTTAGATAGAACGCGTTCTTCCTAGTTAGAATTAAGTTAGTTAGTTTTTAATGTATGCATTTGTTAATACTAGAATTAACTAATGCCCAAATCGAATATCAATTAAAACTGATTTTTACTAGACAAAACGCGTTTTTTCGAAGCGAGTCAGTTAAAACTGTTCGCGTAGTAGATCCTCGTCCTTTTTTAAATTTAAGTTTGACTGACTAGATTTAATTTCGTGCTAATTAATGTTCTTTAACAATGTTTATTTTTGAAATTTTATGGTTGTGTTCTGTTAATTTATTTGATTATTTTATTTACCTACTTATAATTAATATTGTCATCTTGGCAACTAATTTAACTCGATGTTCCCTAAAATGTTCCTTTAGTGTTAGATTATTATTTGGTTCTCAGTGTCTTAGATCTTTTCAATAAATATTTTTAAAACTATATCTTGTTTTCAATCCCAAATTAGTTTTTCTAGTGCTAGTTTTAACTACAGCTCGATATGACAACTAGTTTTATCTGAAAATCAAATATATCAGTGGTAAATTCTAGTTTTAACTGGGTATTTCTAGTTTTAACAAAAGCATTAAGTAAAAACTAGTTTTAACTAGGGAAAACGAGTTCTAACTAAAAACTTGTTTTAATTGTAACATATACATTTTCGTCCGGGTAATTCCAGATTTTATTACGCTGGCAAAATTCACATACTTGAAAAACTACACTTTCGTCTGAGCAACTAATTAAGCAATAATAAACCTTCGTCCGGAAGATGTACATAAGTAGATAAACTACAACATAAGGAACGCCTAACAATTAAATACTTACATTTCAATAATATAGTTTATACGAACCCACCATGTATGAAAAAAGAATGGTTATAGTTTAATTTATAATAATACTTTTCTTAAAAAACGCGTTATTTTCTCTGGAATATTATCCTAAATAATTTTTTTGTTTAGCCCGTATTGTAGAATATTTATTTTATAAAGCCAGTTTGTAGAGGGGTGAAGGGGGGAACCTTTACATACCATAACCCATCATTAACATCGTTTTGTTTTACTAGGACAAAGTTTAACGTGACAGGTAGAACAAAAATTAGTAGTGGATACAAAACACCTTATCTATTTACAAAAGTGTACTTTTTCGAATTCAAATTTATCGTAAAGTATAGATATTTTTAAATTGGCTCATAAAAGGATTATGAACGAAAGCGACAACTAAGAATCAATCGAACAAACGCAAAACCAGCCAATGGTGAAGTAAAGCATAACCTGATTAAATGTTTTTCAAAAATTAATTAAACTAGATACAAATAATTCAGTATGTATTGTTCTTTTTTTTTTTGTTATTGTTATATTACCCGGAATAAAAAAATTCCTCGTCCTTGGCTTTGAGCCACAGGTTTACAGATCCATACTGGTTTATCGTCCATACAGTTTGCATCTTCTTCTCGAGACGTAAATACCGGTCGTCCGCGACTACACTCTGCTGCTAATTTGGTATATTCTGCTGGTAAATTGTATCCATGAGGACTAAAATGATATCGAATTAAGAACTCTAAGGATATGATAATGATACAGCCCACATTGTACTTACGCATTCGTGTAAAACAAAGGATTAAAATTTACGGCAATTTTTTTACTGCAAGAATTTCAAATTCGGAATGTGTTTTAGACAGAAGTGTAATTTCTTTATTCGCAATTTTAATCTGAATATATGTAAGTGAAATTATTGAAATATATTCTCAAGTCCAAAATATTAACGGAGTCCCTTAATAGATGCATATCTATTTAGTTGACGTTTGAGGTTTTCTTCTGAATCTTTGGAGTTACCTATTAATCATGTGAGTTTTAAATTAGGGAGGTTGGTCTAGCAAATCTCACTACAAGGGAGGAGGGTCATTGAAAATCTGAAAATCTCACGTCAAAGATTTGGCGGGGGGCAGGGGGAAAGGGTAGAAGGCGAAATGCGACGAGAAAAGTGTAATTACATACTTCCATTTGTATTGGATTTTTAGTTAATTCTAGGTTCTTCCGGTTCCTCTGTTCCATTCAACTGTAGGTACTAGTATGAAATACGAATACGAATAATATATCTAGTTGCAAGATTTTAGTTTGATTGTTTAGGTAGCTGATTGTAAGTGTTTCAGGTAATTTGTTTCGATTGAATAATAATTTAGTAAATAATTCATAATTTGACGAATAATCGCTACTGAATTTTTTATGCCCAACCTTCGTACATGGACGATAAAGTAAATGCATATACATTCAGAACAAGTGGGTGCGATTCTCCGCCAAGTTCGTTACAAAACTGGATAGAATAATAACCGCGCCGCCCAGTCCATAACCGTTTTGCTTGTTTTTTAATTTTATAGATGTAATAAACGATAAATTATTATTAATTATGAAGCTTGAAGTAAATCGCAATTTACTGAATGTGTTAAAATTTACTTTTATTTATTATTAAATTTTTCACGTTTACGCACCTTAAATGAACAAGGAAACCAGCAAATGTGTATTTCATGGGCAAAAGAAAACATTAATGTTCAATACGAATTTGTTTGTTTATCAATAATAAATGGGTGGGGCATAACCTTTTTGTATACATAAGTCGAACAGACCAAGTATGTTATCATAAACTTTTTATCAGGGACTATAAGTCATATTGTCAGTGGCGTAGCAGGCAATGATAAAATTCTTGCGAATACTGGAACCATTAATTACCAACCAATCAAGCAAAAATTATATATTTTTTATCCGAAAATAAAATATTAGAAGATACAAATTGAAAATATAAAGATAATTTTTCAAGAAAACAAAACAAATTTTCACGTATTTTTTGTTTTTAAAATCTTAATATATATACATATACAATTTGTTCTAAATTAAATTTAAATACCTTAATCAAAATCGTCCATTACAAATTAAAATGATTAATGTTTTCTACCATGCAGCTTTACCTGAAATCGTATATGGATCCGTAAATTTTCTTCATACATCGTAGAAACCGAACTAAGTTATCTTTTCTGCATATAGCAGAACCCTTAGGAATGTGATTTATATACTGAAAATAAACGAATATTATTAAAAACAGCACTCTAAGTCTATGGGAAAGGTATGAAAATATATATCCTATTTTAATATTTTATTAAACATCCTCATTCAACTTGCAACATTGATTCCTATTCATTCACTCGTTCAAATTGATTCATTTTCCACTACTCAATTAAAATTATTCTGAATAACTGCAAACTTTGACGGAGTTGTAGAACATATTAAATAGCACAAACCCCAACGTCAAAACACGAAACTGTACGACCGAAGTACTTTTCGGTAACAAAGTTACCTTCTTTAGGGACTGAAGTTAACTAAAAGCTAACGGAACCTACGAGTAATAAATACTGCCTAATGTTGCGGTCCATTGGCCTTAAAACTGAAATGTTCAATGAACCTTAACAAAAACAAAGTAAATTAAATTAAACTAAACAACGGAGCTGGGTATGGAACTTTTGTTACTGTTGAGAGTTTGATCTATTTTTATAAATAAACATACTTTCAAAACTATCTAGCAAATAATTATTTCCGATTTCCTTAACTAATTTAAGGTTGTCAATATTAATCCTATGATTTTCAGTAAAGATATGTTGTTTGTTCTACTGAACTTGGCATGAACTAAATGTTCTTTAAACCCGACCTGAATAGAGCGTTTGGTTTGTTCAATATATTCTTAATATAGTTTTTACAATCAATTTCACATATCCATAACTTTTCTAGAAGAGGAATTTTATCCTTTGGGTTATCGAAAAGAGCTTGAAGAGAATTGGAATTTGGACTATAGGCAATACAAAACCAATTTATTTAAAATACCTTCGAGTCGTCGGGTTAATCTTGACTCCTATGGCATGGTAATAAATTTGGTTTTGCTAATGCCTTTTTAAAAAGTAGAGGATTCTGGGAGAAGTGTCTTAAATATAATCTTATTGACTAATTTATCCATTATATTACAATTATAACCTATTTTTATTAAGCTGAAAACTAAATAGCCTTTTTACAAGGAAAGTGAAATTGAGTAATTAAGTTCTTTTTTGCGGTGTAAAACTTTCCTAATTTGATTAGAAATAAATTAAACAGTCAACAAAATAAATCTATAAACATTAATTTTGAATAACAAGTCAAATTTATACTATTAATTTCGGGCAATTTCAAATAAAAATTAATAAATAAAAAGAACATACTTGCCAGGCATAAAGGTTTTTATGGTGGCTAACTGGAAATCCTGAAGTCCTCCACCATAAGTTCCAGTGCTCTCCATTTTCTGGATTAAATTCTTTCCATCCTCTTTCTAAGCAAACCTTTTAAAAAAAATACTTACTTAGGTCCATCAAATCATTTTATAAGCTTGTTTAAATAACTGTGAATAAAATTATCATCCATATAATATTAAAAAGTAAAGTTAGTATCACTGGATATTGCTGTAACATTTTTTTGAATATGTAGACATATGGTGTATACAAAATTTTTACAAAAATCGATACATCGAACCAAACCATTTTTATTTTCATTTTTACATTTTTTCTTATTTTTTGAGACACAATTTAACTGAAAAATATTGGTGCTTTGTTAGTGTTAATATACCATGAGATTTTTAATGTTATCATTCGTGGAAAAATTTCATTCGCTTTTCTCCTTATACCCTTTTATAAACTTGTTTTGAAATTAATTAAACTGTCTAACCTAATGTCATATGATCTCTTAAGTAATGTATCCATTTTATTTTTTCTTTTTAACTGTTTCTTTTTTCTTTCTATCGCTAAACAGATAGAACGTTTTTCTCGTCATTTAATAAAAATATGCCTTTTCGTTCACGTCCTTCAAATTTTAATATAGATTTCATGCACCTGTTCAGACTAAACTGGTAAATGTCATAATTTAATGTATATGTATGTTTTAATTTAAAAGAGCAATCTAGGTAGGTACCTACCGAGGTAAATAGACCGTCATTCTTGTTTATTAAAAAATAATTTATTGTTTGTAATTAGGTTACAAGGAAACCGTTTAGAATCATGCAAACGTAATTTGGTTTAACCTGTAGCAACATTCAAATAATAATACAGTTGCGGATTTATGAAGCTATAATCATAACAAATTGAAAAGATAGAATTGAATGATTAATAAGCTAGTATTCTTCCTCCAAATAGCCTTAAAACCGTATTATCAAAACGTCACTGAGCCATTCTGCTACTTTTACGTGACGGTTTTCAATATCTATACTTTTCATACAATATACCTACGTATTCCAAACTGTTTATAAAAATTCAATAATCTAGTAAATATATGACAAGTAGTAATTAACAATCGAACAATAGATCGTTGGTGAGGTTCAAAATAAGTTTTTAATAAATTAATTATTGTATATCTAATACACAATGTATATTCAAGTAAGCAATTTACAAATAGACTGAGTGGGATAAGAGAAAATGGAATAGCTACCCATATGCATGAAGAAAATAAGATCCATAGGTATTATAATAGCAAGTTTTAAAAGGTTTAAAAGAGGTGGGAAAAAAAGGATTAGAAATTGAAATTAGGAAAACAAAGTTATAATTGGGGTGGTAAGAAAAACAAAGGAAATATAAAACAAAGACATTTCATGGAAAAGGTGCAGAAATATTCATATTTAGGGTATACGTTATAAGCAGAAAACGATAAAAAAATTGAAAAGAAAATACCCACATAGCGTAACGTGACAATAAAGGTAAAAATTTCTTGAAAAGACAGAAGGGTGGTTATTTATAAAAAAAAACAGACAAAACAGTTTTGATGAAAACAAGGTTAAAAAAGGGATAGGAGTAAATAGTAAAACGGAAAGAAATGTAAGGGAAGTGCTGAGAGCACAGTGTAAATAGTTAAATAAGGAAAAAGTGCAAATTTTAGTAATACAATTGAAGGCAATGGTTTGGGATTTGTTGTAAAGAGACCTATTGACAAAATATCTAAGAGGGAAGAAGTAATTGTGAAAGCGAAATTTCCTTTATATAGAAAATGTAAATACTGGATGAAAGAAGGTGTGGAATATGTGAGAGGATAAGCAGGAAAATGTATTAAGAAGAGGATACGAAACAATGGCTGAGACTTATTGAATAGACAATAACTACTCATAATTTGGTGGAAAGGTAGTAGAAAAGTAATTTAATAGAAAAACACCAAACAGTAAAATTATTTTTAACTTTCACAATGGTACCCTAAAAAAGGAATAAGTAGGGTGTAAAAAGGGTGAATCGTAAGTGATGTACCGATGTGCCCTCGCGTGATAAATGCTTGCCTACCTGTGTCAATAAGTGCGGCCCAGATCCACCGTCATTTAAGCGAAATATGAAAGGCCCACCTCCGAAACATTCCTCGAACATGATCGATTTTTCTCTTTCTTCTATTTCCCACTAAACTTCCTTCTTGGTATAATCTAAAATTATTAAATTTTCAAACTTTCGTAAACTATGTATAGGTACTTATATTAAAACGATTCAATAAAATCAACTACTACACACATATTTAATAGTTAAGAAAGGGAAGTAAAATTTAGACCCTCAAATTAAGTAGTGATACCTGAACCGAATTTTTCATTCCGCAGTTACCTATTATGAAAGTTGTTATTATTATTAAAAGAATCTGTAGTTAACTATCAGTAAGGAGGCAATATACAACTGAGTATTTGATAAATATATTTGTAAGGAATTTGAAGCTTTAAAAAAGATTAAACATAGGTATTTTTTAATAAAATACTCAGAGCTTTAAGGGGTAAAGAGTTCATTTATTATAAAAACGACACCAACGTTTCGGTTCTGATGTGAACCTTTATCAAGGTGGTTTTTTGTGTTATATTTTAAGAAACATAAGCTGTATATTTGGTGTAATAGTACGATTAACCCCAAACAACATTTAAAACGATAAAACAATAAATGTTATTACTACTAAAAACTTGTATAAATAAAATAATAAATAAATAAGTTATGTTAAAAACGTTTACAGAACCACGTGGTAACACTAACAGGACATAATTACAATTATTTAATTGCATAGTAATTACATAATTAGAATTGTAATTATGTCCTGTTAGTGTTACCACGTGGTTCTGTAAACGTTTTTAACATAACTTATTTATTTATTATTTTATTTATACAAGTTTTTAGTAGTAATAACATTTATTGTTTTATCGTTTTAAATGTTGTTTGGGGTTAATCGTACTATTACACCAAATATACAGCTTATGTTTCTTAAAATATAACACAAAAAACCACCTTGATAAAGGTTCACATCAGAACCGAAATGTTGGTGTCGTTTTTATAATAAATGAACTCTTTACCCCTTAAAGCTCTGAGTATTTTATTATAAACACTAGGGGAAGAAAAAATGGAAAATAGGTATTTTTTGTTCTTATTGTTATGAACGTTACGATATGGCGAAAAAATTTTTTCAATACTTGAAAATTTTTTTTTTATTTTGGCATGTAGGTAGGTACTTTTATCCTTTTACTAACCATTTAAATTTTTAAATTTAATTACAAATTAAACCAAGACAGATATTTGTTTGTCAAAAATATAAATATATCGATTTCGGCATAAAACATGGAAAAGTGGCATATTTCCAATTTTCTTCATGTTGTCTCACTTTTAAAGTTCTAAAGAAAATAATTAGGAAAAAAAGGTGGAAGAGCCTTAATATTTACATAGGAAACTAAGTATGTCTTACGATTAGTTTTCATAATCAAATTCTAAACATTCTTTGTAGATAGCGAAAAATTTATACGGATATATAATAATAGTTAAACTAATGAAAAACTTTTATGAATTGTATTTGAGAGTAGTTTTATAGGGTAGGTATCTGAAGTTTTGTGAGGAACTTTTATTTTCCACGAATCTTTTCTAATTATGTGGAGAGAAAGAAAACGTTCTTAATCACCTTCATTTAATTTTATTAAACTTTAATAAATTTGTTTAAACTTTCTTCGTTTGTTGAATCAGATTTATTACGAATTTTATAAATTTATATGATGTGTTTTACTGTTTCCTTTCTCTTCGCAAAATCATTGCAATTCAACACAATTATTTATTATTTTTTTCAAGATAACGAATGCTTTTTGTTGCAAATTTTTTCGAGAATACCTCTTTTAATTTATTATTTTTTTATATATTTCTGGACTTTTTCATCTTATTGTTAATACTTATCTTTGTATCTCATGCGGGCATATTGTTTTTAATATTAGCTGTATATTGCTTGAATTAAAACTTTCTCACAATATACCTATATATGTATACTTTTTACACCCATCTTAAACATCGTTATCAGCGTGAAAAATTGGCAGTATTTTATACATACATATATTATATAAGTAAATATCCGTATGTACCATAGTACAGAACTTTTCACACGGATCGACTTACAGTGCAATATCATTTTAATTATTTTGCTCCGTTGTAATTATTTTCTGAACATTCAGAGCTGTAAATGCGATCCAGTAGGCAGTTTATTGTCCTTTATTGCGATAATGTCGACAAAAAAAACCAGCAAACCAGCAAAATGCGATAACTTGCAATATTAATACCTACTAGCAATTCGGTATTTATTGCCTGAATAGTATATTAACGAGACGGTATTAAGAGCAGTTTCGACTGTAATTGATTATTAAAGAAGCTGCCCTCACATCAATTAATTATGAATAACATTGTTATCGTACTTAAATATTTATACTTGAATTTAATTTACCCGTTCAGCAATCGTATATCTAAAATAAGTTTATCGGGGATCACGGCAGTGCCCCGCCAAGTTGAGCGCGAAGCAAACACTGCCGTACCATCTTTTACTGGAACCATTTCGCCGCATTTTCAGGCCCCTATTTGAGAACCTCTGTATAAGACCAGAACGCAGAAAATTTCGTCATCCAGTAAGCTATAATCACATACTTCAAATCCAAAATTTCAAGTCTGTAGGCCATCTAGTTCCGATGTTAAGCGAAAGCAAAGTTTCGCATTTATGACACTCACTCACTCACTCACTCACTCACTCATGATCATCAGAATAGAACTAGTACTTCAGAGAGCTGAAATTTAGTACAGAGTTAGGGTTTAATGGTAACATAAAGGGAAAACTATAAAAACTAGGATAATCGAAGATCTGGAGTACCTGGTGACCCTGACTAGAAAACACAAGAGCCCAACCAAACTATTAGAGATCGACATACCGCGTTTACAAAAAATATTCAACTTGGTGGGCCACTTCATTTGATGAAAAATCGAAGGTCTGAAGTATCTGATGGAAGAACTTTGTTCAAAATGTATGACAACGAAAGCCCGGGCGTGTTTACAAAAATATGAAGATGATGCGTCGATGACTGCTGGACTGGAAGAAACTATAATCATTAGAGAGGGAGCTGAAGTAAAGCTAAGGAGAAACATTGATGTTAGTTTAGGTTTAGTGCATGGGTCGATAGACGTTGTACAAAAAGTGAGGTGGAACCCGAAAGACCAAACAAAGCCTAAACAATTGGTAGTTAAATTCGCTAATAATTTGATTCACGAATTATTGCCTATTAAGTCAAAATTTAAGATCATACCCCGGGCATCCGTGTACAGAGAACAATTCCCAATCTGTGTGGCGTATGCCCTAACAATTCACAAGAGCCAAGGTCTAAGTCTAAAAAATGCCCTCATGGACATTGGCACCTCCATATTATCTTGTGGCCAAGCATACGTGGCGCTTTCACAGGTAACCAATCTTCATGGGGTGCACCTCATAAATGTTGACTTCAAGAGTATAAAAGCTCAAGCTTCAGCGATCACCGAATACAACCGGCTTAGGCGTAAATACCGCGCCGATCTTTCAGAAATTAAACCATTTAAACCGTCTAAAATAATAAATAATGAACGCGAATGGGCAATACGAAAAACTGTTGCTACTGTACAAGAATCAGAACCGGAAAAAAAAGAAAAGAAAGATTTGTAATAATAAAAAAACTACTCCTAAAAAGAAAAAAAATGTGTCAAATAAGAAATTCTAATAAAATAAATCAATATGCCCACGTTTCTACAAAAAGAAGTGAAATCCCACCAAAAACATTCTGTAAAAAACTAGCCAAGTCTCGATGGTGCTGCTTGGTTATCTCTAAAAAGTAAAGAAATCTAGACAATATCGTGCCAAGTCTAAGGTTCCTTACTGCGATTTCTTTATTGTTACAGTTAATGTTGTGTGACTTGGCCGTTGAACATTCTTTATACGTTAGTGGGTACAAGTCAATTTTGTTTACACGTAATGTTATATCTGTTGTAACTAACTACCTATGTGTGTAAAGCGAGATAATAGCCCATACTGGTATTGGTAATTGGACGAATGAATTGAAAGAATGTTCAACGGCAAAGTCACACAACATTAACTATAATAATAAAGAAATCGCAGTAAGGAACCTTAGACTTGGCACGACTTTGTCTAGATTTCATTACTTTATAGAGATAAACAAGCAGCTCCATCGAGACTTGGCTAGTTTTTTACAGAATGTTTTTGGTGGGATGTTATTGCTAAAAAATAAGTAACGCGTGGTAATATACCATAAGCAGATAAAAACGTACCTAATAGGTAATATGTTGTGCAATCCAAGCAACGATTGCAAAAAGTAAAAGTAATTAGGCGCTCACCCTCATATGTTAATATACCTATGTGCTGCAGTCATATTAACAAAGAGAAATGTAACTTTCACTTTCACTGAGACTTTTCAGTTGAATTTAAAAGTAGCTAAGTTAACCAGTATTTAGAGTATTTTCAGGAATGATGAGTAAAAGTAGTATTATAATTTCTGAAATTTCTTAAAAAAACTGGTTATAAGAAGTCTTTGTATTGCAGTTCAGTCTTGCCTTGTCCTGTCTTGGTTTTGCACATTTAGTAATACTAAGACCAAGACTCGGAAGACCACGGCCAAGAATAAAAACAAAATCAAGATCAGTACTAAGTATAAAAGCCAAGACCTATTAGCAAGAATCATATGTTATAAGTAACCATCTCTATACAATCTATTATTTAACACGTTGAGCGTCATGTGACCACACGTTGTCATTTTCATTTTTGCCAGTGTGGACTTTCGTTTTCGCATAATTGGACCCAAAATTTGGTTTTATTTTTTTTTATTTTAAAGTTTTTTTTATTTATTAATAGGGTTCTATAGTAGTTAGGTATTTTGCCCTTTTGACCTATAATGGTATTTTTTCTTTGCCACAGAAACGAATATTAAAATGACAACCCTTGGATACGCGTCCCAAAATTTTGAAATCAAATTTAGTTTCATTTTAATTTCTACAAAATTCCATCGATAAATAATAGTACATAGCCATAGATAAATGCAACTTAATCATGAAATTAGCTAAGTAATTTATAATATTTTCAGTCAATATATGCGGTAAATAAGCATAATATATAAAAAAATATATTAAAGACAGTGGATATTGTCGACGTACCTACTTGTAAAAAAAGAAAACGAAATTTCAGAAAACACACGAAACGTCAAAGTGGATAACTTAAGTTTGAAAGAATTGAGAAACGAGTTTATTAATGTGTAGCTAATAGTAGTATTTCCTGTGCAAAATAGCATGTTTAATGGAAAAAAATATATATAATATAAAATTGTCAAAACACTGATTTTGAGCTTTCGTGGGTACTTAAGTGGCCTTTGCTATTTTCGTCTTTAGTCTTCATAATCCTTTACATATTGTTACGTAATTTTACAATATCACGTATTTTTCTATCAAACACTTTTTATTAAATTAACTTTATAACAACAACGATTCAATATCTATTTCGATAACAACAATAACTCTATAACTATTTCGCTCGTCAATCGCTTTATCTTCTCTTCTCGCTTATATCTGTCGCTCTCTTCTATCAAAATACTCTCAAACTGTCCAACGCTGTTCCTTATGTAGTATTATGGACGTTTCTAGGCAACTCTCGAAACGTCCAGCAACTCTCGGACTTTCTAGAACGCGTCATAGATTACTTCCACACAATTTTCGCAGTCGGCGCTTGTCAACGTCAGAATGACACATCTGTCACACTGCCCCCCCTCTAGCGCTGATCGTCCCGATCAGTTTCTTCCACTGTGTATGGAGCCAACCGGTCGAGGTGTACAACTTTCATCTTCAATTTGGGGCCTCGTTGTATCCTGTAGACGACATTGTTTATCCGGGTAATCACTTTGTACGGGCCCTCCCAATTCCGTTGTAATTTTGGCCACCTTCCTTTCTTGCGAACTGGGTTATAGAGCCATACACAGTCGCCCTCCCTGAATCCAGTGGAATTCGCTCGCTGATCGTAGCGGGTCTTCATCCGGTCACTTTCGAATTTTATTCTTGTTCTGACGGCTTTATGGATGGTGTTAAGCCGCTCGCGTAGTTTAGACACATAATCGTCCGTGGACAGCGAAGAATCTTCAGGTCGACCAAACATTAGATCAGCAGGTAGTCTCAGTTCTTTCCCGAATAGCACGCAGGAAGGTGTCTGCCCGGTGGTCTCGTGTATGGATGTCCTATAGGCCAGAAGGAATAAGGAAATGTGGCGATCCCAGTCGGTCTGATGATCGTTCACGAACATCCTCAGGTTGTTTTCTATAGTCGCATTAAATCGCTCTACCATGCCATCAGACCGAGGATGCAGCGGAGTCGTTCTAGTTTTCCTTATCCCCATCAATTCACATACTCGTTGGAATATTTCTGATTCAAAATTTCGGCCCTGGTCAGTGTGAATCTCCATAGGAACTCCATATCGGCTGATCCAGTTGTTTATTATTGCCTCCGCCACGGTGGTTGCATCCTGGTTGGAGATTGCATAGGCTTCCGGCCACTTGCTGAAGTAATCCATCACAACGAGGATGTAGCGGTTGCCATCTTCAGTTCGGGGAAAGGGACCAACGATATCCATGGCTATTCTTTCGAATGGCGCTCCGACGTTATACTGGTGCATTTTTCCTCGTGTCCTGGTTCTCGGACCTTTGTTAGAAACACATACTTCGCATTTTCTGCACCAGTCTTCCACATCCAATCTAGCGTTCACCCAGTAATACCGTTCACGTATTTTCTCTAATGTCTTCTTCACTCCAAAATGTCCACCTCCAGTCCCAGCATGCAGCTCTTTTATTACTTCTTTCGTCTTCTTCTTTGGCATCACAACTTGTAATCGCTTCTTGGTCCCGTCCGGACTTTCCCAGATTCTTTTAAGGACTCCATTCTCGAGCTTTAGGGAATCCCATTGAGCCCAATAACATTTCGTAGTAGTACTAAGGGGGCTTACGTCCGCCCATTTTGGTCGAGATTCTCCTGTCTCTTTCCATTTCATGATAGGCCATAGGTCATCATCGGTTCGCTGTTCCTCCGTCAACACTGTGTCTTCCCAATTCTCTTGTCTCTCCACGGTGGTATGTAGGCATGGAACTTGTTCTAACCCTTCTTTTCGTTCCACAGAAGAACAATGTTTGCAATTCCGTGGGCATGGTCGTCTTGATAAGGCGTCGGCATTACCATGGTGTTTTCCTGGCCGATGTTCAATTTTGAAATTGTACTCTTGTAAACGCTGTAACCATCTGGCCACCTGTCCTTCAGGGTTTCGGAATTGCAGCAACCATTTAAGAGAAGAGTGGTCAGTTCTCAGCAGGAATTCTCGCCCATATAGATATTTGTGGAAATGTTCTATAGTGTTCACCGCGGCCAATAGTTCTCGGCGGGTCACACAATAGTTCTTCTCGGGCTTTGACAGTGTCTTGCTAAAATATGCGATTACTCTTTCTTTGCCGTCTTGAACTTGAGAAAGAACCCCTCCAATACCCACATTGCTCGCATCGGTGTCGACTATAAATGGTTTTCCAAATTCGGGGTAAGTCAAAATCGGGGTGTTAGACAACTTATTTTTAAGAACTTGAAAAGCTTCTTGACAGGTTTTCGTCCAATCAAAAGGCACTCCATTCTCGGTAAGTCTGTGCAAGGGGCGAGCCACATCCGCAAATCCCTTCACGAATCTTCTATAGTACGAACATAATCCTAAGAAACTCCTCAATTCATGCTGGTTCGTTGGTTGCGGCCATTTACGGACTGCCTCGGTCTTGTCAGGATCTGTACCAACGCCTTTACTTGATATGACATGGCCTAGATATTTCACTTCAGTTCTAAACAACGCACACTTTTTGGGATTTAATTTTAGTTTTGCTGCTGTGAATTTCTGAAGTACTCTGCTTAGATTGGCGAGATGGTCTTCAAACGTTCGTCCAAACACAATGACGTCATCCAAATAGACCAAGCAGATTTCCCAATTGAGTCCTTGTAAAATGGTCTCCATTAATCTTTCATAAGTAGCTGGTGCGTTACATAGGCCGAAGGGCATTACATTAAATTGCCAGAGACCGTTCCCAGTAGTAAACGCAGTCTTTTCTTTGTCTTCAGGATGTACTTCGACTTGCCAATATCCGCTCTTTAGGTCCAACGTCGAGAACCATTTAATTTCACTGGACAGACAATCTAACGTGTCGTCGATTCGTGGCAAAGGATAGCTGTCTTTATGTGTTACTTCATTCAATCGTCGATAATCAACACAGAATCTCGTTGATCCGTCCTTCTTACGTACCAAAACGATAGGGGAGGTCCATGGACTTTTCGATGGTTCTATTATCCCCTTCTCGCGCATATCCTTAATCAATGAATCGACTTCTTCTCGTTTGGCCCATGGTACTCGTCTGGGTGGCTGTTTGATTGGTCTTGCATCTCCTGTGTTGGTTCGGTGGTACGCTAAATTAGTTCTTCCATAATCGCTGTCATCAATCGCAAAGACGTTCTTGTTGGTTCGAATTAGATGTTCTAGCTTTCGAGTTTCTTCTTCAGTAAGATGTTCAGTTGCCTTGTTGATTAATTCTTGTAATGCTTCTGGCAGCATCCCGTTTTCTTCCCTCTGTTCTCTCATTTGGTCCAAATGATTGATGGTGGTGACTGGTTCCAATGTCCCTATTGGTGTTCCTTTGGAAAGTTTTTGTTCAAAGCCTTTCAGATTGATAACTCTGATTGGAATCGTGGTCGAGCCGGTTTGTACCACAGTTCTTCCGACAAGGATAGCCTTCTGCCTCGAATCTTCGTTGTCTTGCTCTATGACTCCAGTGATTTCATAAGGGACATTATCCTCTATTGTAATTCGGGCAACAGCTTCGGAGTGTCCCGGTAAAACTTGATCTTCAGCAACGACGACCCGTAGTGTTCGCTGATCAGTCCCATTTCTTTGTAGTGGCAGTTCTTGATCTCCTATTCTTAAACATTTTGTGCCCATGTCTAGCTGGATTCGGTGTCTCTCCATGAAGTCGAGTCCCAAAATGATGTCGTCGGTGATATCGGCGACCAGCACTTGTTGGTACAGGCTTGCGTCTCCAAGACCGATCACCACTTCGCATTCTCCATGAAACGATGCTGTTTCCCCTGTCGCAGTTGTTAAGACAGCATTTATGGTTAGCGGTCGAATCCTCTATTTGCCGATTATTCGAGGGTTAACTATCGTTCTTGATGCTCCGGTATCCACTATCAGTTTTATTTTCTTGCCGTCTACAAAACCATCCACAGTAATTGAATTACCAGTGGTTGTTTTAGATACGGAGATGATGATTGGGGCTTGGGGACGCAAAGCCGGCTTTCACCCCGTAAGGCCGGCTATTCTTAGTTTCCCTGCTTGTTTTCTTCGGCGGCTGACGCCTGTCTTCTTCCAGATGGACAGCCGCTGCTCAAGTGCCCCCTACGTCCACAATTCCAACATGTAACTTCTCGTTTTCTCTTGACACAATCGCGTGAAAGATGCCCCTGTTTGTCGCAAGTCCAACAGCGTGGGCGCTCACTCATCTCTTCTTTCGGTTTTGAAGACATGACTTCTTTAGCTATTTTTACCATTTCTTGCCGAAAAATCTCGCCATCTTCTTCAAAATTCAACCCAGCCTGCCGAATTCTAACATGTCCTTTGGATGCTTGTTTGGCTGCTTCATATTCCAGCGCATGCCACTATGCTTCGCCTGCAGTTTTATGTCGAGACATGCGCAGGGCTTGCTGTATTTCGACATCTCGCACTCCATCGACAAACATTTGGGTGGATAGCTGGTCTGTGAAGTCTTGAGGGGCACTAGGATAAGCCAACCGCACAAGCCTTTCGACGTCCGCTTCGAATTGTTGGAGGCTTTCGTTGCTACGTTGATAGCGACTTTTTAACTGCGCCTGGTACATTTGTTGTAGGTGTTTATCACCGTAGCGCATCTCCAATCGGTCAACCAGAATTTTAAAAACGTTTTGTTGCATTTCTGGTATACCTTGCAGAACGTCGAGAGCATCCCCACGTAGCGCTATGATCAGGGCAGTGGCTTTTTCCATTTCATTCCATTCATTTGCTTCGGCAGCAGCATCGAATTGTTTAAGATAGACTGACCAAGAGACCTTCCCATCAAATGTTGGTGGTTTTATTCTCGATATTCTTAGACTTCCTTCTTCGATTTTGTTTAGTTTTGGGTATTCTTGAACATTCAGATTGGCCTTCATTTCGTCTAATTCCTTTTGAAACTTTTCGTGTACGGCCCTTACTTCTTTTAAGTCTTCTTGAACTTCTTGAACTTCTACTTTTACTTCCTTTAACTCTTCTTGAACTTCTGCTCTTACTTCCTTTAACTCTTCTTGAACTTCTACTCTTACTTCCTTTAACTGTTCTTTTAATCCTTCTTGCTCAATTTTAATTGTTCTCATATCTTCGATTAATTTCTCTTGACATGCCTTAATTTCTTCCTGGCCTGCCTTCATTTCATCCTTGCCTGCTTTAATTTCTTCCTTCATTTCTTCCTGGCCTGCCTTAATTTCTTCCTGGCCTGCCTTCATTTCTTCCTGGCCTGCCTTCATTTCTTCCTGGCCTGCCTTTATTTCTTCCTGGCTTGCTTTCATTTCTTCCTGGCTTGCCTTCATTTCTTTAAGCATTTCCAGCAAAATTTTCATTTGCTCCTCCATTTTTGCCGCTTGACTTCTTGTTACTGGCATAAATCCTTACTCCTGACACCAATTGTTACGTAATTTTACAATATCACGTATTTTCCTATCAAACACTTTTTATTAAATTAACTTTATAACAACAACGATTCAATATCTATTTCGATAACAACAATAACTCTATAACTATTTCGCTCGTCAATCGCTTTATCTTCTCTTCTCGCTTATATCTGTCGCTCTCTTCTATCAAAATACTCTCAAACTGTCCAACGCTGTTCCTTATGTAGTATTATGGACGTTTCTAGGCAACTCTCGAAACGTCCAGCAACTCTCGGACTTTCTGGAACGCGTCATAGATTACTTCCACACAATTTTCGCAGTCGGCGCTTGTCAACGTCAGAATGACACATCTGTCACAATATGTTGAACCAGCGCCATCTTTTCTTTTTTAACATCTTTGTATTTTTTTGTTTCACCGCGTTAATTAAATAATATTCGTTTCCTTCTTTGTTCTCGTTAGATATCTTGCACTTCCTCTTAATCTTCTCTTCTCAAGTAAAATACCAGAAGCCATTTTTATATTAATATTAATATTGGGACAACAGTAAGGGTCTCGTATTAGGAACGTATGTGTTGGAACTTTTTAGGAACATGTTAATGAGATTGGAAGAATAAAGCGTTGTTGTAAACGAACCCGGAAGGGTATGACAGATTGTTTGCAGAATTTAATGATAGCATGAAATTACACTACCCCCCCCCCGGGGGGGTTGCTCAGGCTTTTCAGGAGGGCGGCAGGAAATCTAGAAACAAATAAGTGGCGTTGAAGCACTAAGAGAGGTATACGGGCCATATATAACTATTTTTTTTATCATGGCAACTGATTTTTGAAGTGAAAACTTCTACAGTACCGTTGTGATTTGAAAGTCGATGAAACGAAAAAGCGACAGTAAAAAGAGACAGAGTAGGAAAAAATGAGATAGGAAGCATTATACAGTGTTTCTTAAGTTCGTGGTTCTGTTTTTCTGCTCTGCATCGTACCCCCTCCACTCGTGTTTACCAATGCATAGTGAGAGTTTGCTTGAGCCTCAGCGTTGTACGTGTGTTAATACGTGTTTGTGCGCGTATGCGTAGTACAAAGCTTTAGGTTTGTATCACTATGATCATTACTAAAACCTACAATTATCCTCTTCCCGAAATTTTACATTCGTCTAATTATCTTGAAACCAAAATTTTTGAAGGTTTCACTTCTACCACGTGTGAATTGCACACATGATTTTTTTTAAATTAAATATAATTTAAAAAAGTGAAATTAGGTGTATGTTGATTTTAAGAAAAATATTTAGGAAAAAGAAACCTGACATTAATAAATTACTGAAACTCTATCTGCCCATAGTGGAACTACAGTGGTGCTAAGCACCAACAGTAAAATGAGCACTCCCAAAATTAAACAGCTACAGAGATTTAAAATATTTTATTCTATTTCTGAAATAACACTGTTTATCTAATGTCAGGATAGTTTACAGAACGACCAAGCACTCCCAAAAATTAAATGCTAATTGTGCCTGTGTATCAGCCTCAATCATCTCATTATTATTAAGAGTATCTAGTCAGGATTTTGTCGAGGAGGGCATATAAAATCAACTGTTATATGAAATAGGGGGCGCTAGAATCTTTTTCCCATCAAAAGGGGGTGGTGGTCCAGAGAAGGTTGTTTGGGAGCCACTACTCTACAGTTTGATACCTTGACTGAGTATAATATATTGAAAGTATAGATTGTTTGTGAAGATTAAACAAACTTCAAAATGTAACCCATCGATCATGTATGTACTTACAACATACAGAACTGCTTAATTATATTATTCCCACAGATTTTAGGTTAGTGAATGTACTTAGGTTACCCTGGACCTTCAAAATTTTAGTTATTTAAAATTATTCGATTTAAATAATTTCTAAGATGAAGTATAACTTGTAGTCTAATACGGTGAGGACTAAAATCTAAAACCCATGGATAAATTAAAATACTTGTAAACATTTGAAGTTGTAGAATCGCTTGGCACTTGGTGAAACATTTTTAAAAAAGTAAAGTAAAAGATTAAAACACTTGGCAAGTTTCACAATGTTAATTTATTTCTCTGACGATTATTTCGGTGTATAGACCATTTTCAAAAGTACTTTTGTATACTCTTTGTATACTCATTGAAAATGGTCTAAACACCGAAACGATCGTCAGAGAAATAAATTAACATTGTGAAACTTGCCAAGTGTTTTAATCTTTTACTTTACTTTTTTTAAATACTTGTGCCGTAGTTCTATAAAACTCTGGCCACTTACCTATTAGTTACAGCTTTTTCTATAGTGGCTCATCTAAATCCATATATATTAAAAACTTAATGACATTTTCTAGTTTTTCAGCCCCACTCAAACCCTCACCTCGATTAAATAATAGATACCTACCAAAGTTTTCTTTTTGTTTTCCAATGATGATTTTATATTTGATAATTTGTTTCTTATGACTATTCATATACCTACTCCCCCTTGTATGTGGTACCTATCTAAGTTAGGTGTAATAAAGTTCGTTTATCGGTCGTCACTTTCTTATCAACTATTCTGCTAAATTACAATTTTCTATCAAGCACTCGGCCAACATTTTCTTCCTGTGCCCATGCGGGCATGCAATATCAATTAGTTGCGCGTAATGCTGAATATAATGCTTCCCGTATCGTTAGATTTGCGGTAGCCGTGGCTACCATGCTAACCTACATCTTTTTCAAACCATTTCAAAGAAAACCATAAGCGTTTTATGGCCTTTTATTTTGCCGATAAATATGCTGTGGCGCGACACTCAGTTTAATGGAAACTAAAGTGGGTAGAGAAATTATTGAACTTATCAGGCGATTCTATTAGAAGCTAGATACATACATTCATTATTTAACGCACGTGCCATTATTTTACGCTATTTTAACTACTGGCCTTTGTTTGCCATTTGCCAGTTCTCTCGTGTAAACAATATATTTGTTAAAATTGCTGAAACATTTTCTAGAATATTATTTTTTAACATGACATAATAATAGAACGAAAAGATTATGAGTGTTCGCAAAATGTGACGTTAATTTAAAGCATTTAATTATGATTTTTATAATCGATTGAAAGATATTTTATAATTTTCATACTTTTTTTATACCTGTATCGTCACATCAACTAAGTACATTTTCACATGGACGCGTTCGAACGGAGTGTCATTAGTCGTATAAACGCGCGCTATCCGTTCCGTGTAAAACGGCCTGCTTCTGTTTATAATTGAGGAAATAAAGCACTAAAAACGGCTTAACAACCGATTTTTTGAAAAGTAGGTTATTAATAATGCGTTCGATTCGTGAGAGCCATCTACAAACTTTGTGAATTAAATTGATCAATGTTTTTTGAAAAACTACATCTGTGCAGAAGAAAAATGCATTCCAGAAGTGCATCTCGAAATAAAAAATTTACAACTCGGTATACATTAATGGAAATGAATCCAATTTTATTACTCGGGGTTTTACAGATTACTGAACACAAATATCACTACGACAATGGACTAGAGGTACCTCGTGCTCAGAATGGACAGTTAGTATCCACCTATATCCTAGAGTTTTATGAGAATTTTTTACATAATTAGTCGAAACTCAGTACTCGGGTATTTTGGGGCTCTCTGAGTACTAATATGACATCGGAAAAGTACCCGAACGGAGAAAACAATCATGAAAATATTGCTAGAATTCTAGCAAACATTACTAAAAAATCTGTCAATTATATGGACGACCAGACGCTCAAAGAAATTTTACTCGAAATGTCTAGTCCGTCTACGTTCGGTGTTGAGACTGAATTCTATTAAAATTGACTTGATTAGAAAACATTTTTTACAGTTCTTATGACTAATTTTACTAAACTATTCTCATTCTAGAATTTTTTTCTTTACGACAAGATAAAATAACCGAGAGGTAGAGAAAAAAAGTCTAGACTTAAGAATGAAAAATTGTTTTATACCACCAAGTACATTTTATGAGCATTCTTGTATTATTTACTTGAAAAATTTTGCTTGACTCATCAAGTAATAAAATCATGATTGTTTTTCTCCATGCGATGCTCAGAACGGTTAGCATCAATGTCGTCTCCTGGAATTATTTTAAGTACCTATTACATCATTTTTACCTACATTTAAATGTATTATTCTTTATTATTTATCTAAATATTATAACAAAGGTGTAGATTAAAACAATGTTTTGAAAAATAATTTTTGAAAACTTTAATTATGTTCATAATTATCAATGAATAATTTTTTAAAATATATTTTAATATGTTAATGTAGAATAAGAGAATAGCCATTTGTTTAACAATGTCAAAAAAAAAAATATTTTTTTTTATATTACATCTGCCTAATGTCCTCCGTTGACATTTATATACATTCTTGAAGGTGAGCCTGAAAGTTTTCCATAACAGCTACTGACAGATATTGCTGCAATTTAGTCACCAATCTGTTATTAGAGAGCTCGGATTATCCTGGATGTATCAATTTCAAACACTAATGATTTTAGTTACACAAAATGAAATCTCAGACATCGTGTGAGGAAGTTTTTAATCGGCAAAAATTTTTTTAACATTGTGAATCAAATGTTTATTCTCTTATTCTACAATTAATGTATTAAACATTATTAAAAAATTAATTCTTTAATAATAAACTTATTTATTCACTGGGTTATACTGTTTTATATTTAATTGTTTAAAAGAGTATCAAAAACTTGTAGCTCCAATAGACAAAATTGGTAGTCCTGGTCATTATCCTTATCAATTAAGTTTACAAAGTTTGTAAAAGCTTTCACGAATCATACTGTTAGATTGAATGTTAAAGACCAATTAGGATAATTCAAGGAACTTTTAAGCATATATTTTAAAACGAAAACTATTTTCATTGAAATAGCATAATAATTAGAATTTAAAATATTTCTTGTAGATAGGATTTTAGGAATATTAATCCCAAAGGTGCATAATGTATACAAATTAGGGTGATCCATATGTGGGATGCTTTTTTATTCTTCCAGAAGCTCGAACTCGTTCAGACGGATAAGAGCAAATTTCCTGAAAATTTGATCTCTGTGTATCGACGTTAATAAAAAGTCCCCTTTGTATCTAATGTTTTATATGAGTATAGTGAATCTACAAGCATTCATGGAAAATACGTAGGTACATATTTTTGTAGAGAATTGAACGCTGCAAAAAAAGTTCTTATGTACATACAAATTTCGTTATTAAAAGCATCCATATGTTTATTAATTATATCCGTCTTCTAAGTACCCAACGCCTCAATGTGAACGATATCAGTCGTATTATTTAATCTAAATTGTATTTTGCGTATTTCTTGTACTAGGTTACAAAATTTAAAATAGAATGTAATTTCTCTAAAGAATTGAAAACTGTACTGTAATTTATGTATTTAGCGGAATGAAATTTAACTTTGAATGTTAATTAAGGAATAAATACACGCTTTCATTAACAAATTCTATGTTCTTATCAGAAAGTACAACGTATAAAATTTCAAAGAGCAAATCAACTTTTCCCATGTTATATCTATAAAAAACTTTTATCCCTCAGGAGAATACCTTAAAGTTAATATACTAGTCAGTTTTCAGTTTTCAGGGAGCTTCGTTTTATCAATTTGAAAGCCCTGAGAGAGTAAAATTTTTAAAAATAACCCCGTTAATAACCACTATAATATACATATATACAGTGGCGGCTCGTGGTCAAATACGAAGGGGGTTCACAAAGTTTATAACATGTAGGTAATATCAGAACATGAAGCGTATTTCACGATGTTGTAAATGCGCCGCAGGCGAAGATTTTTAATATTTTTAGGAGAACCAAATACTTATGGCATTTAATAACATAATAAATAAAAACCTTACGTTTACTTCTACAGGAAATCCATTCGTCTATGTTTTGCCGACAAATGTGACAAATCCGTAACCCCTGTCTTTGTCCACTCAACACTTTCATTAGGATTACCGGCAAAAATCAGGCACGGAAAGTAAAATAATGCGTTTAATTTATTACACCCACACAACCACGAAGTTTTTTTATACTATTCTACTTTAAACACACGTTTGAACTTTTTATTTTTTAAGGTACACTCTTGTGTCAGCTGTAGTTTTGGGCGAGGTGGACCCCTTTTCTTTATTTCGAAACGATTTTGAAAATTATTTGAATTTTCTTTAATATATTTTACCGAACACGACCCCATCATTTACGTAATATTTTAATTAACACGTATTGTGCAATAAATTGTGCATTTACATTTAGTGGACTTTGAACTCTTGCTCTGAAATCTGAACATGCTTCTGAACATAATTTTTTTGCTATCGGTTCCTACCAACACTAGCTTACGGAGCCTTTAAAAATGACTCGTACTTGACATTTTCACCAGGTGGCCTAACCGAAGTTGCAAAACCCTGGCAGATTATCGGTACCCGTGCCGACGTAGCACGACATTTTCCGGCTGATTTCGGCTTCTCGTGCAGTGCACCTAAACGCTGTATGTTGAGTGTATATTATCTTCCATTTCACGCGTCCGACGCCTCTCTCTCTAACGCATGGACATCAAACGGAGTATCGCTCTCGTGATATGTTCAGAATAAAACTTGAACCAAAAAAGTTAGGTGAAGTCGTCAGCGACACAACAAAAATTTAAATATTTTCTATGGGTTACGGGTTGTTGTTTTGTAACTATGAACTATGAAATTGTAAAAGAGATGTATATTATACGATAATCATCAATAATATAATAAATATTAAAAGGATAAAATTATATGGTGTAACTAGTTCAATTTTTAAGGGGGTTCACTGAACAAATGCACCTACAGTAAAACCGCCACTGCATGTATTTACTATTTGTATATAAAAAGAAATAAGTTACTAATCCAAATTTATTTTGCAACGAGATGGTAATCTCCTTTAGATAAAGTACTGTGATTTCAGAGTTTCGTCAGTTTTCAAAAAACTTCCTGAATTCAATTTCTCAAAGACTTTTCAAAACGTTTGATTGACTGGACCTCTTCAATTTGGTGAAAACGATCATTTGAAGTAAAAAAGTAAAAGTCAAACGATTTCTATGTCAAGCGAATAAAGTGGGTACGCAATTTATTTCTGGGTCACAGTTTTGTCCAAAGTTTGCAGACTTTAAGTAATTTTTTTTTGGAACCATCAATTAAGATAAGATGCGCCTGGAGTCTTTGTAACCTTCAAAAGATTATCTGTCTTCATTAAATAACTTCCTTCAGACAAATACACTCTTCAAACTTTTTTACTTTTTTCCCTTTTTGGGATTTCTTTACTGAACTTTTTCATTCCGCTTAAAAATCACAATATGGACTTTTTTGAATGAATGTGTAAATATAAACGCATGCCTATATCTTATTGACTATACTACAAATATTTAAATAAAACGTTAGTTGGGTTGTATCAATTTAATAAAAAACGCGCTATTTAAATAAAACAATCTTTCCTATTTTTGAATATATTTCCCATTTTGTAAACTGTATGTAATTTATTCTACGTTTAATAGATTTGTCGATAAAGGTTTTTAAAAGATCTAGAATTGTTTTCAAAAATTATAGTTTTTTGCCATAACCAACACCTTTTGAAAACACCAGACAGGATGGATGAAATGTTAATAACCACACGTAGAAAACAACCATGAAAATATTGCTAGAATTCTAGCAAACATGACTGAAAAATCTGTCAATTATATGGACGACCAGACGCTTAAGAAGATTTTACTAGAAATTTCTAGTCAATCTACATTCGGTGTTGAGACTGAATTCTAGTAAAATTGACTTGATTAGAAAACATTTTTACAATTCTTATGACTAATTTTACTAAACTATTCTCATTCTAGTATTTTTTTCTTTACGACATGATAAACTTTTCGAGAGGTAGAGAAAAAAAGTCTAGACTTATTTAACTTGATTATTCTAATACTAATTATTAGAAAGAATAAAAACTTGTTTTATACCACCAAGTACATTTTATGAGAATTCTAGTATTATTTACTAGAAAAATTTTGCTTGACTTATCAAGTAATAAAATCATGATTCTTTTTCTCCGTGTATAAAAAAATAATGTAATAAAAGGCTTATAAAAATTTAATTAAAAGAAAGTAAATTTTTAATTATGTTTTTGTTTCAATTTCATTAATTCACGGTTAAACCTTAAATGGATCGACTTATTTTCGTTCAGAAAAATTGTAGGCTATTTTTGTGTGATAAATGAGAATAGATTATTGATTTAACGAAAAACGATTTATCAAGTTAAATGGTACGCGATGATTGTTAAATTTGGATAGTGATATCTAAACTTTCCGTTAAATCGCATTTGCACACACATCACATGCATGCACACCTTCGCTTACCTTCAGCAAGTTCGTTTCATTTTTTCGGGAACGTTTAGCGGGTCGAGCACGTGTACTGATTTGAAACGAACTAAAATCAGGACTTCCATACCCGAAACAAACGCTATCGGTGGTGACACGCGATTGTTACGCCATTCATTTATTCCCTTCGCTTTTAAGTTGTTTCTAATCCCCCCTCTTTCTCTCTCTAGTCAATTTACCCTTTAAAGCTCGCAAACGGTTATTTGAGTAGTACCACCACCCTTACACCTAGTGACATTTTATAAACCTGCAAAGCCTTTAATCCTTCTCATTAACGGCACTACTATTTTAAATTATAAAACTACCTTTGTAAGATATTCGTTTTAATTAAAGTTGTGCATGTTAAATCATTTCAATTTATTTTATTACTTTTTCAGCCTACAACTGAAGAAATAAACTTCTTGATTTATGTAGTTTATGAACTCTGCATTTTAATTGTGTGCATGCTACTCCGATTTACAGCATGCATTAATTGTCAATAAACAATGTCGACACCATATCATCCATAGACAGACTATTTCTTTTATGAACAATTGATTTTCGATTATCTTCCTGAAGCCCTATGTAAACTGCAGCTACCTGATTTTGATGTGACTTATTAAGAGACTCACTAAACAATCATTGCTTTATACATTTCCAATACATTGCCTTAAATTTAACATTAAACATTTTTAAAAGTTACTACTATATTTTTACCTTCTTCATCCCTTTTATTGTAGAGGTATTTCAGTATATCATGCACAACTAAATTCACAAAGGGTGGAACTTCTATTGTTTTGGCTTTTAACCACGGATATTGCTGAACCCGGTAGCATTGGAAAATTTGTACAAATACCTTCAACCATATTTTCACCTTTAAATAATAAAACAAATGCAATTTAAAGTGTTTGAGAAATATTACGCTTTGTTTAAAAGGTTTTAAGAGTTGTTCGGTATAAAAAAGTTTTCAGAAAAACTGGAGATATTTTCAAATACGAGCATTGTTTCAGCTAAGTTAGTCCAACCATCGTATATCAAAATTTCATATTTATGATGTTTTTTGATAATTTACTATTTTTGGTCTCGTTTGACGTTATTAGAAAATGATTAAAACCATTTTTGGATATCTTTAGCTTCATGTTGGCTGTGATATTTGAGAACATATTCGTGCATTGATTGTTGTTGACAAATACAAATACCTCGTGGTAAAGCTGTTTGTGAACAAGTAAGAAAAATTATAATTCACTTGCATTTAAAAGGCAAGTCTGCTTCGGAAATCGCTGACAAGGTTAATTTATCACGATATACTGTGCGAAATATTATTAAACTCTACACAAATGCTAGAAATGTTACTCAAAAACAGAGAAAATGAAGTCTGCCAAATTATTCCAATACAAATTAAAGGGCGCCAACAAGAACTATTATGCAAAATCGTCGGGCAAGTTATGAAGAATTGAGAGTTTCGTTGAATTAGGCAATGAATAAATGCTTTTCAAGAGCAACTTGTCACTAAAGGTAACCTCAAACTGTTTCCCCATCTTTCCCATTTCCAATTTTACGATCTGTAGGCAAAGGAAAAGCCCTTTATAATAAAGACGCAGAAGACAAATATACTTTTGTGCGCAAAAGCGCACAGAACTTAGTCGCAGCATCAATTGAACAGGATTATATTGAGTGATGAGGCTAGATTTGAAGTTCGCGTTGGCGACAGTCGAAGCCGAGTCATAAGAACTGAATGAGAAGATGATTTTTTTCTTTTTAAAAACTTTTTGGGTGTTTCATTCCCACCAATATTGGTTGGCGGACTGCCCCCCTCCCCCGACCTACACTTGTGCAAAGTCGGTGGGTTGGGCGGAAGTTCTTCTTTAGCCTCCTTTAGGAATAGTGGGAATGGGTGGGGAATGGTTGGGGTAAGAAACATGAGACGGACGATATGAAGACAGAAGAGAAGTGAAAGACTTTCTATGGAATATTACTACCTCAGCATTTGCCTAAATAATCCAAGGAAACCACAGAAAAACTTCGACCAGAGTAGCCGCCCCTGGAATCAAACCGGTGACCAACCCAATACTAAACAATGATCTAGACCACTAGACCATACCGCTCGGTTGAGAAGTTTATCACACTGACTGCCATAAAAAGAAGGTTATGTTTCCGGCCTCTGTGATAATTCGGGGATCCATGTCAACTAGAGGGATTGGAAAATTACACTTTGTAGATGGCATCATGAACGCGGATAAATGCATAGACGTCCTTGGAAGTAATTTGAAACCACAGATTGAAGAACTACGTTTGCAAAATATGGAATGCGGCGCTTGCCACACGACTAAACAAGTGATAAAATAAACCATAATCCACTTTTAAAATGGACATCTAACAATGCAGATCTTTCACCAAAAGAAACGTTATGGCATATCACAAAGAAGAAACTGCGATCACAACTGTTTCTGTTTTGCATGCTAGGCTCCAACAACTTTGGAATAGTTTCACCCCAGATGATTGTCAAACATGAATTAACACTATGTCAAGATGCATCGAGGCAGTAATTAGTCGGAAAGGCGATGTAATGTAGTAAATGTTTTTTATTTAGTTTTTGTTGATTTTCTGTTTTGTGATAATATTAAGAAATTCTTAAGAAATGTTTTGTTCGTTAGTTGAAATATGTTTTAATTTAGCAATAAGTGATAAAACGTTTCCTACATAATTAGAAAAAATGTGTTGATTTTAACAACTTCTCTGTTGAAACGATAAATTTCTTCAAAAAACGTACTTTATTAGTTGGGCCAACTTCATTGAGACAAAAGCTCGTAAATGTATTTTATACACACCAGAAAACTGATTTGTTATTAAGTGTTTAAAATAATATAAACAATTAACAGAGAACAAAAAATTAAATAAGTAACATAAAAGAAAATGACGGCACAGAATGAAAGACAATGTTTTTAAAAACGTTGAAATTGTAGAAATCGATTTTAATTAATATTAGCCGAAGTCTTTGAGCAACTGAAGCTAGTGGTGCATGAGATACTAAATTACCTCTACATGTGCTACCTGTAGCTAAACTTTTCTTGGTTTATCCAAAAATTCCGTCTTTCACTCAACTAATTCTTTTCTTTTTCAAAACAAAATAAAGGAAGTTCATAAAGATTTAACTATTTAGCGATTTATTAATGAAATCGTTTGGATGTAATATGGTGGAAATAAATTTTAATTTCGCCTTGTCACGCGCTTTTGATTCGTTTTTAGTCAATTTTGGAATATGTTTAATAACACATTTCAAAGGAAAATGTTTTAGCTATTGTAGATATTATCTTTTGGTTTCATTTGTGTTAATATGGTGTTACAACAATGAAAAGCCTCTTCTATTGAATGATATAAATAAACAAAAAGACATAATTGTCTACAAGTACAGAAAAAGCCACCTTCACATCCTTGTAATGGGGGTTAAAAAGATTGCAGTAATGGGGCCCAAAAATATTGCAGTATACCATCATCTTATTTAAGCCTAGCAAATTTCATTTCTGTTGGAGAAACCGGTTCCTCACCTTTTCAATATCTATGGTAGACCTTTTTAAGTGCTGGTTTAAATTGTATCTAGTGATTGCTAATTTAATATAGCAATAAACATTTTCATATTTCTTCATATATAATCTTAATAACTTTTGAACATAACAAGACATCGACACGCATACTTGACTTTTATCAATATATTAAACCAAAGAATGTAATTAAATATTTAAGGAGGAAAAGTTTGTACAACAATTGAATTGAATAGCTAGTTCTCTTACGTTTATTGTTGAGGCACCGGTAATTATTAACGCAAACCTACAAATATTTAAAGATCAATCAAACTGTAAAACTTTCCAATTGTTTTACTAACCTTAACAACTAATAAGTTACATTAGACCGCAAGCGATCAGTGAATGGCTAAAAGTACCATTACAATCAAATTCTTCTTATTTGCTTTGCCGTTGTTTTCTAGTTAGATCTGGTTGTACGTATATAATACAATGCATAAAATAGTTGAAGCGTTACTTTATGGGAGGCATGTTATACGTAAACATAGTTATGCTTACATACATACGGTGTATCTCGCTCCAACCTTCTTATTCTTCTTTGTCTCTTTCTTTTCCTCCTTCTCCTTCTTCTTCAGAAGTTTAGAGAAGTGCTTCATATGCAACTTAATTATACTTTTACAATTAAACGGATTTATAGTATAAGTAGGTATTTATAACCAGAGCTGAGTTAAGCTTTATTACTTTGTATTTGAAAATGTAGATTTTTGGGAGCTTGGAAGCACTGTATTTCCAGCAATTTCTCGATTAATGCTTTTTTTAAATTACTTTGAAAACAAGACAAAACCGTTAAAAGTTTTTAATGTATTAATTCAAACCCTTATTGTGTACTGGAAGCCCTTTTCATAAGTGCTCAGAGGCTCAGAGCTTCTAATATAATAATTTCTTCATGTAATAGGTGACATTGGATGATAAAAAGTAGTTTGGAATTCAAGCGTTAAAGCATTTTAAGTGAAGCTTTGGATTCAAGTTTTTAGTAAAAATCGATTAATTGCTAATTTGAGATGATCAATTTTGACAGACCTATCTCTAATAATTTAATATATAAATTATTATGATTCTAAGATTCAGAACGAGACGATAAAATGAAAACGGTAATAGAGGGTAGAATATTAATACCCCAGCATTTTCTTTAAACCCATCTGAAACAGTGATTCCCAACGGTGCTATCGCCCCTTCCCCAGTGGGCGCTAAAATTTTTCGGGGGGGCAACAGGAGATCCAAAGGCAAACGGGGGCGTTGAAGTATTAAGAGGAGCAGCTGGGCCGAACCTAACCGTTTTTCTTATCAAAACCAAAGAAAAATGCAAGTATGTGGAACAAGGCAAGGAGATTCAAAATTGATTAATGCCCTTTCGAATACTACATTTAACCATTAAAGGGTTTCAATTTGGTGGATACAATAATTATGGTTCTCTTGCTGATATGAGCAATGCTTAGGCAGAGTTATTTATGTTGAGGTCCTTTTGGCAAGGTTTGTGAGGTAATACGGTCTACTAGTATTTGTTTGCTCTGTTCTTCGCCTTTTAAAGATTATAGTATGTTTGGGTAAGTTGCCTCGTCACATTTAAAATCAAAGCAACTTTCCCCATCTTCAGAAATGGAAAAGGAGTAAATACTGTGAGTATGCATACTGCCAAAATTATCGGTGTTGGGGACGTCTGTTAATGATTTGAGGTATTTTTCTGATAATTTGGGATCCCATTCTCCCCTTGATAGGCTTTGGCATGATGTGCTTAAGTCTCTTTATTCCCTTTACATGAAATTTATCTTTACTGAGTTTCTAATAAAACATGAAAATAAATCATAATGCTTAGGATTAAGAAATAAAATAAATAAACGTGAAAATTTCAATGACTCCCTCTTCTCAGTTTGAATGAAATTTGATGAGACTTTGGTGGACTCCTGTCCCTATTATTTTTGGATTATGTAATCAGTAGATGCCCCTTTAACTCAACATACTTTACTTGCGAACTTTTTTGGATATGTATACAAAATGAATGCAAAAATTTCTGCTTATTAATACTTAATCAAGACATGAAGATTGTCTAACCTTTGTCATTATGAATTTCAGTATCTAGTTTGTATGCCAAAAATTATGTTATTACGAAACATAATATTCGAGTAATTTGTCTTTAAAAGCACCTGTTTATCAGTTTTAATTTACTGTAACGTGCTCGTCGTTCAAATTACCAGAACATTAACTACCCTTATTTAAAATTAGAAATAACAATTTTCGAGTCAAGTTTCCTGTAATCTAAAATAAACATCAGCATAGTATGACGAAGTAGAGGTAAATATTAATACGGAGCGGGTTTGCATGATTGTCTTCAAGTCATTACCAAAATAATTTATGTTTACCAAAGAAACTCATTTAGAGACAAAAGCACATTTCTGTTTACATTGTTGCGTGGTAGGTAGCATCCGCTTGAAATTCCTACATTCCGTAATAAAATTAATGGTGACATGCTGAACTTATACTGCAACGTCACTGATTAAAGCCTGCAAAGTCTGCTGCGAACGTATTACTGCAGAATATGGGAATTTGCGTCAGAATTTAACGCACCTACGTAAACCCCATACCCCATTACTAATATTATTATTAGCGCTTTTTATATTTCACTCTATCATCCATAAACGCAACCATCTATAAATATACATACAGGAACTTCAAGGTTGTAACGATACCTGTCTTTTTATTGATTACCCCGTCACGAATATATTTTTGGTGTAGATACAATATAATATGTGTTCCTATTCTACAATGGGTATTATTATAGATACTAATAAAAGTTATATCGGAAAGAGTGGCATTGTTGTTAATATTTATTGTTATTGCCGATTTTTATTAAACTAAAGATAAATTGAGTTAATAACATCCATACAGATTTTTATGGCACCACACTGAGATTTATTGCTGATGACATATACTTACTATACAGGGCTACCAAAAATAATGTGAACAACTTTAATCACATCCATGTTACCTACTACATAATACCTATATAAAAAAATTGTTGAAACGATTTCGAAAATGCTACTCCTGGTCTATTTAAAGCTGAACCGAATTATAAGTGGTACCTAAGTCCAAAGAGATGAAACGAAAATGATGTTGATCGACCAAGTAAATTAAGTAGTTTATCTTTCTCAATAAAGATACATGCTCAAAGTACCTACTGTTCAGTTTATGTCTATGTAATCGCATTGTGACAGTGAATGTTAATACACATATTTATTTATTTATATGTATAAATAGTGCCCAATCTTCGCCTCCTAATTCCCGATTTCAGGCCGATCGACTTTAAGACGAAGCTATACAAAAATATCTTTTTCTAAGGCCGCTTTCTGACTTGTCGGTGTAGCAGCGGTGCGGTATCGGTATGCTCGGTATACGCGGTACCGAATGCTTACTGAGCACCTATATTTCAATACGGTCTTCCTGACTTGTGCGGCACGTGCGGTAGAGGAGTGATATCGGTTCGGTATACTGCATCGCGGTAGAAACGTCCAGTGGCCGCTCGGGATTACTGCATGAGACATCATACAATATCTCCATCACTCAAGGAGGACGACATCTTCTTGTGACGGTACAAGCGGTTCTGCTCCGTTTTATGCCGAAAACATACCGATAGATGTGTAAATGCAAGCAACGCGGAATCGTTTCGGTACCAACCACTTCGGTACCGCACCGCTGCTACACCGACAAGTCAGAAAACGGCCTAATGCTTTTACATTTTCCCCAACGAAGCGCGAATCATTAACCATAATCAAATAAGATCAGGATAACTTGCACTAACTAAAACCTAACTTTCAATATATCCATAACCATAAAAATAAAAATTTGTAGACCTTTTAATGGTTAGGTAGGCTATGGATAATTTAAGGGTGGGACGAATTAATTCCTGGAGAATTAATTTCTGGATGAATAAACGAATTTATTTCTCATGAATTGTCTCGTTTTGAAAAAGCAAAACATCCAGAAATTATTTCGCTTTGCAAATGAAACAATTCCTGAGAAATAAATTCGTTTGTGTGACAATTTTCAGTCCTTGAATTATTATAACACATTATTTAAGACTTTGATACGCGGGCGCGGTTTCCTTTCAAAACTCATTTAATGACTAACTACAATTAATATATCAAACTACAAGAAAACACACCGGTAATTACTCTGGGGGGGGGGGGGGGTAGTTTAGGTTAGGTTAGGTTAGATTAAGTTAGGTTATTTTTTTTTGTAAATTTAATTCTTTTATTGTTTTCCCCCGCTAGGGCAATCCATTTTACATTGCTTAAAAAGGCCTTTCAATCGCAAACAGTCATAGCGATGCATTCGTTTTTGTCTATTTACAAGAATTTCTAGAAATTGATTGATTGTGTAAATTGAGGAAATATTGCTACAAATTATTTCGTCTTTTATATTTTCATCAGGAATTAATTCGCTCATTTGCAGGACCAGGAATAGTTTCGTTTTGATTAGAAAATCAGAAATTAATTCGTAAAAAATTCAGAAAGTTTCGCTTCCATTTTTTTCGGGAAAATTACTCCAGGAATTAATTCGTGGGGCCTAATTTAAGTTACCCTGATTTCAAATTTAATATAACAGCGCATTTATTATTCAGTTTGCAATATTGTTAATGTTGCGCTTTGATGGAGCAAATGAAACAGTACAAGGAAAAAATTGAACAAAAAATGTTTCTGTCTTTTTTTATTTTGTTAATCAATGTATTTAAGTTTATTTAATAACTTATTATTTCTAAAAAGGCATATAAATAGCAATTCTTTATATCCCCATCCGTTAATTATAAAGTCGATTTAACAAAAACAAGATTTTCACGGCGCTAACTTCGTTTTGGTCCAAGATAGTCCTGGATTAAAGCTCTGTGTTTTGCATTAATATACGGTTCTTAAAATGTCCCGAATTAGACAGACATATTTAGTGAATATTGTAATTATTAAGGGAATAATGACAAAAAATAAATATGTTAGTTTAACGAAGATCTTGTAATGAAATTTATATTTATTAAAAGAACCAAATTTAATTTATTGATTCTATTTTACATAACGGGACAACATAATATTATACGATATATATTTAATCTGAAAAAAGGTCACCCTATGGATAAGCGACCTTATTCTATAATTTTGAAAATGGCCATTGTAACTCTTCTAGGGAACCATTCCCGATGCTGCAATGGTTAGTTGTTTTATGGGACTTAGCACGGACCTTTGTCTCCAAAATCCACCCATCTATAGTCTAGTGATTACGTCGATTATTTTATTATCAGGTTAAACCCGAGAAAATGGATCTGTTTTGTTCTTCGGTAGGTAGTTCCTGCTTTGGGACTGAAACATATCCCAGAAAAAACGTATGTAGATGTTAACCTACAGCTTTGGTAATTTTTAAGTAGTTTAAAAGGGCGTAGTAGGTATATTAAGACAGTTTATCCACAATTGCGATTAAATTGTGGTCGATAGGGTTTTTACATCTAGTAATAAAGTTAACCGATTTAATTTTCAGTCATTTTATATAAATAAATTATTTTAAAGGTATAGTATCTGTACATTTATGCCTTCATCGCCTTGTTACGACCGTCGGAAGTGTCGGATCGCATCGGGACAAGACACTCATCCACATACTTACTATGCAGAAGATATTCATCGCCTGATTGCCTTCGCCCCATTTTAGTCCAATAATTACTATATCTATAATTTTTGGCGATAATCCCAACTCCATCGGCGGTAGTAAATCCTATTCTCAGAGTATTTACTTATGCAACATTATGTTTTTTATGGGTGTTGCTTCCAAAATATACCACACACTATAATTCAATGTCTTATATAATTTGGCAACTATGTCGTCTACTACGATCAGCCACAAAAAATGAAAAAAGAAAAACTATTGGGTGTTTCATTGCCGCCAATATTGGTGGGCGGGCTGTCCCCCTCCCCCGACCTACACTCTTGTACAAAGTCGAAGGGGTAGGGCGGAAGGCCCTCTTCAGCCTCCTTTAGGAATAGTAGGAATGAGTACGGGAAGAAAGATGAGACGGACGAAATGAAGAGAGAAGAGAGGTGAAAGACTATCTGTGGAATATTACTACCTCAGCATTTACCTAAACAATCTAAGGAAACTACAGAAAAACTTGGACCAGAGTAGCCGGCTCCGGAATCAAACCGGTGACCTCCCGAATGCTAAACAATGATCTGGACCACTAGACCATGCCGCTCGGTAATAACCTAACTTAACCGTCGAAGCTTTAAAATAACCTTTTGTGTCTTTCATCCCCACTAGTTACAAATGTTAATGGTCGGTTAATCCCTCCGATTTGTACTTTTCTTTAAAATTGGAGTGTAGGACGAAAGTTCCTCTTCGGCTTCCTTTGGGAATGGTTGAATGGTGGGCAGACAAAGAAGATACCGATAAAATAGAAGCATATGAGAAATGAAACCATACGAATAAACATAAATAGAGTACATTAATTGATGATTTAACTAAATCAAATCTACTATACACAACCTCAAATTAATGAGGAAAAATTTGTTGCTGTTGTCATGCCCTCGCCGGAAACGAACCCGGACCTTTGGTTAACGGTAGAGCAGTGGCGCGTAAAGCCAAAGGTCTGGGTTCGGTTCCCGGCGAGGGCATGACAACAGCAACAAATTTTTCCTCATTAATTTGAGGTTGTGTATAGTAGGTTTGATTTAGTTAAATCATCAATCATCAATTAATGTATTGAAATTTACTTACTATTAAAAAAACATTCTTCATTTGCATAATTATAAATAGAGTAGCTAGATTCGGAATCAAATCGGTGACACCCCAGCTGCTAAGCCACAATTTAGACTAAACTATGGTGGTATTTTGCAATAGCGTGCCCCTACAAACCATTTATATTCATTACTTACTTCTCTTTGTTGTTTTTAAGCGGGTGATTCAGAATAATCAGCATTGTCGCAAATTCAACCCGAAGCCGTTAATTTAGAATTTTGGCGGCATTCGACGATAACAAAAGGTTCAGAGGTTTCTGCTGATAGCAACCAACTGCTAATGTTGGTGGGAAGATAGTCCCTGCAACTCCTCTGCAAAGTCAGAGGGTAGGGCGGAAAATCCTCTTCAATCTCTTTGACAAATAATGGTAAAGAGACGACAAGTGAGAAATTATCGTATGATAAATGAAGAGAATTGTTTCCTAGCTAATAACTGCAACAGTTGAGAGCATATTAACATTTTGTAATAGATAATATTTAGATTATTGGTTTGCAACAATTTTTTATTTCGTTGTAAAAAATAAGTAAAAGCAAAACCATTCGGGATACGTAATATCACGGTCTTTTATTACACTCTTTGTAGATAAATTATACAAAAAAATAAAAAATATACGAAATAAATTAAAATCTTAATTAAATTCCACCCAAGTGTTTTAAAATCGTTAATAAAAGAAATTAATATTAAAGATTTACTTTTATGTACGTTAATTAAATCAATGTTGACTTTCAATGTTTCTTAACCGAGGTGTTTTTATTAACTATAAGAATAAATCAATTACATACGTTGTGGGCTTCCGTCAATAAAAGTGGTCGAATTTAAATTATCAATAAAAAAATGTTTACTTAAAATCTCAGTTTCAGCATCATACCTACGTATTTAAAAAAGAAGAATTTTTTATTTAATTTTGTGAAACAATTTCAATATCCAATAAATCGTAATTAATAAATGTTTAAATAAACTCAACCTGCCTTTGATTAAAAAACAATATGTAGTAACTATTTTTTTATTATTATCGATACTTGTAACGAATATCATAGTGAACTAAATCAGACTGATATAAGATGACCCCAATTGAAAGATTTTGTTCCCATTAGCGCCTAACAACGAAATTGCATGAGATTTATATATGTATATAATGAATATAGGTATAATTTATAATTTCAAAATCAACTAGTAACGACCTCCAGTAACATAAAACATTGTAACAAAAAAAAATTAGAAATTATTTTATAATAATTGAAAGTTACTATTAATAGGTACCTACTTGCAATTAATACAACTGAAGTGATATATTTTTTTCTGTTATTTTTAATAACAATATGGTTCGAATTATGTTCTTAAACAGGTTCGTAATGTTATAAAATTGAAAAAGATTAAAATCCGAAAAAAGGAATGAATTTTCAATGTTACACTTGTTTTGATAAAATAAAAGGTTATAAAATTAAAACAATTGCTGTTGCCTTAAAATCAACTCCCAAAAGTAAGCAAATTTATTTTTATGTACTGACACCCCTCGCGAACACAGATAACGCAAAAAAACACCACCCAAACATACCTACTTGTTTTTTGCGTATACTTTAAGCCGTTTGTTGGAATGGTTCAGACCCAGCTTAACATTACTAATGTGAGAGTTTTAGGCCTTCAGAAATAGGTTTTTTTTCAGAAATAGAAAGAGTTTTGGAGTAAACAGTCTTATTGTTCCTTGTACAGTATGTTTCAAGCTCTATCATGGCACATCTGAATGTACGGGCTGCTCAGGATACGAACTCAAGGTGTTTGTTCTCAAAACAGCTTCTCCTCTGTTGATATTTAGATGCTCTACTTGTAAAGATAGTAATAACATCAATCCTGCTCTATCCGAGACTCTTATTGAACTTAAGAAATTGGCAGATCAACTGAGTACTTCATGTGCCAATATCAATCAGCTTAGTAAAAGAGTTGATGATGTTGAAGGTAATGTAAAAATTATTCAAGAAGACATTGTTGAGTTGAAGCAGAATACTGATAACATTCAAGCGGATTGTCATGAAATAAAGAAGAATTCCAATCTTGTGCCTATAATGAAAAAGGATATTCTTTCTCTTACCAATTATTGTAATGAACTTCCATCGTTGGAGGATACAATCTTTGAAGTAGAAGAGAGAAACAACAAGAAAAATAATATCATTCTCTATGGGATCCCCTTTGATAATGCCAATAATGATCTTCAGAGAGTAAAGGATGCTCTTGTCAATATTACCAATCTGAACTTTGACTTGATATCAATCTATCGTATGAAGCATATGAACAAAAACAATATTCGTCCCATTGTAGTCAAGTTCTATTCTGCAGATGAAGCTATTAGAGTTATCAGAGCAAAGAGTGCGCTTCCTACTGGAATTTCAGTTTCCAAAGATATGACTCAGCACCAAAGAGATCATCTTTCTTCTCTCTACGAACAGGTCGATGAATATAATACTTTACACCCAGATGATCATAAGATTATCAAATTCATCAGAGGTACTCCCAAGATGGTTTCAAAAAATTCTTCATCATCTACAAAAAACTAATAACTCTCTCTTCCTTCTTGAACATTTCCATCTACATTCAGAATGCTCAATCAATAGTTGGCAAGCTACTGGAGTTTAAACAAAATCTCTCTCTTTCTGTAATCAAGCCTCAGATAATAGTTATTACTGAAACCTGGCTATCTGATAAAATAGATTCTGATGAGATTATTGGAGGAACAGACTACTTATTATTCAGATGTGATAGACCTACTCATGGAGGTGGTGTTTTTGTTGCAGTCAAGAATGATATCAACACAAAAATATTAGCAATGGGAATTAGCATTGATGCTGTATTAGTTGAGATTGATTTTGGTTGTCTTAAACTGTTATTATGTGCTGTCTATTTGCCTCCTCTTTCTGATCCCTCAAAATTTCAAGAATTTATTGATTTAGTTGAATTGCACTCACAAAACTATGAGAGTAAAAATATCATCCTCTGTGGAGATTTAACCTGACTCATATACTTTGGGAGGATAATAATTATATTAATACTGATGGCCAGTATGTACCGCCCTCTATTCTTGAAAATGCAGCCTTATAGAAACAATTAACGTCGTACCTGGATTTGCAACAATTATACCCACCTCACTCAAATAAGACCTACACTCTGGACCTTTTCTTTGGATCTGCTGATTTATTTTGTGATATTGACTCTAGTGAAAACTTAGTCCGTGTAAACACTAATCATGATCCTTATACTTTTTCTTGTCATATTACTTGTAAAGTTGCTAATGACATGGTTAAACGTTCTAACAAAAATTTTCATAAAGCGGATTTTAATGCAATCAATAATTATTTAGGGTCCATAGAATGAAGTAATGTCTTTCAAGGAAATGATATTAATGTTTGTCTTGATTATTTTTATAAAGAACTCAATATTGCAATTCGGGAATTTGTTCCAGAAAGTAAACCTTCCAATAGTAACTATCCCCCTTGGTTTAATGTAGAATTAATTAATCTAATATCTTCTAAGAAAATTGCTCATTGTAAATGGAAATGTAACGAGAATATTGATGATTATATTAATTTTAAAATACTGAGAGCAAAATGCAAGCGTCTTTCCAAGAATTTGATACATGAATATATTAAAAGTCTTGAAAATGATCTAATCAATAACTCAAAACCCTTTTGGAGACATTTTAATAAATCGCGTAGTTCTAATTGTAAACTACCTAAACGTATGGTTTATAATGGCTGTGAAGTTAATGATAATCAAAATATAATTAATTCCTTCTCATCTTATTTTGCTAGTGTTTACCAACCATCAAGTAATGTTGATCATTATATGAACCTGTGTGATGATGGTGAATTCTTACATATAACGTTGGAATCACTCCAGGATGCATTTAACAGTTGTAAAGAATGTTTAATAGCGGGACCAGATAACATTCCTCAGTTTTTTATCTCTAAATGTTGGTCGATTCTCTCTTCACCAATTTTACTACTCTTTAACAAATCAATCTCGGAGTGTTGCTTCCCTGACACTTGGAAAAAGTCGTTCATTACCCCTATCTTTAAAAAAGGCAATAAGCAAATTATGACAAATTATCGCCCCATCACGAAATCAAGCTTCTTACCAAAATTACTAGATTCCATTGTCGCAGAATTTATATCTCATATTTTTCGTGACACTATCTCTCATTCTCAACATGGTTTTATTACTAACCGATCAACTATTTCCAATCTGTTAGTCTATAATGAATATATAGCCTCCAGTTTATCGAACTCGGTTCAAGTTGATGCGATGTATATTGATTTTTCAAAAGCGTTTGATACTGTTTGTCATTCTATTTTGCTATCGAAACTATCTAATCATGGATTTTGTAATTCCTTATTAAAATGGACGGCTTCTTACTTATCAAATAGATCACAATCTGTAAGAGTCGATGATTATCTTTCTCCGTTTTTATCAGTTACTTCGGGGGTGCCGCAGGGCTCCCATTTAGGCCCAATACTGTTCATATTATTCATTAATGATTTAGTAAATAATTTTCAATTCGCCAGAACCTTAATGTATGCTGACGATGTTAAGTTGTTTGCTGCAATTTCATCTCCCCATGATGCTATCTTACTCCAAAAAGATATTGATAAGCTCTCAGTTTGGTCTTTCAATAACAAATTAGATGTCAACTTGGATAAATGTGCTGTTATCACTTTCTCCAGAAAAAAGTCTCCTTTTCATTTTAACTATTTGTTTAACACTATCAATATTGAAAGGGTGAATACCATCTCTGATCTGGGAATTACTTATTCTTCAAACTTTGAGTTTACTTCGCATATTATAAAAATCTCTCTTAAGGCTAATAAATTATTAGGCTTCATTTGTAGAACTTCAAAATCATTTTTCACAGCCAATTCCCTTAAACATCTGTACAATTCGTTGGTCATGCCTATTTTGAATTATGGATCAGTTATCTGGTCCCCCTACACTGACGTCAATGTCAAAATTTTAGATGGTATTCAACATAGATTTCTGAGAGCTCTATGCCGTAGATCCGGCAAACCAATGTCCTTTTGTGACCATGATTTTCATCTAGCTATGAACGCTTTTAAAATTGTGGATTTATCTTTGAAAAGAACTTATTATGATAACTTATATGTTTACAAAATTCTAAATGGTTACATAGACTGTCCTCAGATTTGTGAGCTTTTCAATGAAAGAGTTATATCTTATGGACTTAGATATGCTAGACAAATTTCTGAATCGGTGGATTCAAGTAACCTTATATTTAACTCCTCTATATTTCGATTGAAACGCCAATGGAATTCTCTCCCTGAAACTATCAGGAAGAAAGAAACCATTGGTGGATTCAAGGGTAGTTTAAGATTTTATTTGTTCAATTTTTAGTTAACCTTAGTAGCAATCTGTTATGTCATATACACTAATTCTTGTTACTTAAATTGTATAATTATAATTGAGACATTTTTATAGCTCCTTTGTTAATGATGTTACCTATATTTCTAATTAAATTTTATACTTTGTATGCTAAGTGGCAATGTATTTCTAGCTGTAAATTTATAATTTTCGTTGTAAAGAACCCTAGGGTTCGTTGAATAAATAAATAAAAATAAAATAAAATAAAATAAATAAAATAAAATAACAAAGGTGTACTTTCTGGAAAATATCAAATTAATTATTAATCTTTTAAACATGGAAATAGGAAAACGCAGGGTTGCCGATTATTGTTAGACAGCATAAACCATTGTAAGTTTTTGACCTACAAAAATGTTGAAAACTTCCGCGTAATGGCGAGTTGGTTGTTCTGAAGACGAAATGCTTAGGTACTTAGATTACTATAGGGTGTGTAATAATTTAGATAATAATTAATAATCACAATTAGTCTACTTCGGCTACAGAACAATTTGGTAGTAACGAAAAACATAAACCAAATTAATGAGGTTTCCCGTGTTTTTGGCGATCGTCGTTATCTTTTAACCATTTTTGTAGGGTTGCAAATGAAAATTACTGCAATGTTTAGTTGTTTTTCCAATTGCAAAGCCTGCTATTTCCTCACAAAAGAAATCATATTTAATTTAACATCAACTCAAGTTTTTATAACTTTTTTGTTTATTATTTTCTGAACATATGATAATTACATATTTTTGAAATCAGAGGGAAGGGTGACTTCAGATTGACGAAAATATACGGGCTATGTTGATTATTGATATGATTTACTACGTCACATTAGTATAGGCAACCTGTCGTAATCCCTAAGCTGTTTTTCGCGGCAAAATTTCATTTAAACTTAAAAGTGATTTAAAATCATTATTGCGATCTTTTTTTTAAAAAAAAGTTTATATTAATTATATGTGACATAAATACTTTATATTTTTTAATAAAAAAAAGTGAAAGTTCCCAATTTCAGAACCACACCACTTTTTCGTTGTCCAGTTCTCGTGATATGTCCCTTAAGTCACTTTAGTTTTCCAGATTTTTAAGATTTCACCTTTACCCCTAATCCTTCATCCTTACCTAAGAAAACATTAATTAATCACGACATTTGTATTTAATACTCTAACTACAGCCGTTTAATATTTTTTTTATTGTTAATACGTAGTAACAACCGGTCTAAATATCAGTTCCATTGGAATTTGTCCTTCCTACAGTTTTTTTATACTGACCGTACCTTAAATAAACACGTTTTTGCACAACTTACAGAAATGTGCTTGATAACGACATTATTTCTGGAAAGCGAGTTAGAAAATCTGTTGTTTGCTACAGATTTTATCAATATAAAAACACGCCCAAGGAAAGAAGGAAGAGGCTTAGTTTATTAAATTGAAGGAATTCACGTAGTCGGGATACGGCTGTCTTGTGAAAGGTACGTTTATTAGTGAACAATAATAGGTAGTGCGTTAATTGAAAATATATGTATATATTCTATGTAATAATACACACTCACACATACATATATACTTGCATATTGCCTGTAAGTGTGTGCTATATACATTCGTGGTAAATATTATCTTTTTTGTTTAGCTGTGGAGTAATGTGGTGATATTAATGTGTTTAATGGAACAATGACATATTTTTTATGGTTTTGCAGTGTGCCAAAATTCGTTTCGACTAAAAGTCTCAATTCACTGTGGCAAAGTATAAAGGTAATGTAGTAATCTTTAAGATTCAATTTCGGAAAATAGAGAAACTGCATTACATACGGATAAAAACAGCAAACCATCCTAAGGGAAAAACTACATTGAGGTTGAAGATCTTTCGGATATTACCGTTTTCATTTAAAAAGTTTGGAACTCCAACTAACCTGACCTAACATCAGTTTACTACATAGCATTTCATAAACAACACTATATTGAACAAAATAATATACATAGGATTATTTCATTGCTGTTTGTTAGACATTACAATTGTTTCGGGATATGCTATAATTTACGAGATATGCAAAATAACGGATATTTACAAACTGAGACCGACTATTTACACAAAACTACAATTTAGGTTAATAAGAATAGAAGTAAGTTTCGAGTTGATATTGCAATTTGATTTATTACTCAGTAATTTTTTTATTTCTAAAGCTTCAAAAATTTAAATCTAGTTAAAAACAATATGAAATGTCAGATTATAATAATAATCGATGGTAAAAGAGAGATAGATAGAAAGAAGAAATCGTGGTTGAGAAATATAAGGGAATGGACACAGGAGACAGGATCATCATTATTGCATAAAACCAGAGACAGAGAATAATTTTCAATAGTAACCGCCAACGTCAACTGAGATGGCAGAGAGGGGGAGGCAACTTATAACCCTCTATTTATATGTAATTGTTAATTTTGTATAATTAGTCATTCTCAGTTTGTAGACATTAGAAGTCTAGTATCTCTCGTAATGGTAATAACAGATGTGGATAAAGCTTTAATGCTTTGTAGGTACTTGAAAATGTGCTTCAAATCCTTTGTTTGAGATCTTAAAAGTACTGCATTTCAAGCTCTTCTTCGAATAAGAAGTTGGGGATTGGTAACTGAATTACTTTAAAAAAGTGCTTTGTAATTTGCAATTTAAAGAAGATTTTCGAACACTTTCACTGTGCCCTTTCAAAGTGCTTGAAGTCTTTTCAAAGAACTTGAAGTCTATTTTTAAGTTGCTTTAAATCCCTTTAAGGTGCCTAAAAACAAGGTAAACTATCACAAAGGTTCTAGGCTTTTCGATGTAATTGAAGCATTTTTGGTTTAATTGAAGCTCCTCCCATGTGCTCGAAGCCTTTTTTGTTTATTCAAGTCCTCAAGCACTTATGGCTTTGAACTTAGTTATTTTTTAATGTAAGTAGAAATTCGAAATCATTGAACTTTAAAATGTATTTAGGACAATAGGGAAAAAAGGAGAAGGTTGTATAACTTTTGTATAAACCATATTGTCCAGAAATGCACTCTTGACCAGTTATTCGGCTGCTCCGATACTTTCATCACACCCATCTAATAAATTAGTATTATGACATTTACTATAAAGTTATCTATTCGAGACAAGATTTTTAGTATATATACAGTAAAATCTCTTTATTCGCCGGGTATATGTTCCAAAATTATGCCGCGAATACGGAAATCGTGAATATGGAATGATTGTACCTATGGAAATATAGGGGTTAGGTTCCAAGGTAGAAAAATAAAATAAAATAAATAAAAATAAAATCTGTTTATTAGTCACAAATAACAGTTATATACATATTTAAAGCATAAAATAACTACTATTCCAAAGAATTAGACGGCACGTGCGATTTGGCGATAGCAATATTATAAACTTTGCGACACCTCTAAAAGGTGGTGCCCGCGAAGTCAGCTTTTTTCAAAGAACTTTAGGTTTAACACAAATAATAATTATTTTTTTTTGTTTATATTTTGACGCCTACTTGTTCGTTCTGATATACAAGTGGGGAAACCGTTGAATATTAAACAATGAATATTATCTATTTCCAAATTATATCTATGTGTAATCGTAATTTATGTATCCGCGAATAACGAAATATTCTGATGCGAATACAGGAAGTGGTCTCAAGTTTTTCTTCAGCGAATACTGAAACCGCGAATAACGGAATCGCGAATAAGGAGATTTTATTGTAGTTTAATTTTGTCTTTTTTAAGACAATATTAGTTTAGCTATCCCATAGTGTATGGCTTTTTTTGCTTATGGTGTCCTTGAGTGATTTTATTAACATTTCGTGATAATTTGTGCTGCATTTATATTGAATTATTTGTGTGGTAATCAGTGCACTATAATATTACGACGCAGTCAAAGTTCCCAATGCTCATTTTATTTATATTTCATATGGGACATGGATTCATGATAATACGTTTTATAAGTTTTTATATCAATATGGAAAATGAATTCGATAGAAACATAGTCTTCCCGTTAGTTTCTATTTATCCCTTTTTTTCTAAATAATTGTTTATTATCTGTTGTTGTTAACTGTTGATTGGGACTGCTACTTTTTCTTGCTTTCATGAAATTTAATTTTATTAGAAGTATTTTAAATAGTCATGAGTTACAAGATACGCGAGAACGGTTGTTCGAGCATTTAGTGTATCATAGAGGCGAGGCTCATAAACTCAGAAATATTTATTATTTCACAAATTAAGGACGAGATTTCGGATGTATACAGGGAGGGACTGGCCATGCAAGTAAAACTTAATATAAAAAATGGAATAAAACGCCTTATAACACTACAAACAATATTTATTGGATTAACCAAATGTATACATTTCGACTACGAAGTAGTCATTTTCAATGGTAAATTACAACTAAAATTAAGAAAAAGAAAGAAACTTGGGTGTTTCATTCCCACCAATATTGGTGGGCGGGCTGCCCCCCCGGCCTACACTCTTATGCAAAGTCGGGGGGTAGGGCGGAAGGCCCTCTTCAGCCTCCTTCAGGAATCGTGGGAATGGGTGGGTGGTGGTGTGGGGGAAGAAAGATGAGACGGACGAAATGAAGACAGAAGAGAAGTGAAAGACTATCTATGGAATATTACTACCTCAGCATTTGCCTAAATAATCCAAGGAAACCACAGAAAAACTTCGACCAGAGTAGCCGGCCCCGGAATCGAACCGGTGACCTCCCGAATGCTAAGCAATGATCTAGACCACTAGACCATGCCGCTCGGTTAGAATTAAGAGAAGATTATGCCTTAAATATATATCTAAAAACTACCTGTAACTTATTGAAGAATATCGAAAAGGGGGTTGTTAGTGAACGGTAGATCCCAATTCATCAGGGAATTTCTGTATTTATGAATGTAAATACACTCATAAACTTTTAGGTCGGTGTAATTGTGACAAGGCTTTAATAATTCGATGTTGTGGTCTATAGCATGTCCCGTGTGTAAGGCATGGTATGCGACTGCTGATTTTTCGGCATTATTCTTTTTTAAATGGTACAGATGTTCTTTTAAACGTATCGATAGATTTCTCTTAGTTAGGCCTATGTACACTTTGTCACACTCTAAACAATGAATTTTGTATATACCTGACATTGAAGTTTTATTATCTCTATCTTTTGGATTTCCAAGGACATTGCATAATTTTAGTTTTTGATTACTAAAAACTGTTTGTATTTCAATTTTTTTACCAAGCCTTTTTATATGTCTATTAAATTCAGTATGATAACTGAATTTATGTCTTATATTGTTCTCTTTGGTTTTGTCTAACGTTGTTTTTCTTTTAAAAATTTTTGTTTTTGTTGTTTTGAAAAGATTTTGTTAATTTAATTTATTTTAAAGTTATGTTGAAATGTCGTGTTGTAAATATAATTCTTTTCTTTTTCGAAATTTTCTTCGCTCATAGGGATATTGAATAATCTAAAAATAAGGCTATTAAAAGCTGCTAGTTTATGTCGTTTATCTGTGTAGGAACTATTTAAAATATATCTGTTCGTGTGAGTAGGTTTTCTAAATATACTAAAGGATAGTTTGTTTTTAGTTCTAGTTATTTTTAAATCTAAAAAAGGAAGTGACATCTCGGATTCTTCTTCATATGTGAATTTAATAGACTCATAAAAGGAATTTATGTGGTTTATACATTTTGTAACATCAAAATCTTTATCTACTATTGCGAACACATCGTCCATATATCGGGTCCAAAATTTTGGAAAATATTTATAAGTATTCTTTAATTTAATTTCATAAAAACTTAAAAATAAATTGGCTAAAAAAGGAGAAAGTGGATTTCCCATTGCTGTGCCTTTAACCTGTTTATAGATATTGTTTCTAAACTGAAATGCAATTTGTGACATACAAATTTCGGTTAAGCTTAACAATTCTTTAATCTGGAAGTTTTAAATCAGTTAGCCAAAGTTTTAAAAAATGGAAGGTTTCTAATAAAGGTTCATTCAGGAATAATGAGACTACGTCAAAGGATATAAGTTTGTCACCTTCTTTAAGGGTAACATTTTTCAATTTTTCAACTAATTCGATATTATTTTTGACAGACAAATTTTCTGGTTTGGGAAGGGATTCATATTAATTACTTAACCATTTCGCTAAATTATAGGTAGGAGTGTTGATATTTGAAGCTATAGGTCTATAACTGTTATCTTTTTTGTGGATTTTTGGTAATCCGTATAATTTGGGTATAGTTGGGTTAGCCACTTTGAGCTTTTATGCCAATTTTTCATCTATTACTGTATTACATGTTTTCAAAGCTTTATCTACATCTCTATTCAATTTCTGAGGATTTGTGTTGTGAGGCTCGTATGGGCCTTTTTTTTATTAACTCTAATATACAATTTTCATAATCTGATTTTTCGACAATACAAACAGCATTTCCTTTATCTGATTTAAGGTAGAAACAATCTTTCTCCTTTAAACTCTTAATGGTCTCTAATTCTTTACTGACAAGATTAACAGCTTTCTTTTTATTGTTATTCTCAAATTTATTTTTTTTAAGAAATTGTTTACATTCAGGTCTAATTTGCGATTTATTGTTTTCTGATAAATTGAAAATACATTTTTCTATACTATGCAATCTAAAAACTGTAGTGTCTTGGGTGTTAAACAATGTTTTAGGCCTTTGTTTAATTATTTTAGTTCCTCAATAGTATATGTTAGCTTACTTTTGTTGTAAACAATATTGATATCTAAACTATGATCTATATTACGTGAATTTAAATTGGAGTGTGATTTTTCTTTAAGATTTCTGAATTTTTTAGACAGTCTTTCTTCTTTTTTCTGAGATTTTTTGAACAATACTAATTCAATCTTTTTAAAAAGGAAATTGAATTCAATCGGATGTAAGTACTTAGCTAATTTTAAGTGTAAATTATAGGCTAACAAAGATTGTTTGGCAAACTTTGAAAATAAGTACCTTAATTCGGAATTTAAAAACTGTAGCTTGAAGTTGTTTAGCATCTTCTGGGAGTAATTCTTGTGAATAGGGATCTTGATGTGAATGAAATTTGGAAACAATTTTTCTTTCTTGCAGTCCATTAGAAACTTGATATCAGCTTTGATGTGGCACATCTTGGTTCTTAACTTTAGTAAACAATTTTTATCACTCTGCAGCTGGTTGGCCATATTTGTATACATTTGGTTATTCCAATAAATATTGTTTGTAGTGTTATAAGGCGTTTTATTCCATTTTTTATATTATTCACACTACAAGTCACTCGGTACTCGTTGTACCTTTTATTATAAAACTTAATACTTAGAGAAAAATGAAACAGAAAAATTTTAATAATGGTTGATCCTGCGGTCATCCCGGAAACATCCCGCTAATTTGAAAAAATTGCATTTTCCATCTTTAGAATCAATTTGGCTTGTAAAGGGGTGTTAAAATCACAATGCCACCTGGTCCCTCCACCTCCAGTCCGACCCTTGATATATAAACCCAAATTACTTTACATTGCTGAACTACATAACGTTATGATGGTGTAATGATTTATGCATGGTACCAGAACGTTATTTAATTTTGATGTGGTATCAAATGATAATTTTTTTACTATTGTTCTTTTGAAGTTTGACAAATGTGTGTAACATGATATCATGATTTATAGCGCATTGAGTACTAAAATGATTGCACTTAACCCGAATTAATTTATTTCATTAACTAGTGCAATAAAAAGTTGATAAAAAGTTAGTAATTGTCCTCACAACAATTATAAAAGCTGTGGTACGTTCTAATGAATTGCTAATGAACAATGTCACTTAATCTCCATGAAAATATGATGAATTGTGATACATTAATAAGCAAAATCAACTATGATGAGAATAATAGGTAATTTTGCTTTAGGCGCATTAAATGATGACAGTTTTATTTTTGATATGCTTACTCGTTGATTTCGGTAAATCCTTTATCTAGTTCAACTTCATTTATTTTTAACAATAGTCATACTGAATTAAAATTTTATTTAAAACGAATGAAGTAGGGAGAGGGATGGCATCGTGTGATAATGATTAAACTCTAAATTTCAACCGCAATTAAACACTACCATACTAGTCCTACATAACACCTATAAAGGCTGTGGTGTAATTTACCCAGGCCAATGTGATCGACTAAAAAATTCCAATGCGTTGTTTATGGTCTTCGAAGAATATACTATTTATTAACGTAAATGGGGGAAAATTGTGTTGTGGTTTTCAATGAAATAAAGGACAAACAAATGTAAAATATCTTGTTTTATTATGAAACGCAAAAGGTCTAGGGCTATGTGGGGAAACAGCATGGCACAGAAACCCACGTCCTTAGCGTTACAAATCAGAGATGTGCAACGTAAAATAGGCATAACAATCATTATGACATGAAAACATTATTCATTTTGTACGAACTTCGTACACAAAAAAAATGAAAAATGTTTGAGTTAGTAGTAGTAAAAATGGTGCTGGGTCCAGGAATAAAATAAATCAATGCAATAAAAATCATGGTAAAAACATAATATAATAAATAATATCAATCAATAAACAAATGCAGTAGAGATCAATTGTAAAAACAAAATTAATGAAACACACAATAAATATCAAAATGCACGTGTTTATGGATACTCCCAGTTTTTCCTTTACCTTTTTTTTAAATTTATTTTCTTTTTTTTTGTTCTCTCTTTCAGTAGACTAAGTTATAGAAAAACAAAACAGTGACCTATTAACCGAGGAATGGAAACTACCGACATAAATGTATATTACTAAATGTTAAACTAGATGACGCTAGACCCTTGTTACTACAAGGAAAACAATCCAAAGTCAATTGACACATGATAATTAGATTATGCCATGTAATTTATAATTGAATTGAAAATATACACCTTCTTGCGGAGTTCAAATACATGGGTGCTTATAAAGGACTTGGTAACCTACGAACCGAACATTGGTATTACACATTTCTTTGCTGACACCAGTAGCGTACCTAGGTAACCAAAGACCCTGGGGCAAAAAATTAAATAGGGCCTAAACTAAACTTTTTAAAATAGTTTGTTCCGTATTCGTCGTGTTCCGAATTCAACATACTTCAAATTTGTCATAATTCAGATTCGTCGAACTCCAGATTCGTCGTAATACAGTCGACTCCATAATAAAATAAAAAACCATATACAAATTGTAACTTATATTATTGAAAAAATTCAAAGCATTTTATGAAAATAAAGAAAAATATCTACCTGTTACCGTTCAAAAATACGGTCCTGTGACAGAAACATAGACAGCGGAGACACGTTAATAGGGTCCCGTTGAGCACCCTTTGAGTACGGAATCCTAATTAAGTAGAGATTTTTAATCCAATAACACCACTTTCTTGACCGACTATAGGTACGCTTTACGATGAATCTGGGTTACGACAAATCAAAATTTTATCAATACAACTCAAAATATAAATATCAGTAGCCGGCACCTAAGGAGATTCAGCGACGGTCAGATTGACAGGTAGCTAGGCGGAAACTTTTAGCATAGCAATAAATGAAAGAGCCAATAAGAATATAGCTAAACCGAAGGGGTGCAATATCAATACGTTAACTTGTAGTTCAGTGGCGAGTATCACTTAGAGAATAAATACTGAAAATACAAGTGAATTCATTCAACTGATTTACTTACCAGACTTTATGAAACAAATAATTTTTACTTGGTTCTATCAAATATTTCTTCGGTTCAATTAAATATTTCAAAGCAAATGATTCAAAAAAGTTGAATCAATTTTTTTTCTTATATGTACTTACCTAATAATTGTTTTTTTTTTCCTCTTAAAATAAAACAAATGTTTTTTTTCATTTACCCATTTATTTGAAAGCGCGTTTTAAGTATAGAAAAAAAGATATCTGTTGTGCTCAAACTAGTTATATTTATTAGAAATATAAATTGTGAAAAGGGAATAATATGAATTACAAATACTGATGTAAAAATTAGATGTGTTAATCTTCATCGTCACTATCACTAAATTCACTGCCTGTAATATCACTATCCTCGTCAGTTATATTAATAATTATTTCTTCAGTTGACACATCAATTATTCTCTCGCGTTCCAAATATTTCAATTCTATAGCTTCATAACATGACTACATCTTTTTTTCCAGTCCTTTAAAATTATTTTGGCAAATTCTGCCAGAGTAAAAGTAGTATTCCTGTTTGCCACCCTGCTTTTAATTGTAGCTCATATTAGCTCAATGGGGTTAAGATCGGGATGATAGGGAGGTAGCCTTAAAACAGTATGCCCATGATTACCTAAAAGCGCATCGAACTTATACTGTATAAACCGCTGTTTATTCCCTTTAATTAATTCATAAATTTGGGGTTTATACATGTTTGGAGTAAAAGTAATATTTTTAGAAATCAGCCAATTGATCATATCCTGCTTTTTCGCATTGCTGTTAGGTGCAGGGTCCACTTATATATTATGGTAGGGGGCATTATCAGTAACTATAAGCGAGTTAGGAGGTAAATTAGGAATAAGATGTTGTTGCAACCACTTCTCGTAATTTTTACTGTTCATATCGTCATGATAATTTCCGCTTTAATGGCTATAATACTTCTTTCGTAATCAACTTACTTAATAAAATGCTAAGCAAAAAAACTGTTACGGAGCTTGGTAAAAAAGTGTCTATTTTTCCGTCTCATCCTTTTTCCCCCAACCATCACCCACCCATTGTATCTATTCCTGGAGGAGGCTGAAGAGTGCCTTCCGCTCTACCCCTCCGACTTTGCACAACAGTGCAGGTCGAGGTGAGGGGGGGGGGAGAAGGGCGTAGCCCGCCCAGCAATATTGATGGGAATGAAAACAATAATATTTTTGATGATAATTACAAAATTCTACATACAAAAAAATAGTGGGTTAAAACTAAATTTACTTGAAAGCCTAGAAATAAACAAATTAAATAGGACAGGTTTAATCATTACCTAACGATCAATCTCACATAAACAATTCTCCTTTGTTAAACATTTAGTCGATTGTGTATTTTGCTATCCCTTCTTTTGCAATTTACTGTTTAAGTTCATTAAGTGAACTGTAATTTAGTTTAAGGATATTATCTTCTTCCACTTGAAGGAGCCACTGTGTGGCGAAATATACATTGTGATACTATAAATATATTTTTGTAACTTGTGTGTATATTTTTTTTTGTCTTTTTCTTCACTACTTATTATAGAGTAACAATATTTAAAAGCTTCTTCTATTCAATAATTAATTAAGCGTCTATTATTATATCATTTTGGAATTCTAACTGGTCGTTAGTGGTATTTTTATTGTTACTAACATTGTTTCTAAAGAATAAAACAAAAACTGACAAACTTAATAAAAAAGGAGATTATAATTTTAAATGTAGCGATTCTGACGTATACTATACCTATAGGTTAAACGGGCAGAAACCTAAGAACCTAGACTTGAAGAACACATGAATGTTGTTTAAAAAACATTTTTAACTCAAAATTGAGTACACAGTGGATCACCTTTAATCACTCCATAAACAGTGAAAATGTTACATTTTAAAAATAAAGAAAAGAAAACTTTATTTATTATTACTATAATAATTGACAAATACTTAGGTTCCAACCGCTAACCGAGAACTAGTAGTATTAAAGACAACATTACACATTGTAATATTTTGTATAATTTATACCCTTTTGAAAAAGACTTCATCAACAAAAAAGCAGTTTGAATTTCTTTCTTTTTTTTTATTAATAATTTTTCTAAAGGCTTGGTATATTTAAAAGTTCTAATTCCATAAATTTTCCTATTCAAAATTTACCGTAGGAGCTACAATAAAAAGTAATTTGTTCACGCCACCTTTGTTAATTTTGGAAATTACACTATATTAATATTGTAATTACATAAATATTGAAATGTTTTTCTTAATTTGTAAAGTACACTTAAATATTTTTGTAAAGGCTGCTTTAAGTGTTTCGATATGGTCATATTTCCACAATTCCAGAAATTAAATAACAATAGAGAGGCCATTATCGGCGATTATTCACAATATGGGTAGGAGGCATGTTGTATGCATCTGTAAAACATACTGAGCTAATCAATAACCATATATTTTACTAAAACAAGCATGTTTGAAAATCATCTACCCCCTCATCAATTCATATATTACCAATATTGTTCTACTTACTTTACGAAGATACGTACCTAAAACTCTTTTTCGGCAAGTCTTTTGCAAATACAAACTCCAAATAACTCAAACATATGCCGTTTTTTAAAATTTGTTGATTAGTCGTGAAGAAAAAAAAATGTCGTTGGTGTCTTTAAAAAAAAATCATGTGTGCAATTCACACGTGGTAGAAGTGAACCTTCAAAAAATTTGGTTTAAAGATAATCAGACGAATGTAAATTTTCGGGAAGAGGATAATTGTAGGTTTTAGTAATGATCATAGTGATACAAACCTAAAGCTTGGTATTACGCATGCGCGCACAAACACGTATTAACACACGTACAACGCTGAGGCCCAGGCAAACTCTCACTATGCCTTGGTAAACACGAGTGGAGGGGGTACGATGCAGAGCACAAAAGGAGAACCACGAACATAAGAAACACTGTATAATGCTTCCCATCTCATTTTCTCCCACTCTGTTTCCTTTTACTGTTGGTTTTTCGTTTCATCGACTTTCATATCACAATGGTAGGTACTATAGAAGTTTTCACTTCAAAAAAAAGTTCATATGAAATACGCAGAGAATATATATATTTAAGGTTTATAATTTGGCGGTTTTTATCCACTCATTAGCTGTGATGAAGAAAAAAACAAGTCGAAAAATGTTTTAAAATCATATAAGAATTATTTTTCACTGTAGTTATATAATAAGAAGTAAAGGATTGAAAATGTCTTACGTATGTTTTTATATACAGGGTTTTTCAACTTGATAGGCTATTAGAAGTATATGAATTAGTAGAAGGAATCCAAAAATCATAACTTCCACAAAATACGACGCAGACTGTTTTCTAAAGTTAGAATTTAATTTTGAACGCCCCGTATAAACTATTTAGTTCAATTTTATCAAGGCGTTAGCACTAATATTCAGCTATTAATAGTAAAAAGTTCAACACTCTGAGTCGTATTTTGTGGAAGTTATGATTTTTTATAATTTGGGTTGCGGTAGCGATTTTTTTTCTATAAATTAAATTAACTCAGAAACTGATCGTCATAGGTGTACAAGTTGGTTATCAAACTTACCTTAGAATTACACGTTTTATTCGAATTCAGCGTAAAAATATATCATTCCATTTAAAATAACAATGTTGGCGTCGACTTCCGGTATAACGGGATGTAAATTGAACTTGAAAATATTTTTAAAAGAAGCGGCATAAATAATAACCAAATGAGCCCAAGTTTCAGAATTGAATTCCTTCTACTAATTCATATACTTCTAATAGCCCATCAACTTGAAAAACTCTGTATATCGTACCTGAATCGTATCACACGTTAATTAGAACCGCAAATGTTCGAACACCAACTTTTAGCAGCTTATTAGCGGCTAACATTGCATACTTATGTTAATCTAGAACCTGCATGGTTCATATGAACTTAGCAGGGCACTTAATATTTTTCGAATGATAAACACGACCTTCTTCAGGGACTGAAGTGAAGTTCACTTTGTTACCGAAAAGTGCTTCGGACAACTAAAGTGTCGTGTTTTGGCGTTGGGGTTTGAGCTATTTTGTTCTATCTATAACAACCGCCAAAATTTTTCCAGTCTTCATACACCTCAATATAACCAGTATCTGTTAAAATCGTAATTTACCACCTTACAAAAATAATAGAAAAATTAAGTTCATGTTGATACACAATATAGGAGTAAAAATTGTTATTCACAAAATTTAATATTCTCTTTGTTGTGAAAATAATTTTAATGAAAACTATTTACCGTCGCTGAAGTGAGAGCAAAAAAGATGTCTACGGAATGGGGATGATTTTATCTCTAAGTATTCAACTATTTTTGCTTAGGGGCGGACACGGCGAAACCTAGAGTGTAGCAATAAAAATTAAATAAATGGTAGATGATTGTAACTATAAGTTGATTCATAGAATGCTAATAAAATAAATGCGTGGAGATAAAGAAAGAAATAATTATGACAACACTCACTTCCATTATAGGGTCAGGTGGGGTAATTTTGAACTATTTTGGAAAATTGACTTTTGAAGCCCGATGTATCTTAGATGAAGATTAAATTTAGGCGACTGTATGATTAATTTAGGTCCTTGTTTGGTTTTAAGTGAATTTCTGTTGTTAGATATGCAAATTCGGATTTTTTTTGCAAAAAAACTTAAGTTTATAATTACCCCTTCACTTATTAACGCAGTCGAAAATTTAGGGGTAAATGTGAACAATCATCTTGTTTGTACTGGCTTTATAAAGGTTTTTAATGGGGCAAAAGTGAACAATTCGCTTTCAAATGTGAATTCCAATGAAAATTATATTTATAAAGCCGTGTTAACAATTATCCAAAAAATTATATATTAGGTATAGAGAAATATTTTCACTGTTTAACATGAAATATCGCGACACTCTTCCTCTGCTGTTTAGCGCGCTAAAGTATCCTACCGTCAGAAGTCAACACCACAGTCTATAATTTTCATTAGTTGGAATATTTTCATTTCATCGAGATAAAGAGACTGTTTACAATTACCCCACCTGACCCCATATCCATTCATACTGTGACGTGTTCAGTCACGGAAAACACAATTAACAAAACAAAACAACGAATTTATTTAATTACTAGAGTTAATTTGACTACACAATTTATTTCACTAAAAAGTCTCTTTTCCCGCTGGCCTCTACTGTGAACACTCGATATAATGTAGACACTATCTATCTATCGCCTGTTGTTCGCCTATCGATCGCTTCGCTTCCAAACATCAGCAGTTCACTGTCAACTAACTCGGTGTGTGCCGTCTACGCCTTTTATAGTCTTTTCAGCCTCTTTCTAGGGAATTCTACAGCCGTCTAGTAATCCAATTGTTTTCCCATTGATCGTTGCTGGTGTTTTCTAGATGTTTCAGGAAAGCCGGGAATATTTTTCAGTTAAATTCCTTATGGAAAAAGATGATCTGATACATTATCACCGGACTTTATCCGACTCACTCTGTAAAATTCTCTAATAGATAGATGACCATTTTCCTACCATGATCAGCGTTACCGAAGATATACTAGGGGAAAATCGATAAGTACTCTTTTATGCGTGTCACACGAAAAAAGGGTTACGTGGCAGTCAGTTAGTTCACAAAAGGTGAAGACGGACTAAAACTTAAGAAGCGATTAAAAATATTTAAAAAATACGCGATTAAAACGACGAAAGACGTATTTTTGCAAACGACATTTGTAATTATTAAAACGTTCAGTATGATTAGCCAGAGAACTGTATTTAGTTATTTACATCTATACTGTCATTATTATTTTAGTTTTATTTTTTTTTTGTTATTATTTTTAATGTAATTTGAGTTAAATATATTAATTTCCTAAACGATTCAAAATCTTTTCAGTTACTTCTAGAAAAGGATATTAAATCCGACAATTCTTTTATTTTATTGTAGATTACAAAGTTATGGTAGGTAAAGACAACATTATTCCTCATATTTCTCTTAAAGTGCTTGAAATTCTAAATGAGTTTGAAACCCTTTTAAGTTGACCAAAGTTTCTTCACAATGCTTAAAAGCAAAATAAAGCCATCAAAAAGGTTTTAAACCATTCTGGTTTTATTCCAACTTGTATAGCGTGCTCGAAGCCCTCTGGGCTCCGATTTAGTATTTGGGATAATGCCCACCAGGGGGTGTGATACTTCGATGGAAAGCTCTTGAGCAGAGAAGTATTTTGGAGTGGGTCTGGGGGCGAGGATACCTACCATTCAAAAGTTGTGAGTTACGCCCTTTCACCATAGACTTTGAATGGTGGAAAAGGCCTAAAACCCAAACCCAATAACCCTAAGCTAACCTAACCTAACCTCACTCAAATTCTACGCCATCTTTCACGAGAACACACTTATTACTATCATATCTCAACATATCTGTATTGTAAAAATTGGGTAAAGGGTTTTCAGTTAGCACTGCGAATCGAACTCGCAAGCTACAGCTCTGCTACTTGGCACTATCCACTGCGCCATTGAGCTGAGGTGAAAGCATAGAGCTTATAATTGCCATTTAAGACTACATATGCCCTATTCCATATAAAGTCAACAATAGGAAGGGCGTAACTCACAACCTTTGAACGGTAGGTTTCCTCGCCTCCGGACCTCCTCCAAAATGTTCCACTACTCATGGGATTTCCATCAAGGTATCACTCCCCCTGGTGGGGGTTATTCTATATACTAAACTCCTGCCGCCCTCTTTACAAGTACTTCAAGTCTTCTTATGAATTTTAAGCTCATTTGATGCAATTCAACTCCTTATAGTGTGCCCGAAGCCGTTTTTAGGAGTGATGAGGGGTTTGAATTTAATGGTTTTAGTAATTCGAAAACCATAAGTTTTAAAAGATTCAAGATACCCAAAATATATTATGTAAGGCTATTTTGTAGAGGACTTTGATCAATTCTGATTTAAGATTATTATCGTTAGGAAGATAACTAAACAATAGTGCAAAACTTAAAAACCGTATACCAAAGAATTTATTTTACTGTTTTTTTAACTGTTTTCTTTTTGTTGTCTGACTTAAATAGACCTAAAAACCTCTGTTCTCTTAGTATTTAATTAAAATCAATCTATCTAAGTTCAAGGAATAAACTAGTCGTCTGTAAAACTTTTTACGTAATTATGCATTGTCTTCGAATTATATAAAACAATAGATAGATATATTTCCTTTTGAAATAAACTTAATACTGTCACATGTAAAGGTACCTGCATTAACGGATGTTAACACAATGCCTACTCATCTTATAGACGAAAGACAATTATGTAGAACAATTGTTAACCTTACCATAAACATAACGAATTAATAGTGGTTTTATCTTAATCCGTTATAAATATTACGAACGAGAATAATAAAAAAAAACATAATTTGAAGAAATCGAAGGCGTATAGACAAAGAAGTGAAACAATAGTTCAATTTTTTATAAGACCAAGTACATTAAATCATTATTTACAGTATCATGAAGCAAATTATTTAAAAATTCAGGAAAGTTCCATGTACCTGGAAAACACAAATTTCCTACAGAGTTCGAAAGGGCATAAAGAGAGTCTCGATCTTGACGTCTAACCCTTCCCTTTATTTAAATATAAATATTATGGGAGTAGACATATTTTTCCGATCATAATTTATTGTCTCTATAGGCTCAAGAGCAATAAATTTTATGCCTTAAAAGGATACTGTGAATTTAAATGTTTAAGCAAATAATCCTGGTAATAACTGAAATCCTTACAAAGTATTCATTTAGAACCTAAAACATGAATTAATCTATCGGTTAAGATAAAAAAAATTCGCGAAATTATAGGTAGTATAGTATAGTTCCCTATCTTTTAGGTTATGAAAAGCTCTGTATATTGTTTATTTTTTTATTTGGCCGTTCTGTTTTACCCTTCCTCATTTGAAATAGTTGGAGTCTACACTGAATGATTTGAGATTTATGGCCTTTTTGAATAAGTTGTTGAATTTCTAACCGGCTATCCAAACAAAGCAAATTTCTTAGATTGTATGTATATCAAAAATTGGATAATTAATACATAATATTTCACGACCTTTAAGTTATTTTTAACAATACCTTATAGAGGAAGATGGTAGAACTAAGATAATCATCATTTGAAAATGAGCAATCAATGATGGTAATATTAAATCGTAAATCCAATGCAAATGATGGATTTTTTCTATTTCTATGAAATTTAAATATTTATGGTTGTCAAAATTCTGTTAAAATGAATCTACCATGTTCATATCTCACATTTAGGTAAATCTTATTGTAGTTCTGGAAGTGTGGGGTAAATACTACTTTTTTATGGGAATTTAAAAATTAATTGTCACAATGGTTCCAAAAATTGCATTTGAAGGGGCGGCTGAAGAGGCCGAGGGGTCCCCTAAACCCGATAGCGAAGGAAAAAAGGGCGAAAAAAGTTCTCCTTACAAAAAGAGACGACCGACAGGATTTGTCCATTTAGCAGATACAAACAAAAAGAAAATGCAAAGTAAACCAATAGAAAAGAAGCCAACGGTCATCGTGAAAAATGTGGTAAGATGGTGGGATAAACCAAGTGTGCAATATGCTTTTAGTCAACCGCATGTTAGAGCTCATGTAGAGAAATTAATGGAAACGAACGTTGTTTCAATAACTGATAGAATATTTATGACGAAACTCCAAGAAAGGGTTTTGGAAGAGTATAGAACCGACATGGACAACAGAATTGAGAAACGTAAAGAAGAAGAACTCGAAAGAGTGAAAAAATTAGTACTTACTGGAATTATACCAATTGCCAATGCTCCACCTACAATGGCTAATCATCCGGTAGTATTGATAGATCAATATTGTAATGGACTTATTGAAGAAAGACGAGCAAAAATGAAAAAGCATGCAGCGAAAATTCCTCACAATCTTTATTATGATGATACATCCGATCCACCATCTGGACTTTCTATTGAAAAGGGTCACATATTTAGATCAAGCGCCGAACAATTGTGCTTATGTCCGTTTGTCTTCTTGGAAACAACAGATGAAGAAGATATTGAGAAAGGTTTTATGTTTGAACAAGAAGAGTACGATCGTATGAAATACGAAAGTGAGGAAATTAAGCAACTGTTCGAATGCGAAACCGTTGAAGACATTTACCGCCTCGCTGATGAAATAATTGGGGATCTAGTAACTGGATAATGCACGAAAATATAAAACCATACGATATCCGCCATTCATTAATTTTCCTGTACATAATATGTAATATACCGGTATTTTAATGAAAAGTATTCAATTAAATTCAGCTAGCTTTTTAGTCATAATACCACTTAAAATATATGGTAATGGTACACCGACGAGCTCGAGGGTGTAACGTTTATTGTTGGGACGAGACAACTTAAAGAAGACTAAGACATTTTATATACATGCGACTGTACATTCTATTAAACTAATTTTTATAAAAACTATCTATTATGTAATTTGACAAAGAACTTTTTCAAAGAAAAGTTGTAGGCAGACAAATAATAAACAAAATGACCTACATAAGCTCGACATCCAAGACACACTTAAAAAAAAAGGTTGTGTGCTGTTTAAATTTAATTGGAAATAAACAAACTCAAAAGTAATTTTCTCGAATTCTAATAGTTATATAGACACTCAATTAGCAAAAAAAAAATGCGTTATTAGGAAGTATCTACCTATATGAGGGATAGGGAACAGGTTATGAAGAAAAGACTAGATTAGCAGAAAAATGTTGTTCGATATAACCGTAAAAAGCATAGCATTGATAGATATATGGGGCTGGAATAAGCAGAAGCGGGTGGAATATAAGTAAGTATATAAGAAATGTATAAATTGGCTTCTAAATTTGGATAGAAATACGCAGGAGTTTACGGTTAGGAGAAAAAAAATAGACAATATTGTAGAGTAAACCAGGACAAAAGTGACCTAATACTAAAGAAAATTGGAAAATTTTAAGGGATAAGATAATAAGATTAATTTAGAGGAGAAGAATCGTAAAAATATAAGACGAAAATCGATATGATTAAAAACGAGATGATATTTTAGGGGTTATGGTTAAATCAGAAACAATTGATTGTATGGAGTAGATTAAAAGAAACGGTGAAGTTAAGATGTAATGAGATGCTATGACAAAAAAATGATTTACGGAAAGTAGCTCTGCTATGAGAACATTAATAAGGAGTTTATCACACTAATATTATAAAGGCGAAAGTTTGTGAGTGTGTGTGTGTGTGTTTGTTACTTCTTCACGTCTAAACGGCTGGAGCGATTTTTTAGCTGACACTGGATTAACACATAGGCTAGTTTTACTGCGGGAAAATGTATTATTCCCATGGGAAAATCGATGAAAATGAATTCGCGGAATATTATAAATGCGAAAGTAACTCTGTCTGTATGCTACACAATCTCGCTTAAAATTTACTGAACCGATTTAAATGAAATTTGGTACAGAGATAGTCTAGAGCCTGAAAAAGGACATATGCTACTTTTTAATGCGAAAAAAGGGTTGTAAGGGGTTGAAATGGGAAAGTTTGTGCGGAAATTCCGTAATTTTTAAAGGTAGAAGCTTAAAACTTATTTTTTAGGCTTTTGATTAGGTATAAATAAATACGACATTCAATGTTTGTGAAAATTTAGCCGATGAAAGTTTTTGTGTAATGACGTCGTCCAAAAAGCTTACGGCCCAGAAAATTGAAATATTAAGTGTAAAAAGTTATAGAGGTATTGTTTTTTTGAATCAATAAAAGTAGATGAATACTAAGCTATATAAACTATTTTACCATAAACTATAATTAAACTAAATCTTCTAATATATAAAATTCTCGTGTCACGGTGTTCGTAATTAAACTCCTCCGAAAGGGCTCGACCGATTTTCCTGAAATTTTGTGTGCATATCGGTTAATTCTGCGAATCGGCCAACATTTATTTTTTATCTCCCTAAATCTTAAGGGTGGTTCACCTCTAATTTTTTTTTTAATTTTTTAGATAAAATTTTTTGTTTTTATTTTTTTATGATACATCGTACAAAAATACATACAACCCTTAATTTTCACCCCTCTACGATCAACCCTCATTTTTTAATAGCGATATTCGTACTGTAATAATCTTCAACTCTCAGTGGTCGATTACTGATCAATTATTATCAATCGATTAGTCATCCCCGCAAGGCGTCTACTGATGCCACTACTCACCCAGCAAACAACACACAGAGTGGGGATGAGAATGAAGCAGATTTTTTTAGTGTTACAGGGAGTTCAAATATGTTCTAAGAAGTAAAAGAATGTTTTATTATAACATTTCAGAATGATTTGACAATGTTCAAGAATGTTCCAGAATCTTGAAGTTCATTCAAGAATGTTTCAGAATGTAAAAAAAATTAGAAAATGTTTTGAATCATTATGGGAAGTTCTGTATGGTTCTAAATTCGCGAATATTCTAGAATGTTCCATCAAACGTGTAATATATTCTTACCCGGGCAACGCCGCATATTATAAATGCGAAAGTAACTCTGTCTGTCTGTATGCTACGCAATGATGCCCAAACTACTGAACTGATTTAAATGAGAATTTGGTACAGAGATAGATAAGTAGATATAAAGCTAGAGGCTTGAAACTTATTCTTTAGGCTTTTGATTAGATATAAATACGACATTTAAAGGGGGCAAAAATAAGGAATGAAAGTTTTTGTGCAATGACGTCGGCAAAAAGGCTTACGGCCCAGAAAATAAAAATATAGAAGACAAAAATTTTAAATGCTGCCGAAAGTCACTATTCCACGCGGACGAAGTCGCGGGCATAGCTAGTGTACCATGATATTTGAAGAAGGATATTTGCAAAATTTCTTTTCAGAAATAAAAGCAGGAGTGTAAGTACTGGATGGGGAATGAATGTTAATTACATATTTGAGTTTTGAGCGATGTTACGAGCAGTGTATGAAGAGTTCTAGACGTTTGTCCATAAATTTTCACCGAGAATACAAAATGAAAGTTATTGTAAACGCTTGTAGTTGAATCAGTGAGTATTTCAAAATAAATTATTGATTAAACGTTTTGAATAGTTCCTAGCAGAGTTCTGGATACTGTCACATAGCGCTCATATTTGTCCAAAATTATGTTCCTTAATTGTTTGTACGTATATTACATTAATTGCATTTGTTTCAATTTCGATGTGTAACATGTTAATTTTACGAAACACGAAAACACCACAATAGTTGCACGGTATAATAGGCCGTGACTAACTTCCAAAGTTCCATTTGGGGCTAACCAACAGAACACTATGTAAGTTAATATAAAATAGTCAGTTTTGGTAGTCATAAGAGTCAGTCCTGAAACAGTCATTAGGCGAATTAGGAGGGCTAGGGTGGTGTAGTGAATGACCGCTATCACTCACCTCAACGCCCCAAAACTCCCTATCATTATCAACGCCCCTACTTGATAAATATTAACAAGTCCAGTAGTTTATATATTTTTGTAATTATTTTGTAAGATGTTGTTATTTATAATGTAGAACATTATTAATTTAATTAAATATTATCAGCAAAACCATATAAAATTGGGTCTTCTTTACGATAATACCGCCTAGAGGTAATATGTAATTCGAAGCTTTACTAAAATTAAAGGATTTTATCAGTAACATAGGAAGAATTCCAGAAAGCGGTGAATGGAAACAAAATTAAAATTAGGTGCTACTCTTTTTATTAATCTCCCTTTTACTCTAATAATGTGATAACGAGAAGAAGGCGACGCTGGTCATTACTGCAAAATCGAATAGTCACTTTAATAATTTGCAATATACGATCAAAACCCTACACTATTAAAGCACTGTCGTACATTTGGAAAATATTTCTTAACGTAAGAAATTACTATATGTCAGCGACAACTTATTGCAAGTTAGATTCTTGCAATTATTTATAAAAAATTATAGAACACTCTTTAAGCGTATCCAGGACATCGTTCGGAACTCTTCCGGATGTTTAATTAACACTTTATTGCAAAATGTTCATTACTCCAGTTCCTGCCTATAGATATGGGCCCTAGTAATTTTCATTGTGATAGAAATTCATTGATAACGGCATAGCAAGGCACCGTTAAATTCCTTATTCAGAATATTGAATTAAAAAGAGACAATACTAATCTTCGAGAATTTTGAGAAAATGAGATTAAGGGTAGGTGCCCTCCCCTTCTCTGGTCCTCCCTGGTTATATCTATATTCATTGATTTCCTATTACAATTATTCCTATGCTACTTACCTATAAATTTATATAGACCTTTTGCAAACACTTAATTACCAATATATTTGAAGACTACCCTATTTCTACTACAGCATCCTATAATTGGCTTTAACTATTTTAATGTTGTATTCCTGGTTAAAAGTCGTTGACCATTGTCTAATTCAATCGAAATCTTTACCTAAGCCTCTTCTAATTTTCATTTGATATGTTGATTTTGTATTACTTCCAGTACGAATTCCTCCTCCTTAAAATTCATCAAACGGCACTAAGAACTGCTGCAACGCTTTCCAAAACTATGCTCCCTTTTGCGTTTTGTGAAAATACCATTTTAGTCGAGATACTCTTATTTATAGAGTGTTCTGTTAATTCCCCGGAACTGTAAGTACCTTAAACAGGTCAGGAACTCTAGAAATCTACAATATATCGAAGTAAACCATCGAACTCTTATTAAATGAAAAATCGGCGCTGTATGAAGTTGACACCCTTAAAGCGTTTTAGATATTTTCTGCTTGTTGTGTGCAGAATTTCAAAATTTTTAGAACGAACTGTAGAACTCTGTTCGGATTTTAAGTGGAGAAAGACGGACTGATCATATTGAAGGATATAATTAAAAAGAGAAAAGATGTGTTTTTAAAAGAATAATTGGTACCTAAAGACCTTTTTAAGTGTAAAATTTTGGAGTTACATGCATTATTATTTTCCGTTCTGTCTTTATTTTAAGTTTTAAATATGTGACGTTGGGGCGTTGTTGTTTTTTTAGGTCCGTATGGAATTTGTGTTTCTCGATCGATCCATGGTACTTTTATTTTCAATTCAAAAATTTCATTTTTTTTGGTTTGTTACTCTTTTTTGTTATCATTCTTCCAATTAGCGGTTTCCGGGTTTCAATTTTTCCAAACAGCGCTTTCGTTTCAGCGATTGTTTCCGTTTCAATATTGTTTATAAATTGTGGAATTTTTTAAAAAACATAAAAGCAAAATAATTTCAATTTTGGATTTATGATAACTCACTTTACGAACGCAAAATCGTTATAAACGTAAAATTGCTTAAACACGTAAATCTTAATAAACCTTTAACAATTTAATAAATAAAAAAAATCTTGATCAATAAACCTTGAAGTTTAGGAAGCGATTGTCTACTCCAGAATTATTTCATAAAACGACTTTATATATTATTTAAAACAAAATTAAATAAATGTAGCATGAGCAACCTACTTAATTCTCATTTTTGAACTTAATTTTTTGGTTGAAAAGGTTTCTTAACCGATGGATATTATAATAATTAGTTGTATGTTGTATGAATATGAAGTACCTACCTTAATCCTCTTTACGACCACATTTTATTTCGAAGTATTTTTTTAGGGTTCCGTAGCCAAATGGCAGAAAACGGAACCCTTATAGATTCGTCATGTCTGTCTGTCTGTCTGTCTGTCTGTCCGTCCGTCTGTCTGTCTGTCTGTCTGACTGTCCGTCCGTATGTCACAGTCACTTTTTTCCGAATTTATAAGAACTATACTGTTGAAACTTGGTAAGTAGATGTATTCTGTGAACCGCATTAAGATTTTCACACAAAAATAGAAAAAAAAACAATAAACTTTGGTGGTTCCCATACTTAGAACTGAAACTCAAAACTTTTTTTCATCAAACCCATACGTGTGGGGTGTCTATGGATAGGTCTTCAAAAATGATATTGAGGTTTCTATTTATCATTCTTTCTAAACTGAATAGTTTGCGCGAGAGACACATCTAAAGTGGTAAAATGTGTGTCCCCCCCCTGTAACTTATAAAATAAGAGAATGATAAAACTAAAAAAAAAATATGATGAACATTACCATGCAAACTTCCACCGAAAATTGGTTTGAACGAGATCTAGTAAATAGTTTTTTTTAATACGTCATAAATCGTAAACCGCAATTTACCTTTCATTCAATCAACTCAAATATAAAAATAATAAAAAAAACATTTAATTTCATAAATATAAACCATATGCATAAACCGTGAACCATTATTTTCTAATAATAAATCTGTAATAGCTGCCTAAGTAAATAGTAATTATAATTCGCGCGGGGCGTGGCTTGATCGGTGGCGGGTGCGGAGTGCGCGGGGGGCAGATTCCCGACTGCGCTTACCCGAACACACAAATTGATAATATTTTTGGAAATATTTCTTGTCCAACTGGAATATATATTAGCTTGTTTAGCTATCACAAGCCTATATGGGCATTGGGCTCGCATATAGTTAGATATAAATTCCAACATTTAGGTACCAAATTATAATGTTTACTTATCAATAACTTAATTCAAAAAAATACACTATTTTAAAACATCGATCAAACTTACAACGAACTACAAAAACGTTTATATTATGTTACTTCCTGCTACTTAACCCTTCATGGGCGAGTCCAACTCGCACTTGGCCGCCTTTTTAGGGTTCCGCACCTCAAAAGGAAAAAGCGGAACCCTTATAGGATCACTTCGTTGTCCGTCCGTCCGTCTGTCAAGACCCTTTTTCTCAGGAACGCGTGGAGGTATCAAGCTAAAATTTATACTAAATACTTAGGTCTATTGTCCCTTGGAGCTGTGAAAAAATCAAACTTCTTAGCCAACGCAATCAAAAGATACAGCCGTTTATGCCACAAATTTTCGAATCACAACCTACAGGGTAATTCCCGTGAACTCAGAATCTTGAAACTTGGTACGAAGCAACGTCTTATAGCACAGATAAAGAAAAACCGTAAATTTTTAGTTATATCATATTATAAAAATATTTTTAATAATTTTAAAATTACTACCCCTTTTCGTCATGAACGCGTATGGGTATTAAATTGAAATTCATATCAAATACTCAGATCTATACATAATACCTTTAAGCTGTAACAAAATCAAACTTCTATGTCAACGCAATCAAAAGAAACAGCAATTTAAGCCGCATATTTTCAAACTCGCAACTACTCGCATGGGAATCAAAACCTAACTGGTACTTCCAGTCGATTTAGAATCTTGAAATTTGGCATGAAGCAATGTTTTATAGCACATATAAAGGAAAAATTCCGAAAACCTTAAATTTTTAGTTACATCACATATATACAGGTTTGTACGGAACCCTCGGTGCGCGAGTTCGACTCGCATTTGGCCGGTATTTTTTTTTTTTAGTATTATCAATCTTCGCCTTGATTTCTGTTGTAGAGTAGGTTGTTATATATAATATATATTTTTTTGCAACAGTCCCTTGATTCATGCCCACGCCTCTTTAGATGTAGGTAATAAATATAAAGCTTATGAACCAAGAAACATATTACACTAGTTGCCTAAGTGCGATAACTGATCCTATGATCATAAAGTTTGCCTTTTCATGGGAGAACTCATCTGCGATGCTGATCTTTTCATAATGCCAAAAAGCGAACTTGTCTCCCAGCAACATACCTAATAAAGAGTTCCATTAATTTTAAATATTTTTATAAAAAAGTGTGTAGCGACCAGTGACACAGTACGTGTGTGCGATAACAATTTGTATGCATGTACTTCTTATCGTTAACATGCTTACGGCACACGGTACTTTTCGTGTTATCAACTTACAAGATGTAAATCATTCTCCGGCGACAAGTAACAAGTTCAATTCTGGAATAATCGAGGACTTTCTAATTATTACTCATCATTCGAGAGTCGTCAGGATTTCCTTTTCGAATTGTCTAGAAAGTTCGAAAGGTGTATATGTAGTGATCATCTGTGGACCGAGACACAGTTAGTTGGAAGAAAGCATCAGTGCGCGAATTGAAACCGATAATAGACAAAGTGATATAAATAAATTGTAATATAAATAAGTGAATTGTTATGATATAAATGGTAGTTCTAAGTTAGTGTTTAAGTGTTATAAATAGTGTTAAATAAATAATTGTTTAAATAAATACTCTGACTAGAAAATTCGTTACAATTGGTGTCAGGTGTGGGGTCTGCGAATCGACCTCCAGAGAATTTTCTAGTGTAATAAAAATACAAAATAAATAAAAATGCCGAAAAAGTTGTTCGAGTTGAAAGTCGCCGAATTGAAAAGCGAACTGGAAGAGCGAGACGAAGATACGTCTGGTACTAAGAACATCCTACAGAAGCGGCTCGAGGAGGCTTTGATACAAGAAGGCTTCGATCCCAGCACGTATGAATTTGAGGACGAATTTGAAAAGAAATTGGAAAAGAAACTAAACGAAAACTCAAGGAATCTAGAAGATAAATAAAATGAAAAATTAAATAACAACCTTCAAGAATTAAAGGAAAATTCAAAAGTCCTGGAAGAAAAATTAGAAAAATTTGAAGGAAATTTGAAAGAAGAACTGGGAAAATTCGAAGAAGAAACAAGAGAAGAATTAAAAGGAGTAAAGGTTGAACAAAAAGAAATAAACAAAAAGCTGGGGACTTTCGACGAAAGATTGGCTCAAATGGAAGAAATGGTTCTGAATCCGGCAAGACGAGAGATCAGTCTCCAACTTACGGAAAAGAGACATAGAGCGGTTGACGGCAAAGAAATCCCCGACGTGAAAGAAGAACAGGTCATATCATCCAAAGTGCATATGAAGCTACCAACGTTTGACGGAAAAACCTCATGGACCACGTTTTTGACGCAATTCGAAGTGGCTGCAAAAGCTTACAATTGGACGTTAGAAGAGAGAGCTTCTTCACTTGCCCTTGCTCTGCGTGATGGTGCTGGCGAAATCTTGAACACGTTACCACCGGAAGAATTACTAGACTACCATCGGCTAGTAAAAAGATTAGAGATGCGATACGACCAAGCACATCTGACGGCGGTGTACCATGTGCAGTTAAAGAACCGACGCCAGAAGACAAGTGAAAGTCTTCAGGAATACGAGGCGGACATTGCTCGGTTAGTCCGGCTCGCCTATCCAGGTACGGCTGATGATACACTGGAAAGATTGGCCGTCGACGCATTTATTGACGGACTTAAGGACGACAAAATACAACAGCGACTCCGACTGGACCGGCCGAGGACTTTGATTGACACATTGGCCCGCGCACTGGAATACGACGTCGTCAAACAGGCGTCACAACGACAATGTCGAGTGCGGGAATTAAAAGAGGAGTCAGCCGGTCGGGACGAAGATAAACTGGAAGAGATGGTCCGCCGAATAATGACCAAAATAGAAAGGAAGCCCAAACAAATCAGGTGCTGCAACTGTGGGAAGTTAGGCCACGTGAGAAGCAGCTGTAAGAGCGAAAGATCTGCTCCTCAAGAAGATAAGCCTCGCATACAGGAAAACTAGTCAGGGTCGACGCGGCGGGGCAAACGTCGATCCCGGAGCAAGAAGCCCCCGGTCTAGTTGCACTGACAAAAACCATGAAAGACAGAGCTGACAGCCTTTTTCTTACGGGACACATAAATGGGAAGCGGTGTTCGTTCCTATTGGATACCGGAGCAAGCAGGACAATTATACGAGCCAACGTGATGACTACAAGTAAGCTTCAACTGACTCAATGGAAGCTACGTACGGCCACCGGAGAAATGGTCAATGTCCATGGTGAAAGCTACGTCAAGATCCGCATAGGAAAGACCTCCTTCCGACACTGCGCTCTTGTAGCCGAAATTGAAGACAACGTCATTCTGGGCTTGGACGTGCTTCGGAAATACAACTTTTGCCTGAGTTTCCAAAGAAAGTCGTAAGCTTAAACGGAGAAGACTTCAAACTAACTACTCAGGACACTATAACATCTCAAATCAAAAAGCTACAAACAAGAACGGAAGACGCGCAACGCCTACCAGAAGCCTTGACGAAATTGCGCCAGGAAGCAGGAGGCAAATGTAATCTTAACCAACGACGCCAAATAGATGATTACTAAAAGAATACCAAGACGTCTTTGAAGTAGAAGGTAGCAAGAAGGGACGAACCAACGCCGTCCTGCACAAAATAAATACTGGCGAAGCCCAACCCATCCGTCAGCGACCCAGGAGACTACCACTGGCCAAGAGAGAAGAAGCTGAAAACATCATAAGCGAAATGCAAAGGGACGGGGTAATAGAACCATCCACTAGCCCCTGGACATCGCCGGTAGTTCTGGTCAAGAAAAAGGATGGCTCGACACGATTCTGTGTGGACTACCGCCAATTAAATAATGTGACGAAGAAAGACAGCTACCCATTACCACGAATCGATGACACCCTGGATACACTGTCAGGGTCAACGATATTTTCCACCTTAGACCTCAAGAGCGGATACTGGCAAGTGGCTTTGGACAGAGATGCCAAAGAGAAGACAGCGTTTTCCATTGGAACGGGGCTGTGGCAGTTCAAGGTGATGCCGTTCGGGTTGTGCAACGCACCAGCCACCTTTGAGCGACTGATGGGAAGACTTGCCTGGTATACCTCGACGACATCATCGTAGTCGGGAAGGACTTCACCGACCATCTGAAAAATTTGGAGGAAGTTTTCCGAAGACTTCGTGATGTCCACCTAAAACTGAGCCCCAAGAAATGCCAGCTATTCCAAGAGACCGTCAACTACCTGGGGCATGTAGTATCCGGAGACGGCGTTTCAGTCGACCCACAGAAAATCAAGGCCGTGCAAGAGTGGCCTGTACCTGCTGACGTCCATCAAGTCAGAAGCTTCCTTGGGCTCTGCACCTACTATAGACGTTTTGTTCCCGGATTTGCTAAAATCGCTAAGCCTCTGACTCGACTCACAGAAGAGAGTAGACCATTTTGTTGGGAGCAAGACTGCCAAGCTGCCTTTGAAGAACTAAGAGAGCAATTGCTGCACGCTAACATCCTGAAGCTAGCAATACCGAGGATCGGATGTGGACTCGATGGGCTGGATTGGAGGGTGGTCAGAAACATGCTGGAGGTTTTGTTCCGATACACTGGCATAGAAATCTTGGTGTGCGCCGGAAATCCACGACGAGGACCGTCACCATTGAAGACCGTTGACTGCCATTTCCACCTGACAACCGGATGCCGAAGCGGATCCACCTGCAAGTATCGGCATGATCCTCTGAAGGAACGGCAGAATGTGACCCGGGACGAATCACCCTTAAGGAGGGGGTAGTGTAGCGACCAGTGACACAGTACGTGTGTGCGATAACAATTTGTATGCATGTACTTCTTATCGTTAACATGCTTACGGCACACGGTACTTTTCGTGTTATCAACTTACAAGATGTAAATCATTCTCCGGCGACAAGTAACAAGTTCAATTCTGGAATAATCGAGGACTTTCTAATTATTACTCATCATTCGAGAATCGTCAGGATTTCCTTTTCGAATTGTCTAGAAAGTTCGAAAGGTGTATATATAGTGATCATCTTTGGACCGAGACACAGTTAGTTGGAAGAAAGCATCAGTGCGCGAATTGAAACCGATAATAGACAAAGTGATATAAATAAATTGTAATATAAATAAGTGAATTGTTGTGATATAAATGGTAGTTCTAAGTTAGTGTTTAAGTGTTATAAATAGTGTTAAATAAATAATTGTTTAAATAAATACTCTGACTAGAAAATTCGTTACAATAGTTACAAAAATATGTATTTTAATGTTCCGGAAACGATACATGCATAATGACGTACCTACACTGCCATTAAGTTTTGTATTGTACTTTCATGGATTTATCTATCGCTATTCCATTATCAGTTTGAGTAGCCCGTATTGAGATAAATTGTATATTCTACCAAGACGTAAAGTTAATCCTATCTATATATTAAGCATTGTTTTAATATTCCATTTATATTTAGTTTATGACGGAATCGTAAAAACTCATGTTATTTTTGCTATAAATAAAACTTATTTATGCATAAGTTGCACTCATTGTTAAAACTCATAACAGAAACCTGTAAACCGAAATTGATTAACAGCCCATTGTTTGTTACGTAATGTTTACAAATAGTATCTTATAAACAATGTATGCAGGTACACACTTTAAGTATGAAAATGCAATAAAGTTTGTTTTACTTTTTAATTGAATTAATGATATCAATAAATTACAAATTATTGCGTAATTCATCAATAACATTGGTGTTTATGTTGGACCTTCATTTTAAAAGGTATTACACAATAGGTGGGTAGAGTCCAGTTACATGCATTATCATTAATGTAATTGAATTTTAGATACGTGAATTACTCATCAGTCATATATATATATATATATATAGGTATATATATATAGGGTTGTTATGAAACTCAAAATTCCAACAAAACTTTTTACTTATTTTAATTAAATGGAAAGGGTCAGAACCTATAATAGTATGTGTTCTGTATGTGATTCTATTTACGAAATATGTCGTTGGAGATGTATACAAATAGACTTTAAAATATTGTTTAAAATGAACATGGAAATAACTTTCACTATAACTTTAAAGTCACCCATTTTGACGTTTCGGCTGCTTTCTGAAATTTGGTTATTTTTCCAAAACTATCGCTAATATAAAAATACTGTTTTTCAGACATTACGCATATTTACCGACTTGGTATTATAGTTTTCATATTTTCATGCTAAAGTTACATTCGGGTTGAATTATACCCCCCAAAAACTTACAAATGCAAAGCGGAGTTTCAAGTTAACATCGCTAAATTCGTCTTAAAAGGTATTGAAGTAATAATGTAAAGGCTTTAAAAGAGTCGCATTGGGCGTTATCAAATTATTGTAATTAATTCAACTGAGCAAATTTTAGTACCTACCCAAGTTGAAAAAGTCGGGAGTAATTTATAATGAGATTTATTAAAAGCATTCAATTATGCTAAATATTTCCCATTTAACTAAGATACCAATAGTGAGCATGGTGATGGAGGCACCCAAAGATATAAAAATTAAAATAAATTCATTCATGATTGTCATGAATAACGTAGATTTGAGGGGGGAGAGGAGAAGGAACCTTTACAAAGGAATGAAACGTTGGCTTGATAGATATTCAGGATTTTATCATAACAAAACCAATTATTTTATGTTAATTATTTGGAATGTAATATGTATAGTATATGAATAACAATTAAAAATGAGATTTTGCAGTAAAAATAACATGGCCGTATTATAACGAATAAAATTGATAAGGGCCCCTTGAAAACGAAACGTCGGACATCAAAAGTGTTACCACCGACGGAAAGCCTTGTTCATTCCCCACCCTCTTAATATGTACTATAAATTAATTTATTTCCAGTTTGTTACTTAGTATAATCTTGTTACTCCTGAAGATGCCCTTATAAGGCGAAATTCGCATTAAGTGGTTAATACAGTTTTAGTGAAATTCCCCAGTTTTTCATTTCATTTAGGAAATTCAATGGCCTAGTCATTTTAATTGTAGCTGAACTGAAGGAAAATCTGGCTACTTTCAAAATAAGCTTACCTAGTGGTAGTGGCATTCAGGCATCGAACAATATCCAACAATCTAAAAGGAAATGGATTGAGCACGAATCGACTGAAATCAGCATTGAAGGTGAATCCAATGAACTACCGAGAATTATTGCTGATTATGTCTGGTTAATTTTGATTCTGGGATAACGGGTCACATGACGAATACACGAAATTAGTTTTGATCGTACGAAGAATTTGCGGAACCAGTCTGTAACTATAAAATCAGAAAGCATTGGTGCAGCTATGACTGCATTTAGTGTGGGTAATCTTGAAATTAAAACCATTATAAGCAATTAACAACTACTCTGTATTATGCAAGACTTTTTGTTTATGCTGTATTTAATCTATTACGTATTTGTCCTCCATAAAAGGTATCTAGGTACATTCTACATTTACTGGTAAAAAGGAGAGAGTCTTTAGGAATTTAATTAATAACGACCAAAAGTGTATGATTTGATTATGAATGACAATAAGATCTGGACAAACAAAAATAATAAATAAAGTGTTTTAGTAAACTGAAAATCACTTGCCGGAGAAAAGATAAAATTATGGACATACAAGGTGAATCTTCTAATTTGCCCCCTCAAGCAGTGATATAAGTATTAAAAATTAAAATTAACTAGTATTTTAATAAAATTGTTAATATCAGTAGAGAAAGCCCTGCCTTAGATATAAGTTCTTACTTGGAATACTTTGAAGTTCTAGTTTTTGGAAAATGCGAATGATTAACCGATGATAGGAAAAACTGGAGATCTTATATTGATTCAACAGTAGTAAAGAAAATATCCAGTCGAAATCAAGAGGATCACGTCGAGTATTCTCCAGTTTAAGCAAGTTTGTTAACAACTCATAATGCAGTTAAATAAAATAAATATCAAGTACCCACCGTACGAAAATAATTATCAAGAAATTGTTCAAGATAGTAAAAGTATTCTTTTTGTTTTTGTTTTTTGTTTTTTGTTTTATTTTTGTTTGTAGGTTTGCCGTAAGAGAACAGAAACTTTCACTTCCTTTTTTTTTCAGTCAAAATGTCTTATGAGTTCTATTACAAGGAAACAGCTGGTATAGTGAGAGTAAATGGTAAGGAATCGAAGGAAGGGGTTAGGCAAGGATGTAAGCTAAGTACACGTTTATTTAACATTTACTTAAAAACTGAGATGTGTAAGACAAAAGAAGGGGGGCGGGTAGTGATAGGAAGGAAGAGAATATGGTCTATATCTTACGCGGCTGATAGCAACAAAGTTCGAAGGGTTGAAAGAGGCGGTGACAGCGCTAGACAAATTTCTAATAAAAAAAGGACTAGAATTGAATAGTACGAAAACAAAGATGATGGAATTTGGAAAGGCAAGAGGAAGAATAATAATAATAATAACACGATGCTATACAACTGAACTTTATAATGTGGTTTTGTCAAACTTATACTTTAATTACATTATTAATAATAAATTAAACTAGCAACTATCTACTAAGTAACTAAACTATTATAGCTATGCCTTACTTAAGTAATACTGCTTGAGATCTCTTAAATTTTGATAAGCTTGCGTTTTTTAGTTCGTTCTGTAGGTCAATGTGGGGGGGGGGGGTATTTTTTTATTCCTTTAAAAAAAATTAATTCTGTGATTTTGCTAATTTTACTTGAGGTAACATAAAATTTTCTAGTATTATGTGCATGTTCTTCAGCAAACTGTAGTAAAATATTATTAAAATATCGCGGCATTAAATTTATTATTTAAAATTATTGTGTATAAAAGTTAACGTCAGGTACTCCGTATGTTCCTCCACATTTAACCATTCTAGCTGATTCAACATTCTCTTAACACTTGTATATCTGCTGCATTTGAGTATTTGTCTCATGGCCCTGTTCTGTAATTTTTGTAAAACTTGCATTCCACTGTTGTTACTCAGATAGAGAACAGTTCCCGCACAATGGAAATGCGGCAATGTAATACAGTTATAAACTGTCTGTATAGCCCATTGTGACATGCACTTACTACATCTTCGTAATACCCCCAGTTTTTTAGCATTTTTTTTGCTAACATACTCCACATGTTCTTTAAATTTTAAAATTTCATCCACTATTATCCCCAAGTATTTAGTTTTATCTACTATATCCAATTTCTTATTTTCTATTTTTATTTCCAGCTCACTTTTTAACTCCGTCTTATTAGGCCCTATTACCATTACCTTTGTTTTTTCTGTGTTCAGTTTTAGTTTATTTGTAGAGAGCCAATCATTAATATTCTTCATCTCATTGTTTAGCACTTCTTGTAATTCTATTTTATTCTTATTTGAGTAATATACTATCGTGTCGTCGGTAAACATGAATTTTACATAATTTTGTTGTCTCCACAATGTCATTAATATATAATATGAATAGCAGCGGTCCCAGAATGCTGCCTTGTGGTACACCAAAATCAACTGTTTTACTAGTTGAGATTAAATCTCCACATTTAACTTTTTGCTGCCTGTTTGATAGATAACTTTCAAACCAGTTCCATACTATGCCTTTGATGTTGTATCTTGCCATTTTTTTTTAGTAAAATATTTCTATCAATCGTTTCAAAAGCTCTCTTTAATTCTAAATAGACAATCATTGTGTTAAGCTTATTATCACTCTGCTTTTGCCATTAATTTAATACATATTGAAATGCTGTTTCACAGCTGTACCCTTTTCTGAAACCAGATTGATATTGCGAAAGAATATTGGCTTCTTCTATATATTCTATTGACTGTTTGTACACTATTTTTTCTAGTATTTTTGACATTGCTGTTAGCATGTTAACTGGTCTAAATTCTTCAATTTTTTTGTTCTGTTTATCTTTCTCAGTGGTACTATTGTAGAAATTTTCAATATTTAGTGAAACATTTTTGTATCAGAGCTCTTGTAGAGGTAACAAAAATTGTCCTGGAATATCCAACTAACTAATTAATAAATGAATTAGTATTTATAAAATGTGAACGGTAAAAAGAATCTTTTAAAGAATGTCAACTCTGCACAAATCGAAATCAGTTGGATTTATAAATTTGTTGAAAAGTGTAAACGTAACGTACAATATCTTGAAACAGTCGGTAATTTAATGATTCTTCAAATTGTGGAGTAAATCTAGTATTAGTTACGCTATTAATCGCGACATGTTTTTAAGTAATTGAACTTCAACTGATTGGATGTTAATTAAGCGAATTTTACGATACCTTAAAAGAGCAATTAATGTAGATATACTGAATTGCAGTGGGATAGAGAGAAGCAAAAATCCACAACGGGAATTTGTACGTAATTAATGCGAAGAGAGCAAGCCTCAACAATAACAACAATAACGTGTGCCTTTTAATCAACTACTGAAACTAAAATCGGATAGAGTTATCGTAATTTTTTGCCACTTACAATCGGATACATATTTTGACTATAACAAAACTAATTTAAAGATGCGTAGGTAATATAATATAAATATCCGATGCGAATTATGTGGTCATTTGGTGGCAGTTTTATTACCTGAGCCGCCACTTGAAAAAACGAGACAATACATCAGTAATAAAATAGTGATAGGTATATAGTTGCCTAATCTTTTTAGTAATGTAATAATTTGAATGGTGTTCGCAGTGGCGTAGCTAGGTAACCAAAGGCCCTGGGGCGAAAAATAAAATAGGGCCCCAACTAAACTATTTAAAATCGTTTGTTCCGTATTCGTCGTGTTCTGAATTCGACGTACTTCAGATTTGTCATAATTCAGATTCGTCGAACTCCACATTCGTCATAATACAGTCAACTCCATAATAAAACCAAAAACCAAATACAAATTGTAACTTATTTTAATGAACAAATTAAAAGTATTTTAGGAAAATAAAGGAAAATATCTACCTGTTACGGCTCAAAAACTACGGTCCTGTGACAGACACACAGACAACAAAGGCACGTTAATAGGGTCCCGTTGAGCACCCTTTGGGTACGGAATCCTAATTAAGTAGATATTTTTAATCCAATAACACCACTTTGTTGACGACAAATCAAAATTTTATCAATACAACTCAAAATATAAATATGTAGTTACATTTAAATACTTTAAAGTTGCAAAGCTACTTTATCATTGGTCTTTATTGTGCATAGCAGGGCACGTCCTGGTTCTACACGCAGAGTTAAGGAATGAATAACTGGATAAATTAATTGACATAGGTTTTTTTAAACAAAAGTTAGTGGATATTTCTAAAACAATTTATAGATTGTAAGTCAGAGCCCGAGGGGCCCCCTGAGCTTGGGTGCCCCGGGTAACTGCCCCGTCTAGCCCTATAGTAGTTACGTAACTGGGTGTTCATACAACAACTTGAGGTAAAATAGTTATTTTAGACAAATACATAGTTTCTTGATATACTCGAAAAAATTTACAGACAGTTCTTGGTTTATTTGATACACTTTTATAATACGGACCTTAAATTTGTTAGGAAATGTTCTCCTCTCCATTAATCTTTAAAGCTAAGCGCAGTCAAGGTGTCATAAAAGTTCACTGTGTCTTTAAGGCAATCGTGCATTAAAATATACAGTGGAAAAAAACCCATACCACGCCTTAACCAGTTAACGTACCTACTTAATAATAAAAGTGATTAGGGTAGTGAAACGGATGACTCTCTTAACTCGCCCAATTTCTTTCAATTTTAACGTTCCTCAAGTACATAGATATGAGATAAGCGGGTACGATTGTATTGTGATTATATTGAACTATTTTATGACGAACTTGTTATTGTTTGAATTATTGTGAATTACTTCATTACTCAGTGGATTATTTATTACCTGTTTAAGTATTACTCAAATCTTTATATCCCCCATAAAATTTGTATTATAACGTATATAGTAGAAACGCGTATCAATTAGTTAGTTAGTTAGGTAATTAACTGATAACGGGCAACTTTACTTTGTATGGCTACTTTTATTATACTAACAATGTTTTCTGCTCCTACATTTACAAAAGTCCGATGATTATTACAAACATAACTTTAAACGCTTTATGCTTCCATTATCGCTTTAATGCGTTGTAAAAAAAAATTAAATGCGTGTGTTGATTAGTCATAAAAAATGGATCCATCAAATTCCGAAAAGTTGATCAAGTTTGGGATAAACATAGTTTTTCATTTTTTCCCATTAACATCATCTTTGGATACAATCACATATTACATCTTGAATTTCCATTTAACGATTTGATAATAAATTGGATTATCTACACTATTTACCTTTATCTATTTCCTCATGATTCAAATTCGATGAGCACCATTGGGATCTCCTATCTCGTAAGAGATACGATGGTGATTATTATAAATGGGGGCAAAGTTACCTATTGAAATGCCCAATAATGGTGTACCTAGAAATATGGAATAATCCTTTTAGTTTGTGAGAAAAACTTTTGGAATTTTTAAGTTACACGATAATTAGACCGATTGAAAAATAATGATCACATTTTCAGTACATTTTATTTAGCTCCGTACACTGGTGCTATTATAAATTTCCGTGTTACGTTTCATCTTTACAGAATCATCATCAACTTAGAAATTTTAAGTGCGGCATGCTTTTCTTTTTAACAACTTAATAAGCCAATACCAGTTCTTAACGTTACGTGACAATAAAGCCATCATCAGTTATGGTATGATTTTCCTAAATATTACTCTGCACCGCTGTCAATAAAAAAAACGAAGAATGGTGTAGTCTTTGTTCTGCACTGAATCAAAATGGGTTTAGATTTTATCAAAGATTATAATTTAGAGATTTTTCAAAATTGGATAGGATAATAATTGAAGAAATTTATGCCATTACTGATAACGGTTTATTGTCACGTAACTTCGAGAATTAGTTATTAGATACCACATAGCACCGGTATCGGCTTATTTAATTGTTTTCAAGAAAAGTAAAAATAGCAAACCGCACTTAAATTTCTAAGTTGAAGATGGTTATATAAAGACGACACGTTACACGGAAAATTATAATAGGAGCTAAATAAACTGTAATTATAATGTGATCATTATTTTTCAGTAGGTCTAATTATAAATGAATTATTTCGAGTTATGGAAAATTAAAATTTCATTTTCTTTTTTTAAATCTCGCAAACTACAAGGGATAGTCTACATTTCTAAGAATACCATTATTGGCAACTTCAGTAGACAACTTTGCCTCCATTTAATCGCTATCGTATCTTTACGATTTAGCATATCCCAATTTGAATCACCCTGTATATCTCTTCTAGATATAAAATATTGATAGGTGCCAAACTACCTAAAAGGAGAAACTAAAAGCTCACATTTCTTTATTTACACGTTTAAGAGACTATTACTATTGACATACGACTACGATCTGTCTTCAGTAAGTTCACGTAGAAAGGGGTTTTGAAGTTTCATTCTTATTCTGATAGATTTTGTGGTGACCTTTCAACATTTTAAATGTATTAGTGAAAATAATACATTAGATAGATACATTGTACACCCCTTTTGGAGTGTGAGGCTCCTTACGTATAGAAGTTAGACTACAGACTTTTGGATATTTTATTCCCACTAGTTACTACACTGTTAGAAATTTCTATGGTAATTTTACAAAACAATTGTTGGAAGTTGTGACGTACCACGATATAGTAAAAGTAAATTCCAGTTTTGTAAATTTACTACACAATTAATTCCAATTAAATTTGGGAAAATTACAAAACGTTTGTAGTAATTTTACTAGAGTTACCTATAATTTGTATAATAAAATTACAATACAAATATTGTAATTTTGTTAAACAAATTATAGTGAAATTGTTTATTTATTTCAGTATACTTTATTGTAATTATACTACACAATTCATTTCAACTAAGTTTAGGAATATTACAAAATATTCGTAGCAATTTTACTACAGTTACCAATAATCTAGTTACAGTTAGTTATAAAAATACAAATATTGTAATGTTATTAAAGTTATACTAAAAATACTTCGTAATTTCAGTATGTCTAAAAGTCGAGAAAACGCGAGTGACAAAATCAAAGAAAAAAATGGCATGTCTGGACGACCATCAAGAAAACACATTGCAATAGATACACCTAATGTTAAGAAAGTATAGAAAGATATTGCTAATTTCCTAAAAAGTTAAGCATGATATGATATATAATATACTTTTTACCACGAATTCATTTAAAACACAAAATTTGTGGTAACTTTGATAATCAGTTTGTATAATTACGATGAGTAGTTTCTAAAATAATTTACTATTAAAAAAAAAAAAAATTGTGATCGCATAGAAAATCATACCTTTTTCAAAAAGTGACTTAGAGGGTTCTAGTCGAGTTCTTTGTCTAACATTATATCAATAGTCACTTTCATTATCTGTACAGGGCGATCAGAAAAATAAACCCAAAACTTACAAGCTTCAAACACGAATAATTTAGTTTCTCATAAAAAATGTGTGGTTAACGTGCTTGATTTCTATAAAACTAAGAATTTCTCAAAATATTTGGTTTTTGTTTTCACTTTTCCTCCGTTCTATCCTCACTATAAAAATTAATTTAATTTTGCAACATTTTAACATAAAGCAATTGCGGTAGGTACATGTTTTGTGTATATGAACCGCCTAGTTGGGTATTTATTAAAGTTATTGAACAAAATCTAGAATATGTATCGCTATTAAAAAAAAATTGAATGTCTATATTTTTTTTCAGGATGAGGTGAACCCGCCTTTAAAGGATTTTTATCGATAATATAATTTTTCCTGTACTATGACATCGTTTCTAACGGTCACTTGAGTCGGAGACACCCTGTATAGTCACAGATACCGAAATGGGAGTCACAAATATGTAAGTTAATGTAGATTAAGACGCAGGTAACGAAGTGGAGAAATATAAGTCAGGTCACGAATAAGGATATGGTAAGTTATGAACATGGGAAGCAACCCAGGTTGTAGTTCAATGCTACAGCATTCGCGGAAAAATCCCGATAACCTATAACAATGAGAATGACTGGATGGTAGGTAATTAAAGCGGAAAAATTAAAACCAAAAGGGAAGTGAAAAAAGCTCAGTGTTTGGCTGTGATTTAGAAAACACACAGAAAAGCATGGGCCAGTGACCCTAAAGTGAGTTAGTGTCGTCTTGAGTTTCCTCAATATTAATTTATGATTCAGACCGTAAGACTACAACGTACTTAACTCGGACTGTACCTATAAAAGCTGGAATGTTATTAACGAGTATCATAAAATTCTAGTAATCATAGTCAATAAGCCATAAAATAAACCTATTGCAGTTTATAGGAGTTCGTACTTTGATGTAGACCAGTTGCAATCGGTTTTTCGTCCTGAACTACTTACTACTGGAGTTTCTTTTAAGTGAACGAACAGTGTTTTATGCAAACGGTCACGAGAAGCATATTTTTATACGTAAAACTACAGCTACCCAGTTGATACAGATTATAGTGTGGTAATATTTCAATATTTAGGTTTTTTAATTGTTTTAATTCATTTCATTTATAATAAAACCGATAAAATCTTTGCAATCTTCCGTGCTAAAAGCGAACAGCCCATACAATCGTAAATGTTTTTTATATAATCAAATATAGATTTTTTTAAAAGATTCCCTATGAGAGGTGTGAGTTAATGTATAACCCTACCATTTCAACAGTAAAATTTTAAAATTCTATTAATATACCTAGTCTAACCTTCTTTATGTGGCGGTTTAGGCAGTGAAATTGTCACCAATTGACCATGCCTGCCAATGCCTTGCTGGAATTGGCACTATAAGGATTTTGATCATTGTGTCATTGTAAAGGTCGTGTTCAAAGCATAAAGTTTAAAGTATCGATGTCAGTCTCTTATTCAAATCTTTTGAAAGTTTTATTGACAAAATCGCCAAATTAAGAAAATGAGACAATAGGAATATTCTAAAATCGGTTTTTGTCGGTAGGTTTGTATCGGAAAATATATAATGACACAACCCCAGCTTTTTCGAGGTAAAAACTAATATTAAAAAAAAAGCGGCTAAGTGCGAGTTGGACTCGCCCATGAGGGGTTCCGTAGCGGCAAGTAACATAATATAAAAGTTCTTGTAGTTTGTTGTAACTTTGATCGATGTTTTAATAATAGTGCATTTTTTTTCAATTAAGTTATTGATAAGGAAACATTATAATTAGGTACCTAAATGATAGGATTTACATCTAACTATATGCGAGCCCATACGCGCACGAGTTTCAACGACGTCCGCCCTCACGTATTTGTACGCTCGGGTAAGCGCAGTCGGGAACCTGGGGTCTGTGAACCTGGCACCCGGAATAGAGAATTTTTTTTTTTAAATCACTCTTGAAGGTCAAATCTGTTCTAATTGATTGTAGTAAAATTAATTTTTTTATAGTTCAATGGTAAAAGAGTTATTCGCGGTTTAAAAAATCCCCTACTCCTGAAAGATGCTACCTACTCAGGGATCGTCCCGTAGTATCAAGTAAACATAGAAAACGAATGTAGTGAAATTTGTTTGTTTCGTTTGTAGTTCATCAAAAAGGGTAGTTTTTAGATATTCAAAAATTTTCAAATTCCATAAATCAAAATACCAAAAAATTCGCTTGACGTACCTATCTATCAATAATTACGTTTAAATGATTGTAGTGAAATTTTCATTAAAAATAAAAAGACTACCTATGATAATCCAAACGGTTTTCAGTATTGAAAAATACAATTGATTTGTGAAGACTTTTGATTTGACAAAATTTTTAATTAAGCTGAAACCACCCGTTATTCTGAACTACAAACAAAAATCATGATACCTACTATAATCGATTGCACGATATTCTGCCTTATGTATGATGAAAATTATGTATCTGTAGATATCATAAGTTTAAAATAATACGCCTTTTTTAAACTACAAACAAAATAAATTACACTACAATCACCTACTATATTTACTTGATACTATGGAATGGTTTCTGCATGGGTGGTGCCATTCAGGGGGAGGGGGATTTTTTAAACCGCGAATAACTTTATACCATTGAACTACAAACAAAATAAATATTACTACAATCAATACGACGAGATTTGACCTTCGAAAGTCATTTTTTAAATTTTTTTCTTCATTCTGGTTGCCAGGTTCACAGACCCGGGAACCTGCCCTTATTTACTTAGGCACCTATTACAGATTTATTATTAGCAAATAATGGTTCACGGTTTATGCATAAGGTTTATGTTTATGAAATTAAATTTATGACGTTTTAAAAAAAACTACTTACTAGATAAACAAATTTTCGGTGGAAGTTTGCATGGTGATGTACATCATATTTTTTTTTTTTTTTATTAGAAACCTCAATATCATTTTTGAAGACCTATCCATAGATTACCCACACGTATGGGTTTGAGTTTCAGTTCTAAGCAGACAGACAGACAGACAGACAGACACACATGACGAATCTATAAGGGTTCCGTTTTTTGCCATTTGGCTACGGAACCCTAATAAAAAGCAAACGCTTTTGTTCGAAATAATTATGAAACGCAATTTTTGATAGAAATTTTCACATTGTAAATGATAGATTATTATTTGAAATCCTTTGTAAATGACTAGAAATACAGGAAAAAGGTTAAACGGTAACAACTGTAAACTGTAACTAGTAGCTAGGTATAGTAAATTTCAACTTTTAACTAACTCGTTGTTGTTACGTTCATTATAATGACATTAAACGTTTTACAGGAAATTTATTGACCGTAACAGCCCCATAAGTTGGGTATACTTCGATGCAACTGATTTTGCAAATTTCTGTAAATTCTTGCTACTCAATTTCTCGTTTTCCTGGATTAATTATTTGGTATAAAAATTATACGTCAATTGATGAATTACTTTTAAACCAATTACAGATAACCTAAAGTTAATAAAGAAAACTCGAATCCGGACATTTGGGTTTACGTGCCACTGCTCTACCTCTAAGCTACGAAAGGTGACAATAGCAACAACGCTTCGTAGTTTAGAGGTAGAGCAGTGGCACGTAAAGCGAAAAGCCCTGGTTCGGTTCCCTGAAAGGACGTATCAACATTAACAGCACCAGTTGATTTAATAGTAATTCATCAATTAATGTATTATGGTAAACATACTAATGCGAATAAAAAACTTTCTTCAATTTCATTATTAAAAGAATTAGAGTTTAACCTTAACAGCAATACTCAAAAACAACGCAAAGGGGATATTTCATACAAATATACATAAAGCCACCGAGGCCTAAACTTTAATAGGCTCTAAGTAGATTTAGTTCAGTTTCACAGAATAGAACTGAATTCAATTTTCCTTTGTTCAAAAGCAACGCAATGCACGAGAGTTGTAGATATACATACGAGCAAGCTACGGTGCTTACATTAACAAAACTTATTTCAATTACACAGTTCCAAAAAAAGAGACCCACCTAATTTTGGTTGCAAATTTGAAGGTTTGTCATTTATGAATGAACGGACCGAATTTAATGTATTTTTTATTAGTAGGTAATTTCTCTGTCTTTTAAAAAAATTAAAAGGAGTTTTTCAAGGCCTGGTGGGTGGTAGTGCAAAAATTCAATGTTTTTTTCTTATTTCTTAATTTTTAATTCACTCTATGTATTGATCAAGTAATGGTACAAATGTGCGTACAGTCTATATAAAAGACGCTCCTTTTAAAAGCATTTTATTTTTTTATTCATTGATTTATATCTAAAATTGTCTGAATTACAGTTTTTCTGTTCAATCATTTTACAAGCAACAGTTTTCTAGTGAAATAAACTGATATAAATTTTAAAAAACATTTTCATTAAACACAAAATTGAAAATTGGAATAACTGCTTAATGTCGCGTATTGCGCCCCCTAGCAACTCTAGAGCTTCTAATCCACACAGCATGCTGGAAATTAGGTTGCTTATCGTTGCCATTGGTATACGATCCTATCCTTTGGCTTATTCATTAGCCATGTCTGTAAATCATTTCGCGAAAACATGCCCTTTTATTTATAATTTTAAGTATAATAAAAATGTTTTTTTAAATGAATTCATTTTATTTCCTTAGAAAACTGCTTATTGATAAATTCATAAAGAATAAAGAAACAAATTGCTCTTAAAACAAGAGTCTTAGATATACACTGTACGCACTTTATATATCATTACTTGAGTAATACACAGGGTGAGTCAAAAATTAAGAGAGAAATATGGTTCGAGTTTTTGCTTTGCACTACCATTCAGGAGGCTAAGAAAAATTTCCTTCCCCTTTAATTTTTTTGAAACTACTAACAAAAGAAAATTAAATTCGGTTTATTCGTTCACAAATGACAAAGCTTCAAATTTGCAACCAAAATTAGTTGCGTCACTTTTTTTGGAACTGATTGTAAGTTTTATTTAGTTTAATATTAGAAATTGATTGAGGCTTTCATGATTGTTGTCCGAAAAACTGTAGCTAAGGATTTTAAACGCATATTCTTGCTAAAATATTTATAAACCTTACGTTGTATTTGCAGAGTCTCTAATGCTGTTGACGGACTATTACTACTATACTGATAAAAAACGAAACGTCGAACATTTTTGAGGACCTCATGATCCACCATGGGGATTCCATCAACAATATTATGAGTCGACTGTGTTGGTCAAAATACAACATAGTCGACCCATGATTAAGCCCAGTGGCATAGCTAGTCATGGGCCCTCGCCCACGGCCTCGCACTTAAAGGGGCCTCGCGAGGCCTCTTTAAATGCGATGCCACCAAACTTAAAATCCCTGTTTATTGTAAAACTTTAATAAAAACTTAAAAAATATTGGCTACACTTGTCACTTTTCTGAACATGAAATAACAACAAAACATAACTCCTAGTTTTAAGTTTTAAGCTTTAAAAGGACACAATAGCCTTTCGCTTATTTAAACTTGGCGCGTGTGACTTGGGTGAATGAGTCGCATATAAGAGAAAGTTTATCTGTGAACTGAGGATTCCCCGATCTTTCTTTGAGTTTCGCTGTCTTGCTCACACCCGTCATAATTTCGTCATTTCATTGTAAGGGCTACTGATGTAAGTACAGCTTGCACAGAAAGAAGTGTTTCTAAATTAAAAATTATAAAAACTACTTAAGAAACAGTATGAAGCAGGTCCGACTGTATGCTTTAGCAGTACTCTCAATCGAAGCAGATTTAGCTGCAAAAATCAATAACAAATCCTTACTAGAAGACTTCAGTAAAGCAAAAAGCCGAAGAATAATATTACTTTTGTAAAAATAAAATGACTCAAGGTACAAAATAAAACCTTTCTTCAAATCTATATGCTTTTCTATATTCTCCCACCGCGCATTTATATTTTTTCACTATCCTAAGTAGGTATGTCGTGTGGAAGCATGTTTGGTAAGATAGGTTTATTGGGTAGATCTTGGGAATGAAAGGAAAGGGGCCTCGCTGATGCGACTTTGCCCACGTCTATATTAGTCCACGCTACGCCACTGATTAAGCCACACATTAATGGCCAATATTGGGTATGAGATTATAGAAAAAAAATTAATTATACAACCCCTTACTACTGCTTGAGTGCTAAGTTATGTCTGATGATATAGGGCAGGACTTACTTATTATATTATTGAAATGTGTATATGATTGCATATGTAATCAGAAAAATGTAAGAACCTACAATCATTATTTACCACCCAAACATTTAGAAGCAATTTCAAGATATGATACTAATTTCAATACGAACTTTATTTCAAAGATAACTTATGAATACCAACCGAATACCTATATGGTGGAATATGCTTAATGCAGCGTTAAATTTAATTTTTGCTTTATCAGTTGCTCTGTTATTGCTTGTTTAGAAATCGTGAATTACAATTAAAATTGAAATACATATGTACCAGAGGAAGACAACAAGTTCTTTATTGCTTTCTGTAAACCGAAATCGAACCAAAGACAGCATCAAACTTTTTACGTTTGATTTAAGTTTAAAATGCGCGTGAGTTAGTGAGTGTTTCGCAGTAGTTCGCACGCAATATCGATATGTGTTTGTTTTTGATAATTGCAACAGGTAATTAAGAACAGGACGCTTTAATTCACCGTGAAGCTTTTACTGTCAATTTAAGCATGAGCAAACGGTAATAATCTGAAGTTTGCAGCAAATGTTCCTCGGCGACTGTGAACATATTGTAAAAAATATTTATGTTTATCAATAATTTTTTATATTTGCCGTAATATCGCCTGATTCTTTACTATTTATAAATACTGACACGTTTTTGGCCCTAAAAGTTTACTTTCGGGCCGTTCAGATTGAAAACCGAAATCCGATACCACGCTAATGAATAGCAGCCACAATAAATTATTGTTCATTTGATAACAATAGGCAGTATCGTCCAGGTGTGTTGATGGTAAAGATGCTGTTAACCAACTGTTACATACAATTATGGATATATTTGTGCTGTGTGTTTCTGGTGAGTAAAGTAAACTGACTATATTTTTACTACCCTCATTATTTGCACGAAGGACGTGTTTAGATGCAGAATCCTAGTGCCATTGATAAAATTAATGAACATGATGTGTTGCAAATTGATTACTTATGTTCACAATTCGAATGAAGCGTGTTGTGTGGTTAATCAGGTAGACATATAAATTAGTAATTATCGGATAATTTGGATTAAATTTAACGTCAAATGTGGAAATAATTAGGAACGTACTCGGTATTTCCCTCACTTCGGTTAATATCGTAGTAACCAGTTCGACAACGACCTCGTATAGGGGGTGTTTAATAGTGTTATTAAAACTCATAGTCGAGTGAGTACAATTTCAGATAAATTAATCAAACCTACTTATTGTTCCTTTTAATTATTTGACAATCGAACTAAATCTTCAAAATTAGCTGCAGATTATTAAAACACCTACATGAGATTTCGAAAAAAAAATTATCGCCACTCAGTTTTAATTTAAACAAATAATTTTCAAATATAAACATTTTAATTTAAAACCCCCTTTCTATTTTAAGTTAAGTATTATCGTACATTCTGCTATAAAATACTACTTTTATATATCTTTACATATTTCAAATTTATAAACGTGGTTCTACTAACATATGTAATACCTAACATTTATATTGACAAAAAGTTATTTAAATTTAATTTAAAAGCTATTTTTCTTGAAAAAATAATAATAATCTTAAAATTGCTACACAAAATCTGCTTTTACGATATTCAATGACTACTACATGTATACTTAATTAAAAATTTATAGTATTCAAAAATTTATTTATTTATTTCACTGGAAGTATAAGTCCCGCAGGAGGTTAATAATTACCTGTTCACGGGCCCAGCTACAGAAGAAATTATAAAAGATTTAATTACTAAAACTTACACACTAAAAATAATAACGATAATAATAATATTAAGTAACATATAAACTAGTAACAACATAGTATTACATTTAAGTATGTATTTATATTTAGTGGTGTACTCGATGGAACATTATTGAGCAATCAGATTTTTAATTTTTTCTTTAAAGTGGTTTTAGTACACACAATATTTTTTAATTCGATAGGCAATTTATGAAGTATTATTATTGCACAAAAATTCATTTTTCATTTTCGAATTAAAAACCGGGGCAAAACACCTCAATATTTACTTGTATGACATTCCTATTTATTAAATTAAACGTTTAAAATCTCATAGGTAACATTTTACAGAACTATATATGAAGAAAGGTTATTTATTTGCAAATGAGTTCGATAGGTACCACCCAGTTCATAACATGAGTTTTAAACATTATTTTTTTATTATTATTTTAAACCCCGCTGATTATGTCCTAAGCTTTGGTTGCAGGAAGTTTAGAATTTTAGAAGTTTTTTGTTAAATATATATAAATATAAACAGCAATAATACTATCGAAAAACAAATTAATGAAGGCGTTGTTCTGCATTTTGCTTCACTTTCAAGTTATTTGAAAAACTAAATAAAGTGCATTTTTACTACAATCTCAAAATTGAACTCTTTTATATAATAACCCTTCAATAACCATTTGAAAGAGAAATTCAATATAGACACTTGTTTATTTTTTGAAATAATTGGTATAAATTTACTTAAGGTAAATCTGGAAAAAATGAAACACAATTTTAAAATAATGTTGTCGTTCTTATTTTAGCATTTATTATTCTATTTCTATAGGGAATAGTTATGGTTATGATTATTTTTTATTTTCAAGAAATCAAACGCCAACTTTTTCCTGAAAAATAGATTTATTAAAATTTATGTGAGAACCATGTGAGAACTAAAAGTGGCGTCTTTACTGAGGTATATGTGAGAGATGTCAGTATGCAGTAGAGTGAGATAGGTACCACTTTAATTAACCATAAATAGTATGCCGCTTAAGCAAAATTCTAACGCAAGGAGAAAAATTAACATATACATATAGACAATCTTTAGTGAATATTTAATTTCTTTGTTTTATTTTAAGCCATTTCTTCTAGGAGAGGAACCATATTGCTCTAAAATTTTAACATACCTACCTAATATCTTCTCCTAGTAAGCTGTCAGTCTTTAAATGTTTTTCTGGTGTAATTTAAGGTCATTTCCTAAATCAACAGTATTAAAAATATGCACCTGTATGTCAAAATTTCGTAATTATTATGACATTTCCCAATTGTATTTGATATATTTGACAGCCTAAATTTAAAGTTGGCGGTTAACAGCAGAGTCTTCGAAAATAGAGAAATCATAATCTTACCCTTGCTAATTCTACAAAACAACACAATTTTTGCTACTTATGCTCGTAATTGAGTAACCTACAGGATTTTGTAGCTTTAGATATTCTGTTCGGGTAATTTCTTAAAATAAAGGAAAAACCGGAAAAGCTTTCACTTAAGCCCATATGCCACCAAATACCATTTAACAGTGTCGAAATGAATTTCGTTGAATTTCTTAAAATTAACTAACGTTTCTCCCAGAATTACCCTGTTCAGAAAAAACAAAATTGTCATATTTATATAGAAATCATTCTGAATTTTAAATTACAAAAAGCTAGTGATATAAATAGTACAATTTACTGTGTGAATTGTAGTATCTAAAAAATTTTCATAGTTTATATAAAAGGTATTATTTAATGTCTATCGACCCCATTACACAACTTCAATCTGTTCAGACGCACATAGAAAATATATGTACATATTTCAAATTTTTTGTTCTTAAAGCTGTGGTTGTAATTTAATAAATGCTTAGAATAATCCTGACAAGGAGACAATAAGCTTAAAATTTAGAAATTGGCAAACCTTGAAATACCATACAATTATTTAACCAACAAATAAGTAGAATTTTTCTTGACATAAAATATAATTATATTAAATCAAATACATCGTAATATAAATATATCAAATTGATGCTTCATGATATCCATGAAAAGTTTCTGATTTTAGAACTTATTTTAGAACTTCAATAGTCCGGTAGCGTATTGTGGTGGTATTCTCTTTAAATTTGTGTAAAATTATTCTATTTTACGTCAAACTGGTATTCTTTTCTTTATATTAAAAATTGACTTAGTTATTCGAATTTGGTTTAGCTACGATATTTATTTTGGTAAAAAATGGAGGTGAAATTTTTCTTTTATGACATTGAACTCCTTTGCACCAATAACAAGTTATTTGAATTTTTATCATTTTTTTTACGGATATGACAGTTGAATTTGTTTATTGAATTGTTCGTTAATTTTCGACATTACAACCAAACCCTTTAGTGAGACTCAACATTTTTGTAGGAAATACTAACTTGAATTTTTTGCGCTTTGTTGCACTATAACTTTGCGAAAAAGAAAAATTTGCAATAATTTAGTTTGGGACCGTTCATAAAATACGTTCGCATACAAGGAGGTGGGGGAGGGGTTTTGCTGATTGTGACAAGATGTGACAAGGGGGACAGGGTGTCTACGGCAACGTGACATTCGCCGTTCATCATTTTATTAAGAAAATAAAATAAATATTTACAGGGGGGTCACAGAAAGTGCGACACACCGTGACAACCCGGGGGGGGGGGGGGGGGTAGGCACAAAAAGGTTATTTTTAGCGTGACGTATTTTATGAACAGCCCCTTTACGCAGGTTACCACGAAAAAAGTTATAAGCAAAAGCATGTGAAAAGGTCTCACAATTTTTTATTATTTAATTAATTACAATTGAACACGTGTTTGGGTTGGACAAAACTATTTTTCCCAATATTGTGATTATTTTCCAAAACGATTAAAAAATTTGTCAAAAAATGTTTTATTGAATGCTTTATCTACCGGATCACAACTAGAATAAGTTATTATTAAACTATTAAAAAGATATGTTTCTAGCCTGTTTGTATGTACACTTTCGATTCCGCTTCCGCTTCTGTTTCCCCTTCCCCAAAAAAATTGCTGTAGACATATTTTTCTATGTTCTACTTCTATTCTGTCGTGAGACCTGCACCTACGTAATAACCTAGATGCATTCCATACCTATCTACATTAAGTTGTTATTTCTGTTTACGTTAACTAAAACTTCTAATTATTATGCTTAATTGTTGTCCGTATAGCGCTTTAATTATATTAATTACTGTTTATCTGAACACCCGCACATTATAATTCCAATGACTGTATTTTAAATCTTATCCGACGAGGTTGCTAATCATTAAACGTCCGAATCTAAACTCTATGGTATACAGATCTGGTAACTTACAAACCGAATACATAAATTATACATTTCCTTGTCGGCATTTTGAAGTGAAACTTCTTTGGGCTCGATGAGAGTAAAATCTTAAGGCCATGAAACGACACGTTTTGCAACGATTCGTCTCGCGAAGCGATAGCCTATGAGAATAGTAAGGCGCGCATGCGCATATCGGTATTACAGTCAGCTGTTAGTGACCGGCATCTCATAGCAGTTATATTACAGTAAGTGTATTACAGTAAATGTTCATGTGTTTTCATTTTTAAAACATAAATCCTTAAAATTCTCGTACTCTTTCTTCCTTTCACCAAACATTACTTATTCGTTATCAAGGTATAGAGATCATTTCTTTCACGTGTACTGAGTTGCACGTGATTTAATTTTGTTTATTTATTTTCCTATACCATGTGATATTTATCAAAAGATAACGCCGATCGTTGTGATTGCATGTAACAGAATATATCTATGCTCGGATCCTAGGTTACCACATCTGTATGATAGATACCTACACTGAGTTGGTGTAAATTCCGTCCGAAATGCCTTAATAACCATGTAGAGGTATGTAAATTCCTTCCCGATTATTTTTTATTATTTTTTTAAATTCCTTCCCGTATATCTGCACTTGGGCGTGCAAGATCTTGGAATCGAGCAATAGGTACATCAACTCGGTACCAGTGCGGCAAAGGTTAATCATAAATTTGGAACCAATAATAAATAATTTGATATTTGAAATTTGAATTTTAAGAATAAAAGCGATTTTATTTAAAACAAAATGCACGAGTATGGGCTAAACTGAGAATCCATTTTTGCTTATATTCTAGATAAGAAAAAAAATTATAAACGTCGATTAATGGGGAGGGGAAAGGAGGGACCCTTACATATGTACCATAAGCTTACCCACATATCGAAAGACAATAACGAGTCATTAATATTTTAATCGGCAGGTTGATGTTGAGTTAGTATCGCAACACGTAGCTTGAATTATGTAATTGAACTTCATAGCCATCACACAAATTAATTGGCGGGACCCAATTTACGTACCAACATTTTAATATTGGGACCCAATTCACGTAACTGAACTTATAAGTACGGGAGGGAATTTACACTGAAATGTTATAATTGGACCAAAGTTACGTCTTCCGCCTACATTATTCAGCTGAAATTTAGTTTTTCCCAAAGTTCATTTCATCAAAATGATTAGCAAGAACAGTAATAAAGTTTTACTTACGATATTTGTTACCGTTTGTTCAAATTTATTAGTGACACGAGAGGTAGTATAAATGGATATACAAGTTGGGTCAATTTCATTTTGATTGATGAGATTAAGCATTAGGCTTTCAGTTTTACCGTTTTAGTTTTAGATTTAATGAATACAGTCATACTAATAGAAGAAACATAATCTAAAAAGCTTCTTTATTGATAATATTCTTCACTAATCTATTTGTTGGTTCCAAGCAACGTAGAATTACCCGTATGAGAAACAGTTTTCCCATAAATTTAAGTGTCAGCCCTTGACAGTTGTTCATAGTCGTAGACTTTAAAGGAGGCTGGCAATGAAAGGATTTCGTATTACAAATACATATTCCCCTTGCGCATATCCATTTAAGATTGTGGTTTCCACTATATTGCGATGTAACGCTTACTACGTCTATGGATGTAACACTAACTTTAAGATCAATACAAAATGATAAATTAGGCCTTTTTTGTTGTTCCAGCGTAAAAAATTTCCAAATTTATAGCAATTATGTGATCAACTTCCCACAAACTGAAAAATAAAAAACTTTTTCTTCTTTCTTTTTTCTCTTCATTCCCACCACTATTGGTGGGCGGTCTGTCCCCCCCGACCTACACTGTCAAAGTCGGAGGGGTAGGGCGAAAGCCTCTCTTCAGTCTCCTTTAAGAATAGTGGGAATGGGTGGGTAGTGGTTGGGGAAAGAAAGATGAGATCGACCAAATGAAGATAGAAGGGAAGTGAAAGACTATCTGCGGAATGATTCTACCTCAGCATTTGCCTAAATGATCCAAGGAAACCATAGAAAAACTTGAACCAGAGTAGCCGGCCCTCCAATACTAAACAATGATCTAGACCACTAGACCATACCGGTCGGTCCTTGAATATAACACCCGCGTTAATATTTAAACTACAGGTCAACAGAAATAAGGTGGCCCCTCAGATTTCGAACGAACGGCGCAAAAGATAGAAAGAAAGCGCATTCGGAAGGAAAACGATACATTTTACCGCTCGGTGTTTGTACCGTGTTTCAAATTGGGCCCGTACTGTACAAGTAAACTCACCCCAGCGTGTCTTAATAGTATTAGTAATATTTACCTACACGAAAAGTGGTAATGCACTTTAAATGAAGCAGAATTCCCATTTTGTATTTTAAATATGTAATATTATTCGAATGAGGTTAATTTAGTACCCAGCATTGTTATTTCTACAATCACTTCTTCCTCAGAATACTGATTTTAGTAAGTAATTTAATTAAATAATTACAGCTGTAAACGCACATCAATCTGTACATAATAAATAAATAAATATTTCGAGGTATTCAGTTCAGCTATTATTGATATTAAAATATTTTAAAAATAATAATAATAATAAACTAATAAACGAAACATTGACTAATTAAGTTTATAGAATAAATATGTATTCCTAAGTGTTTCTTTTATTTGTCCGCTTTCCTTTAAGAGTGTCTCACCAATTATGAAAAGTATTTGCTAAAAGTTGCACGATCTTTTATAAACTAAATAAAATTTAAAATTAGGTGAAAATCATTATTAATTGTTCCTATCGTTGAAGTTTCTGATTTAATAATTTTTTTTATAATACGGGGCGAGTTTACATACAACGCTATGTGCTTTATCGAAGTACGAAGACTAAATGGACTGTCCCCACTGCAATATCAGCTGTGTCCATCGCGCACCAGTGGGCGTTTAGATTGCAAGGGCCAAGCTATTTCTGTTGGCCTGTATGTAACCCTGTTTTCCAGCAGTAGGTTAGCAAATTTTCAAATTAATACATGTATCTCATATGGTTTCCGGTTTCACCTCTTTAGAAAGGGGGTCGACCGGTTTGCGCCCTATTTTGCGCTCTTATCTGAAATCGGCCAGTTTGCGCTCCGCGAAATTTAAACTTACTTATTAGCTCCGATCGACCGATTTGCTCTCTCTTGTAAATGTTTTGAAATTATTGAATAGGAGATGAATTTTCAAAATTCCTTGCCTATGTAAAACTAACTGCTTGTATACCAAATTTCAACCCAATTCGTTCAGTGATTTGAGCTATGCGTTTATATTTCAGTCAGTCATTTTAAAAGAAGCGGTATAAGCAATAGCTAAATGAGCCCAAGTTTCAGAATTGAATTCCTTCTACTGATTCATATACTCCTAATAGCCCATCAACTTGAAAGACCCTGTATATTAGAGTGTTTGGATGCATGGATAACAGTGTACCTAAACTAAATTTTCTTAATAATTAAAGTGTCTTAAAGTGCTTTAAAACACTAATAAGTGCACCACCAAATTTGGAAGGATAGGTACTACTTTTGGTGTTGCCGAACATTTGAAACGTTTCAGTGATAGTGACCATTTCAGACCATAACCGATTTTTCAACATTTACCGTGTATCTTTAGTAAAACCTAAAATTTACCAAGTAAATGGTGGTAAAAGTTCGAAATGAACGATGATTACACTTAAAAGTTGATACATCTTAGATTTTATTGGAAAATGTTAGGATTTATAGAAGTTCGGGGTTTTACGTATCCATAGTAGAGAATGAATACCAAAAGAACTTGGTACCTATCGACTTAATATTTCTGATATTTACTTACATCTATTCATATGTATGTACTTATATTTTTTTAAAAAGTTGAAAGGTAATTCACCATTTACAAAGCATCTTAAATACAGGATTCCTCAAAAACTGAGTGTTAAGTTAGACAGACGTTTAGATAATATCAGAGTGTTGTAATTTGCAAATTTTATAATACGGATCAGAGATTTGTCAGGAAAGGTTCTCCTGTCAATGAAGTTTTACAAATACTTGCAGTTAGTATCTTAGAAAAGTTAAACACCAATTAAGACATAACTGCACTAAATCTTTCGGTAAATCTAATATATAAAATTCTTGTGTCACAGTGTTTGTAAAAAAACTCCTCTGAAATGGCTCGACCAATCTTCCTGAAATTTTGTGTGCATATCGGTTAGGTCTTCGAATCAGCCAACATTTATTTTTTATCCCCCTAAATGTTAAGGGTGGTCCACCCCTAAATTTTATTTTTAATACAAATTTTTTTGTTTTTATTAATTTATGATACAGCATACAAAAATACATACAACCCTTAATTTTCACCCCTCTACGATCAACCCCCATTTTTTAATAGCAATATTAGTAATGTAATAATCTTCAACTCTCAGTGGTCGATAACTGATCAATTATTATCAATTGATTAGTCACCCCGCCAGGCGTCTACTGATGTCACTACTCGCCTAGCAAACAGCACAAAGTGGGGATTAGAATGAAGCAGATTTTTTTAGAATGTTTTCAAGGAGTTCAAATATGTTCTAAGAAGTAAAAGAATGTTTTATTATAACATTTCAGAATGATTGGGCAATGTTCAAGAATGTTCCAGAATCTTGAAGATCGTTCAAGGATGTTCCAGAGTGTTAAAAAAAGTTAAAGAATGTTTTGAATCATTATGGGATGTTCTGGATAGTTCTAAATTCGCGAATATTCTAGAATGTTCCATCAAACGTGTAATTTATTCTTAGCCGAGCAATGCCGGGTATTGCTGCTAGTTTTACTATAAAAAGGTAGATAATGTATTTGATATTTACAGAATCTACATTGTAGGAGGCAAGCTTGCACTGGAATGCCTTGTTTGTAATGATCTCAGTTATCGTAAACAACGTCTTTCTTATGTAACCTAATTTAAAAACATTGGTATTAACAAGTATTTAAAGCAATCACTTACGTTTTCCTAAATAATACTCGTTGAATATTTGTTGCCCATTTACTGCTTGTTGTGCCTTTACATATAATGGCATCGTGAAATGCAAATTATAGATATTTCTCCGGCAAACGGTTCAATTGTTAAAAATTTCATGAATAAAATCTGCTTATCTCTGTACATGACTCGTTATATTTAATGTAACGTTAAATTAAATGTATACTGGTGTTTGATTTATCAATCCATAAAATCTTAATTCATCTTTACCAGTCACGACACAATTTTGTTTAATCGGCTTCTTCTGATTGTTTGCATTAAAGGTAAATTATCTGTACCTATTTAAAGATGTGAAAAATTGTAGTTAGATTGTATTTTAAAAGTAGGTACCTATTTTAAATGATAAGTGCTTGATATAAAACGATTTTCTGGTTTACATATGTAGGCACTAAAAATAAGAAAGTTATGAAAATTTTCTTGAACCTCTTTTGCGCTGTTCGATCACTTGCAGTATCTACCAATGCAGCTTCGATACCAAGCTTATACTCATAGAGTACATAACTGGGAATTAAAGGTTTATTCGTTGCCATTTTCAATGACTAAAACTCGGAATCAAAGACTGTCACCAAATGTGTATATATCTGATGAAAAAGAGGTTTATACTAAAGTAAATGACAGGTAAAGAACAAATGCTACCAATAACAAAATTAAACGATAGTCATGGCGCTCTGTTGTAAACAAAAACCGTACGTGCTTTATAAAACCTGATATATATTGCAGAATTATTTTGTCCTTTCTATCACGTGAGCTATTATTGGTTTAGGTGGAAAGAGTATGCAATATAACTACCTTTTCTGTAACCATGCAGATAAAGTACAATAAAACAAAACGTATGTTCTTGTTACGTTCTCGTTTTAATGTACAAGACATACAAATTACAACGTATTGCACATATTGTACCTAAGGTTATGCGAAATTAGAAACAAAAAGAGGTTGGGTTAGGACTAGTAGCATTTGAAATTTTCTATTATTATGTACATGTACACTCTTTGTCCCAAAGGGGGCTCAAAATTTGTATGAACCATCAATGTATAATTCAAACCACTGAATCCGTTCAGTTGGATTGAAAGTGTGTATACAGATAGCTAATATAACTTAGGCATCTGCTAAGAATGTATTTTTGAAAATTTACCCCTAAAGGCTGAAACGGGAGTTAAAAATTTGTATAAAGAAATTACATAAGATGGATGTATCAATTTGAAAATTCGCAGAATTAGGTACTTCAGGCAACAAATAAATAAGCACTTTTTTAAAAGAAACTTCTATAGGGGGCGAAAAAAGGTTAATACTCTAAAAATTAACATGGATGTTATTTTCATCATTTATGAAGAGTTGATGAAGCCATTGTCATCAATTTTGTGTTCACAAGGGGAAACTGCATTTATACCACGAATTTCTTTAATTCTGAATGCTAAAGTCAAACAACTACAATTTCCCTTCAATATCTATTTTGCAATAACTATAAACGAATCTCAAGGAAATACACTCAAATTTGCAGGAATAGAAGTGCTTCTCACACGGGAAATTCTACGTACCTTTCTCACATGTTAGCTCGCCCAATAGTTTGGCGGTTTTGACATCAACTAATAGATTAGTAGAGAATACTGTCTACTAAAATTTTTTTTGTAATTTTTTTATTAGTATGACTGTATTCATGGAACCTAAAACGTTAATCCATAAAAACACAGTAAATATTTCAAGTTAATTATACTATATCTTTGAGGCTAATAAGTAATTAATAAAAAAAACGCTTGCCAAATTTTATTTCTTCTAACGTTTTCAGAATAAATTTAGTCTTCAAATACTCATAGCCTGTTAATTTATCGATGTGGAATGCTTAAGATTCTTTGTTGTATCTTTTTTATACGTATTGACCTCTAAAATAAGATTGAATTTACTGTACATTTTGAAAATCGTATGCAGTTAAAGTATTGCACAATTATTACGAGGCTTTGAAGACGCTTCAAAAACAACCATTCTCACTTTCAATGTAACGTTAAAGGTATTTCGGAAGCTTATGAACCGCAAGATGCCTATGAATGGTGAGAGATGAAGCTTATGCATGTGCATTTAGTTAAGAAGGAGCAGGGTTGATTCTGCGCAACCCGAAATCAAAACTCATGAGGTTCTGATTACTTTATACGACTGAATGAATCTACACGGAGAAAAATAATCATGATTTTATTACTTGATGAATCAAGTAAAATTTTTCTAGTAAATAATACTAGAATTCTCATAAAATGTCGTTGGTGGTATAAAACAATTTTTCATTCTTTCTAATTACCTATTAGTATTAGAATACACAAGTTAAATAAGTCTAGACTTTTTTCTCCACCTCTCGATTATTTTATCGTGTCGTAAAAAAAAAACTAGAATTAGAATACTCTAGTAAAATTAGTGATAAGAACTGCAAAAAATGTTTTCTAATCAAGTCAATTTTACTAGAATTCAGTCTCAACACCGAACGTAGATTGACTAGACATTTCTAGTAAAATCTCCTTGAGCGTCTGGTCGTCCATATAATTGACAGATCTTTTAGTCATGTTTGCTAAAATTCTAGTAATATTTTCATGATTGTTTTCTACGTGTAACTTTGCATTTCTAAGGAGCATGAACAGGACGACGGGCCATTAAATCAATTTGATGTGCTATAAACAATTATTATAAACATATATATATATATATATTTAGATTGTACTATTATGATCTCAGGACCGTGAAATTCAAATCTCAAAGAGAACCGTGGCATCAGTCTTCGCTTCTTAGGTGTTCGTACACAGCATTATACAAATTGGTTTAGTTTGTACAAAAATTCAAAGGGGTGCAATTGCTCATCTTCTCTCTTCACACGATCGCCACTCAGATAATTCTATTTATTTATACTGCTGTAATCTGCAATAAAGCATTCCCACAATAGAAGTTATTTTTAAGAAATATATCAAATTAATTTTATACCTAAAACGAAATTTAAACAGAGGCGACTCTGCAATAAGAGCGAGTGAGCAGATACCTACACTCTTGAACTTATAAACGAAACCAAGCAAAGCGACAACTGAACGTAATGAAAGTTAAGAATAATCTTACGGTTACGTTTTATTACGTATTGTTGATCATATATCTACCTATAAGCAATATAGGAAAGCAAAGTTTCTCTACATATTTGTATTGCATAGACGTAGTCGTTCGTTTACGTTTCCTCAAAAACTACAATATTATCGCAGTTTTAATTCTAATAAAATATCTGAACCTTATCGAAATTAAATAAGTGGAAACACGTGCTATACGCTTTTAAATGTCAATCACGTCACCTAAACTTAATCCTTTAAATAAAGGATATTAACGATGGGAAACAAAGGACAAAGGAGTAAAATAAAATGAGCGTGAATATTTCTTGTGTTTCCGTAATAAATTCTACTTAAACATAGTTAAAGCGTTATGGTAGCAATTATTTATATATAATACATCAAGTATAATAACAATAAATGTTATCATACAAGTTTATTGCAATTAAATTGCAATATTTAAGTGAAGAACACCGTAACGAATATATGTGTTTTCTTATTCGCTTTAGATTACAAAACCTATCATTCATAACTAATACTACAGTCATTTGGTAGAAAAGAGGGGGTTACCTGGAAAGTTTTCCGGGAGTTTCGAAAATAGGTGATTTTGTACATTTCGAAGTGATCTTTTTAAATTTCAACTTTGCCACCTCGTATCTATGCCGCTTGCGCCGCCATATTGTACAAATGGCGCCTAAAATCAGTTTTCTTATAATTTCTCTAATTCTTCTCATTCTACGAAAAAAAAACAGTTACATACAAAATGAAACTAGAGAAAATTTCCTACAATTTATATTTCCTACAATTTATATAATAACCTTTTAATAGTTTTGACATACGAGGGCTGCAAACATTATACATCTATACATCTACAACAACCCGGGACGTTTAATTGAAATTGATTATATTTCTGAGTTGTGAGTTATAAAATTAAATGAAATCTTAAATGTATACTAATAATGAATATTTTCTTGCAAATGCAAAAAAGGATGTCAGAAAGCCTGTGTATGCAGAAAGGTTGGGTTAAAGTGCTCCGTTATATGCACGAATTGTGGTGGTACCTGCAGTAACTCGCAAGTTCCATCACAACATAATGACGAAGAGACGGAGACTTGAAGAAACACATGATGAAACCGAAGACGAAGGAGATTGCGATGAGACTGATGATTGATTGCGGATGATATAGAAGAAATTTCGATTTGTAACGAATAGTGAACTCGCAACACCTAGCCCAGCAAAAACAGCGAAGCGAAGAAAAATGCCCTAAGTTTTAGGACAGTAAAATCATGTGGATTAGGCCTCCTGGTAAAACCACGGTAAAAAAAAACGCGCCGCTTACTCTACCTCAAGGTGGTGTGGAAATGAGTTTTTAGGCCAAAACGCGTGTTGTACTACACTTTGCGGCGCTCCTATCCCGAAACTATTAATTTTACGAGAAAAATAGGTTATTACATTAATTGTAGCAAATTCTCTAGTTTCATTTTGTACATGACTATTTTTATCGTAGAATGAATTGAAAAGGAGATATTATCAAAAACGGCTTTTGGGCGCCATGTTTCCAATATGGCGGCTCGAGCGGCAAATTTACGAGGTGACAAAGTTCAAATTTGGAAAGAGCACATCGAAATATACAAAATCGACAATTTTCAAAACTCCCGGAAAACTTTCCAGGTAAAACGACCAAATGACTGGAGTATAACTACAATAGGAGTTTAAAAATGTAATTAATTAAAATTATAAACGTTTTTTTATAATATACCAGTACAGTTGAATGATTCTCAGTTCCTAACGTCCCATTTTGTAACCTGGCTTATTTTTTCACATTTTACGACCTCTACTTTAACCCATATTAACTCATACATTTTTAATTCCCATTTTGAGATCCACAACTATATATCTCGTATGGCGGAATGCATAGCTTAATTTATTTAATTTTATAGCTGTACCTATACTCACTTATAGTTTTGACAATTTTACTAGGATTCGACTGGGGTAAACACTACCACCAACCCTAAATAAATTTAGTTTTTCCAGAAATTTTTCTCTGGAAAGATATTGTAAAGCTCTACATTTTTATCTGTTAGTGAAAAGAAAGTTTTTAATTTCCTAATATATGATAATGTGTAACAGATTCCTTTTTATTTGGCAACCTTGTTCACAATATTTCAAATCTAGTAATTTTTTCATTTCAAAAAGGTTCATTTCAACTTGTCGTTTCGACTGGGTGTGCAAAAATTAAAGCAATGATCCTGTTGAATTCACTTAATGCGATTATGGTTAGATTAGTGACAGTTTACATACAGTAAAATTACTCTAGGATAGTCTCCGGGATTACTAGTTCTCAAGATGCACAATAGCAAAAGGTAACGCCGTGCTGGCAATAGCCACCGAGATGCATTTGCATGCTTGGTTTGAAGCAGAGTACTTGTCAGGGCGCATACTAAATCGCCCGACTATTCATTTAAAAACGGTCGAAATATTTTATATAATTATTATATTTTAAAGAATATAAAAGCTGCCAATATAGTGTGCAAAATGCTACAATATTAACACGTTTCATTACTGAAAGGTTATCTATGTGTATTAATTTTGGGTACATAACAGTATCGGGATGTTCAGATATAAACTAAATTAACGACTACCGGAGAGGAGACATCAAGCACCCCTGTCTTAAAACTAGTATATTTATTTGTCGTAATTTGTCGAGCGTTGATTGTATCTTTCTTCCTCCGAATGCGTTCTCTTTCTTTCTTCTACGCCGACTGTAAAATCTTCAGAGATCATCTTAGAGTAATCAAGCTGTAAATAACGCCATAAGCAAAGCAAGAAGTAACCAGTAGTTTATTAATGTATAGGTAACAATATTTCTAATGCAAAATAATATGTTTACCGGAAAAAAATATATTAATATAAAATTACCTAAAAGAACGGTATTTAGAAAACAGTTGTAATATGAGATATCTATTGATATTAGAACAAATTCCTAAACTAAAATTAGGTTTTTTAAACTTTTTTATCGCTTCAATTGCCTCACAATATTCATGTGCCCACTTTTAACATCTAGTGAACTGTAGTCAAACTTTTAGTCTGGTCAATTTAGACATTCGAAGCTACATAAATTCCCACCAAGCTGAAAATCAGTAAGATTGTTTAAAATATGATTAAAAATAAAATTTGAAAGTTCCCCATCTTTCCCCTGTATAGAAACAATTTTATTCAAAGGTCAAAAAAATGAGTTTTTCGCGATTTTCAGCAAAACGGTAAGCTTTATCATAAAAATACTTTATACAAAAATTGTAGATCATAAAATTATCTATAAACTATGTATCAATACTTTTTTTCCTTAGAGCCACCGTTTCTGAGATATCAGGTAAAATGAAACCCAGTCCCTTATTTTATACGCCAGTGTAACCTCGAGAAAAATCTGTCTCCTGTTCAATTGTATGCATGGCTAGGGTCTTATACCTACTTTATGTCAATGTGCCCAATAAATGAAATACTGTTAGTCTCATAATTGCCAGATTAGGGGATTTTCCCCAACAAATAGGGGATTTTTTTTCCTTTGGGGTATTTTTCGGGGATATATTTTTCAGGGGAATTCTTCTGGGGAAAAATTTTCCTCTACAATCTTTTTTCTATTTGCACTAAATATTTTCTAGTTCTTGGGGATTTATTTGTCACAAAGCTTATTTTAGGGTATTTTAGAGATACATATTTTGTAGATAATTTTATGATCTACAATTTTTTTGGGGTAATTTTATGATAAAACTTACCGTTTTGCTGAAAATCGCGAAAAACTAACTTTTTTGACTTTTAACCTTGAATAACAATTTTCCATACAGGGGCAAGATGGGGAACTTTCAAATTTTATTTTTGACCATATTTTAAACAATCTCACTGATTTTCTGCTTGGTGGGAATTTATGTAGCTTTACTCTTATTTTTTGGTCTAAGTTGACCGGACTATTTATCGTTATTAGGTATATTTGGAATAAAGACATCCACCAAAAAAAAACATTGCGTATCGTCGTCACCTTCATATTCTTAGTCTGAGCCATCCTGAGTCCTAGGAGGTCATTGCTGTCCTACGATAAACCAAATACATCTTTTCCTCCTGTAAGGACCTTGGATCACCACGTTTGTTAAATAATTTTAGTTTTCTTTCCTTATTCTCTTTAGCTGTCTCACCTTTCTTCTTATTATCATCTTTACAAGAAAAGTATCAGAAGCATTTCTAATGTGAGACTCTATCTCATACTGGGAAAGCTATAGGGTTCCGTTTTAAAAAAGTACCTGCTTTAAAAAACTTTGTTTTCCAACTAGGTTAAGAAGAATAAATCGTTTTTGTAATACAAACTCGAAAGAGTGTAATATATTGTTTGTATAATTTAATGATTACACCAAATTACACTATCGGCTGACCTTTAATCGGTTATGCCAAATCACAATACCACCATGTAAAATTTCAGTACCTAATACAAAAAAAAATATACCAACAACCATAACTTGACGATAAACATGCACATTTACTACAGCATCTACTTTCCCGATACAGGAAATTAATCTGGGCACAGCTTTCATACTCGACAGTTTTTACTATATAATTTAACTTATCTCATTTAGACTTACTCCCGACTATAATTTTATTTAAGAACCTATTCCTTAATGTGGGCCCAATGGGAAAACACTGAGGCAAATCAAAATTAGAAAAGCAGGCTTATTACCTAAATAGAGACAAAATAGTTCTGGTCAAAATGGTAGGCCTAAAAAATGGTCCATGAGGCTTTTGTGTAAAAAATTAATCGCGTTTATGTTAGTCGTTTCTGTGCAATTTTAAATGCGAACTTTATGCCGATAATCTAAGGTTTGCCTAGGTACTTAGAAAAGTAGTTAGATACCCCGATTTTTTTTACAAATTGTTCTCTAACTTATAAAATCCAAAATATATTTTATTTTAATAAATTGCTTATTCAAGAATATTTTTCCCCTGCAATTCAAAATATTAGGAAATAACAAAATATGCATGAAGTAAATCATAAAATGTCAGATATCAATAAAAAAATGTTATGTTTTGATTTAAGTAATGATTATAAAGAGAAGCTGTGTATTTATAAATAATTATGTGTATGGCTATATACAAGCAATGACAATTTGCATAACACCCGCATTATGCATAAGACAATGAACGCTATAGAATACATATATAAAAAAGAGTATGTACAGACTAATGATTATTCAATTTTCAGTTATTCGAATTTAGTCTGATACGGGTTTTCAAGGAGAATATTTAGAGGAAATTTTTATGGTAACAGAAAACTAAAAAATATAGTGCTAAACGAGGTAGATGAGAACAATTTCCTTAAACAAGATTAATTTCGTTTATATCAAATATAAAAAATAAAGAAATACATATTGTTTCAAGTAAATCGTTTTGTGTACAAACAAGCAAGAAAATGAATGTGTAAATTTACCTCCATATATGATGAGAAATTGTGATAATCCCAAAAATGATTAGCCAATTTATTTTATTCAGGTTTGTATTATTTAACTTCAGACTACAAATACATAATTCACTACCATATTAATGCCATTTACGTTGGTTTGATGCACAACTTATTGACTTCTAAATGAATTGGATTAATAAAGAGGCCACTCGGTGTGAAAATTTCATGACGACCAAATGTAATCACAGCAAGTCACACGGATGATGTAATGCACTCATTGAACAATCGTGCACAACTGTATATTGTACAACACTAAGTAATTTCTGTAAAACGTACCGTTAAACTTTGGTATAATACTCACAATTTTCCTTTTCTTTTCCCAGGCAGAATTGCTTATTTTTATGCCCTCTTCAGCTCTTTCGTTTTGCTACAACAGCTGTAAAACACGCTGTTTAAGTAATTTATTGGTCGATTCTGAAATACAAATAATAATAAAACTATGACAGAACAGGTCACGAAATGGGAAATATAAAAACGGTTTACAAAGTGGGAGAACACCGATTACCCTTTAAAGGGCTTGATTAATATTTGTTGGAAGACTGCAGGGGAAGAACTAATATATTACAATTTTACTCGTTTAAATGGTTTTTAACTTTATTGCAAAGAGTTACCTACATGTTTTGTTTACTTTTCGAATTAGGTTATATTTAATTTCAATTTAGAATTCGAATGCTGTTCTTTTACCCAGTGACGGACTCTAATTACGCGCGTGCACTTTTACGAAGTCCCACGACTGTCCACCCATTGGAGATTTAAATGTGCATTGATTATTAAAAATCGCCTGAGCCAATAATTCTTTGTTTTCAATTTCACCTTAAATATACCATGAAATGAAATATTGTTGTACCACAAATAATGTTCACGTTTGTACCCATTACATAACTATACTTACTTATAGCAGAATTCCTGCAATATGGAGAATGAAATTTTACAATTGCATTTAACGAACATTTAAATTGCTCCTGAACTTTAACATTTTACGATAATTTTGAAGTTTACGTTAATTAATTACAATGAACTAAATTTAGCTTTCTCACGGCTCATACATACATATATAACGACAAATGTAAGCAATAACTTTATGAATGATCTCAACAAAAGTTATTGTATTCTACGGGGGAGGATACCGATTGTGGTGCATAGTGAACCCAACATGTTTTTTTTTAAAGGAGCTCTATTTTTTATTGCCAAATCTGTTTCTGTGGAAAACAATACATTTAAATATGTTTGTTCTTTTTTCTAGTGAGTCCCTCACTTACCAACAATTTAATAAAAATTGAAGACTGAGCTGATTCAATAAGGTCAATGTACTTACTTCCAATACTTCTATATCTAGTCCGGACCCTTGATACGACACTTGGTCCCATTTTTTTTTTATAGAAATAACCTAACCTAACATACCTAGTATTGTTTCCAAATAAATATACAAAATTTTATAGATATTACTAGCAGCAACACCCGGCGTTGCCTGGGTAAGAATATAAAATATTACACGTTTGATGGAACATTCTAGAATATTCGCGAATTTAGAACTATCCAGAACATCCCATAATGATTCAAAACATTCTCTACCTTTTTAACATTCTGGAACATTCTTGAATAATCTTCAAGATTCTAGAACATTGTTGAACATTGCCAAATCATTCTGAGATGTTATAATAAAACATTATTTTACTTCTAAGAACATATTTGAACTCCCTGTAACATTCTAAAAAAATCTGCTTCATTCTCATTCCCACTTCGTGCTGTTTGCTGGGTGAGTAGTGACATCAGTAGACGCCTGGCGGAGATGACTGATCGATTTATAATAATTGATCAGTTATCGACCCCTGAGAGTTGAAGATTATTACAGTACTAATATCGCTATTTAAAAATAGGGGTTGATCGTAGAGGGGTGAAAATTAGGTACTGTATGTATTTTTATATGCTGTATCATAAAAAAATAAAAACAAAAAATTTTGTCTAAAAAATTAAAAACAAATTTAGGGGTGGAACACCCTTAACATTTAGATGAAAAATAAATGTTGGCCGATTCGCAGACCTAACCGATATGCACACAAAATTTCAGTAAAATCGGTCGAGCCATTTCGGAGGAGTTTAATTACAAACACCGTGACACGAGAATTTTATATATTAGATGTACATATGTATATTTGTCCACGCATTTCTCCAAAACTAATAATACCCTTGCTGACCGACGAGCGTATATGGACGCGCGTCCAAACGCGCACCACCCGCTCCATGTGAAGGGGCACTTATTCATACGAGCTACGGGGTTTTTCTAGTGCATGTAATGAAAGAAAAATCAAAAGCCGAAATGCTCACAACAAAATTTTCAAATATTTACTACAAAATTATTAATAACTAAGTACTTGTTACAAAAAAAATAATCCAGTTTTTATTTAAAACTATTTAATACCTACTAAAAATTACAAAATAAAACAAAATAATTCCACTTCAAAATGAAATTAACGCAAAATTCTGAAATAATCTAATATGTATATAAAATTCTCGTGTCACAATGTTAGTTACCATACTCCTCCGAAACGGCTTGACGGGTCTGTCCACTTCTAACTTTTTGTTATTTTTTTGGACAATTTTCTTTTATTTTTATGTGTCGGCATTACAAAATACATATAACCCTTAATTTTCATCCTTCTACCACCAACAACAAGAAATTAGTGAGATTAAGGCACCTTCCCATTTCACTTCAATTCAAACTTTGAAACTTAGGACTGACAAAGTTTATACATAAAATAAGCTTTGAGGTGTTTGAAAGATATCTTTTGGTTTCGTAAGTTCTTGTTTTTAGGGTTCCGCACCTCAAAAGGAAAAAGCGGAACCCTTATAAGGTCACTTCGTTGTCCGTCCGTCCGTCCGTCCGTCTGTCAAGACCCTTTTTCTCAGGAATGCGTGGAGGTATCAAGCTAAAATTTATACCAAATACTCAGGTCTATCGTCCCTTGGAGCTGTGAAAAAATCAAACTTCTTAGCCAACGCAATCAAGATACAGCCGTTTATGCCGCAAATTTTCGAATCGAGACCTACAGGGTACTTTCCGTGAACTCAGAATCTTGAAATTTGGTACGATGCAACGTCTTATAGCACAGATAACGGAAAAATTGCGAAAACCGTAAATTTTTAGTTACATCATATAATAAAAATATTTTCAATAATTTTAAAGTTACTACCCCTTTTCTCATGAACGCGTAGAGGTATTAAATTGAAATTCATATCAAATACTCAGATCTATAATACCTTTAAGCTGTAACAAAATCAAACTTCTATGTCAACGTAATCAAAAGAAACAGCAATTTAAGCCGCATATTTTCAACTCGCAGGGGAATCAAAACCGAACTGGTACTTCCAGTCGATTTAGAATCTTGAAATTTGGCATGAAGCAATGTTTTATAGCACATATAAAGGAAAAATTCCGAAAACCTTAAATTTTTAGTTATATCACATATTTACATCACATATATACAGGTTTGTACGGAACCCTCGGTGCGCGAGTTCGACTCGCACTTGGCCGGTATCTTTTTTTTTTAGAGTTTTGTCCCTGACGTGGTTGGTTCTCTGTCAATTGTGCTGTTATTTGACTCTTTTCAGTTTTTTTATGCATTTCTAAAAGACTGAACCGTTCTCATTTTTCATTTTCATGCGAAAACTATAGCCCTTATAGTACAATACACACTGTTTCTCCTTCAAGATTTCAGATATTTGTTTCAAAACAAATGATTTTGAGGTTTATTAATTATGATTCCTTTTATATCCATTAGTAAGTTGGCAAAAAGCGTAATAAGGTAATTAACTGGATATTTCAGTAAAATTTATATCAACATACAATTATGCTAATGGGGAGATAAGGGTTACTGAATTAATTGAAAGGGTACTTATTGATCTGGATAAGATTCTAACCTAACATAACCTAATCTAACCTAACCTTTTATTCGAACCAAACCACGAGTAACTCTATTGAATACTATTGAAAGTTTTAAAATGTTTGGATTTATTTTACAAAACAGCGCAAATAGGGGTAGGGAGGGTTGACATGTTTAAAACAAAGTGTTTTAAAATGGGTGTTTCATAAACATGTAAATAAAACATGTTTTAAATTAGTGTTGTAACTGTCTTTAAAATAAAAATAAAACATAACGTGTATTAAACGTTATTTAAATTTATTCGGCTAGAGAATAATTATTGGTTATGGGTTTGAAATACGGAAAACATCTCATTCGTAATTAGAAGAAACCTCCTTTACTTATTAGCTTGGCTAATTCTACTGATTAAATACTTTTAAACGACCGTAGTTAGATTGTTTTTCGGATCCAGAATTCCTGGTTCTCTTGAAAAATATGGCGTGGTATAGGCAAATACATATAAATCTATTTACCCATTTTTTTATAAAAAAAGTAAAGAAAGCATGTTCAATAAATGCAGTTTAAAACTTTGAAGGATGTTACGCTTTGTTCAAAAGCTTTTGAGGATTCGTTTAATTTAGAACGGTTTTCAAAAAGTAGCAGATATTTTCAGATGGACATTGTTGAAAGAATATATTCCACATGTTTACCAAATTATGAAATTATGCATTTATTCTTGTGTGATTTTAATAAACAAATGTCGATAAAAAATCTACGTTCGGTGAATGTATAGAGACGACCGATCCGAACAATGAGTCGACGAATGGTCACTTTAAAGCAAGTTTAAAACTTTTAAAACGTGTGTTCAAAATAAACGAGAAAAACGGGTTTAAAACATATAAAATATATGAACGCATATTTGAACTGTTTGTTTCAAAAATTTAATAAAAAACTTTTTTTTCCAACCTGGCTATAGGTAGGTTTAAATTTCAAAAACAAAAATTTCAGAGCCCAAACTGATCGACTTCGAACATGTGCAAATGCGGATATCACTCTTCCTAGTAGTTCTTTTTAGTTGGGAACTAGTGTCTCATAAACCAAAGATTTTACATGTCGATCGCGCGGGCAAACGTGCAGGGTCGCTTTAACCTAATACCCACCTCATGGGAAAAGTTTTCTTCAAAATACTAGCCCAAAAGTTCAAAGCATATCATCAAGTTTCGAATACGAGTACATTTTACACCTTTCATTGCCAAATGAATGCTATTTATGTCGGTTTGGTGCATCCTTCACTGACCCGTACACTAATTGGATTATTTATTTAAAAAGCCACAAGTGTGGCATAAGTATTGAGTGTGATGTAGATTCAGTAAATTATTATGTAATTAAATTTTGATAATTAGGTACATAAACATTCATTTTATGGCAGTTTTGCATATACTTTTTCAACACTTAATACACCGGATCATTATAGTTGTGGTTATGAGTTTTACAATGAAGTCACCATCAAACTTTTATGTCACTACGTTCGAATTGTTTCAAAAATTAACTTTACAGCTGAGTTCATTATTCCTGTAAGTAGTTAACCACTCGTTTATTTATGTGCCATATGTCATGGAAAACATAAATAGGAGAGAATTAATAAATGCATGGTTAGTGGAAATACAGTTTTTTGTACTTTAATTCATATTTTGTTTTATTTCTTATACTCTTAAAGGTACTTTCATGTATTATAATTCACAGTAAACTTATAATTTGTTTGCACTCAACTTTTCTGGAGAACCCCGATTTTTTTTTATAACACCACTTTGGAAATTACTGAATTATACGAGTACTATTGACCACGCATAGCAAGTTGTTTTTCTTTATTCCTATCTGCCTTATTTGTCTGATCTTACACTGCTTGACTTTAACGTCTTCTTCCAAAGTCTAAGGAACTTTTAAGAGGGTAAATTGCTTCATAGTATATTTTTACCATATTGTCTTTGTAGAAAGTACACGAAACTTCAAAACGATGAAAATAGTTAGGTTTAAAGGGATTTACTCAGATTATTTCTATGTTTAATTTAAACTAAAGACCCTCATTAATATTTACAAGTTGTCTCTGTTTTTAAATATACATCGCGAGTGACGTATTTCGCAAATAAATTCAGTTACACAGTACATACATTTGAAGATTCTGTTCTTTTCTTATTCATTAAAACAAGTAATGGGCAGATCGCTCCTGCCTTTATTAATTATTTCATACACGAACAATCTTAAAATTTACAAGGTATATGTATTTGTTAACATCGTTTCATACCCTACGTTTAAACAATTTTTTTATAAAATTTAAATTTAACAAGCAACTAGTTTTTACTTTCTTTCCTATTCATGTTATCTTTTAAATTTAATTTTATACGCAAACTTTACAGTATCATTTCATCTCGTTTATCTTTCGCGTTTCTTTTACATCCATACTTTTACCTATATCTCCGTTTGCTATGGATGTTATTTCGAGTTGATGATATAAAGCACGCTTTGTAAATTCTACGCATTTGTCCATGTGGGAGTGATTGATACGGACGTATTATATTATATAAAGTATTTATACTGCGGCAGCTGCCATATCTCGCTTGCGTGGGCTATTCACTAATTGTAAGTAAACCAAATTTCAGCCATTTTTTCAATCTCTCGATATGAAACATACATTACATTCTTTTAGAATTTTATTATAATATAACTCTTTCCCGCGGCTTCGCTCGCGTCAAGTTTGATTTTCATTGATACTTCTTAGTTTTAGCCTTTTAATTTTACCTAGTCAACGTCCCGACAAACCTTGAAAATGGCACCAATGTTGACTTTTCGGCAATTCACTTCATTTCAAAAATACGAAAGACGCGTTTATTTATTTGTTGACAGGAGCAATCCTACGAATACATGTATGTCTTACATGATTTCTCTACATAAAGTTTAAACTCTCGTTTCACCCCTTTGTTCTCAGCCGATGTCTACGTTATGAAAACTACCCGTTCAGTGGTTTAAACTATGCATTCATTAATCAGTCAGTCTTTCAGTTACGGTTTATTCTTAAGTACATAAATGTTAAAATCTCATTTCGGAAAAATAACAGCAAGCAAGCAACTCAATGGAGTAACCTTTAACTACAACATCTTTATGTTGTTGCTGGGAAATATGTGTATGTTGTATTATTATTTATTTATTACCAGCTTTTGCCGCGCTAAATTTTGATTTTGGTTGATAAATTTTAGTTTTGGCTTGTTTATAGACAATATTCTACACTAACGTATTAATTAATACCAAAGCCACCAAACTACTGGACGTGCTTACATTACAGAATTTCCCGCGTCATATTTCAAAATCGATGGCAAATTTGTAATCGATTTTGTGACAAAATCGACTCTGAGATAATAAGAGCCTAACGGTAGCTCTGATACGGTACCCGAATGCAATATCAAGGTTTGGTTTCAGTAGTATGTAAAGGTTCCCTCCTTCCCCCCTCCCCCAACCAACATTATTAAAAGATGTTTTCTAAAAGAAAGTTACACTAAATACATTTTTTATGTATGTCTCGGTCTTGACAAAATCGACATTTTTATATTTGGAGCATATTCAAATATCTATACTAAGTACTTCTTTTGTAAATGGCATCTTCAAATGAGCTCACTTTTACTATTTAATTAACACACTTGTGCTAATCTATTTACAAAACATATTTAATTTTAAATTACGAAGAGTTTCAAATGGTCTGAAGTAATAAAACAAAATAACTTTTTGGTACACAAAGGACATAGTTACAGACAGTAAAAATACGCGAAACATTGTAAATATTGCCCTAAATAATTTATTCAAATCATATGCAATCCGTGTAGATCTGGCTAGTGATTTGACGGGGACAATCTTCAAACCGGTAATGTATGCATTTTAGAAAATAAGAAAAGAACAATATATTGTAAGTTATTTGAAATTTTAAACAAACTTGGAAAAATTCCACAAAGTGAGAACTCAAAACGTTTTTTCTTTATATATATTATTATTCCTATTATTCTATATAATTATTTGACATTTTTTATAAATTGTGGTAAAAGGTGTTTGAAAGGTAGTTTTCTTAATACCACTTTTATGCTTACCTATCCTAGTTTTAAGGAGTCTCTTTGTTTGGCCGATACAAGATTAGCACAATTGTTACAAGATATTCTATAAATGATATTGGCTTTGTCTAGGCTGTAAGTGTTATGTTTATCTATAAAAAAAGGAAGAGGGATTATTCGTTTGTTTAAAAATAGTATAATTATCACCATCTTTGTATAGTTTTATGTGGATAACACTAGCCGTGAAAGCCTTATTATCCTTTCAACGTTCCTTAAACTTGGACTTTATTTTTTATTTTATTATTACATACTTCTTATTTCTTTAATAAATATCGTAATTTTTTCAAAACGTTTTAATGAAGGGCGAGTTACTAAAAATCTCACGTTGATATTTTAGTTCAAATAATTGTGACAATTTCAATTCCTCTTTTAATTAAAGATTAAATAAAGGTAAATTTCATATGAGGGGGCGGAGTGGAAATCTTCTTACCGGAGGGATAGAGAGGAATAGATAATTTAAAACCATACTATAAATAATACTAGCAGCAGTACCCGGCGTTGCCCGGGTAAGAATATATTACACGTTTGATGGAACATTCTAGAATATTCGCGAATTTAGAACTATCCAGAACATCCCATAATGATTCAAAACATTTTCTAACTTTTTTTTACATTCTGAAACATTCTTGAATGAACCTCAAGATTCTGGAACATACTTGAGCATTGCCAAATCATTCTGAAATGTTATAATAAAACATTCTTTTACTTCTTAGAACATATTTGAACCACTTGTAACATTCTAAAAAAATCTGCATCATTCTCATCTCCCCTCCGTACTGTTTGCTAGGTGAGTACTGTTGTCGCCCAGATTGGTAACGACTCCTTATAACTAGGAACTCTTAACTTTATAACTTTGTCACTTCTTATAATGAAACTTCTTAACTTTTTAACTTTTGTATTTGTTATAATTTTATAATATTGGTGATAACTATTAACTTATTTACTAACTTAATGTCGTTGAATTAAATTGTTAATTGTTCAATGCTTATCTGAAATTGAATGTGAATTGAATGTGAACTGTCAATGTGAACTGTACGTGTACTGTACGTGTCCTCTCTTCTGTGCATTATTACTACCTTATATAATACTCCTTTATTTTGCAATAAGAGACCAAAGTTTAGTCAACGGGTGCGTGATCCGTCTTTGTTTATTACATTTCACATGAACAAATCCTAATAATGCAGTTTCCGGTTTCCATTGACTTAACTGAAGCAATAATTTTGATAACGATAACAATAACCGAACAAAGAAATATGAAAGGAAAATTTTAAGTAACTATATTGAAATAAAATTATTCTGAAAATATATAAAAAGATTTATAATTATTTATTTTTTTTGTCCATAACAGTACTGACATCAGTAGACGCCTGGCGGGGATGACTAATCGATTGATAATAATTGATAAGTTATCGACCACTGAGAGTTGAAGATTATTGCAGTACTAATATCGCTATTTAAAAATGGGTGTTGATCGTAGAGGGGTGAAAATTAAGGGTTTTATATATTTTTGTATGCTGTATCATAAAAAAATAAAAACAAAAAATTTTGTCTAAAAAATTTAAAAAAAAATAGGGGTGGACCACCCTTAACATTTAGGGAGATAAAAAATAAATGTTGGCCGATTCGCAGACCTAATCGAAATGCACACAAAATTTCATGAAAATCGGTCGAGCAATTTCGGAGGAGTTTTATTACAAACACCGTGACACGAGAATTTTATATATTAGAGATTAATTAGTTGTTTTTTACGCAAATATAGCAAATGCATTGACAAACAGGTTAATAGTAAATTTTATTTTTAATAGCATAATTGTTTAATTTTGTTATATATCATTATTTTAAAAGGGAATCGTAAGTGCAAAGGAAATTGTTTTAAAAAGACACTTTAAATGTTTTGTCTAATGAAAAAAAGCAACTACAGTTACAGTGTACCCGGAAATGTAAACAATAGCAAGTTCCAGAACAACAACCTGCAGTAATATTAAAAAAAAAAAGCGTTTTCTCTGCAAGCTGTAATTGTTGTTGACAGAATCAACAAATTCTAATGAGAAATAAGAGAAGGTAGATCTTAATGGAAAAATTTTAATTTTCGATATCGCGTAAATTTAATAACTACACCTACACTCCGCTAACGTTGTAATATAAACAAAGTATTGTAGTTGAAGCAAACGTTTACAATGGCGCTTGTATGCTTATTTACAATTTGAACACAAATTACTACACAACAAATAGCTAGAGACATTTCGGCGTTTGAGTTATTAGGGATGTAAAATCGAATCATTCTCATCATACAATTCATATTCAATTCAAGTGTTACACTTCCGATTTAAGGTACATGATATTTATTAAAGTGCATGAAGATGTCGAGACTCTTGACAATATATTATGACCTCGAACATTTTCGACATGGTTCTCTTTATCCTGTTTCAATTTTGACGTTTGTATTCTAATCTTGAGTCAATATAAGATCAAGACAAGAATTTTTGAAAATTAATAGTCTCGTGAAATCCAAATTTGGACTAATCACTTTTGGAAATGATAATTAACTTTACTGGTGGCTACTGTAAAACAAAAGGGTCAATTAAATGGGTTTAATAAATTACGTAATTGATATATGAACTTAATAATACACTACATATATCTATTTAAATAATTAACATAAAAAAATTATCAGTTCTCAAAGAGCATTGTTTGTTTAGATAACCCAGTGATTACAAATAATATAATCTGCCAATTTCAATTCCACCTTAGTTAATTTAGGAAACAGTATAATCTGAACCTGATAGATAACCTGTATAACTTAAGTATTTTATTGGCACCCATTTCAAAAATATTTTATAATAACTGACACTTTTTACAAATTGTAAACAATAAACAACATACGGAAATTTCACAGTCGTTTGCTATTTCTGAAGCAAACGGTGCACGTGTATTTATGTGACGTTTTAATTGGTCTTTGTTCAGACTCTATAATTATCCTCTGTAGAAATCAATTTTACATGAAACATTGATTCTTCATATACGTAAACTTGGAAATAATGATATGGTTGTCTGTTATTTATGAAAGTTCAATTTTCACTTTTATTAATCTTCAACATTAGCTGCCTACAAGTAAACCTTTTAATCTAATAAGCTTTTAAATGTCGGTGCACATTAATGTTGATTCATACTATACGTTCCGGTTCCATTAAATATTTCTCGACAACATATCGATAAAGCAAAATGTAATTATGGATTGTTAATGTTATATAAAAATATCTCGTAATAACTTAAAATATTGGTTAAATTTAACAATATAATGAAGTAATGTATATTTTTTTTAGGTATCGACAGAAAGTTTAATCGAGACAAATAAGGAAAAACCACCCCACATTGCTGATAGCCAGGTAACTGCTACTGCACTGGATCCAGCGGTACTACTGGCCGATAATCTCCCCCAAATAGTGATCAAAAAACCTTATGGAACAATAATTAAACACGGTTCTGACGTATCCCAAAAAATGATGACAAAATCCTATGATGCAAACTTTATAACAGAAATTTTTGAAGGCAAAACTCCGAAGATTGAAGATCAAGGATTTATTTCAAATCCACTAGGTTACCCGAATATAAAACCTGTAACACCGACACTAAATATAAATCCTCAAGTATTATCTCATAGTTCTTCGTTCAATAAAATCTTTTTCGCTCTTTCAAGACAGTCTACTTTCGAAGCATTTTCGTTTTTATTGCGATCGTTGGATTCGTATAATATTCCTCCGAATTTGATCAACGTTCAGAGTACATTGTTGAGATTAATCCGATTAAATTTTCTGAGGGTTCGAGAAATTTTGGACTACTTACAAAGGTATTCCCATCTACAGGAAACAGACTTAGCGATCATGGGTCTTCTTCTTCTCGCCCAGTCATTACCCCAAAACTGTGAACTACGAGGAGATATACATGAACTTGCTTCGACTATAGTTTTAATAAAGTTAATCGAACAAGCACCAACGGTGATGCCAATAGATTTAAATTGTGTAAATAACTTTCCTCAATTAGAAAACCCTCCCAAATGTATTTGTAAACCTGAGTTAGAAAACAATTATATTTTTAGACCAACAACTGAACAAACAATAACAACTAATACATTGCTTGAGTTACAAAAACAAGAAGAAAAACGTCTAACTATCATTAAAGAAACCTTGATAGGTGCTTTAACTATTCCCCGCGTTCCTGAAATGGAACATGCTTACAATGTAACAAAATCGTTTATCGAAAATTCACAAAATCTTGAAATTCTAAAGTTGCTTGCAACAAATGGAAGTAGTACTCAACTGCTTTTACAGTTTTATACAATTGTAAAGCAAATAACAACAATTTCAATTCAAGTGAAAGAAGAAATTTTAAGGTACACAGATTATGTTCTTGGCAGGTATACACCTACTACAACAACTCCAGAGAATCGATTTGATTATACAATATTGTTAGAACTATTGCCGAATCCTGCAGATAGCATCGAAGAAAAATATCTAGCTTTGTTAACTAAAGCATTCAAATCTGAAGAGGGCTACATACTTTTCAAGCAATTAGGTGTAGAGGGTTCATCTGATCACAGAAAAAATCTAATTGAGGTTTTAAAAGTGTTAAATTTACATTATTCATCTGTAGAAACCAAGGAAGCTGCCAAATATTATTTAGAATATCTCGAAAAGCTTGACAGTCTAACGTTGATTGGTACGAAGAAAATTGAAAAAAGATTCGACTTAAACGGAATCTTCTCTGATACACTACAACTGGGTACTTTACCGTCATCGGCAAAATTAGCTTTCAAACAGATCTACAAATACATTGCCAACTTACGCGGAAAAGAAATGGAAAATTTCAACGAATGGAATGAAGCATCTACCAGAGCCCAGTTTACTCACTATTTATTTAATTATTTCTTATCCCAAGATTTTGTACCGGATGATATTAAAACAGCTATAAAGACATTAATTCCACATATAAAGAAAGACGGCAAAGGTGCTCTACCACCTTAGTAATATCCTTCCTGGTAAAATACCATTCTTATAAGTAAATAAATAGTAAAAATATACTATAGTTTTTTTTTATTATAGACAGCAATTTCACAAAATAAATTGTATTATATTTTTAAAGTATTTAAATAAAACCTTTTTCAGAAATAAAGTTTGGGTAACATTCAAGATTTTTTCGTACGTATTTGGGCAAAATTAAAAATCAGAGAAGAAATTGAAAGACTAAAACTGATAGAAAGCACATCGCATTGGTTTTGAACATTTTTATTAATAAATGAAGAGGTTTTCCACTACGTTATATCAAAAATTTTCAAAAAAAATAATACTACTCTGAGACGGGGATTAAAGTAATATTATACAGATCAAATAAAATAAAATATTTTTGATGAAACGTAACCCAATTTTTGTTGGTCAAAATTCTGTGGAACTTTTCACTATTTTATAATAGATTCCTCGTCGCCTCGCTTCTTTTCGTTAATAACTATTAGAATTTCAAAATTGTTTTACTCAAAAAATATACCTATTGAGATGACATCTAAAAAAATTCTTCCCAAAAAATGAAGTATCTATGCAAATTCAATATTTTGTTTTCAAATTTTATTTTTACAATACAAAGAATCAATTTTAAAAATTAAAGAAACAGCCATCCGAAAAAACATATGTCAGAAACTAGTAGATAAGTAAGTAAACTAGAAAGTATGTAGTTTCTCACTTGGTTAAAAGCTCTTAGCATATTTGTTTTATTTTTATTTATTTTTTTATTTTTAGAATTGTTATATTTGTTCAATCTGTATGAGTTTAAATTTAAATCAATCATATTTACTACTACGTAAAAATATAAATTACAACTAAATGTAATGAGTTTGTTTACTACGTTAATTTTTTAATTATACTACAAAGCACTTTAAATCTAAAGAAACTACAATAAACTAGCGAAATATTTAATAGAATTTCGATTCCTTTCTTTGATTCTTACTTTTTGTCCAAACTCCTATGAAAAAACTTGTAATTTACCATATCATGGGCAGGAATAGAAGGTATTAGATAATCAAGTAGATTAAAATATCCAACGAAAAGAAAGGACCCCATAGAATCATTATGACAAGTAGCTTTTGGCTAATTTTTTGGAAACATTCTTATTGATCGTTCTAAGCGTGTAGATAAAAAGTCTTAGTAGAACCAACCCTCGAAAACCGCTCCCACAACCCTTACCATCTCTAGTTTGATGAATATTAAATGCAGAACGTTTTACACATCTCTTAAACCGCTTTGTAGTTCTCATCCAATCCATGTTCAACCATTTTCGTCTCAATAGTACCAGGCCCCAGAAACTTGCCCCAGCTTACCCCAGATATTGCTAATTCTGTTTTAACGAATTTTATTGCAGAACGTTTTACATATTTCTTAGACAAACCGCTTTGCAATTCCTATTCAACCACTTTGATTCCCTCTATCAATCGTTATCCAAGGGGCTGGAAAGGAATTAGAACAACTTTCTAGTGGTTTAAGAGTTTCGTAAAACTTTCTGCCTTTGGTCAACTTTCAGAGGTGGTGAGTGTTGTTGGGTTGGTTTTTGAAGGGTGGTACTATTAAATCTTTTTACTTACGCGTTTATAACTAAGTTTCAAAAAATTAGCCGAAAGCGGTGTCCTATGGCCCATAAAGAAATAAAACACAGATATACAAGGATTACCAAGGAAGTCGTTCGTTATAACGTTAAAAAGTAAAAATAAAATGAAAAACGTATTTTATACTAAATCTTACTTAAGATTATATATAGGTACTACTTCTTATCCTGTTCTATCCTACCCTCTCTCAGTTCGTATTTTACTATTTTTTTTTACCTTCCCCATTTATTTTAACCTCCCTCTCTTTCCTTATATCTTTTCACAAAATTTTTTTCAATAAGGTCATACCATTACTGTCTGCGCTTATTGCCTTTCGTAGTTCATACATTTATTTTTTCCCTGTTCCTTCCTCTAATACATCATGTGCTATCCATTCACTCGTCTCTCCACATACTCCACACAATCACTTATCTTCTTTCATCCAAAATATATTCTCATTACACTCATTTCCCGTTCTGAATCTAGCTTTTATCTCTATATTTTTTCCTTCTCTTAGATACCCCGGCACCCCATCCTCTTGCCATTGTTCCCATAGAAACTCCCTAATCCCTTTCGCGTATCTCGATTCCCATATTTTTTTCAGGTTCTCACCTTTTAGTATTTCATTACCTATATCTTTTCCCAACCATCCTACTAACATTTAAACCTTTCCTCTTCACTCCTCTATTTGTTCTTTACTTATTGCCATTTCTGTTAACGCCTTATCCCTTTCCACATATTTATTTTTTGTCCCGACCACCAATACCCTTTTCCTCCATACCCCCTTACTTAAGTCTTCTTCCGGTAACTATCCTAATTTTTCTTTATACTTTATCACTCTTCTTCAGGAATCCTCCACCATTTCCCCCCATTTTGATTTCCTTTTTAAAATATAGTCCGGAGTTTTTCTTTCTATGTGTAACAGCCATTTCATACAGGGTTTTTCAAGTTGATGGGCTATTAGAAGTATATGAATTAGTAGAAGGAATTCAATTCTGAAAATTGGGTTCATTTGGTTATTCTTTATGTCGCTTCTTTTAAAAATATTTTCAAGTTCGATTTACATCGGGTTATTTTTTAGGCTGAATTCGAATAAAACGTGTAATTCTAAGGTAAGTTTGATAACCAACTTGTACACCTATGACAATCGGTTTCTGAGTTAATTTAATTTATAAAAAAAAAATCGCTACCCCAACCCAAATTATAAAAAATCATAACTCCCACAAAATACGACTTAGAGTGTTGAAATTTTTACTAGTAATAGTTGAATATTAGTGCTAACGCCTTGACAAAATTGAATTAAATAATTTATACAGGGCGTTCAAAATAAAATTCTAAAATTGAAAAACTTCAAACACGAATTACCTCGTTTTTTCAAATGGCACCTTCTATTTTTTATTTTTTTAATCGATTCTTTTTTTTATCCTCTTTCGATCTATATGGATACTTCCTATTTTATTTGAAAATTTTGGAATAATTTTGAATTATTACTTAAAATAGGAAGTATCCGTGTTCCATGTATATTTTGGATCCCATGTCCATTAATGTAATTCCCTTGTAATTTGTTACGTTCTCCGTATTTCCTCTTAAAAATTGGCACTATCGCTCTACATTTGCATCCGCATTTGAATATGTAAAAATGTACAAGGTTTTCCATTGAAAATAAAAAGATTTGTCTGAAATTATCAATATTCAGATTAGTTTTTCTAACACCCTGTATAGATTTTGAAATATAGTTTTACATGGCACCAAAGACCATTAAATGGTTGACTCATTAAAAAAAAAAAAAAATTAGCTGCGTTATAATTTGATATTTGATTATTTTTTTTCTTACAATTAGGCTGCTATAAAAAAGTTTTAATATTTATAATATATAATAATATAACTGTGATGTCACACTTTTGTACCGTAATATAAATTACAGGCAAAACTTATTTTTACAAAAAAGAAATAGACAAAAAAAAACTTTTTATTTTTTGATCAATTTGAAATTTTATTCCGAATTCTGTTACACTATTACGAATATTAACATATTACCTAAATAAAAATATATAAAATTTAATATCAGTAAAATACCTTATTGACGGTGTAAAATTATTTTTAAAACCTTGTTTTACAAGAAGAGAAAATCGAAGTTGGTTGTTGATTTCCTAAATGGCGCAGTTTTCGGATAGTTTCTTGTTATGAAACTCACCTTTAAGTAAACCAAGCATTTCAATAAAAGGTGTAATAAAATACCAGGTGATGATCTATTTAAAATAACAAAGTTAGTTTCAGTTTCCAATATAACTGAAAGTGAAATTTAATTGAAAAATTTTACATTAAAAGTTCATGATTATGTAATAATTAGAAATGCCAAAGTTTTATTATTAAATTCCCATTATTACCAATTAAAGTTTTAACGTAAGATTTCCTTGTAAACCATGTACCTATACAAGCCACTATGTAAAACTCATTGGGAAGGATAAGCTAATTCTTAAAATAAAAATCAAAATCGTGGTTATTTACCTACTTTTTATAACTGTAGAAATCTAATAATTTTTCAGCAAAAAGAAACATCCAGATATGAGATTAGTCATCCAATTAGAGTTAATTTTAGTTTTATAGAAATATCAATTTTTGCATATGCTATTGTGCACGTTAATATAATATACCGAAAAAAATATTAGAAATTCTCAAAAGTTGAGTTAACGTTATGATAAAATATTTCAACTCCTATCCTTGGTACATTTTTAACAATCCATAATTACAATACTTACTAATATTATTATTAGTTGAATGATCTGAAGTCTTCCATTTCCAAGGTGTTCCCACTTAATTTTGTTTTAATGATTCGTGGCTTTCAATATTTTTAAATATTTGAGAAATAACCATATAAGTAGTACATACTTAGATTTAATAAAAGTCAAGGTGAATATTTAGGTACTAACTCAATTTTATCTTCTTGAAGATATAACTGAAAACTAAACAGGGACGTTCTTGAATTGAACATACATATTTATTAATAATTATATGCTTTTTACTGTATTTTTTGCTAATACATACAGTTCTTTTATATATCAAAACACATTTAAAAAACAAACTTATAGGTTTAGTAAAAAAGATACATTAATTTTCTAATAAAATAAAATTACATTAAATTGCACCTAATGTTTGTTGGATAAAGAGTTAACGTGAGATTTACCACATACCCCCTGGGAGGTTAAAAAAATATTTTAGACTGGTTGTTAAGTTTTACTTTATTATTTTTGCATTATAAATTCTTTCATTTCGCTGCCATAAATTTCACAGGTACGGTAAGTAATAAACAAAAATCACATAACTTATAAACCAGTACATGTATAATTCGAATTTTAATTTAAATGATCCTAATATCGTTGAAATTTCGTAGGTACCTACGTCTTTTTTGCTCATGTAAAATTTCGTCGTTTTATTTTAACATGTACACCATTGGCTGACTTTAGAGTTGCTTCAGTCTCCAATATTAGTTGGTGTTCTGGAATTACAGGTAAAACTTCGTAATTGAGAAGAAACTTGGCCAAAGTAAATTTCATTTCCAACATTGCATATTTCTGTCCTGGAAAAATAAAACATTTACTCAATTTATTGTTTGTATGAAATGTTGATGGTTTATCGGCTAAATGGGTTGCCTACCTATCTTGCTTTAGTTGTAAGAAATAATATTTTTTTTATAAATACTAAATAAACCTCACAACTATATTGTATGCAAAAGCATTGTTATTTGGTGGTCTTTTATTAATTAGATATTATTTATAACATACAATTATAAATCATAACTCAAGCTTTTTTCGCCGCGCATGCGTAACTTCGAATATGCTGCAAACGTGCAGATACATAAAAAATGACACAATGAAACCGTGTAAAGTTCCATTCTGCATAGTAGAAGTCGATGAGCTAATGACGAATGATTTTAATTCACCTAGAGTCGGTTAACTGTGGTTTTGAAAATAGTGTCGTGTTTCTGTTTACACAGTGACCGTCAATTAATAGATACTTATAACTTGTTTGAAAATTGTTACGGTGTACAAAGACTACAACATTAAGTTTTCGGTTCCATTTTGTCATTAAAGTGGAAAGACGCCTGAGAAAATACTTTGACTGTTTGCAAGTAGGTAAGTGATCATTTTTTTGACATTACCTACTAACTGAATGTTTAGTTACGAAAAATACTGGCAAATTTACAAGTACCTAGGTATGTAATTTCTACTTTGCTAGAATAGGTTAGATTTATTTTTTGCTTCTCCAGCTGGTATGTGCGAACGTAGGTTATGATGGTTTTATGTGGGTTAGTATACGATATGAAATCCTCAAAAATACCAATGTTTTACGAAACAACATACAATGTCAATTCTAATACTATAAATAGGTACCTACGTTACACGGACTAATAAAATTAGATTTGAAGGAAAGGAAACAGCTAGTCATCTCCAGTTTTGGTAATTTAAATAATAAAGCCATTTTGCATAAAGAAAATCAATATTTTCCATTTTTAGTAGAAGCCGCGATTCTATAGTATTACCTAAAGATGAGCAAACGCAAAACCAAGCAAAACATAATATAGTCTTGGTATTTTTCTTGGTCTAGATGTTTAGTCTTGGTCTTGATTTTCAGAAATTGGTTCTTTTTTGCAAGACCTACCTATCATAACAGTAACAGGAAATGTAATAGTATACAGTCCGAGTAAAAGGTATGGAAATAATTCTATAAAATAAAGACTATTAAATTTCTTTAGACATCAACTCTTCTTTTTTTTTTTCATAAGTCGTTTTCCGATAGTCTTTTGTCTTTTTACACTAACGAAATCGTTGAATGTTTTTGAATTTGTATTTTGATACTGCCTGAAATTACGAATTTATTGATATGATATTTGCATTGACACAATTTTCGTGATAAACAAGTTTAAAATAAAAACGAAAACTTACTACATAAAAAGACACGAGTGCGCTTTCCGTGGCACCGCGATTTAATGACATTTTAATAAAAGATGAAAATGAGGAGGTAAATTTTTCCGTTTTCGAGATTTCGACGTTTTTAGGTTTTATTTTCAACTTGTTATTTATTTAATTGCTGTTTCGTCAGTGATACATAGCATTTAAAACAATATAGTCATGGGAACCATTCCATGCCATAACCTAACCTAGTCGTTTCGATAGTGCATAGCACATTTCGATAATAGTGCGTAGCACTTTTCGGTGGTGCATAAGTAGCACTAAAATATTTTAACAATGGCAAAAATTTTAGGACAGTTTACTCAAAAATGTCATAAAATCGCTGCGCTACAGATATTGTACTCACCCTCCTTGAATATGAATACCAACAGATAGTTGAATTATTGTTTGAAAATGATTTAATTTGATAAAATAATATGAACAAATGATTACTTTGTTTAAACACATCACATACCTATCTTAACTTACGCTCTACTTATCTACTTATTAACCCTCCAAAGCAATTCATCAAAATTTCATTAATTGATTTATTTATTATTTTTGCTCAAGTGTCGCGCTATTTTTATCAATATTACTAAATTATCAACACAAACACTGCTGAATTGTGACAATTTAAAGATACTTCAATTTTTTTATTTCTAAATAATTCAACTATTGTATAAACCATGGCCTATTGATTCATATACGTATTCATTTTTACTTTATTCTTGATTATCTAGAAAATGATCAACGTACATATCGCAATTTCAATCAGAATCTAAATACGAAGTAAAAAAAAAACGGAGTGTACTTTAAAGAAACCAATGATGACCTCCCTGAACGAAAACCAAAGACCATCGGAAAACGGTAATTAGCAAAACAGATACACTTAAAATAAAAAAGTTCACGTCGTGAGACCCACCACAGAGCCTTTTTGCCGGTTCACTGCCCACAGCAAAAGGTTAGTGAGGAGGGGGGCATGCCAAAAGAAACGTAGCTTCAGAAACAATGTTGACGGCTCCGAAAATTTCTAAAAAAGTTTTATAATCTTCATTTTATCCAAATAGTTCCATACCATTTATTCACACTGCATTTATATTACTCTGTTCACAATCATGCAATTTCAAATCTGGTCTTCTCAGTACAAAATTGAGATATTTTGATTATTGTTATTACTTAAGGAAAAAATCTCAGTAATGCATACAAAATCTTGCTAAGTCTTGCTTTTGGAGTCGGTCCTATTCATAAAACAAAACAAAACTTCCAGACCAAAACTATTTTTGCTTATCACTATCACTGTTTCAGAACGCCATTAGGAAGGATAAATCTAATTTATTTGCTAAACATCGAATATCCTCAAAAATTTAAAATTTTCGTATGTATTTACTTACCTATACAATTTCTTGGTCCTGCACTGAATGGTAAATACGCGTAAGGGTACTGATTACAAATATTATAGTTTAAAAATCGATCGGGGTCGAATTTCTCCGGTTCTGGAAAGAATTTTTCATCCCTTGCCATTCCATAGGCAAAAATTAGGACAATCGTTCCTTTGGGGTATAAAATACCATCTACAACAATAAAATATCTACTTAAACTTTTAAATGATATAAAAACGCAGAGAAGTTTTGGCGAAACGTTTTTTGTGTTTAACAAAACTAAAAATTGCTAGTGCTATCATTTTAATGATCAAAACAGTCATATTAGCTGACTCTCATTTATATATTTTTATTGCTTAAAAAAATTATATGCAGTAAATTTTGATTGGGTACCACCCAAATACATGAATTATCATGAGATGTGTAATACGAGAAATACCTAAACTACTATTTGCACGAACCAAATTCCAAATGCAAATTAAAGTAGCAACCAATCCCATTACTTTATAGACGAATTTCTGACAGTTATATGTACATTACATTGATTTCATTGACCAAATAAACCGCCTAAGTACTTACCAAACTCTGTATCTTCGGCAAAAGTTCTTCCGTATATGGGAACCGATGGATACAAACGTAAACCTTCTTTAATGGTCGCTTCGAGATATTTCATATTTTGTAGATCGTTATAAGTAAATGAATAGTTTTTATCTGAGCCACTAATTGATATAATCTCTTCCAAAGCTTTTTCTTGGGCATGGGGATTTTTTGAGAGGCAATGTAAAGTGAAACTAATACCTGATGCAACTGTGTCGTGACCCTGTAAGTGATATAATTGAATTTTTAATCAGTTTATGCCGTTTATGGTATTAAGTGGTATAAGAAGCTCCTTTCAGGGGAGAATAAAAACGTTAATTCATATTAGAGATTTTGAGATCACATGTAGGTATTTGTAGAATAAATTTTACCTTTGGTTGCATTCTCTTTGTTGTGGTTTAGTATTGGTTCCCATCCTTGAATAGACAGTTAACATAGACAAAAAAAAGTCATAACTTATTAAAAATTCGCATAGAGCTGAAAACTGGCAAAGACGTTAAATACATCGTTATAAATAAAATGTCAAAAATCCCCTTCGATCCTACTTCTGCAAAAAAAATTATCCAAGGTCAAAGTGCAAAATTAAGTTTTTTTCCATTTTTTTCGAAAACGGTCAATTTTATCGTGAAAATAGATCAGACAAAAGTGGTAGACCATGCAATTCTCTACAAAATTGACCAGACACTAAACTTCTTCTCGTACGACTCACCATTCGTGAGATATCGCGGTTTTAACAATTACAAAATTCATACTTTACATAATATGCACACATTTCCGTGCCACCTATGATATATTTACTAAGCGCATTTTTTTAACGTGGTTTCTCCAGTAGGTATACTCCACGATCTATTGCAGGGGTGAGCAACCTTTTTAATCAACGGGCCAATTTAAAATTTAAAATTTTTTGGCGGGCCGCACATAAAGTAACACTTTCGTGCATCACTCAGTCTTGATCTTGATAAACTAATGTTTGAAATAAAATTTATTTTATCAGGAAATGCTATTTCTACAACAGCAGTCATTCTTTAATCGTCTCTCCGTCCGCACAGATTTTCTTTTTTTTGCCAGTATTTGATTAAACTTATCTATACGGAGTTGTCCTGTTACGTTTTTATATTATTGTTCATGTTTTGTATCGTAATGCCTTTTTATGTTATTTTCTTTTAATGTCGACACAGTCTCTGAACATATTAAGCATACAGCTTTATCTTTGACGAAAGTGAAATAATAATCAAATTTCCACTTTTCTTGGAAATGCCTGTGCTCATCTGCAACCTTCCGTTGTTTTGTTTGCATTTCCGATGGGCTATTATGTATTACAAATTTGAAAGTTTAAAAAAATTGTAGGAAAACCTAACCGTCACATAAAATTGTTTCGGTTTATAGTCTGTACTACAATTTTATTTTAATTAATTTTATAACAATATATTGATGGGAGAAAGTGGATAAAATAAATTCAATTTTAGAAATGCTTGGCGGGCCGCATAAACAAGTTTAACGGGCCGCAAGCGGCCCGCGGGCCGCGTGTTGCTCATCCCTGATCTATTGTAATAAAGAAAGTTTGATCAGATCGTATCCTACTGATTGAAAGTATGGTAATATTGCTAATGATCAAACTGGAATAGGTTGCTTTCTTCTAAATGTCATTATAATAGATAATTGTCTAATTCTACTTCGACAATTATTTCTTCATCTTCATATTCTTTTTCTTGCAGAATTTCTGTTCGCTGTTCTAAGAAATGGGATGTATCAATTGTCTCTTCATTAACATCATAAATACCATATTTTCATCTGTTGTTTTTGATTCAATATTGGAGCAAATCTGACCCTGACAATTGATGCATACTGGCGAACAAAATAATCCCACTTTTTGACAGCCACAATTCTTACTACAATCCGTCTTGCAGTTACAAAAAATAGTATTGAGCAGTTCTTCTGGAGCAGGCGGAAGTAGAGTTTCAATTGGCTCCAAATAATTATTTGTTAATTTCCAACCCCATTCTTTTGGGTCCAGCTCATTGCCTAGCCACACTTGCCAAAAGGTTTCCGACGAAGGGAATTAGGGACTAACTTGTATACGTAACACAAACCAATAGTTTCTTATTTTTATTTATATTGAACGTCCGATGACGTGTACAGGCTGTGCATTTAAGTGCATATTATGTAAAAATAATAATTTTGTAATTGTTAAAACCGCGATATCTCACGAATGGTGAGTTGTACGAGAAAAAGTGTCTGGACCATTTTTGTAGAGAATTGTATGATCTACAACTTTTGTCTGATCTATTCTCACAATAAAATTGTCCGTTTTCGAGAAAAATGGAGAAAACTTAATTTTGCACTTTGACCTTATATAAATTTTTTTGCAGAAGTTGGATCGAAGGGAATTTTTGACATTTTATTTATAATAATGGATTTAACGTCTCTGCCAATTTTCAGCTCTGTGCGAATTTTTCTTAAGTCAAATGTCTATTTTGACTGGACTATAAGTTCATTAGAGAAACTTAGTTGGTAATTTTACCGAAGGAAGAGAACCAATGCTAGACGTCGGTTATTAAAATATCGAACTATCGTCATATAAAACCCGATGTAATTAGATACTTACCTCAAACATAAATGTATCCACTTCTTCTTGTATTTCTTTGTCTGAAATATTACTTCCTTCCAGTTTTGACTGCAAAAGTAAATCTAAGAAAGCCAACTTCCTTTTTATTCCAATATCGTCTTCACCGTTTTCTAATGGACTTTTTGATTTTAAATCACCTGTCCTTTGTTGAATGACCGATTCGGTCATCGAATGCAATACTCCTATTGCCTTTTTCTCTTTTTTACAAAGAGCGGAGAATTGAAATAAGAAATCGTTGTGTAAATGAGGTGTAAATAATCGGATCATTAATAGTTTGCACATGAATTTTACACTTTTGACATACTCCGAGTGGCTATTATTTTGTGCGCCGACCTTAGTCCCGAGGGCGGTTTCTTTAAAAATATACAAATTTTACTAGACACTGATTTTTGTCATAAGTTTTAACAAAATTCAACTCAGTTTGGTTAGATGAAGTTTTGAAAAGGTAAATCTACATTTTCACCATTTTCCTAATCTGTTAGATAGGATTTTTGGCGATTTAAACTGGATAGGTGAAAGGAAAATTATTAAATGTACGTTAATAAAAAAATTTCACATGAAAAACATTTCCTTCTATTGTTTTTGAGCTCGGATAAAACGAAGGAACATAGTAAAGTAACCCTTATCCGTAAGTAAAAGCCATCTTCAGTTAAAATTCGGTTATGTAAGGATCATAAGGTTTACATAGAAAACGACAACACGAACGGTGTGAACAATATCGTGCTCATGTCCTTTCTTTTCTTAGACGATTATAAAGAAACTCACGTTAATTTTGCATATTGTTCTTATACAAGGTGTTTCTCAAATAAATGCGGAGCTTCTGATAAAATACAGAGTGATTCTAATTCGATGCACACGATGAAAACTGTAAGAGATACGATGGCGGTGAATAAAGATGTATCTAGAAATGTAGATTATCCTTTCTTTTAGCTTATGATATATTTAAAAAAAACCAAAATTTTGAATTTTCTATAACTCCAAATATTTCGGTGATAATTAGACCTGTTGAACAATAATGCTCACATTTACAGGATGCACAAGATATTAGATAATTTATGGGGTTGCTATTGATTGTTGCACTAGTCACTTGTTGAAACTTATTATAAATAATACGAGTAAAATAAAAAATTTGAAAAGTTTCAAGAAAAAGTTTATTTGTATCACTATAGCCGGTTCGCTTTACTATAGCTTTTTAGGTTGGGGTTAGGTTCTTCGTAGGTTTATTCTTAATAATAAATGTAAAACACCGAAAGAAACCAAATCTGGTGTTTATCTACTAAGTTGCGGAAACTGTGAAAAAGTCTATGTAGGACAGACAGGTAGGGCCTTTAACACTCGTATTATCGAATACTACAAATGTTTTGTTAATAAAAAAAACAATACTACATACTCTGAACATCTAATTGAATGTAACCATAACTTTAATAAAGACTATTTAAAATTTTACGTTTACATAATAAAGGCATATCCTTTTTGAACAATTGGAAATTAATAGATATAACAACAGAATATTATTCTTAACGACCAATTAGATATTTCGTTTCTCCACCGTTAAATTTGAATTTCAAGCTGCCCCCTACCACATATTGATTATTTTTAAGGTATAAATACTGTTTTAATACATGTAGTTTGGTAGATCTTCACCTGAAGAAACTATAGTAAGTATATCGAAAAGGGTGTAGTGGTACAAATAAACTTTTTCTTGAAACCTTTCACGTTTTTTATTTTATTGGGGGTTGCTTTTATAAAATCAAAGATTTCATCATCAGCAGTGGTGATATGGTACATTCGTAGTTTCTCACGATCTCCGTACTGCATTTGAGATGATTCGCAGATTTATAAATCTGTTGTTGGCTGCATAATTTGATCGTTTTATCGATAATCGATATTGTAATGACGTAGGTATACAAGTGTCATATCACACACTCCTGACGTAGTAAATACCATTGTTAACAGCGACTTATTGTTCTACAGTGATACACTGACCTACTGCCAACTATTGATGCTATTAATTAACAGCTGATTGAATTTGGCATTGAATATGTGAATTTCCGGACCTCCGAACATTCACATAATTTTCTTCTTTTATAGATCCTTCAAGCTCCTTACTTATTTCAGAAACACCCTGTATACAATGTTATATATATTGTGTTACGGTTTTCCCCAAACTAAATGGTTATTTGGTCGATTATTTTCTGTCTTAAGAACGCTTCTAAATTTTTTTGATGCTAATGTCTTACTTACCATTAAATAGATTGATAAACCTGCATGGAAAAATGAAAAATAATTATCCCTTCCAGCTCGAATCACCAAAAATCCTTTCAGAATATTTAATAAAGATTCATTCACTTCAGTTTGAATGCCCAAGAATACATATTAACCTTTACATATATTATTATTATAATTATTCAATAAATAATTACCACTCACCACAAATTATGTCTAAAGATAACAATGTGACATAATGATAAATATCGAACGATTCACTGTTCAATTCGTTTTGGAGGTTTTCTATAAATATGTTGGAATTTCTGTCAAAGATTTCCACAAATTGTTCGAGAATTTTAAAATGAAATGCAGGACTTATTATCTTTCTGTGAGTTTTCCACAAGGAACCTTAAAATTAATAAACATAATTAAGAAGTTCATTAAATATAACAAAAGATAAATTCTTTGTTTTTGTACTAAGTATTGTTTTTGACCTTTAGATAAATAGTTCACATATCAGTCAACATAAAACAAATTAAAATGTTGACTATTGAATTGATTAAAAGTGTAAATAATAACTTTTATATATGCTTGAAAAACAGTTGTATACTTAGATTCCACTTTATTAAAAAATTGTTTTGATTATTGCAACGGTGTACCATCGTAGTCAATCTGCCGGTCGTTTCGTGCGAAATTTCACCTAATAATCTCTTTAGGCGTCGACCGATTTGAGCCGAGCGATGTAATGTAATGCTCGAAGTGAGCATTACAATACATTTACGTTACAATAAATCATTTTTTTGAAGTTACAAATGTTTGTTACAAATGCATGATTTTACAGTGCTCCATTCTCTCAGTAGAGTTAAAGATGAGTGATTTACAAGTTGCGGGTGCTGCGTTTATTTTAATTGGATTTTTTATATAAATTTAACAAATAATAATAATCCAATATTACATATATATGTATATTTATATAAAACACAATTACATACACGTCCGCTAGGCACAGTTTAAAATATACTCGAAAATATAGTAATGAATGTATTAAAAGTGTTCGAAGTGAACACGCCAGAATCTGCACTGATTTGTAATCATTTTGTAATGTATCAGTCAAAGGGATTCGCGAAAAAACCGACAAGCGTATGGAGCACGCGTTCGCGCTCGTTGCTCGCTTCGAGCTGCTCGGTTCGCTGTGCTGACTATAGTCAAGTCGAATTAGCATTCTTGCTTCGGATTTTAAGTATATGCTAGAAATCATATGAAAATATTTTTAAAAATCATCTAAAATCGCATATAGTGGAGCGCAAGTGAGTTTGGAGGGTGATCTCAATTATTTAAAAAAATAGCTTTTTTATTTTGCGTTTTTTTCCCTTCTCGGACCAATAACTCGAAATCTATCACCCTTAGCGTGAAAATGCCCAAGTACCAAAATGATCCTGATAAAATTTCCTACAAGATGAGTACATTTGAAAATTCAAAATTTTTTATTTTACTGTTTTTATTATAAAAAAACGGCAAAAATTTACTCTGAAACTAATTGATCTTTATAAATACTAAAAGTAGATAAAAATTAAATAATAATAAACTTTTTCTAGATCAAATTAAAAAAAAAGTTTGTGTCTCTAAGTGTTGTAGAAGCCAAGATATTGTGAATTTTTCAGCGCAAATTCATTTTGGAGCGCGCGACCTCCGGCACAAGATTACCCCCACTCCTCCGCCCGGGCGACTACAGTAGTTTTCTGTTACTTTCAATGAATTTTTAAGTAATGATTTGCAAATATAAACAAAAATGTATTTTCACAGCTGGATAGTAAACAATTTTGACTAGCTGCTAAGATTTTTTTTATTGTACAATTTGCAATTGTTTATCCGTATATTAACATAAACTTTGAAAGACTATTGCTCGAGTTCTAATTGTCCGATCGTGACGAGATTGTGCGCAAATTGAAGATAAATAAAAGATCTATTAATCCCAAGATTTATTTTATCAAAAAATTCATTTTTGTTGATAAAAAGTTGCATTGTTTATAATTAGATTTTTTAAAAAAATTCTAAAAGTTGTAACGAAAAAAACAAAAATCAAAAAACTATCCAGAATTAAAGCATAACACCAGTACTACGTGTAAAAAATTTGCTAAGGTTTAAATTTTGTATTTTGCGCGTAATATCGTTTTAAACAATTTACTTAACAAATTAATTTTGCAAAAAGTAGCCGACCGATTTGGACCAAATTTTTTACACATATTATACATAATAAGAGGTATTCAAAACTCGAGTTTAATTAATTTTTATCTACTTTTAGTATTTATAAAGATCAATTAGTTTCAGAGTAAATTTTTGACGTTTTTTTATAATAAAAACAGTAAAATAAAAAATTTTGAATTTTCAAATGTACCCATCTTGTAGGAAATTTTATAAGGATCATTTTGGTACTTGGGCATTTTCACGCTAAGGGTGATAAATTTCGAGTTATTGGACCGAGAAGGGGAAAAAACGCAAATAAAAAAGCTATTGAGATCACCCTCCAAACTCACTTGCGCTCAACTATATGCGATTTTAGATGACTTTAAAAAATATTTTCATAAGATTACCGGCATATACTTCAAATCCGAAGCAAACCCCCTTTTTCATGCTAATTCGACTGGACTAACTAGTGTAATGCTCGAATTGTAACATGTTACGTTACAGGTAAATGTTACTAGTCAGTCGCCGGCTTTAGGGATAAAATCGGCTGAAGGCACCATTCAGTAATTACGTAAAAAGCATATGTTTTTCTGATTTAATTTTTATTTCTTAACGAGACAAATAATTAAACTGCACTTCATCTTCTCTGGTTTATAAAACATGAAAATTTTGTTAACGTTTGTATTTTAACCCCTCTAAATTGATTGACTATAAATAGTTACTCTAAGGATACTGATCTCTAGACCATGAACTCTGTAACCAACTTTCAATTTCATTTAGGTACCTACCTACCTCTTGGTAGACCATTTTCAATTGACTGTTAACGGTATTAATAATTATTAGCTGCTAGTTTTTTTTTTGTAGTTAAATCTGTGCAGTTTTTTCGATATCCAATTTGGAAAGGTGCGTTTTTTGTAAAATCTTTTTCTCCGTTCATACATATATTCAAATAATTTAAACTTTATCCACTTTACTAATTAGTTGTTCCTCATAATGTATAGTTATCTCAACACTGAAAATACCTCACTTCTTTTCACGCAGTTGTTTCCAATAATTGCGTCTCGACCTCTATTTTCAGCGAAGATTATTCATTTTCACTATAATCTATGTATTTATTTCATCCGCTTTGCATATTTATGTTACTTCGCATAAACAAACTTTGTCTTATTATTTTATCCGTTTTCCTTCGCCTTATATGCATTCAGAAAGCAAAAAATAATTTCCGAACATTCTAGATTCTACAACATTCTCGATCTTTTCGGTCCACTTTATTTTAGAACATTTCAACCTATGTTTCTAGCTAAGCATCTTTTACAAACGTTCATGAATATTCTTATTTATTAAAAACGGGTGGTCGCAATCCTTATACACACCCACCAAATTGTAAAAATTTCTTGTATTATTGAGGACGTTCCCAAAAAAATTAATTTTCTTACGATTCTTTTGAAACTTAAAATACACATACTTATAAGTGTCCTTTATACATAGGACTTTTTTTCAATGGTTTTTGGGGTAGTAAATTTCTAAATATTGACTATTAAAATTTGCATATTTAACATGGCAACGATATCCCGATCGGTGTTAATGCCAATGTTTTATTAAATAACAATAGTAATTTTCTTACAATTGTTTTAAAAAACTGGGAACTATTAATTAAAGATATAAACCAGTTTGGTTGAAACGTTGCGGAATTGATTATCTGCGTTTTTATACAATTGACGTCCAATTTCCTGATATTAACTGCCTTTAATGTTATTAAGTATGGATGATATCCTGAATCGATTCAAAATTTTGCTTCGCATCTACATTGTTTTTTCTGAAAATAAATCGATAACTCACAAAATAGGTACAAGAAGAACGCACTTCCATTTTTGGCAGTCTGAAATACGAATCGAGCTGTGCATATTACGGTCAATGCCACGTAACACTGAATTTAACAGTCATCTGGTAAATAACGAGTACTTGAGCAATAACGATTAAAAAAGAAAGTACGTCTCTTTGCTGCCCCAACAAAGGTTAAGGTTTTACATCAAAATGCACAACTTAAAAATAGCCACCTATAATCTGTCCATGATGTTGGTTATCGAGGATATCAGGATACAAGTAATTTAGCAATACTAGAAGACGATACGTGAACTACCTACCTTAAAGGCTAATCATAAACAAAAAAGTAATTAACCAGTGCTTGTGAGTAGTCCTTGTCCTAACCATTTGTGGAGAAATTTGTAGTTAAGAGATTTGTCTAATATCTTGTTTGAACTTAAGATGAACTGTACCAATTTATGATCAGACGCAATAATGTTGGGTTGTTGGTATCCAAAACACACCTGGTAAACACCGCCATATTTGTTCTTAAATTCTAACAGCTTCGGCAAAAAAGCTTAAAAACAAAAAAGATCAATTTATTAACGTCTTTTATTTTTTAACAATGCAAATTATTATTATACAGATATGGTAACCTAGGAGCCGACTTTGATAAATAGCACGTATGTTATAAGAATATAAACAAAAAATGCCGACAAGGAAACGTGTAATTTCTATGTTCGGTTCGTTAATTAGCTGATCTATATGTTTGCGAGCATGAAATACCAAAAGCAAATGAATTCATGACTCTCCAAAAGCTAAATATATGTTGATATCAACGCCTTATTACTTAAGTAACTGGCAGGTTCAAATTCTGTTTTGTTTTTTAAAAATACTGTATGCATAACGAATTTTTTCTCATTTTAAAAATAAATCTGAGAATTTGAATCAACCAAGACCCGTTTCATTCTAAGCCTAAGTGGGTTACAATTTGGTTCAAGTTTTTCTGAAGAAAATTATTTAAAATTTGGGTGGGTATCTGAACATATCCAAATCTAACTTTGATAGTATTATTAAATCTGGAGCATAAGAATAATAATGGAATGGAAACATCCTTATTTGCTCACTGAACTACGAATTCTTAAAAAAACATTTATCTAATCATTTATTTACAATACGATTTAAAATTAATCTAAAAATAGACGTTTGTTTCCAACAAACATTAATCTTGCAAAATAACTAAAGTAATTGTGATGAACTGGTTGTTATTATACCCTTTGATAATGTCGTAACTGCCAAAACAGTTGTCAGATATTTAAATATAATTTTTATTACCAAATATGCTTGAGATACAACTATTTTTAGCTGAATAGTGACAGAAAATTTTGACAATCGTTTAGACCTGATGACACGTATGTCACCTTTAAAAGATTGTTTGACAATGTTCAAATGGAATATGTAGGCTGGCTAATTTATCGACGATCAAAGATTAAAATTATTTAAAGTATTTCAAGATACCTAAATTAAAACAATAAATTATGAATTGTTTCAAGCATGCTGTAAATAATAACGTCCCCACTTGAGGAATAAAAGGGCTACTTCATTGACAGAATGCGTGTATCCACACTTTCGTCGTCTTTATAAAAATATATTTGCCAGAATTAGCACCCATCCATTATTTTTCCGTTTTCCAAATACAAAAAAAAATACTCTAATATCTAATTTTTAATAAAAAACGGATTTGTTTTAATGAAAATTCTAAATATTAAGTTAAAAAATATAAATTCTTTAACAGAATATTTTTAAGATTTATGTTACACTTAAACGTATATCTATTTACATAAAGAATACCTACGCACTTATCTCACCATGTTTATTTATATTACATTTATACATAAATATAACAAAATTATTAAATAAAACGTTTTCCGATGTACATACCAACTGAATTTGGAAAATCGAGCGCATTTCCTATTACTGGTATTCGTGGTGGTCCTGGTATTTTTCTTAGGTGAACAATATATCTAAATTGCACTATTAACCATAATAAAACAGCTACAACCAATAGAGCAACTGCACCGAGCACAAATGATAACAATAGCATGGTGTCTGTTGAGCGTTAACTCACAGAAAAAGTGGAATAACAGAAAAATTTCTCTGTCACCACGCGCCTTTATTAAAGTGAATGTTGGTGTCTGACCAACCAACTTCCTCAACTCAACTGAGCACGTTACGTGACCTACATATGTAATGTGAGGGTGAACAATGACAGTATAATTGCAATGACTTGTAGGTACGACACACACTTATTATTGATGTATTTTCCCAATGCCAAATATAATAGTTAATTGATAAACATGAGACTGAATGTTAATTATATACCTAGTCTCCAGCGAAAACAGTATTGCTTTTTTAGTTGCCTAGCTGTATTAAAAAATGCCGACATAAATACGTATCAAGCAAAATTGTTTCCTCTGAATTCGGACTGGACCTTATAGCTCAAAATTTTTAAGGTTTGAATTTTAGACATAAAATCTGTAGTATTAGTCAGCTAAAAATTGGTATACGCATTAAGTATAAAATGTCTCAAATAAAATACCGAGACTCTTTGCTTGCATGTGGTTATATAAAAATTTATTGTTCTGGGATAATTGAAAAATTAAAGGCTCAAAAGTACTTTTATAAAAAAATTAACAGCAATTCGAGTATGGCACAATGTAAAGAAGGTTTTAGGGGGTTCAATAATCACAAATGGTCCCAAAACAAATTGGTAATTACTTGTGAAGGAACACATGTTTTAATTTTCACTAATTTATTGTTACTTAACAATTGTTTCGCTACACTGTAGCTTAATCAGAAGTAGATAATTACTTAAACTACTAACGAAAACTTATCTAATTTATACTAATTTGGGTTAGGACTGTAAGAGGAGAGGGGGAGCAAATTGAGTAATGGGAAACTATTTAAATCTAATT